>OX467107.1:9647500-10272500 GCA_950106695.1 Biston stratarius
ACGTCAATACTTTAATGTAGTTTTGCAAATTGATGCGGAAAACGCAGTTTCACAGATCAATCATTCTAATGACCAATAAAATAGCCATCGATAACGACACAATCCAAGGGTTAAAGTACATAAGATTGTCTCTAACGCAATGAGGAAATCAAGATTCTTTTGATAAGAACTCGTCAGTTATTGAGACAAAAAATATCTTCCTTCTTATGTAAGCTTTTTGTGGACATGTTAAGGTAATGTATTCGCATAACAGGTTTGGTTTTAGCCCTTTGATTGTCTGAAGGGAACCTTGAAAACTGTGCCGCCACAATTTCCGTATTAATACAGAATAATAATTGTACCTTGAAAGGAGTTACGTAAGCTTTGTTTTAACATGTTGAAATTTAATTATGGAACAGGTAAACGACAACTAAACTGTATTCGTTGTAAAATACGTAATTATGTTGTTATAATTACGTACATAATTATGTGTATATAATATTATTTAATGTTGTCTAAATAGTATCGAGAAATTTTATTTTTGAAATAATATAAGGTTTGTTCTTGAAACGTCAATTATTTGCTTAATTTTAATGCCGTAATTAAAACTAAGTGACATCTAGCTCTTTTGTATTTTTTCTATATAGGTATCTATAATGACATGTAATAAAGAAAGAAGCTGAGTAATGTTTGGTTTCGTTCTGTTTTTTATAATAAGTAGGAGAATCCTCACGAAGAAGATGAAGCCGCACGTGTGCTATGCTGTTGTCACTCCTTGAGAAAGGTCGCCGGTTCTGAGAGAAACTATTGCCGGAGTATCCGTAAGTATGATCGTAGAAATAAAATAAAAAATAATTACAAAATCACGTCAATTTCCATAGTACCTACCGGTTAGGTATTTGCTTTATTTCACGCCATTTTATACAACTTGGCCACTTCAATGCTTCCTTTTATTATCGATTGTGCCAGTTCTCCTTTAGCATTAAACTTAGTGCATGGTAAATTCTAAGCTGTAATTATTAGTTTTTATTAATTCTAGATTAGATGACAAGGTGACCTGCATATCACCTATAATTTATTAAAAACAAAAAAAACCGGTCAAGTACGAGTCGAACTCGTGCGCCTAGGGTTCCGTACCTACCCATTAGGTGTCATTGGTAAAATTGTTATAATTTTTATTGGTGGCTAAATTTTAAGTGTGTGTATCTGTAAGGTCTTACAGCACTAGTAAAAGGAAAATTTGGAAAAATATGTAACTTTGAAAATTAAGGTAAATTTTGGTATTTACAAGTTATCGCGAAAATCTAAATTTGCCCATATTTTTTTATTGCTATTTTTGTTGACGCAGGACTGAGTTTTATACACCTAATAGGGATTTCAGTATCTGGTATAAATTTCAACTTGCTAGGTTCATCCTTTCTTGAGAAAATCAGTGGTGAAACACGGACAGACAGACGGACAAGAGAGTGATCTTATAAGGGTTCCTTTTTTTAACCTTTTGAAGTACGGAACCCTAAAACCGATCTGAAATGTAATTGATTTCATACACCCATACGGAATAAATACCAGTTGTGCATGACAAATGTATCAAGCGATAGGTCCGCTACTAACGCCATCTATTGAAAGTAACCCGAATTGAAAACTGTCATTTGTATGGCAATTTCCATACAAATTATAATTTCGATTTTTAGCTGTTTTTTTGTGTTGTTATTTAAGTTTTTTTAAGCCTCCCCAGTAATCACTAGAACCAAACAAATTTAAATTCAAATTGGTCAAGCCATTTTCAAGTTTTTTTGCAAGACTAACCCACGTCAATTGATTTATGTACATATGTTATGTATATATGTACCTATATGTAGATAGATAAATTTGCTTGGCAATCATTGTGCGATCTTTTATGATAAAATGTTTAGTAAAGAACTGATTAATATTCCTAGCGAACGTTTTTAATTCGATTTCGCTCTCTTCATACGCTTTATTTCCTAGAGTTCCGGGAAAGAGGATAAGTATAATTTTAGCGGTCATTTTTTCATGGTAAAGCTCGGGTAGAACACAACGTGGAGCGCAAATTGAATTTTTTGCTATGCCTCACTGGACTAATTCGACTAATGCGTTTAGTGCGCATTCCACGTACAGGAATTCAGCGTTTTTTTCTGTCTAGAAAATTTATGGCTGCATTTCGAGAATCAGTTTTAGTCAATACGAGGGAATTATGTATGTACTACATAATGAATGAATGTATTACATAATGAATTTTATTGTATTGACGATTTTGTCAGACCGCGTGTCACATATTTTTTTCTTCTTTTTTGTTTTTGGCATCGCACTTTGTACATTTGCCCGTGTCATGAATTTCGATATTTTCAAGTATTTGAAGATAAATCTAGTAAAACAAGTCGAAGCCAGTCAGTCACACAAAGTCAAGGATAAATATGGTCATGCCCTTGTAAAATAGTAGCGACTTTACTGCAAGGTTCGGTGCGTTCCGGCAGCCTCCCCCGAGAGCCAGTTCTATTCAGGCTAGGTGTGCTTTACCGTCTTCGACCACACTGTCACTTAACATTAGGAAAGCTGTAGTCAAACATCGCGGCTAGGTATCTGACATATATTTTACTAAAGTATAAAATTTTATCTTAATTCAGTTTAGGTAGATACATATGTTTAGCATAAACTTTTGTAATTTGTTCAGGTAGTTTTAAGCATCAATTATATCAATGACCCTTTTAAAAATAGGCATCCCTACAGACCTCGACAAGGTTATCTTGATTTAAAGGACGATTGAAACGGGAGTCATCGACTTGTGTGATTATTGACTCCAGTCACGTGCTGTTTAACGTGCATAACATGTGTGTGTTTCAAACAAGCCCACAACATTGAGAAAAGTCTCCAAGTTTGGAGATCGTCTAGCTACAAATCTGGAAGTCCCGGGTTCGAATCTCACAGCACGCATTTCTGTCTTTTAAGTTAAGTGCGTGTTGCCGCTAACTTCAAACGTTGAAAGAAAACATCGTGAGAAAACCTATATGTTGAGTTCATAAAAAAAGTTCTTGAAGATGTGTGAAGTCTTCCAACCCGCAATTGGCCAGCGTGGTAGACTATGGTCTTACCTTTCTCACAATGAGAAGAGGCCCGCGCCCAGCAGTGGACCAATTTATAAGAACAGGGCCTGATTCGGACCTTAAAGTTAAATTCGGAGTCATTCGGAATAAAAATGGACATTCCAATGCGGTATATTTATAAATTTTACACTTAATGAAATAATATTTTTTATGCTACAAAATGATTAAATAATTTTAAAATTCAAAGAAGACAAAAACAATAAACTAAGTATAAAATAAAATACCAAAAATAAGTTTTTACGGAAGTACACTAAATAAATTATACATTATTTTGAGTAGCAACGCATAATTCAGATACAATATAAGTTATTTTTCTATTTAGACTCTAACCGAAACTTAGTACAATATTTCAAAGACTTAAACATTCCGCCCTCCATGTACAATAATGATGTTCATATCTCTTTTATCAGGTTGTACGATTCCATTATAACCTTTACGGCCACCTGTCTATTCACACGCATAATCCTACATTGTACATATATTATACAGTTAGCAGGCATCGAATTTAATTCTTTGTACGTAAAATGTTGCGTTGGACTTATGGAACATTATTATGTAAACATTTTAGGAAAGACTGTCGTTTACGTTTTCTCTTTATATTACTGTCCAAGAAGGAATGGTTGTATCAAATGTTCAGTTATATATGAAAATCAATTTATTTTTTAAAGGAAACTTCTTTATTTGTGTATTTTAACGCATCAAAGGAGTATTAGTGCCTTACAAATTCATACCTGCAATAGGTATTAATTTGGTACACTAAATCCATGAGTTGTACGGAGATACTTACCTTTGATCATGGTACATTATGATGGCAGTGTGATTTTCGATACATTTTCTCCACAGTATTATATGTAGCTTACCTGACACAAACATATTTAACCGTTACTAAAATTTTGAAAATAGACAGTAGATAGTTAAAAAGAGTTCGTTAATAATTAGTAGCAAAATACCTTGAAATTTTCAACTTTCGATCACGTTACAGCAGTTGGAAAATAGCCAACCGTAAAATGCAGACGTTTTTCAAAGTTTTGCATAAAATACACACTCGGACGCTTTTGATTGTAAAGGTTCAATAGAAGTCGTGTCGGACATTTTTAGCAACTTACTGGCTAGTAAAAAACGTTACCTGTGTGGTGACTGCCAAGTTTATGACATTGACACATCAGAAATGGTGACGTTAAGAAACTAAACATTTTAGTATTTGTCAATATTTAGTAGTTTTTGGTTCTGCCCCTCTGCCGGTGGTGCCCTAGTTTATAATAATTATATGGTAAAAAAATAAGGAAAAAATAAAACTTTGTGCGATTTTTGGCGCACGTGCAATTTATTTTGACAACTTGATTAAACATTCGATTTCTCTGTTTATTAGGATTTTTATACACAAACCTTCCAAAAAAATCTCTTAGGTTTATTACACTAACATCGCGTCGTCATTTACTTTTCCGCTATTCTCCAAATTAAAAAAGAGGTTATATCTAAGAGTTACGATACTGCTACGTGTTTACAGTTATGTCATTAGTTCATACAAAGTACATGTTCATTCTGTCTTGGTATATTTAATTATCTACTTTCACATTCTTTTTAATTCTTTTATCGGTCATTGGAAAGATTTCATACTTCATGAAATAAAAGCCATCGTACGATTCTAGATTATACAATTATCTTATCGTTATCTGTGATAAGGACTATAAGAAAATTAATTTACTGTAAGATTAATTTTAGGTATTAGTGTTACATAATTTGTTTTAAGTCTCAACGTATTTTGTCGACTCATTATTGGAATCGCGTTTTGGCTACCTTTTAATAGTTAGACCTCTATAGTAGAGGGCAACACAGAGTTAATGAGGCTTACCGTAGAATTTCTCAAAGTAATGAGCGTCAAAACAACGAAGCCCTTTGTTTTGTAACTTTAAGTTCTAGGTACCGCTGTAATGGTCATGGGCAAGCCTTGTCTCTACTACTACTACTACTACTACTACTCTCTAATACTATTATTTTGGACTGGAATAGTATGAGATTGGATTACTGTAAAGTAAATAGTCAATATTTTCGACAAGATACAGTTACTATACAGATACAGATACAGCACTACACGTTAATGTGGTATTATTTTGTAATTACCAAATAGTCTTTGAGGTGCGTACTAAGCGCTTTAATTTAACATTTTTTTATTCACATGGCGAGGATCTATATCTTTTTGCCAAACTCTGTTTCCCTAAATTATAAATTGGGTATCCTGAAATCCAGAGTAAACAGGTTTATTCCGGATAATAGGCGTGTATGATCCTAGACCATTTGTTTAAGATCAAGCAGGATGTGGTAAAGCTCTAAAAAAGTCTAAAAAATTGTGTCTTTATATCTAGAGTTAACTAATTAATGTATAGGGTTTTTGCCAATCAAAAGCTATTCCGAGTAGCATGTTAAAAAGTTGAATATAGAAAACAAATAACAAATTCAATATAGGCGCATTACACAATTTTTACAGAAAGAAAAACTTTCGAATGGTCTGTATGCCCGAGCGAAGTCGGAGCGCCGCGGGCGCCGCGTTGGTACTATCATCTGCAGTCCACTTTAGTGCACTGCTAAACATAGGCCTCTCCTAATGCACTACTTCGATTTTCGGCTTTTCTGTTCTATTCGCTGTCCACTGCCTCACTCCTCCGAGTCTCAGGTTATTATGCTACGGTTTCAGATTCCGTAGTCTCCAATTCAGAACAAGTCTTAGCTAGTAATAGTATGAATTAGTAATATAATTATATGCAGCTAATTATTATACAATAATATAATCGGCGATTAAGTAATGATTTCAGATATGCACATTATCAATAAGTCCCGATCTTAATAGAGATTTTAAAGCGTAATCTTTTCAGAATCTACATTAATACTTTTTTGAATACCCAGTATAGGTGCATAAATAAATAAAAAATAATATTGATTTAAAATGTTTAAAGTGCAGAGTTCAGCGTCTAATAAGGTAACCTACTTCGATAGAGCAAAAAGGTTTAAATCGAAATTTTTAATTTGATAAATAAAACCTCTTTTGATCATGAATTTGTTGTAGTGTTTGATCTGAGTTCGATGTTATGATAGGTCTGTACGAAAGTTAATTATTAACTCTGTTTTTTTTTCTCAGTCATCAAAGTCAACCATAATGAACAATAACAAAAGTCACTTGAACCACGCTTGATCTGAAGGGCGCCAAGCGAACGCCATTAAATCCACACAATAAAATAAATTGTAAATCGGCATAGCTGTCCGGTACCGCGTAGAATATCTATTCACACAGTATAAATTATCATATGTAGATAGGATTCCACGCGGAAATCATTAACTGTGGCCTTCGGACAGCGCGGGATCACAGTACACACTATAGATGACTAACAGTATTTTAATTCTTACTTTTTTATAGTTAACAAGATAGGCGTCTTATTAATCGAATTATCAAACAATAATAAGTGTGATTAAAAAAATAACGTTTAATAAAATACGTTTTCATTTCATTATTTAATTTTTCAAAGTTGTGTACTGTTATTATAAGCGTGTAACCGGACGACATTTTGAAACAACTCATTCTCAACTCTTCTCTATTCTTTATGAAATATTTTGATTGAAGATAATTTACTTTGCTTATTTTTACCTACTTTCCTTTACACTCTTCAGAATGTAGACAATCTGTGAGAGTGTGCATGTTTGCGACTTTGCGTCAATTGAAGTTCAGATCTTGTACGGATTCTGAGTCATTCGACGAGTATGGTAATGTTGGCAACATTACTTCGCCCCATTTTCCTGATGATGTAATGCCACCGGTAATCTCAATACTTGCGCATTGTTGGATTGAATTATACGAACTTCAAGTTTCTAACCTTACGAACTAGTTTTAAAGGTTTCCCTACGCAAGGCTTTCCGTTAGGTATGTTGATTTTCAAAGCTCGATATTCATGCTCAATTCTTCTTTATATTCGTTTCGTTCTCCAGTACGGCCATGGACATACCGAAGCGCTTGCCCTATAAATAAGTCTTGATTTGTCAGTCCACCGCATAGGACGGGTCGATGTGTATCATCTCTGGCTAGAAATTTTGTCCATAACACGAAAAAACTTGTCTTTGGTATGAACAATAAGTTCTGTACATAAGTAGGTACAGTTAACTATATAAGTACAGTTAACCTATCTGTTATATTGACTGCCTTGTTAGCTCATTTGGTAAAGTTATGCTTCTAAAGATGAAAGGTGTGGATTCCATTCCCACTCAGGATTAACATTTGTGTGACTAACATAGATGTTTGTTCTGAGTGTTCTGTATGTATTTTAAGTAAGTATTTACAAAAAAAAAAGTATTTAAGTATTCTTTTAGCTGACTGGTTCCCATAGTACAACCTTTGCTTAGTTTGGGACTAGATGGCGCTGTGTGAAAATGTCCTCCAATATAGGTATATTTATTTTATATATTTAAATAACAATTAGTCTGTCTGTCTTTATTTTTCTAAACTTGTACGTGCACGACTTTAAAGAAACAATTGATTGGCGAAAAGTATCTATTCGTGAACTTGACTTTGACTTGTTTGAAAAAACATATATGAATTCCACTAATATTATAAATGTGAAAGTTTGGATGGATGGATGTTTGTTACACAATCGCGCCAGAACGGCTGAACGGATCTAGATGAAATTTTGCATGTAGATATTTTAGGCCCTGGAATAAAACATAGGATACTTTTCATAATCATCATCATCCATAACCACGCGGGTAAAACCACGGAGCGCAGCTAGAACTTCATAATTTTAAAAAGCTTGACTTTAATAGATTATATGCGACGCCATAATCGTATCAGTATGAAGAAAAACCCTAGGATCTAACTATGCTAGAAAATGACGTGAATTAGATCAACTCATAGATAGCTTATGATATTGATTATACTCAATTTGCGTTGACGGGCATTTGTAATTATCAGGTTTATCGTAATTGATGATTTCTTTTTATGATAAAATTCGTATTATCTTTTTATTGATTTATCACCCATGCTTTTTAACTTATTGCAGTGTCAGTTAATTGAACATATAAATCCAAGGAAACAACAATTTTAGTAGGTTCTACATCGTGTACACAGGATGTTTAAAGAAGTAAAGTAATATTTAAGACTTTACCAACGGACCATCGTTGAAATTGCGACAAATCGCCTGTTTCATAAATTTTGTTGCAAGACCAATGACATTTTTCTATGAAACAATTTAAATTTAATAGTTACGATTAGCATTCTTAAGTATGCTACATTTCTCCAAAACCTCCAGTATAAAAGTAAGACGATAAAACTATAACATTATAAGATGGTACTTATGGTAATTTACGATGCTTTTAAACTCAGTTGGCATAATAGATAGACTGAATGAGAGGTGACTGATGCAGGAAGTGCGAAAGGTGACATAGAACTACTATTACTTTTTTGTAATTAAGTTTTTTTTTAACTTACAAATTATCTACTTTTTTATGAAAATAAATGACGTGATCAACAAGTTCTATTTTTCGTTTTTTATTTCCATACTACGGTATCAGCCCAAAGAACACGGCCTTGAGGGCTCGATTGAGACCAAATTTTTAATTTATCCGCGTTACGTAAGTCCAGCCGTTTGGTGTAAGTGATTAGAAGTTGTTATCTAAAAAAAGGCGCGAAGCTTCCACAGCGGTAGTGGCAAGGCCGCGGAGCACGTGGAACAGGCGCTTGTTGCTACTTGCCCCCCTCTCCTCCTCCCGCGCCGAGCCGACCCACACACCCGCGACGTTGCCGCTCCGCACTACGCTACGGAATGCCTCGTGAATTTGGCTGTCATGTCAAGTCGAGACAGCCAATTATATAGCGTTCTAAATTTGAACTCTACAAATCTACATTTAAGTGCATTACAATTTTGCACGAGATATATACGTATATATATGGTATGTAAGTGTAATAGCAATTAAAGACGGAATTCAAATATCTATACGATGATGAAGTTACTTATCAAGAATTTGACCTTCGATTAAATCTTGACACACGCGCTGTAAAGTTACACGTGTTACTTGACACAACATAGCGTTAATACGGACCTACATAAAATATAATTAATTGATTTTCCAATAAATAGGTATGGGAGCAGTACGTACGTAGTCAAAAGAATGCGCAAAGCAAAGAAAATTCTACAGAAAAATGTTTTTTTAAAAGAAACAATTTACGGAGTGTTTCGTAATCAAAGTATGAAAAAAACTGCAATAAACTATCACACGTTTATTACATATCTATCTAATCTAATAATACCTAACGAGTAATTCTTGTATATATATATATAATCTGAATCTCAGAAACGCCTCCAACGATTTTCATGAAATTTAGTTTGCAGGTGGTTTCGGGGGCGATAAATCGATCTAGCTAGGTTTCATTTTTAGAAAACGACGTTTTATTCGTGTTTTCAGCCGAGCAAAGCTCGGTCATCTAGGTACTTAAGTGTTGAAAAAGAAATAGGTACCTACCTAACAACCGGGTGAGGATGGAATACAGTAACTAAAGATTTAATGATATAGGAGCTATTGAATTTAGTAGTTTATTTGTCTATTACTTTCATAGTTAATTCACACTATAATTATTGTGTGAATTAATTAATTATAATTAGACAAACGTTTTTGTAAGTACCTGAACCAGTAAGAACAATTTACACGCATTCTGTGGGGACAGAATTAAACTATAGAAATGGCTAATCCATTTTTATTATTAAATTTTCAGCTTCCAATAGGTTACTGCTGAATGTTTGTATAAAAAATAAAGTATAGTTTTGTTGATATTGACCATTTAGTATTAAATATTATTATTTATTATTAGTTTCTCTAAATAGTACACAACGTCGCTGTTCGCATCTGTTTACGTGTGTCCTTCAATACCTACGTACGTGTACATCTATGTATGTACGTCGTCTGCTTATTTCTTGTAAACCACGCGATGAATTTTGATACCTACTGTTTTTACTGTTATTTAAATCATTTTTTTAAAGTATTCTGAGATATCTCTTCAGTGTATTTCCGGTTAAAATACGTTTTGATTACAACAGTTCCGAGGATTTACTTAATTTAAATATTCATCTAATTTCATGACAATTTAAAATATCTATCCGAAATATTCTTTAATATCTAAAATTGACATAAACTTAAAATTTAAATTAATTAAAAATAACTGTCTTTATAGTCCTCTTCTCGCTGCAGTAGACACGTGTTTCGCCTCTCGTTCCTTCACGAGAAAGGATTTATTGACTCATCGAGCGCTTGGCCGAGAATTAGACAAAGCTAAGCCAAGCGCTCGAATAAGTATAATATGTGTAGTTCGTGTATGGCAAGCAAAAATAGTAAGATCAAGTAGTCTTCACTTCTTTTTTAAACCACTTTATATCTGTTCTTTATTCTAATTTTTATTTTCGTTAATGGCCTTTTATAATTGATTCCTTTTAAAACCTATGTGTTTGCGATCGTGTGCGACGGTGTGTATCGTTAAGTAGCGTCTAATGCGCTCTGACAGGTGTCAACGTTCGTGCCCGCGCTCCACGTGGAATAGAAGATGGCCTTAAATGGAAAAATTTCCTTGCAATATAAGTACTTACTTGCTGTAACTAGATCTCACACGTGTCTGGATAAGGCAAGTAATACACGGTGAAATCGACCTTACCGTGATAACCTTGGTAATTTTTTTACCGTGTCCTTATTGACAACAGCAACAGCCAGCATTCAATCTAGTAAACCACTGTGTACACAATGAGGATTTGACCAAGGTCACTCGTGGTAAAGGTGGCTATAAACTATGTGCATTCAAAATTTCATCCAAAATCGTTACGCCACTAGTGAGAAAAAGTAACAAACATACTTATCTACATAAGAAAACAAAAATTCGCGTTAAAGTATAATATTACTATGATGAGATGAGTAAAAGAGTCATTAGTGCAAGCTCGATCATACGATAGCCTGAAGATGCGAAAAATAACACTTATCCTACATAAACACGTCAAAAAAGAAAATAACCAACTTATTTTTTTATTAAAATTTTAGGATTGATTGCCCGACCGTCTGTTTTTGCGGAGTTATAAACTTTCTAATATTACACGTAACAAGTAAAATTCCATGGTATTAGTTTAAAAACTCTATAAAATAACTTAAGCGCAATAAATCAAAGTTTATATCTTGTGGACATTAGAGGTTAGAAGCCAATCACACCGTCGAATGGGCCATTTATGCTCGATACCTATCGATAGTTTTGTCATGATCGTTGTCTATCACGCGATCCCGACATCACTGTTGACTTAAAATCCCTTTTAACTCTGGGAAAAAAACGCTATAAAGCCAAATGAATTAGATATGAAGGCAAAGGGCGCTTATTGACACTAAGGTTCCGTACCCAAAGGGTGCTAAGGAATACTATACCTTTTCATTTATCGATCTCAAATTATCTACCGAGAGTAACTTTGTTTAAGCACGTTATAGCGACGAATATCCATAGTTATATAATGTATTCGAATGTATCTTTATGTATCGAATGAAGTAAAAAAAACAATTCATTTCACTATATTCAGGGTTCTGTACCGAAAACCTTCATTTGAGCTAATTTTCCTTATAGGATCACTTTGTTGTCCGTCTGTCTGTCAAGACCCTTTTTCTCAGGCATACGTGGAGGTATCAAGCTGAAATTCATATCAAAAACTCAGGTCTACTGTCCCTTGGAGCTGTGAAAAAACTTATAAGCCAACGCAATCAAAAGGTACAGCCGTTTATGCTGCATATTTTCGACACTCGCAGGGGAATCAAAACCTACAAGGTACTTCCCGTTAACTCAGAATCTTGAAATTTGGTACGAAACAACGTCTTATAGCACAAAGGAAAAATTGCGAAAAGTTTTATTTTTAAACTTACACACGAGCTGTACAATTGTATTGTATAAGTCCTTTCTTTTATTCCGTAAAATGTTTCGATTCTTATACTATGAAATAATATTTTGAGCCTCGAGCCGATTCGTGTAGTGTGAAATTGTATAAAATTCTCCTCAAAGACCTCAAAATTATGTTATACTTCAGGAATCGTATATTTTCTGGTATAAATTGAAGTAGGTTGTAAGGTTGGCAATTATAAGGAGCTCAATCTAAAAGTATATACCTACAGGCTGATTCAGATACGTATAGGTAGTAATACTTAAGCGTGCTGGACTATCCATCAAGGTGAATAATTGAAGTCTTAATTTAAGTTGAAATGTAATAAATTAAAACTAACAAGTTAAGTTACATATTTCAAATAAAAACAATATTTTTTTAAGAGGATTTCTAAAATTATGTTTAAGTTTTAAGTCTTTTAATTTCAGAATCTCGAACAACAAAAACAACGATATATTCTTTTCTTCTTCTTGATGCAATTCTAATACAAAATATTATGTAGAAAGAAGTAATTATCACAAATGAATTATTAAAAATATAAGTATTTAGCCCACACTTATTTGACAAAAAATATGTGCTACAGAATTAAAGAGATCTTTTAAAAGAACTACGCAGAAAATTGTGTTGGTGTTTTCCTGAAATATCAGACCGATGGAAATTTCTAGGTAACTGAAAGGTTATATTGATATCAATAAACAAAGTACACGTGTTTAGGATTTGCGGGGTAAATAAACATGACAATTTCTACAGTAAAAAGTAACATTCACTCTAATAATATAATATATTGTTTAATGGAGTTACTTATTATATACACACTAAGAAGATGTATTAATTTTTTATAGGTAAGAATAAAATTAGTTATGAAAGCAGCTTTTGCTTTGGATTTCAAATCAGCTCTGTATTTATAACCTACTACTGGGCGTGAGTCTCTTCTTATTGTGAGAAGGGTAAAGCCATAGTCCACCACACTGGCCAAATGTGGGTTGGTAGACTTCACATATCTCTGATAACTTTTTTTTTTTATGAGCTCTCGGATTTCCTCACGATGTTTTCACAATTGATCTCAGCGGAAATACGCACATAACTTCACACAGCGGCTTCACACGGTAATTTCACACAGCGGTCTCTAGCTCAAATTGTCATGCTAGACTCAAAGTTCCCCGTAGCACGCACAGGAATCATTTTTATTTTGGGTTTTTTGGTTTGGCTACAAAGACATTTGAACCATGTCATTATTTGTAAAGAAGTACCTACTCTGATTATATTTGAATCACAACACTTCACCATAATTAAGTCACTGTGTTCTTTATATATGGAGGTTTAAAAGTATCGACGTCTTGTAATAATTGTTTAAGAGGCGATGGCGGGCGGGTTGAAAAATCGGTATTTTTCCACGTCACTAATTTCACTCTGGCAACAAATTAATTTTTCCTCACTCGAAAACATGACATTTATAAGTAGCATAATATGTACCCACTGTTTCAAAATCAAAAAGTCATTTATTCAGTTAAGGCCCTGGTAAGGCACTTATAAACGTTAAGTTACATGTTTGAATCTACCACCGGCTCGTAATTACACTTCAACTGAGAAGACTCCGGCAAGAAACTCAGCAAGGCATTTTTTGTGGATCTTTCTTTTCATATTAGGTTACAGTTTACAGTTATAAATATTAATACATACATTATGCTTACTACAATTGTCACTTAGCCAGGAGGATGCAAGTGCAGAGAGAAGCTACAACAACCATATATTCCTGTCTTCCACGTAATGAGCCACCTTATAGTAGGCTTTGTCAATTAACCTCTGCTTTATAATATTAAATTTAATTAAATTATAAGTTTCATTATAGTGACTGAAAAAAATATTATTGCAGCTCGCGTGCTATACAGACAGAGAGCGCCAGTCACCGCTAATGGGTGAAGATAATTTTGATGTAGATTTTTTTGTATGTTTCGCTATGTGTTTGACCACAGCTCATCTAATATTAAATGACGGCGTGATCAAGATGATAACTAAACATACCTAGCCTTGAATGGACTTGGAATGTGAAATAAAATCTTAACTACTTCAATCGGAGTTTCAAGGTGAATTTCAGGGTCAGATATTTTTCTTTATTTATGGCATCGCACTTTATCTATTTTGCCCTTGTCAAGTATTTCGATAGTTTAAAATATTTTATGATAAATCAAGTAAAATAAGTATAAACCAACATGGCTCTTACTTTGTGTGAGTTTGATACAAAGTCAGTCGAAGTCACAGTGAAGTTGGTCATAATAGTCCTTAGTGCAGAGGCAACTTAACTTCAAGCTTTGACAGTTTTATTTTCCACCACAATTTAACACTTTCCCATACTTGTGCGTGTCGTTTGTAACTTTATGACACTTTATAACAAAAAAACAATATGATGCTGCGACATATTTTTTCCGCATTCCCGTCCTAACTCAATAGTCCAGTAAAGCTTCCATAATAAGCCTTATTGTATGGAATCTAATACCTTTAAACGAGTAATTAATCTGAATCTCGGAAACGGCTCCAACAATTTTCATGAAATTTATGTAGGGTTTCGAGGGCGATAAATCGATCTAGCTAGGTTTCATTTTTAGAAAAAGTCGTTTTATCCGTGTTTTCAGGTAACGAAAAACCGAGCAAAGCTCGGTCATCCAGGTACTATGTATAATGTGAACATTGGATACATAAGTACAAATAAATACATTTTCAATAGTATTTTTAACTAATATCATTATAAAACTTGATGTTTCATTAAGTATTACAAATATATCTGTATTCTCATCAAATTATTGTGCAAAATAAACGAAATATCTTTCCTTAGAATCTTTTCAACTCATGATAGCGTGAAACTGTTGCCATGGTAACGCCTCCTAGCTGACATTGCTTTCAAGTCTTTGAAACAGATTAGTTATCTAAATATTTTTACCAATGAGGTAATTTACTTGGTTACGCGCTTGGTTTACCTTTTACTTGGTGGTAGATTTTCTTAGCAGGAGGTCGTCTAGATAGGTACCACCGAAGTACCAGATACTCTTTATTATTAGTAGTGTGCAAACTGACTGTGTTCCGGATTAAAGGGTACTGCAGCTAGCGAAAGGACAGGGTTATTGAGACTAACTATCTAGTCTCAAAGTAAGAAGCGCCAAAGCAGCGAAGCCCTGACTTTGTATTGTTACTTAAAGTTCTATGTATCGCTGTAAATGGTGATGGACTGGCGTTTTCTCTTACCATCAGGAGAGCGACTCGTTTCATTTACATTTTAAAAAAATACCAACCTAATACAAAAAATGATATACCTATTTACGTATCTGAAGCAGACTAATGGCTAGATACCTAAAGCAAGCGATAAGACAGTTTAGAGGTTAACTTGATTAGATGCCTTGCATGGGGTCCATAGTTCATGTCCCGATTTCTTTTGCAATTTGGACCTAGGCATATTTCGCCCGATTCCAATAAATCTATATATAGATTTATTGGAATATAATTATATTATATATATATATAAATCTCGTGTCACAGTGTTTGTGCACTCATCCGAAACGGCTCGACTGATTTTTATGTATATTTGATAGGTATGAGAATAGTCGTAAAGTATATTTCATACCGCTAGGTGATTAGCTACTTTATATATGCCGAAAAAATGTTGCGGGTAACACCGCGGGGCGCAGCTAGTTATATATATTTTTTGTTAATTATGTATAGCATCAAAAGTGCTGAATACACAAAAAAATCCAATTAAATTTTCAACAACGACTTAATGAACGTCGTTTTGATCTAATTAATATTAAAAGTAAAATGATTCCGTCTTTCAAAACCGATAAAGCCTATGGGAACTTAATCATTTTCGTCCGTGTCGTGTAAAAAAGTCTCCGTATCAATTTGTAGTGGAAAATTTTAGCATCGGTGTGGTTTCGCGGTAAGTCGTAAGGTGAAGGACGATAGATGCGCATGCGTGGTAGGAAGGGATCACTTGTTGCGTCCAGGGTCCACGTGGTAGGGAGTCAAACACCCTGGTGGGGGGGCCGCCACCTACTGTGGGAAAACAGGCGCGACTAACACTTGACATGAAGGACTTGGAACATTTTCCTTTGGAAGTATAAGTCTTTGATAATTTTTTACTGGAAATGTTTACTTACTACTTAAGAGTAAGAGCTTTTATTTACAATATTCAGAGTGTTTACTTTTATTTTTACTTTTTCACTGAAATTATTGATATAACTATTTTAAATGAATTGCGAATTTATGTTATAAATTTATATTGGATTTCATGTAATTTCGCAGGTTATAAATCCATATTAGATTTGATGTAACCTTTTAGCTGGTGTCGAAAAACATTCAGTGTCATCTTTAGTAGGTACCTATACTAGTCAAACATTATTTAAAAAAAACGTTCCTATTTTTACAGTTTTTGAAAATATAATCTCGATTTTCATAAAATGATAATTACTTTTATTTAAAAGGCATATTGAACTACATATAACACAAACTAAAATGCCTATTGCTTTAATCGCTTTAACAATCACAATTTCATTTGTGCGTAGTCGGGTAAGTCAACTTTTCATATTAGAGAACACCCACTCACAAAATAATGTGCGGTCGCTTTACTCTAGGTCGTGGTATGTTTTGTTCAAGCGTTTATTGTGCCAACTCCAGTACACGTGCCAACCTCAGCGGAACCAATCATTAACGACGCGCTAAAGGTCGCAGAATATTTTACAGGCAATACGTCACTAAAGGCGTCAGCAAAATGAATATTTCACTAGATTTTTGGAGTTTTGTTGTGATTTTCAAGTTTTTTTTTTAAATACAGGTATTTGCGGAAACAAATTATGGACATATTCGGAAATGTTTGTTCTGTATCTAGGTGCTCTAAATATTATTGTATGTATTTACAAGAAAGTGTCTAAGAATTATAACAGTTATCTGCTTGTTTTTGATGTGAAAACGAAAGAAACTCTCTTCTGACTGTAAGAACCTGTTAATGACTATGTTCAAGGCTTCACTGCTTTGGCGCTTACTATTTATTAGTGTTGTAAGAAACTCGAGTTCTAAGTCTTACAATAATAAGAATTGAGTACTATTTGAAGTTCTTTCTAAAGAATTGATTCTGAGTCAAGCTCCTTTTGAGTTTTTAGTCGTTATAGGAAAGTACTCTAGTCTAAGTCGAAGAAGAGTCTAACTCAAGAATAATGAGTCGTCAAAGAAGTTACGGGCTTGTTTAAAAAAATCGAATCTAAAAATATCTTCTTTTCAAAATAAGAAACTTTGAGTCCTTACCTTAGCTAGTATAATAAATGTAAGTTGAAATAAAAATGATTTATTACTATATTCCATTATCACTGATTTCATTGATTGTGTACATAATTTTGAGTTGATTATATAATTTTATTTCAATTAACTTTGATCACATAAGTATAAACCTAATGACCCAGTTCCGGGCAAAGAGCTCATAGGACTCAAACAACTCGAAGTACTCAAAGGACTAGTGAGACTAATAAGTCTAAAGACCCGAGCCTCGAAATTGATATTAAAGACTCGAATTTTACAACACTACAACATACTATGTTAAGACATTCAATCGATAGTCTTAATAGTCCTGTAATTTCAGAAAGATCAGTGTTTATACACTACTGATTGGCAACAAAATATCTGACACTGCGACGATACCCATTTATTAACTCTATGACATTAACCTAGTAAGGTATAATTTTTGGAATTCCATACCCAAAGGGTAAAAACGGGACCCTATTACTAAGACTTTGCTGTCTGTCTGTCCGTCCGTCTGTCTGTCACCAGGCTGTATCTCAAGAACCGCGATAGCTAGACAGTTGAAATTTTCACAAATTATGTATTTCTGTTGCTGCTATAACAACAAATACCAAAAACAAAATAAATATTTAAGGGTTAAGAATATACAACAAACGCGATTTTTTTGCCTTTTTCATAGATAATGGTACGGAACCCTACGTGCGTTCACTTGGCCGGTTTTTAAAAAACTATACGCGAACGTGAACTTCTATAAATAATTAAAAAGACAGGTTATATAGCGTTATATTTTATTGCGTTGGATTACGTTCCGATTCTTTATTTTCCCGATAAATTGCATCATTGGATGTCAGAAACATTAAACAAAAGAGCGTGTTAAAAAAACGTTCCTGGAAAGCGAACTAAACATTACTCCACTTATTTTGTATTATAAATCACACAGACACGTCATACGTACAATGGTACATATGTACGTAGGAGGGTCTTAGCAGGTATCTTTAGATTTCCCTCCAGTTACCAAAAAAGGTACAAGTAAATGGATTATCTTAGATTATACTAAGAAATAAACATGTAATCTAAGGCAACTGTCTAATAACTGAGTAATAGAAAGTACCACGCTATAATTTCCTCACGAGTCAGTTCAAGCTCATTGTTGGGATTTGGACGATGTGAACCGACCCCGCCAACCACCGAGCTATCATCGCTAAAATAATATAAATAGGTATTTTATTCATTACGTTAAGAATTCCTTTTTTCAGATTTGTGAATAAGAATAGATGATACCATTGCAATGCAACAAAAAAAGTAATGACAATCAAGAAAAACTCGGTCGAGTAACCTGACAGCAAAAACTCGTAAGATAAAAATAGTTTATTCCAACTATCATACTTCGGTTAAGAGTGCAACGTTATTGAAACCAAAGAATTCTTTTTAAGCTTTATAAAGCACTAGCTACATCTTGTGATATATTCCTTTTGTCGCATTTTCTGAGGAGAAAGTAATTCTGTTTTTTGTGCCCATATAATCGTATTTCTGAATCAGAATAAAAAACCAATATAAACTTTCGACGGTCAAAATCGTCCACGCTAGGATAAAATTAATTCTAGCAATAAATATACAGGGTAAGCTTGTAGTGAACTAATCTGAGAGAGTCTTTGTAGTCATCATGAACATCTTTTACCATGAAACCGTAAAAAAGATAAACTTTTCCATAGAAAAAGTTTCAAATCCCGGAGAAGCGAAGCCTAACCCTCGTACCCAGAACTTCTTATTCACGTTAGGTGTTCACGGAAAAAGCTACGCGACCGCATATCGTATACCCGTGCAGTAAGGTTCGCAATCTACGGGCCGAAGACGGAAGTGCCTAGATAACATCAAAGAGTGGACTGGACTGAGCAACCAGCATATGAAAACCGCAGCACGGGATCGCAAAAAGTTTTGCCTACTGACCTCCAAACTACAATGAAGAAGGGACTTGATGATGACGATAGAAAAAGTTGTTTCTAAATGTATGGAGTAGCTGATTTTTCATAATTGCAGTTTTACACAAAAGTAAAGTAAGGTAACGTTGTTCAGTATGACCTCCTTTCGGCTTAATGCCCAAACTGATAGCTCTATACAGGGTGTTAGGTAGAGGGTTAGACAAACCAAATGGGTGTGTTCGGGGATCCGTTTGAAGAATACAGGTTAACCAAAAAAAAATCGCGGGCCTTATTTCAAAAGTTTTTTTTTTTTATAACTATTTTAAGATCTGTTTTAGACCGGATGTTTTAATTTGAGTTTAGTCTCTGATACACCTTCAGGCTATGTAAAGCAGAATTAGATACAAACAGGGCTAAATAACTAGATCAGATATAAAGTGAAAAATTAAAGAAAATTTACCCCAAAGTTCAACTTCAACAATGATCTAAAAAAATGTGACTAGCTTAGCAAAATTTATAAGCTTTTGAAATAAAAATGAGATAGTAAGCAATAACCATAAGAATAATACGTAAAGTAACTAGGCACCGAGAAGTATAGGAATTCATGCTAACAGAAAAAACCAAGTCAATCGCGGATTCCGGCAAGCACACAGATTGCAACTATCATGTAATTCCACAGTGTAGTAGATCGCAAAATAAAAGTTGAATCAAAGGCGCTTTATTCGAGTTTTTAGAACAACAACTAAATGAATAAATGATGGGGCATTAAGGTAACTAATTTATTCGAGAAGACGTAATAAATGGAGAACAATTTGAAATTTTGAACACAAGTTTTGTTATGACTCCAACTTTAAAATTACGGGATACCAAGTATTCCAAGAACCAATACCAAGAAAATTTTATGATTACAGAGTTTATTGAGTTATTATACACGTACCTATAGCTTAGTTGGGAGATCGTCTGACTTCTAATCTGGAGGTCCTAGATTTTAATTCTACGGCACACACCTGTCTTTTCTGTTATTTGCGTATTACACTATCTTCAAAACGTTGAACGAAAAGATCGCAAGGAAGCATGCACGTCTCAGATCAGTGTATTCCTACACTACTGTGACTATGGCCTGGTTTCTCACAATGAAAATAAGCCCGCATCTAGGAGTGGGGTTTATAATAAAAGAGCTATCTGGAACGTACGTAGTTTTATGCAGAAAGGATCCAATCTTATAGAAGTTGATCCCTAAAAAAGCGTTCGCCATCGACGTTCAAGGTTGCAATTGTGACAAGTCGGCGCCCGCGCACCGATCTCTACTAACTGTTCGGTTCAATGACCTCTCCTTGCCAGTGCGTCAGCTAGCTCTTTATAAAGAGCAAAGCGAGAAAATAAACCGATAACCGCATCTGTACTACTCACAATAAAACTACGGTGAACGAACCAAGTCATAAAGGTCGTAAACCGGCCGAGTGCACAATGCAAGGGTAACCTGACATTAGGGTTAATCGAAGGTCAGTCATCAATCTTCGCAACTTCTTCGGAAATCCACAATTTCTCAATCAACTTTCATATTATCGTGCTAATTTGTAACCGGTTCGGTGAGCCGGTGCTATGCAGTAATATAAATGTACTACGTACCTCTACTAGATGACGTGATCCCAACGCTCACTTCGGTAAACCCAACTGCTGAGCAGTGTATGCAGTGTATAACGAATTCAATGCACCTAGAAGTAGAACTTTAAAACAAAAAAGTGTTTGCAAAACGGCCAACCATTCTGCATGATTGTTATGTATATAGATACTGTAGATGACTAAAGCATTCATGAGGTTTTTTATGATTAAAATAGTAATTTTGATTAAACCAATTACGTATCAATTTATTTAGGTACCAAATAAATTAATGTGTTATTGTGGAGTAGTTAAACGAGGTGTATACAATGCTCTGCAGTTAAGATGAACAATACATGCGGATTTCATCTTCAGTACGTAGTGCATATTTATATCAAAGGTATACACTTACTTTATTTAATCTAAAAGTTTTTTTTAAAACATAGTAAGTAGGTACGTCACTAATGACAAAGTCAAAAACAAATCAAAAACAAAATCATCTACAGAATAATCACACAGATTGGTTGGGCGTTTAGCAAACGCTTCTTTTATTTGTAATTATCTTCTAGATACACAGAATGCGTTGGTGCTATGCAAGTTGGTGCAGCCAGCAAATGTCTAACGAAGTATAAGATACTTGTAAGAGACGCAATGTCAGTAAAATGACACAGTTTATAGCTGATCTATCTATATACATCGCGAGCTAAAGCAGAGTTCATGGACTTATGAAGGTAAACGTGAAGATAGAGCGGTGAAATAAAAATGACAAATGTTTTTTTTAATACCTACTTATTGTTTGCTTTGGTAAATTCGTGTTTGCTTCACTATCCCATGGAAGCATACCTGTATACGAAAAACTAAAATAAATACTTTTTTCTATTTCTTTTTCTTGGCATTGCACTTTCTGCATTCTGCCAGTTTCAATGTTTCTGTATTTTGTGTGCAGTCTTCAGTTTATTTATCTTTATAGTCCAAGTCCAGTCTTTATCAAGTCCAGTCTGCGCTAGTTAAATCTAGTCATGCTTTAGTAAAGTAGTGGCTTTGACTGTGACTTTACTATAAACTTCGATGGAGTTTTGGAAGCAACACGAAAAGTCATGTTTCACCACATTATATCACTTTCCCACACTCGCGCTTGTAATTCGGCACTTTATGAATATACCACTATTTTTGCACACTCGAAAAAACGCAATGCAATGGGGCGACACGACTCTCAACGTTCCCGCCAAACCTCAAATACAGAATTACAGGCTTGGACATAAACAATAAGCAGAAAAAGGGTTATTGTACTCTCTTTATGAATAAGTTTTACTATAGGCGCAAATTGGTTTGCTTGGTGCTATACTTAGCGGGTCGTCTAGGTAGGTACCACCGCAGTACCAGATATTCTGCCGCCAAGCAATAGTGTGTAAACATTACTGTGTTCCTGTTTGAATGGTACTGCAGCTAGCGAAATTACAGGGCTGTTGAGAATAACCATCGACAGTCTCAAAGTAATGAGCGCCAAAGCAGCGATGCCCTAGACTTTGTTTTGTTGCTTTTGTGCATCGCTGGAATGATCATGGTCAGGCGTTATCTTTTACTATCAGGAGAGCGTCTCGCCTTATTACTTTTTACATAAAAAAAATCTGAAATCGCATTATAAGTTGCTTCTTTCATTTGGTCAAGGGTAGATTTTTTTTTCGATAGAATAGCTGATTTCTGCGTTGTGCCCATAGTAAAAGTTGTTCATAATGATTACAGTGTCCTCCTTTCAGTTAAGTACACCCCACACTTATAAACCTGTATGGACCGATGAAAGTCTAGAGCAATCCAAATGCGCGAGCCGGTTTCACTTCTAGGCAGCCATAGAATTGCTTTTTGAATATAACTTTATATTAACTTGCAAGATCTCATACAAATCTCATATGAATAATTTAATTGCATTACAGAGTTATTTTGGGAATTTAGGAATAATAAACGAAGTCGCGAGAATGATTGCCCGGGCTTAAAATATGTTTGTTTGGCTTTACACAGACGGCTTCTCCATTTATGTACGTACTTGCAATTTCATTAAATATTAAATAACATATATTTTTGACACAGGACTTTGTGTGCATTCTGCCAGTGTCAAGTATTACACATTTTCAAGTGTAAATTAAAATCACGTAAAATAAGTCAAGGCCAAGTTTATCTCATGCCCTAGTAAATCAATAGAAGCTTCTACGGAGGTTAGGTTGGAACACGAAATTATACTTTACTTATCACATTATATAACTTGGCCACAGTCGCGCGTAAAATTCAGCATTTAATCACTATAACACCACTATTTTTAAACAATAAACACTAAAATAAACACAAGTTTTAGTTTTAATAATGCAGCGATATAATATTTCTGTGTCGCTGTCAAAAACTCCTGAACAATATATATAGATAGTCACATGAGAAAATGCTTGATAAAGAATACTGCCGATCGTCCATTACTGGAGTCCCTGCCAAGGTCCTTTACGTAAGATAAAATTCAAACTGGAACAATGGTCCTACTGGCTACATATTTGTCATCAAGGTTGTAACGTTTACCAATTTATATTTGAACTTTGTATTGGAAAGGTAAACGAGTTATTGTAATAAAGATTAAATATTGGATATTTAATCTAAAATGGGAACAAAATAATGGATTGTACACCAAAGTAAGCTTGAGTTGCCGTTGAAGGAAAACATCGTGACAAAACCATAGCATGGTAGTAGGGTATTTTTCTAGTACTCGGCTGGCTAGCTACCACCCTCAAGTTGAAAATCTGCCGCCAAACACCTAACGGTATGTTCCGGTAGCCTCACTTGAGAGCCAGTTCAATTTCAATGCCATCTTCGACCACATCGCCAGTTAACATCAGTTGAGCTGTGATCAAAAACCTAGCTTATGAAATATAAAACAATAAGTGCCAAATTGTGAAAATTGAGGGTATTATAGGTAACGAAAAATAGATGGATATGATTTGCTAATCACATTTTAATATTATAAAAGCGCAATACAATTTAATATCAGTGAGTACACATTCCAACCGATACATACAACCTAAAAACCATTATGATTAAGAGATCATAGAAATCTAATTGATGGTTGGGAGGTTTATATGATATCAACAGGGTGTAAATTGGTGTTGATCAAATAGATTGTTCCACAATTAAATTTAGTAATAATGATGCGTAAATTGGATCTCCCGGGTAAGTTAATTACGTGCGGAGCTAATTTAGCAATTGCTATATTTATCTCTTTGAGGTAGGTAGTTGCCGGTGATCATTCATGTGTGTGTCTCTGGAGGGTAGCACACATAATTTGGATCGATATTTTTTACCTTTACGTCCTACTCAATAGCTGTTATGAGAAAAATTGTGTTTGGAGTTTTACTTACCTGTCTTGCTTGCCGTGTCGTGTTACGCACGAGTGTGGGCAAGTGATTAAATGCGGTGAATATCTTTTCGTGTTGTTTCCAAAACTTTTCAAAAGCCTTTAGTGGTAGAAAGGTTTCGAAACCGTTTACGTTAACCGTAAGCCTACCGATCGTCTTATTATGCATATTTTTTTACAATACTCTATTGTGTCGGGGGTTAAAAATTAAGTTACTATTTGTTTTATTTTTATTGAAAGTAATGAGACGAACGAGACGCTGTCCTGATGGCATGAGATAACGCCTGTCCATGACCATTGCAACGCTAGTAAGATAAAGTTGTTGTCTTACCGAAATACACAGTAGTCGAGTGGTTTTGTAGTCTTGACAGAATATTATGGATTTAAACTTTCAGAAATCAACTCAAACGACGAAACGATAAGCTACATTTTGCGGAAACACATTCGTTTGTGGTATTATATAAATTGTTGTCTTTCCAATACAAATTTGTATGTAGAGTAAAAAGCGCCAAAGCAGCGATCCCGTGGAATTTGTTTCGTTTCTTACAGTTCTAGGTAAATGGAGCTTTTACATACTGTATACGAAAAAAACAAGTAAATTAAAGTCTTACAGTCTAATATCTTAATATCACATTGCATTGTAATCAGGTGTTTATGAACGATAATATAAAAGTGAAAATGGTAACTGAACGACGTCTATAAAATTAAAAATGTGACTGTCCATTTGCAGTTCTTCCGATAACATTTTAAAATCACAACCAACCCGGCGTAGCCCTTTATTTGTACAACCATATTTGCCGATGGATTTATTTGACAACCATTTAAACTTCATCTGGTCAACACTAAATCTATATCGGCTCTTGACTCATTTGTGCAAATAAAGATGTTCGTTTACAGAGTCATTCGGCGATCCTATAATTATACACAGATATCTAATTAGCATGCTTCTGTGAACAGGGTCGCCTCAGCTTAAGAACTTAAGTGAAATTTAAAAAAAAAAAAAAAAAATTATGACCGTGGTATGTGCGAGTACTTCCTGATGGGTACAATCTGTACGTTTCAAGATGCGAGGGAATTAATTTCTTCTAGACGAATATGCTCTATACAATTTCTAAGAAGTCCTATGGCAATAATCACCAGAACTTTGAGTAACAAAGCTGCTTTGGCGCTCGTTACTCTAATTACATTTGACTATGAATTTAAGCTGAAACTATGAAAGTGTATGTTGTCAGTCGGAGTGCGCTGTCAATTTATTTTTACGATATGACACAGCCCTTTGAAATTATTACCTCGCGTTATGTTTAGCGGAATTTGCCCTTCGTTATTTTCAGTTCAACCAAATAACGACGTTATCAGGTGAAATTATTAACGAAAATAATAATTTAGGCGTTATTGCAGACTACTACTTGCACAGAGCTGTACTGTTTGCTACCGCGTCCGCCTCCACGAGCCGCGGCAATGTGGCCTTACTAAGCCATAGTTTTAGCCTTCATACAATCAAAACAAAAGATCTATGAACAAATATTTCTTGTCTGTTCCCTTTAATACAAAGTTTATAATTATTTTTATTGTTTGTTACGTACACGCACCATTTCTTTAATTAAAAGTTATTAAAGTAACGAAACGCTTTCTTGATGGTAAGCGATAACTGTCCATGTCCATTGCAGCGGTACCTAGTACTTTAATAAACCCAATATCAAGGCATCGTTGCTTTGGCGGTCATTACGTTACGTTGACTTCGATAGTTAGTCTCAATAGCCCTACGATTTTGTTAAATACAGTACCTTTCAAATCTGAATACAGTAATATTTACAAACCATTGCTTACCTAATAGTCAATGTTATAAACGGTAGTATAGTTCACGTCATTAAGTATATTAGAGTACGATAACGATTAAACACTTGATAGAGCAATTTTCAACACATCATTTCAGATCTACCTTGGCGCCACTACATCCGTCTCTTTAAATTAATGTGATATAATAGTAATTGAATAGTCTACAAGTACGCATTCCGTTCAAACAAAATGAAATCTTATCACGATATAATAAAGCTCATCAATTGACGTTTTCTTCAACTCTAGTTTCCTGACACAGATACCTTCGTATGAAATTGGCGCAGTTTGTCATGTTGTGTTTTTAACAGCGCAATAGTTTTTATAGAAAGGCAAGAATTGTCTATTAATGTTATGATTAGTGATTAGGTAACTATATTACAACGGTAGCCCTATCGCCTTACTAAGAAAAAAAAAAAGCTACTTAGAGCTACAACAAACAAGAAAATCTTATCTAAAAGGATTAGGTAGTACATATCACAAAAATTTTAATATCTTTGAAAGTGTGCTCATTTTCAATGAATTAAACTTTTACCGGTTCTCTACACTCATACATTATCGTAGTCGGTGTTTCTATGTTAGTAAACAAGGTGTAATGACACTTCTTGTTTACAAACATAAACACCCATTTTTAAGGCATAAATGTAACGGATAATGAACATCACACCCAGATTCAAGGACGAGGTATATTATCAACTAATTATAAGACCATTTATTCAAGTCATGAGAATGTTTAATCCAACACGTGTAAGAGATAGAGTTGAACAATGTTTTAATAATTGCATGACCGATATGCCCCGCCTGATGTATGACGTCACTAACCTCTAGATAAGCTCGACAGTCGCATAATAATTACTTATTCAACTGTATGCGAAATGTGGTCAAACCAGGCATACAAATTTTAGCATTAAATTAAAAAAAAAAAGATACTGGTGAATTTGGAACGTGCAAATCACAGATTAATAAAAAGAGAATGATAATGTTTCCCTCTCTTTTGCATTCATTTGTTTGTACTGTTGTGGCCAAGCATCAGCGTGTATAAATACCACAAAGTAATTATACGATACGAAACGATCCAGATGGTCGTTTTTTTAATTCTTTTTGGCATCGCACTTTTTGCTTTCTACCATTGTTAAGTAGGTTAACTATTTCATATTTTCAAGTGCCTTGATAAAATCAAATAAAATAAGTGTTACGTAATATAAATAATATGTACATATTTTATATATCTTATATCCTGGTTGCCTGGAAGAGATCGCTTTTAGCAATAAGGCCGCCGCTTGTGGCACTAGCTCCTAGTACAATAAAGAGTTTCTATCCATCTATAAATAGTCACGGTCAAGTTTAGTCAGTCCATACCATAGTAAAGTTTTTGTTGGAAACTACACATAAAGACATATTTCACCACATTATATCACTTGCCCACACTCGTGCAAACAATTTATGATTTTCCTTAGAGCTACAGCCATCAAAATTTATCTCACTTTATGATTAAAAAGTACTACCATTTATAAACACAAATATAAGTTTGAAAAATAAAACAATGCTGCGACATAAATTTCCGCGTTCCCGCCAAAACTCCGGTCATATATTATATCGACGAGATACCTGAGCATGGTACAGTGCAAAAAAATATATGAAACGCAATAAATGACAATGCGACGCAATAGAACAGGATTGGGCGGTTGGAAGGCAAGGCGCGCGTGACGCGTCGCGGCGGCAGCGTGACGACTCGTGACGCTTGCACTGCGTTATGTCAGTCGAGTAAACAATTTATACTGTTTGTAAACATGAGCCACAGCCCGCCACAGAACGTAAACAACACCACGTTGCTGCTTAGAAATGTCAATGGAGACCGATTCGCGGAATCGACGTTCGATTCGCGATCAGCCTTCGATATGGAACGTGTAGGTAGACTAGCTGTTGCGATTAGAAAGCTAATAAAATAGATAAGTAGATATTTTGCTTAGCAGTTTTTACAACGACGAATCGATGGGTGTGTTTTATTGTGCTCTGACGTTTATATATTTTAGCAGATGTAAAAAAATGGAAATAAATCTGTCAGCCTTAAGAGAGTAGGCGGGTTACGTCTACCGACTGCAATCCGACATCTAAGCAAAGTTCTCTACGGTTACCCCGAAAAGTTAACCCTGACGTTGGTTTCGAACACAATAAAGCGAACAGAGACAAATGAAAGAAATTAGGGAAGATATTAGCCTAGCAGTGGAACAAAACAGGTAGCCTAAAAAGACATTAATACAATCATACATATGAAATTCCGAGGCTACATCATTACTGGAAACTATACCCTGTCTTGCTACCGACGACGGCACACTAGTTTTAAAAAAATATAATTTGTACCTACTTTTTATACATTACTAGCGACCCGCCCCGGCTTCGCACGGGTAGTAATAGTGGGTATAGTATGCTATCCTTAAAAGGTAGATACATGCCACCGCGGACTTTTTTGTAGATACAAACACACGTGACGGACGACTTTGTTTTATAATATGTAGTGATAGTGATGATGATTAAGTGCAAAGATAAACAAGTTAATACATTGAAATATATCTACGAGTATACTGCACTACAGTATAATTGTTTGTGGACAAGCGGTACTAGAAGAACGATCTCCTGTAATATGTATGTATCTTGTATGGCTTTAGTTACTTTACCTGAGCAAATACGAGTACTTAGAGCATTACATTTGCGAATTTACTCTAGGCTACTGAGATAAAGGTGATGATAACGATTTGCGAAATACGCACTTATCTACCTTATAATATGTGTATCCATTTGTCTAGTGGTTTGGCTTCTACGAATTGATTTTATATTTAACAATATATATTATGTTTCATAACTACAGATAATGAGGTTTTTTTCCTTCACATTTAAACAAACCAAATCACATTCGGCGAAAAATATATATTACAAAGCCAAAAAAATATATGGTAATTTTAAGTTGACGAAGTAAAACAGTTTACAGTCTAATCATATTACGGATATTTTGTGTAAACCTTTACGTAGGTACGTATATAATATAATTAGCATTCAGTTTTGTGTCATATTCTTCTTCCTTGCTACTTAATTACGTTTATTATTTATAAATTATAGTATTTGCCTACTTCAGTGAACTGTGTCCAGTGCAATTGAGATTATTTCTTATGTCACTGTCAATTTCATGTCAGTTTCAACGAGTGTGACAGGTCTACGAGTATGACCTAGCTTTTTGGCGGGAACGCGGAAAAGTCGTGTCGCCACATTCATTTTTTTCCAAACCTTGTGTTTTCGAGTGTTTATTTATAAAAATAGTGGTGTTTTGTTAAAAAAAAGTTCCGAATTACGTGCACGAGTATGGGAAAGTGATATAATGCTGTGAAACATGACTTTTTTCATTCAATATTCCCTTTTTAGGTCATAGTAAAGTCGACTATTTTACAAGAGCATGACTAGACTTTACCTTGACTTACTTTGACTTATTTTACTAGATTTATCTTAAAACTTGAAATTATCGAAATGTACTTGACACGGGCAAATGCACAAAGTGCGACGCCAAAAAAAAGAAGTCGAGTATGACTTAAATATTTCAACAAAACGATCTATATAGCTTTGCGGTTTTGTCAAAACCATCTGATCAGCTTAAAGTAGCCAAAATTTGACTTTGTGACACCCTATTATAGTTTTGTGCCAACCTCAATAACATCGGAGGGCGTTTAAGAAATTTTTTGTTTAAATAAAGTGCCGTATTTTACGCATAAATGTAGGCAAGTGATACAATGTGGTGCTACATGTATTTTTATGTTGTTTCCAAATCTCGGTTGAAGCTACCTTAGTCACCGTTTCTTCACCACGGTAGCGAGTAGACTTGGCCTTACTTTATGTGACTTTGACTGGGACATAAATTTATGTTAGAATGCATGCAGTATGATGCCAAAAATAAAGAAAATAAGGACAGACCAGATAATGGCAATTTCGGCTGTTATACCACTATTAGTAGAGTGAGTTGACTGACTCGATAGAACTTCTTTAAAACTAAAACTAGCGCTGTAAAGCTCTCATTGCAGTTCGCAAGTAATCGACAAATCGCAGGCACTAATAAGTTCGTCACGCGACGGCCATTTGCGTAAATAACACCTATCACAGCTGAATTCGGCGAATTCCCATGAGGCCGCGTCCACTCCACTGGTTTATATTTAGAGTCAGCATAAATACAGTAATATCGTAAAATCCTCAAGATAGTTTCACGCTAATAATTATTCTCGTTTCGAACCTGTCATTGCGTCCGCCCACGGAATTCTCGCGCTTTCGCATTTTGCGGAGACGTAGAAACCGATACCTTATGATTATTACAACGTAATAGAGACGATGGAATTATCCGTAATGGAAAAAACCACAAACGTGAAATTCTCTCGCATGGTTACCATTAGCATAGACGACCGTTTAGTCGAATGCTATTCGCAGAAGCGAATGATTAAATCCCCGAAATGTAATCGTTTTTTTTTTATCGAAAATTAAAAGAGTGCCCATGATACGTTCACATATGAAACCCGCATGCATCATCGATCAACTTTCACTTGACGAGAGTAAAATGGCGAATTGCTACCGGTACGAGCTGACCTCGAAACTACTAATAGAATAAATTGAAATCCTTCAATATAAATCATTGATATTAAATTTATTTAGGATTTTTTGTATGAATAAGAATTATATTAATAATAGCATCAGCAATAATTCTAGTCATAAATCATAATGTGGTTATAAAGGATTCTTGATTCTAAAGGTGAATTAGACGTTCAGATTTAATGATTAAAACTTAAGATTTCGTAACATTTTTTTTTCGATAGAACGGTAAATATACAAACGACGCGACGACGACGCCGACGGTCCGACGGACGGCTGGATAGTAAGCATCGCCGCATATTGACACTTGTAAAACTATAATTGCTGTCAATGGTTTGTCTGCTGAATCACGTTCTCGCAGATTATAAAAAAGAACAGATAAAATATTGCGGAGATTAATTAGTCAAGGCTTCTTGGCCCTATAATTTTTGCTAGTCTTACAACACCTTGAAGAATGTGTGTAACGCAAGTAAGACTAAGGCGAGTTTCTTGTTAAAAAGTTATCACATATTATGTGTATTTTTTCTAATCTGTGCATATAACTTCGGTATTAGAGTTCATTGTGGATGTGTACTTAATACTTATTATATTTTTACCGATTTCCTACTGTTAAGCTATAAATATTGCTCGTGTACATCTGTACATGTATTCAGAAGTACTAATAGAGTGGGCGAGCTGATTTTATTTCCCTTCAGTGCTTATCTTTTCCGGTTCTCGTGTAGTGCGGTCTTAAAACGTCAGTATGTTCTATATCACACACACACATCATCAGCCATAGGACGTCCACTGCTGTACATAGGCCTCCTCCGGGGGGCCACGTACTACTACCACAATACTCGCCACGTTTGGCAGGCGGGTTGGCGAGCGCAGTTAAGTGTGATTGTTCAAGGAAGATGCTGCTGCCCATCTTCCGGATTACATCCCTTAGCCGACAACCACGGCAACTCTTACGGCAACCACGGGTAGAAAGGATGGGGTACAATTCTTACGCCGGCACCACCACGGCAAGTTCCACCATGGTATATATATATATATTAAATTTACTTTTTACTTTATCAAGCTAGGTGTTTGACTACAGCTCACCTGATGTTAAGTGGCTATATAATCGAAAATAAACACACATACGAAAAGCTAGCGGAAGCAGCGTTAGGTGCTTTGCTGCATAATTGTTAATATTAACTTATTTTACCTGACTGCCAAGGAAGGGTTATGTTTTTCTCATGCTGATGAGATTAAATGTATTTCTGCTCTGTAAACTTATTTCGTACTAATATTTTTTTAAATTGTTGACAAGCTAGTTGCTTGTCCGCAGTTCACCTGATGTTAAGTGACGGTGTGGTCGAAGATGGTAAAGCACACCTAGCCTGGAATAGAACTGGCTCTCAAGTGAGGCTGCGATATTACGATGTTGTTTGTTGCAGCCGTCGTATTATTGGTATAAGTGGATGACCGGATACCAATGAATAAATCTTGAGTACTAAAAGCTGGCGCCATAACGCCACATCCTTCGATATAGCATGGCCTTCCTCGTGGCATTGCCAACGCGGAGGTGGCGCGGCCGCCAGCGTTTTATAAATTAGATATTTTACTCACAATATGCTTCTCTGTGAGACCAAATTAGCATAATCGTTGCTCGGCACGACCGGTTATGATAATTAAGCACCAATCGCATTGTAGCGTATGATCGAGGAAAAGATTATATGCCACTTTATACTTTAATATTCACGGAAAAAAAAAGAAGATTTATTAAAGACGTACCTATCTATTTTGGTAGAAAATAATTATACCAACACACTACCGCTTTTAGCGGTAGAATGTTGGTACTGCACTAGTCAAAATAGTATTTCGTTCCATAAAAAAGTAATTGACATATCCAACAATTGTAATAGAACAGACAGATGAATTCTTACGAGTTCTTTTTTAATTCAAGGACACCATTTTTCTTATTTTACACTTTGTAACATGTATAATTTACATATATTATTATGACATACTATTGTGCAAAGGTCTTCGGAGTTTCCGGAGTTTTCCTTGTATTAAAATACATAGGTACATATGGAAACAGCGAGGATGGTTATTTTATTGTGCAATCTTGTATTGTGCAATCGGCAGCGTTGGAATGACATATTTCCCAAGTAGCTGTTAAATGTTTGCCGCCACTGTCAATTGTCAGTTTATAGATTAAAATATTTTTACAATCCAAAAATTTTGTTGCAATTTCATACAAATATTTTTAGGTATATTTTCTAAAGTTAGTACATGTTCAACAAACAATGTCAGCACATGAAATTAGACCGATAAAATTATTCGATTATTATTTTTTACATTTTAAAACGTTCAAAACGAAGAACATTTGAAACAAAACATTTCTTCCTTACAATATTTTTTTATTCACTTATACTCAACTAATACTAAATACCAATAGGCACGTGTTTACGTGCCACTCATTCAGTTTGCCAACGAGTAGCCGTCCTTTACTTGGAAAAGTGTGAAATATGTTTTTTTTTTAATGTATTAGTAATGATACGAACTAGACGCTCTCCTGATGGTAAGATTGAGATAACGCCTGCACTCAACCATTGCGGTTATGCACAGAAGTTTGAGTGACGAAACAAACATCGCTAGTTTGGCGCTCATTGCGAGACAATCGATGGTTAGTCTCGTATTTTCGCTAGCTGCATACCCATCAAACCAGAATACAGTTATTTTTACACACTACTGCTTGCGACAGAATATATGGTGCTTCGGTGGTACCTACCTAGATGACCACCAGAAGTTCTACAACCAAGTAAATAAAATTAAGTTATTTTTTAAATTGTTGACATGCTAGGTGTTTGACTACAACTCACTTGATGTTAAGTGACGGTGTGGTTGAAGATGGTAAACAAACCTATCTTGGAATGGAACTGTCTCCTAAGTGTTCGTAAAGGGTGTTTTGGCGACAGATTTGCATCTTGAGGGTGGTAGCTATCCAGATAAGTAAAGTAAAATGTATTGCCAAATTTGCCGGCCTAAACTCCAGCCTATTGGTAAATCCGCCACTGCCAATCAGTACCATTCATTTGAATACAACAGCTAACAGGCAGGTTCCTACTCTTGATACTAAGCCAGATGCTAATCTTTAAATTACTAATATCATGATTAGTACGATTATTAGAGACTGCATCAGCGTAATTGAGGTCGTGGCCCTTCAATTACGAGAGCTTGATATCTCCTCTATACCCCTATATCTAATAATGATTAGAATACTATTTACAGATGAAGTTTTTAGCTGTATTGTTATAAAGGGTTTATAAGCTTAGGGTATTCTTAGTCGAAAGAGGGTCATCGTAGTTATCATTGTGAACAATGTTTACTAAGGCCCATCCCTAAAATAGCGAAAAAAATATCAACTGCTTCATACAATTGGCTTAAGGTAATCATAGTAATTTTGAAAATAGCATTACATGTGACAAAATGGCTATTGCAATGCAAAAACAAGTCAAAATAATAAAATGTAGATTAGTTAGTTTTTTTTTTTATGGTACAGGCTAGGTTGTTTTACCATAGCTCACCTGATGTTAAGTGACGCTGTGGTCGAAGATGGCAAACAAACCTAGCCTGGAATGGAGTGGAACTGGAATACACTGTAAGGTGCTTGGTGACAAATTTTCAACTTAAAGGTGGTAACTAAGCTAGTTTAAATAGTACCCTACCACCATGGTTATGGTGGTAGGGCATATATACCTATGGTTTTTTCACGATATTTTTTTCACCAGCAGCTCAAGCTCATTGTTAGGGATTGAACCCACGCCCTTTGGCGTGTGAACCGGCCATGTTATAGTTTTTCATGATTTCAGAGTCATGCCCGTATTAAAAGTTGGTTGAAATGTATACCAAAATTCAATAGGATACGTCCTGTAGTTCGTTTTTTGATAATCCCACAGGAACGTAACATTTCCCGAGATAAAAAGTATCCTATATGTTAATCCAGGTACGATATGTGTGCCAAATTTAAACCAAACCCGTTCAACCTTTTTTTGCATAACAAATATCCAAACATACAAACTTTCACATTTATAATATTAGTAGGATTAAAATATTTACCAACCTAAACTGTCTAGAATGTCCAGATACTCGTGGTCAGATTGATCCAAAATTTTAAAGAGAGAGACAGACACACACGTACACACAAATATACATAGGTATATAAAGATAGATAGATAGATAGAGAGAGAGAGAGAGAAAGAGAGAGAGAGAGAGAGAGAGAGAGAGAGAATAATAAAATTGTAGCCTTGATGTGATAGTGGTTTTAGAAGTGTGTGCATTATTTTTTTCTATACAGATAGGTACTTGTATATAAATTAATTATCTCCAAAATTTTAAAGAGAGAGACAGACACACACGTACACACAAATATACATAGGTATATAAAGATAGATAGATAGATAGATAGATAGATGCATTATTTTTTTCCATACAGATAGGTACTTGTATATAAATTAATTAATTAAAGGTACATACGTCATGTTCATGCGAATAAGTGTCATGTACAGAGACATGACATCGTGTTGTATAAACGCTTGCGTCTACTAGTTCATCAAAAGTGGCGCGTTAAATTTTTGAAACCGGTTCTTTTAGAAACGATAGACGGTAGTGGAATTTTTTCACTTCGCTGTTTCTTGACGTTGTGCTCTCGTTTGCACGGTCGAAGGGCTACATGTTAGAAATGTTTCATTTGCCAGACTAAGACACGTGAGTGTTCTAATTTTGAAATTGTTTTTTTTTTTTTTATGTAAAAGTAATGAGACCATCGAGACGCACTCCTGATGGTAAGAGTGACCATTGCAGCGATACACAGAACTTTTACTGACAAAGCAAGGTCTAGGGCATCGCTGCTTTGGCGCTCATTTTTTTGACACTTTCGATGGTTAGTCTCAACAGCCCTGTAATTTCATTAGCTGCAGAAACCTTCAAACTGGAAACCAGAGTAACATTAAAATACGAATATTTCTTTATTTTTTTTGTTACATCTCATCTGATTTTAGGTTATGGTTCGGCCGAAGAATATAAACACACTTAGCCTGGAATGGAACTGATTCTCAAGTAAAGTTTCAAAAAACATAGATTTTCAACTTGAGCGTGGCAGTTAGCAGATTACTAAAAAGTACCTCACCATGCTATGGTTTCCTCACAATGTTTTTCTTCACCGGCAGCTCAATCAAGCTCATTGTTGAGATTTGAACCCACCTTTTACAGCGTGTGAACCGACCGCACTAACCACTGAGCTATCCCTGCTATAAAATGTAGGTTGTTGTTAATGCTATAGTACGAGTATAACTATATACTTATTTATTAACAATAATCTAAACTGTCATTTCTGAGCTATTATTTGCTATTGTAAAACTTTATGATTATAGGTAATACGTTGTGTTTGCTACCTTTATATTTATGCACATACTGAAGCTAATCTATCAAACGTGTTGATTAATTTAATTAAATACCTACTTATTGGAGTCGCTATAAATCCACCCGTCAATAGGATGTTAATCACTTTTATTATAAAAAATATACAGGTATATATTTTTTATTATTTCTTTACATATTAAAGCAAAAAAGAAACAGTTAACTATACTCACGTTTTCGACTATAATTTCGGTCACAACCCGTGATCTTTTTCAAGACGCGAAAACAGAGCAAGGCGCGCGTTGGCATGTCTTTTTAAGCCGAAATCTTAGTAAGAGAATCGTAAATCACCCTTCATCAGGGAATCACCCTTTGATATAGTCCATTAATAAAATAGAACGTTGACTCCATTTTGAAATAGGCCTAAATCTAAGAAAAATTCAGGTAGGTTAGTAAATTATTGTAATAATATTACAAAAAATACAACAAATCATTTTTTCGTTACTTGTAGAAATGTACGGAAAAAACTGTTCTGCTCCAAAAAGATAAAATAAAGATTCAGTTCGCTTTGCAAGTCAAATTTGAGTCCTTCCTACGAGCAAACGTCAACTGCGCGCCTCCATTCATGTTCCAAAGAGATTTGCGTGCCTCCACCAAATAGCGAATAGTGCGATCAAACTAAACCAAGTAATCCGAAACATTTTATATTACCCCAATAGGCATAACTGGCGAGCGCTGTCGCCGCTTACTGCTCGCGCGGTTCATTCCACTAAATCCAATACATTTTTTATTCATGAAACGATTGACGTTTGTATGTTAATTCGCAGCGTAGGTCCCCGCCCGAAGGATGAAATATTGAATTATTGCCCAAACTCAGGGATATATAGTAGGGGTCTCTTCGATATTAATCCGTTGGCTGCCCGGGGCTCTGGCAGGAATTCAAATAAATCGGCTCTGTGACAAACAAGACGTATAAATCAATCAGGGAAAGGTGGCGTGCAGCCTCTATTGCAACCAGCCCCGTTCAAGACTGGTCATATCAAAAGTCGAACTAATTTGTATCGGAGGATTTATAGCAAAGGTTACAACTAAACTCGTTATGAGTTTTCAGGAGCGATATTTTATTTATAAGTTCTTGCTATGATTTACGGTCTTTGAGGACAAATTCGGGGTTGACACATCAGAAACAAGTGTCGCCGAGTTCTACAAGGATTGTGCTATAAAGGTTATAATTTGAATTAGCCGGAATATTTTAACAATGTGAGAAGTGTATTGTAACTAAAATGCTTCAATTTAATGACACGTATCAATAAATGAATGAATAAGGTTGATATTTGATATGAAAGTATAATTATGCAAATTGATTGATACACAAACTACTTGTTATTTTAGGATATAGCACAATTCGGTAGGTATAGATTGTAATACATATGTATTCCTATACTTAAGTTGAAATACAACACTGATGAGTCATAATTCGATTGTTTACATGATACTTTCTACTAATGAAGGTGCTACTATAAAGTACTAAAAATTATATATATTCGATAAAAATAAGAAAAAGACTATCCATAGCATAATACTGTAATAACAAAGATCTTCCAAAGCTATTGTTAGGATTTCGAAATACATAGACGCTTCAATACGTGTTTTGGTAGCTCAGTTGATTACCAATCTTAACTCTCACAACTCAGAGTCACGTTTAGCTAAGCAAAAATATAGCAGTTACTCGTCGACGACGTCGACATTGTACTTTATTCGATTCATTAATGAATAATAATCAATTATATTATTAAAACTACTGAGTTATTAAAAAAAGAAAAACAAACAATATCACGAAATAAATAATTATACGTAACATCTAATACCTATGTCTTATTATAAAATGTACGCAGAAAACATATTTGAGTATTATTTTAGAGGCTAATTTAAGAATTTTATCATTTGTACATTTGCTTAAAAAAAATATTGTAATACCATTTGGGCTACCTACAGCGCCTTAAAAGATGATACAAATCGTTTCTAAGCTAAGCATACGCAGCTATTGAGTTCCGGAGTTCATTTACGTCTTTAATCATGCTACCAAGGCTAGGTGTGATACGTTGAGAGCAGATACTGGCCAAGAGTGTCAGCGATTAGACTTATCTCGTAAAAGAATCATTCAACGATTTACATTACTAGTTTAAATGAAGCAAATAACAATCAGCTCGCATCAAAGCCGCAATGTAGCTTACATAATAATTTGTGTAGAGATGGAGAAATCACAGTATAGGTATTATCAGCCACGTCACCAGAAGCTAAGACTCAGATAAGATACGAAGGTGGTCGAAACTACAAAATTCATCTGTTACGTGCGTGTGTGAACTATTCTTTATACTAAGGGCGTTTGGTTTAGCACATTTTATAATAATGAACAATCTTTTTATGTAAAATACAAATAGGCAATGTATAAACATTGCACAGATTAAGAAAACCGTACTTTATTTTCAATATTTACATTTATATACAATACATTTATATACAATCTTTATTTCAATATTTTAATGTACATCTAATAAATTAAGGGCTACTTAGAGGATTTTAGAAGACTGACTTAGATGAGAATATCTAAAGATGCAAAGATTCATTTGAGATACCTTTAATTAGATAAATATTTTAATAGTTACGATTTTGTACACAGGATTACTATATAACAGTAACTTTTGTTTTTTTAAGCACTACATATTATAAAACAAAGTCGTCCGCCTCGTCTGTCTGTCTGTCTGTTCGCGATAAACTTAAAAACTAATGAACAGATTATCATGCGAATTTCATAAATAGATAGAGTGGTTCATGAGGAAGGTTTAGGTATATAATTAGTCAAGGTTATGTGTAAATTAGTTAGAATATGATGATAATTGTTGGAAGTGTCGGAAAAAGTCAAGGAGTTTTCTTCGAAAACGCTGCCTTATTCCGTTGAGATATAACAAAACAATGCATGTTGGGATATTTTTCTTATAGATCTACAAAAAAATCTTTGGTGGCATATATCTACCTTCTAAGGATAGCTTACTATTCCCATTCTTACTACCCGTGCGAAGCCGGGGCGGGTCGCCAGTGACAAATATTTCTTGTAACAAAAAAAAAAACAAACGATCAAGTGCAAATCTGACTCGCGGGCCGAGATTTTAAAACAAACTTGTATGTTTATGAGCCATCCATCACAGAAATAGAATATCGATGATTCTTACAATGAAAGCTTTTAAACATTGTTCTAACGAGGGGATCAAATTGAAGGACGTACAATGCTGTAGTTGAAAAAAAGAAACAAATTCCATACGCATACAACCGTTACGGCCATTTCACCCAACGAAAGTTTAAGTTCGTAATTTCATAAATGTTTTTTAAATGTTTTTTAGGTCAACGGGAAATACTCTATACTTTTATATGTATACGGTTTTGATTGATTTGGGTTTATTTTGCGTTATTTCTTGAATTATTTTTACAGTAACTAATTCCTATTTAAAGCCTTGATTTAAAATATTTTCTCTTTCGTTGCACGTGAAAAAAAAAACTAGTTATGAAACTAGCATGCTTTATGATCCACAGAAATCAACCTATGTTACGTATGATGATATATGTATATAAGCGACTTGGCTTGAAAGATAATTTTAAATTGATACGAACGTTATAAATACATATCCAGATAATTTTGAAATTAAGTCCTAGTATGTAGGGCAAGGAGAGTCCTTCACTATTGGCACACATCTGCCAGTAATGAAACTCATTCGATAACCCTACGACCACCAATTATCTTGGATTGTTACTAGGAACTTATTACGGGTGTTCGAAGTTTTCCGTTAAAATAGTTGGTGCTTCCAGTATAGTGATCCAACTCTTACTTATTAAACCCGCAGTTTAATATAATTATTAAAAATAGCGAACAGAGAACTTAGCGGCAGAATAGCTGGTACTGCGGTGGTACCAACCTTGACGACTTCCTGCTAAGGAAATCTACCACCAAGTGAAATTGACATGTAATTGTGATCAACGTGTGTTTTAGGACCAACTCAATACATTTACTTGGTGGTAGATATCTTCAGCAAGAGTTCGTCTAGGTACCACCGTAGTCCTAGATATTCTGCCGCCAAGAAAATACTGTTGTGTAAAAAATACTGTTTTCCGGTTTGAAAGGTATCAGCTAGCGAAATTACAGGGCTGTTAAGACAAGCCATCGAACGTATCAGAGTATTAAGTGCCAAAGCAGCGATGCCCTGCACTTTGTTTTGTTAAAAGTTCTGTGTATCGCTGCAATGGTCATGGACATGCGGTATCTCTTACTATCAGGCGGGCGTTTAATACTGACAAAAACTAATAACTTAGATATAAATTTATAAAAACAACCTAAGCTAAAAGTCCATCCGAAGAGGGAAATGTTACCAGAATGCTGGCAGCATTGCCACGTTGGATGGCAATGCTAAGCTTTTGACCAAAGTAGGTGACAGCATTCTGGTCATCTGAAGTCTCCTCTAAACGTTTGGCCAGGTCATCACAAAAGTACATTCAAATTAAATAACTATATTTCTGCCGTTTGAGGTTTTCGGCTTTAGATGCGGCAGCACCAGCTTATCACAGAAAGATGAGACGATGCCAAGATGTCGCATGTGGCGTCCCACATTAGAAGTCATCCCGTAGAGCATGCTGTCGTCTCGCATCAGTCCGTTTGGTTCTAAAACTGATGAGACGCTGGCACTAGCAAATGCCCGACGAATGACATCGTTTAAGCTGGCGTGCCGCAATATACGCCCAGCACTCATACAACATGAAAACGAGTGGTGGCCGAGGCGATCAGACTTTTTATGCGAATACGAAGTTGATGCCATAATAAAAATTATTGACAATTATAATTACAGCGAGTTCCTTTCTTTGTACTACTATTAGTAATCCCGTTTATCACGCGGAATGGTACGTGTTTAGTATATCAAAATCTATTATTTATATTTATATAACAAGAAGGCGACCACGTATATCACTATGACTGCTAAAATATGTCAATGTTACTATTTTATCATTATATTCCGTATCGGTAATGTCAATGATAATGTTATGTACCTACTTATACCTTATATAAGTATGTACCAAAAAGTTTGTAAACATGGGAATTCGCTACTGGCGAAGTTTGAAGTGAGAGATGCTATAAAAACTATTTCGCTGCAATAAATTATTGTTAAAAAAACTGGTGTTTTTCTAGCGACATTCTAGGTTTTATTTTATTTTATGGTAAGTATGTTGATACGAACGAGACGCATTCCTGGTGGCAAGAGATAGCGTCTGCCCATGTCTATTGCAGCGATTCTCAGAAAATCGAGTAGCAAAATAAAATTTATGATATTGCTTCTTGACTTTGAGACATTCGATGGTGAGTTAGCTATGTGGTTTTGGGTAGTAATTTATGATAAAGATAATACTAGAGTAGATTACATGGGATCAAATAAATCCTATCCTACTAATGTTATAGATGAAAGTTTAAGAGGATAGATGGTTGGATGTTTGTTACTCTTTGACACAAAATTACTAAACGGATTAGGATGAAATATAGGATACTTTTGTACTGCAAACAGAACAAGTTTTGTTAAATTCCACATGAACGAAATCGTGTGCAACAGCTTGTATGTACATATATGTAAATGTTTGTCAATTTTTTTTATTATCATATCTACTTGTTATCAATTAGAGCAGCTATTCTCAAACTTTTTTGGCGACAGATCCCTTCCTGACAGAGAAATATTTAACGGAGCTCTAAAATAATTAAAAACTGTTTTGTGTGTATTTTTATTGTCAGTTGAGTCAGTGTTGAACTGTTGACTATGCTCCTGGCTGAAAGTGCGAAAGGCGTTTTTTTAACTTTATGTTGGAATATTTATATGTTTTTTTTTTCATTATGACCAGTATTTTCGCGGAGCTCTCACAGAGTTGCGGATCCCTAGGGTTCCGCGGTGCCACACTTTGAGTATAGTGGAATTAGAGTATATTGTGTATTATTTATAAAAATAGGTAGGTACCTACTTTAGACCTTATTAATAAGGAACATGGCATTGACGCCAATTTTTGTGAACACAGGTAGACTTATAGTACTTGCGTATTTGATTGATTAACTCTTTATTGTCCACACCAAAAATTATACAAAACAGAAGAAAAAATAAATAAGAATACTTCATTTACCTTATTTGAATCAATTTAAAGCCATGCATACGCTGTAATTACAAGAGAGTATCTCAATTGGAAGGAAGTTTATAAAATTATATTTATCCTGAACAATATATTTAGTACGTACATCTGGTTAGAATAATAATAATTTAACACGTTATTTTAATATAAACCTTATTTATTTACAAATAAGTATAAAGTTGTTGTATGTAAAACTGATTAAGTATACTTCGTATGACACAGGGTGGTAAGGAAAACCTACTCCCGCGACCATCGTTGTACACGATCGTTAAATATCTATATATTAGTTTTATGGTAAAACATTTACGAAAAATCTTCTAACTATCCATTGACACAGCGTTCCGATATTACTGTGGACGATACAGGAATGATTGTACTTTGTTAATGCACACATACGCTAAAATAAATAATATTGGAGTAAATTTCATACAGCGCCATCTAGGCCCAAACTAATCAAACTTTGGGAACCAGATAGCTGATAAAAAATTATGTATAATTTTAGATATGTATATATTTTTTGTCAAAACATACAGAATATATGTATATGTTTTTTTTAAATTCTAATCGCTGTTTATTGATACTAGCAATAGTTAATTTATAGTGTAACTAGCTGCGCCTCGCGGTTTTACCCGCGTAGTGATAGATGATGAAAAGCAGCCTATGTTTTATTCCACGGCCTAAAAGTATCTGCATGCAAAATTTCTTACAGATCCGATCAGCCGTTCTGGCGTGATTGAGTAACAAATATCCATCCATCCATTCATCCAAAACTTTCACATTTATAATATTAGTGGGAAGAAAAGTATCTTATGTTTTATTCCAGGGCCTAAAGTATCTACATGCAAAATTTCTTCCAGATCCGTTCAGCCGTTCTGGCGTGATTGAGTAACAAACATCTATTCATCCATCCAGCCATCCATATTATAATATTAGTGGGATTATCAAAACTATCTTCAAGTGGACTTCGCAGCATAAAATCTTAGAGAATGATCTAGAAAGCAGTGGGAGAATATGAAGTTCAAGAGTAGGTGAACGAGGATTGCAATTCAGCGAAAGAGACACCACAACAGTACAAACTAGGAAATTTTTTAGGAGGCAAAGACTCACATATAGTTATGGCGTCTAAAGGAATAGGCAAGTATTTTGAATCCTGGAAAATACAGGATATCTCTGAAATAATGGTAAAACCGGTGAACATAAAGAAATCCCATATTAATAGTGTAGCATAATATCGGTCAAATAATATGAATCAATGTGGTTCATAAAGTAAAATAAACATTATTACTTTATATGAATAAGTGGGAATCCCGTAGAATTATCTTTCTTCATAGACATATACTTAGATATTTAATAATATGAATGACACTCATATGGTTTAGTTTTCTTATCTGCCTCGACATGACGCTGTGCAAATAACTACTTCGAAGAGCGTTATCAACACTTCCAAGATGGCGACCATGTAAATCAATGTAACCTCAATTACTTATTAAGAAAGGTCTCAGTTGGAATTTTCCAACGAATCTGTATCTCAAGCCGACACTTATAACTCTTAAAATTACGTTTACCCAAAGATATGATAATATGGGTGTGCTAAGTGTGATGTGTGTGTAATGAGTGTGCTTCAACATGGTTTGATTCCCCCCATTTTCCAGAAGTTCGATAAAAGCGATGTTTCATGGCTGACGTTCCAAAAACTTGAAGGAAACGATTTGAGTGGGTGTTGCCCGATGGATACAATTCGAGTGTCTATGCAAGTGTGGTCCATGGTAGACTACATCTTCACTTAAAATCAGATGAGATGAACAAATGTAAGCCTATTCTTAATAAAAAAATATTCAAACACTAACTGTAAGATCTCAACTGCATAATATTGCTTGCTATAGAATATGGAGGTAGCCCAGTTTTAGAACAAACAATATACACAGTAAGGAATCACAGCGTAGAAAATGGTGATTTAGGATAGTTTCGATAAATAGGGGAATATCTGAAAACTTGTCATGATTGGAATCAATATGCATTTAGTTGCATGCGTTAACTAAAACAATGCTCCTAGATATTAGATCACTGCTACCCGCGGCTTCGCTCGCGCAGTTGAGCGATTTGTGATGCAAAGCCATCTTAACGAAATAGGTACACATGATGTTCAATACAAATTATGCAGCTTCAATGTAAAACCCAGTGTAAGCTGAGCCTCGTTCATTATGGGTGCCCTTATATTTTGTAGTTCAACTTATATTGTTTTTTTTTCTCTTTTATTTTAATTATAATCCTATTTCTTCTGAGCGGATTTTGAGAAAACTAAAATTAAATGTTGCTCAAGAGTTCACAAAATATATTCCAAAACCCACACTTAAATCCGTACCATCTGTACTTCTGAGATTCCCTATAACAAAGTTCATAAAAAAAATGTTTCAGCTGACAACGTAAGAAACAGACAGCTATTTTCGTATTTATAATATTAGTTTAAAGCTTTCACTATATATAAATTGCCTACATGCAGATATTTAACATTCAAGTTAAGTACACATTTTTAAACGGAATTTATAAAACTTGATACTAAGGAAACACTCTGTCTCTCAGAATTCACTCAATTACATAAATTGAAATTATACTAGAACGTTAACAACATGACCAACTGATTTTGAAATCTGTCGGTGTAGTTTGCTCATTTAAATTTCATCTTGCTGTATTTATTGTCTGTTGAGTGTTTTCTATTATACTTATGCATTGCTTGGTTTTATTCGAGAAACTTCATAAAGGTGCTTGTGAATAAATAGGTAAGTAATGGGTTCATGGTAGGTTATTTGTCGCGCAATATAATAATATATTCTATAGATTCAGACTAAGTTTTATGTATCATAACTACCTAATATTATAAATTCAAACATGTGTTTGTTTGTTTGTTACGCCTTCGCGCGTAAACTACTCAACGGATTTGGGTAAAATTTTGCATGTAGGTACTTTAGGCTCTGAAATAAGACATAAGATACTTTTCATCATCATCATCATCATCCATCACCACGCGGTTAAAAGAGGGCAGCTAGTAGATATATAAAGTCGTTAAAAAAGTTTCAACACATTTGATGGAATACAACGTTGTGGCCGAAGTACGTGAACCTATGAAGTGATGAATCTTGATAATACTACTTACTGTTTTTAGAAACATTAACACAATTTTGATATCGGTTTTATAACAACGAATTCTATAGGCATAGATGATAATAAAGTGGGAAAAACAGCCAGCCAATCCACGTGATTGTTCTACAGATGTTTTTGTAACTGTCGACGGATTTATGATTGACAAAAAAATAACAATAAAAAGGTGTATACACTGCTCTGCAGTTGCGCTGAACGAAGTGAATGAGACACGTCATTACATTGTACATATAGATCACTGTTTTATGATTGAGCCAGAATGTGTATTACGGGAGGCCTATATCAAGCAGTGGAATAAAGTAGACTGGTGATGATATCATCATCGCCATCTTTATTAGCCTTTCGCAGACCACTGCTGGATATAGGGCTATCCCAAGATACGCCATTAAGCCTGTTCTTCGATTTTTCGCTTCGAACCACCGCTAACTGTCCTAGTTATATCATCACTCCATCGAGTTTCATGACGCCTTACGCTACGTTTGCCAATTCGCGGTCTTCACTCAAGAACACGTCTACCCCAGCGGTGATCGGTTCTGCGACATTTATGTTCAGCCAGTGCCACTTCAGCTTTTTTTTAATGTTTGACAGGCTAGGTGTTTTGACCACAGCTCACCTGATTTTAAATCACGGTGTGGTCGAAAATGGTAAAGCACACCTAGCCCTGACTGGAACTGGCTCTTAAGCGAGGCTGCCGGAACACAACGTTAGGTGCTTGGCGGATTTTCAACTCGAGGGTACTAGAAAATACCCTACCACCATGCTATGGTGTCCTTACGATATTTTCCGTCACCGGCAGCTCCAGGTCATTATTGGTGAAATATAAGATGATAAGTGAACCGTCCGCGCTAACCACTGAGATATCATCGCTACAGTTTGCTAATATACTTATTATATTTATTTCTTTATATTACTTTTTGCACAAAAAAGAGAAGGATATACGTATTTTGCAAAGGTTCTCTAACGGGCCCCGTAACGGTGATGTCCGCTTGCTATTCACAAGGACGCGGCGACGACACCGATACGGTGAATACGAATATTTGCTCCGAAAAACAACGTATTATATCCACGTTCTATTAATAAACCTGAACCTATACTAGTAATGTTCGTAGTGACTTTTCTACGCCTACATTCCTTGTGAATTAAAAACAACCTGTACTCCGCTAATGATGAAGTTTGTATTCAAAAATGAAAATCAATTCTAATTCTGTTTGCCAGTAGTTGTAAGAATTACTTGTAAAAAACTTGTGAGTATTAGTAGCGACGATAGTCCAGTGGTTAGTGTGATCGAAATACGTGCCTGAGTAAGAAGAAAACACAGTGAGAATCAAACTCACGCCCTTCAGAGCTTTAAGCAGAACTACCATTACTAAAAATGTTGCTTTATTTTTCATTGACTAGGTCTCTAAAATATTTAATGAGTCAAAATTTGTCTTAATGACTTCTTTAAAATATATACGGATTTATTTTATTGCACAAAAGAGAAGAATATTAAGAGATGCATTTGCATTAATCGAACCTGAACATTTTATAACTAATAAGATTTTCAAATTCTTAGCCGATACTACAATGTACCGAACTATAACCCGACTACGGAAAAAATAACCATAATTATAGGAACAAATTTGGCCTATAACACACGGAGCATAATAACAAATCGAATAACACCTCAGTCACCAAAATTGGATGTTTTTGTTGTTTCGAACACACATACAAAAACGACTATATGTAAGTACATACATACTCGTCTACAGACTTCTAAAAACATAAGCGTTCCTTTTTTCCATTTGGCTTTGCTTTGAAGGTAAAAATGTAGTGTTTGAACAAATCAGTTAATGCATCGTAAGTCGGGGGGGCTCTAAAAATTCTATCATTCGATTAGAATCAAAAATCAATCGGGCGTTACCCACATTACTGGTATTGATAACGACAGGGCATTAGCCTCGTATTCGATCTTAGTCGTATCCTGCTTCTAGGATATTTGGAGGTTGATAACGCTTCATAACCATGACTAGGGGATAATTTTGATTTAATAAAATTTTATGATCGATGAATCATTTCTTATCACATTAGATTAGAAATATCTTCAATTTAAATATAGTTAGGTACTTTATTAATATAAATCGATTTGATTTCTTTTAGGATATTTTCAATTAATGACGATGGACGATCTGGACAGATTGCTGATGGGTGACCGCAAGTAGTATTTACAACTGAGCGCTACCTAAGTTCAGATGACGCATCCTAAGTGGAGTTATTACAGCTGAAATCCTGAGCTCTTGATTGGCTTAAAAATAAATATAATATTTTATAGTTATTTATATAGAATGTACTTATTTGTGTACTTTTGGGGTTTATACTTTAGGTCCTTGAGGGCCGGCTACTCACGAACTATATAGGGATCTGGCCAAACGTTTCGAGGAGGCGTCAGGTGACAAAAAAAAGGAAGTTAATTGTATCCTCCAACAGGAAGTCTTCGGATAGAGCTGGACAACAAGCGAAATTTGTTTGGTTAGTTATATGACATTAAGATAATGTTTTGATCGATTTATACAATTAGACGTCAAAAAAAATTCAAGTTGTAAACCGATAATATAATCTATTTTAGAGATCAAATCACTCTCGTTTCGGTCGTCTCATTACATTTACATTACAAATATATATAATAAAAATTGAGTTTCTGACAGTGTTTTGAGAATACTGTAAGGAAGACGAAAAGCGAAAAAAAATCGATTGCACAAGAGTAGTGGTTTTGTTACTCTCTTTTCAGAAGCTGTCAAACGCCCTTTTACCAGTTATCAAGTGAAAGTGAGCCAGAAAAAGAATGGTGAGCTATAAGAAGTACAAGCTATATGTACATAGATATATTTTAAAACCTTAGATCAGAATTGGTAGTGCGTTCTCGCGACGATTCCTGCCTCGCATTCGTAATGCAGATATTTACGACCAATGAATTTACAAAAAGGTAAGCGAAAAAGGATAAATCGCAACACCTGGCTAAAACGCAATGGAAAAGTTTCTAGAAGTAAAAGTATTATATTTAATTATACTGTTAATGACACTTAAGTGAGTAACTTACTTTTAAAATGATTTTTATCCAACACAAGCTGACGAAGTTAAAAAATATATAACCCGACTGCGAATAAAATAGTTATAATTAAAGGAAAAAAACTTTTTAAACCAATTTATTAATCCTAATTAAATATAAACATATAACTTCAATATGTTTTGTAATCCCCTTTTCATTTCCTTTATTTAGATACCCTACTTGATAGGTTTGGTAATTTTTTTAAATTATTGTATGTATTTCTATTTTGCGCATCTTGATTTTTTTTCAAAAACGACCCTCTATGGGCACTTGGGTTATCGAGACAAATCTAACGATACCTTAATTGTCGTAATCCATTTGGCCGTTTGGAAGATATGAGGTATTAAAAAAATTTACATACAACATACGCGCGAATAACATTACCATTCCTTGGCAGTCGGGTAAAAAAATAATATGATGTTAACTAAATTTTTGGATACAATTAGATATCCTCATATTTATGGTAATCTTCAAAGGTAAAAAAGATACAGTTGCAAAAAATGTTCTGTAGTTAGAAAACACGTGTGAAACCATACGTCGTCTTAAGAAGCGGCGAAATATTTTTGACCAATAACTAATTAAAATAAAGGGTTGGCTCCATTGGGAACAGCGCCCTACACGCTAAACAGCACACATCCCACCTGCTTATTGTCGAAAATAACTGATTGCAAGATAATAAATAGAAAATAAAAAGAAAGCACGTGTTCCATTAATTCCAGTAACATACATATTTAATATACCTATTAGATATTTGTTGCTTAGACCAATGGTCAACTTCAACTTCATGGTGACCTTATTTTATTACACCAATCTTTAATTTTTACTGTCACTTCTTTAACAGGTCTATTTTCTAACAAGTTTATTTTTACAAAGTAATGACTGCAGTTGTGAGATTTTAACATCACTCAGTGTACAGCCGTTTCAAAGGAAACTATCTGTTTTCGAACAGAATAGTTATTTTTGTCGAAGCAAAATGATGTATATGCATGTATTCGGTACAGTGGAATGTTCAACTGGAAAACCACTTTCAATCATGAGACGAAACTATTCTATGATTATGGTGGCTAGCTACCTCAAGTAGAAAATCTGCCGCCAAGCACTTAACTGTGTTCCGGTAGCCTCACTTAAAAGCTAGTTCCATTCCAGGTAAGATGTATTAAGCATCTTCAACCACACCGCATTAACTTTTCATCAGTTGAACTTTGGTCAAACACACAGCCTGTGAACGACAAAAAAAAAGTTACCAATATTATTGATAAGATAACTATTATATTTTTCAATGTATTATTACGAATAAGCATGCTTCGTACAAAGTCTGCGTATAAGGAAGTAGGAACGTATTTAAAAATTAGTACGCATATGATATCGTTTACAATTCATTCACCTTACAACGTGTCATATCATCCATCTCTTTCAATAGACTCAAGTGTTATCACGTAAGAGCGTGACGCACTTCTTTAACAATCTGCTAATTAACGCTGCTAGCATTAACACCTTAGTAGACAATTCTAATTTCAACTTTATGTTCCTAACCTTAGTATTTATAATTACTATTACACGTGTGCCAGTTGAATGGGTATTGTATGCGTAAGCATTAATCAATGCCATGGGTACGTGAAGGTCACCGTTTTGTGGTATTCAACGCAAATCTACGTTACTCAATAATTGTAATATTTGTTCGAAAATAAAAATATTCGTGTCAATAGCGATTATGTGCTTTATTTACTGTAAAACAACGCGACAAAACACGCTCTCCAGATGGTAAGTGATAACGCCTGTCCACGATCATTGCAGCGGTATCCAGAAGAAATCCTAGGACAACGCTGCTTTGGTACTCATTACTTTGAAACTGTAATTTCGGTAAATGCTAAAAAATGTTCACGCTAAAGCAAGCATTTATTTTATTTAGAGTACCTACATGCCCAATACCCATCCTAGTCGTTAATAGAATAAGTTAAGAAGAAAAAAAGAAGGCGGGTAGCTCTAATACCAATAATCTTGAATTTACTCGTAAAAGAAATTATTACATTCTCATGTGATCGTGTGGAGCATCATTAAAAAGATATTTATATACGTAGAAATGAAATACAATATGCATTTTATATCATTTTTAATCTGGAACATCTTTCACTAAATGCATATAATCCGCCATTCCACCAGGCAATACCGTCGCTGGGTTTCAATTTTTTATAAATTGAAACTTGTTATTCAATCTCATAATGTAGCGAAGGCATACCTACGTCATTTGACCGCGAAATGAAATATTGTTCGATGTCCATCGGATCATCTGTAGCGAGCGCTTGTCACTTCACGGTTGCGCAACCGCAATGGTTTTAAACGTAAGCGATACTAACGTATATACAATCGTGGATTGAGTGTGTAAGAGTGTTTTTATTATCATTTATATCGTTCGTGTCACTGGCGATTGAGATAACGTGTGCCACTGCGCAGTTCGCCCAAAGCGCGTTATATTATTTCTTAGGAAATCGTTGTGATTTGACTCTATTGCCATCTACATTAGGGTCTTTTCTGAAATTCATTATATTCTAATATTCACTTAAGTGTATTTTTTTTTCTTAATGGACAGAAGCTATTTGAGTACATTTCACCTGCTATGGTTGTGGAGTGGTCAAAAGTGGTAAACCTATCTATCCTAATATCTTTTTAGATTTAGTACATACGAAATCAAACACTTCCTACATACTCTTAAATATGATCTTAGTTCGATGTCAAAGAATTTCGAAAGCATTAAAATTCCTAGAAATCATAAAAAAATATTTACCGACCGACACAATGGCATTATGCCACGCGCTTAAATTTATCAGTCAATTTAATGGACATGGGCCAAATGATTCAGAAGTCCTTCCTTGAAACCGTCACACGTTTGAAATTTTCGCGGATAAACGTCTATAATCTTGTAAACATTGTTTCTAGTCTAGAAAAGCTTAAAGCAATGTTAGGAAATCAATTTTATGCAAGCGAACTTTTTTATTCCAAATTATTATTATTGTATTTACGTATTATTATTATTGTTTTAGCTGTCCGTGTCGTACAAATTACACTCTGCTAGTTATTATATAAGACTTTCCAAATATATGAAATTCGTTACTTATTTTATCTTAGAAAATACCTATGATTTTTATTTATATTTTTTTTAATAGAATTTTCTTTAATTTTACTGTTGTGTCATTAAATAGATGAAAATGAATGTATACATAGTAAGCGACTCAAATTCTCTAAAAAATCTTTATATATAAAAATTTCGTATCACTTTGTCCGCGATGAACTCCTCAACTACTGAATCGATTTTAACCAAACCCTGCACACAGTGTGCAGTTTGATCCAACTTGAGAGATAGGATAATTTATATCTCAATTTATAATCGCAATATTTTTTTATTGCTAATTATTTGTTTATTATACGACAAAGAGTTATATGAGTTCCATAAAATTCTAATAGATGGCGATGTAAAGTAATTTATTAACTGGATTGATTACGTATCCAATAGATGGCGCTACGTTAAAAGTCCTAACGTTTCATATGCGCTACAATTTATTTCACGTTACACGCGTGTTATCACAAAAAAATATGTTCAATTTGGCCACAGCAACGTGTGGCCGGGTCTGCTAGTATACTATATGTATGTATATACTGTATAAGTCAAATTTCGAGTTTAAGTAGGCTTAATTAAGTTCTTACCTTCCATCCAGCAGACGAGTTACTGTCGCCCTTATCCTTAAAGTATGGCACGTTCTGAACCATCCACTCGTATATTTGAGACAGAGTGAGCCGGTTGTCTTGGGCCGAGGTGATGGCCTGGGTGATGAGATCAGCGTAGGAAAGGTTGCCCCAAGCATTGCGCCGGGATGAGTTCTTCTTAGAGGTAACAGCTGAAGAAGGGAGGGGAGGTGCTCCTGAAAGAAGACAAAAACTTTCAAGAAGCATTCAATATAATTAAAATAAGTTTTTTTTAAATTGCTGTTATAAAATTATTAAATGGCATACATCTAGATGTTTTTGACAATTCAAACAGGAATAAGTGCAACACATCTGTGCCTAAATTATATAAAAATCAATTTTGCGCCAAGTCTCGCAAAAACTTGTGAAAAATGGCTCGGATATACATTATATGTTTTTTTTTTTGTTTTGTCCTCTTGACTACAGAGGTAGTTTAGAAAAAATAATGAAAATGAAAATTAGGTGAAACACAAAGGAACAATCGAAAATCGAAATTGAAATTTTGTATCAATATCACCAGTTGGTGTTAGGTACATATATAGACGGCGATCGTAGCAGACGTATAGTTTGACAGCTGTTATCTTATCTTATACCTTTAAACGAGCAATTCTTGTATATATGTGTATATACATATATATAATCTGAATCTCGGAACTCCAACAATTTTCATGAAATTCAGTATGCAGTGGGGTTTCGGGGACGATAAATCGATCTAGCTAGGTTTCTTTTTTAGAAAACGTCGTTTTATCCGTTTTTCAGGCAATAAAAAACCGAGCTAGGCTCTGTCATCCAGGTAGGTACTAATCTATTACAGGAGTCAACTGTTATTACAAGTTGATACAGATGAGCCAAAAACTACAATTTACAAAATATCCCAGTTTTTAAAGAGCCACTAATTTTTTTTTTTGTTATTCAAAACGACTTTTAATACTTCATTATTTTATTTTTTGCGTTTGGAACAGGAAAGCCCCTACATGGAAAGAGCCGGTTGCGGCTTCTCTACGTCGCGAGCCGATAGTCGACATCTAATCTATTACATTTAAAATCGTTATATTCGTTTTAAATCTTTGTAAGGTGATACGAAGATCACCGGGCCATCTGGTTTTTAAATAAAAATAAATAAATTTATTGAAATCGAAGTCATAATGTTGAATAAACGATTTTTCGATGAGTTGCTAACTGTAAGAAAACTTCGTACCATGGAAACACATGTCATTGAAGGATATATTCCTTACTGGCAAGAAACTAGCAGCGTGAAAGTGACGCGTTTACAATTGCCTGACAGAACTAAAGTATATATGCAAGACAAACGCCTAGGGGCGTGGGTTCAAACCCCAACAATGAGCTTGAGCTGCCGGTAAAGGAAAAAATTGTGAGGAAACCATAGCGTGGTGGTAGGGCATTTATTTGTACTCGGCTGGCTAGCTACTACCGTTAATTTAAACATCTACCGCCAAGCACTTGACGGTGTGTTCCAGCAACCCCACTTGAGAGCCAGTTCCATTCCAGGCTAGGAATACATCCATTTTCGACCACACAGTCACTTAAAATCAGATGAGCTGTGGTCAAACACCTAACCTGTCAACAGTAAAAAAAAAATAAGAATATCGCACGTTCTTATTCTAAGAATAAAGCTATCATTCACTCGTCTGTATCTCATATACGCCCACGGTAACATTGTGGCATTTTATGCAGTGATTAGTAGAAATCTAAAGTCATTGACACTATTATAATCTCAGATTTATTAAAGCAAGTAAATAATCATTTGCAATTCATAATACCTGTTTGTCATATTATTAATAAATATATACGTAGGTATATATATTTAACTTAAATTTTCACATTAGTTTACAATTACTCTGCAGGTGAGTTATGGTCAAACATAATTAGTAATTATTAGGATTACTTCAATTTTTAATTTACAGAAAAAAAAATGTATCTATGTTAATTAATAAAATAAATGAGATTTAGAATATATCTATTATACATATCTGCCGGTTCAGATAATTTGGGCAAACATTTATGTGACAAACATAGATGTTCTGCGTTTGTGTTCTAAAAAATGTATCTATGTATAAAATTAACTTTTGTTTGTTCGTATTATGTGCGATGCCCGACTCATCCGATTGGGATGAAACTTGGTCAACTTATAGTGCACTTGCGCTAAGGTTATAGGCACGGTACAGTTGTTTTTCTTTTGCGGCAGCAATGCGCCGCAACTATTTTATTATACGTAGGTTTACGAAAAATTTATAAATTTATTTTGTCGATTTATACCATTTTTAGATTTTGGAAAACTGCTCGACCGAGTTCGATAAAATTTTAATGGGACCATCTGGGAAGTTTTACCCTTTAAAACAAAAAAAAAAAGAATTTTCCAAATCGGTTCAGGCGTCTTGAGTAATCGGAATTGAGTAATTTGAGTACATAAAAAAAGTAAAAAGTGTCTTATATGTTAATCTAGGTAATAAACTATATGTGCGCCAAAATCCGTGCAGCCGTTTTTGCGTGATTGAGTAACAAACATCTAAACATCCAAACTTTCACATTTATAATGTTACTAGTTTTTTTGATATAAAAAGTATCTTATATGTTCATCCAGGTAATAAACTATATGTGTGCCAAATTTCATCAAAATCTGTTCAGCCTTTTTTGCGTCATTGTGTCAAACAAACATTCAAACATACTAAATGTGTGCCAAATTTCATCCAAACCCGTTCAGCCGTTTTTGCGTTATTGAGTAACTAACATCCAAACATACAGACTTTCACATTTATAATATTAGTAGAATTAATTGTGAAACATGAAAATAAATTATTTGTTTCAATTGAAAAAATAACAAGTGTGTCAAACAATTGTGTGATGAATTGAAAACTCAAGGGAATAAATCTGAGTGCAATGTCCCCAACGCTACAATTACCTACGGTGTAATATCAATGTCGGAATGATTCAATTGCAGCAGGTATATATAGCAAGTAGGTATAGGTCATTAGAGCCACTAGCAGCGTTCTCATATTGGCAATACGCGTTTACATTACGGACTGGAATAAAATGTTTGCGTTGTAATGTTTTTTTCTAACAGAATTTGAATTTATTTTTATTTTATTTTATTTTTATTTTATTAATATTAGGGAAATTAACAGCTAGGTACGTACAATTAGTTTACCTTTAAACATTTATAAGGCCAATTATAAATTTCCACAAACAAGAAGTCACTAGCGACCCGCCCCGGCTTTGCACGGGAGCAATGTAGATAGGGTTCCCTACCCAAAGGGTAAAAACGGGACCCTATTACTAAGACTTCGCTGTCTGTCTGTCACAAGGCTGTATCTCAAGAACGGCGATAGCTAGACAGTTGAAATTTTCATAAATTATGTATTTCTGTTGCCGCTATAACAACAAATTAAATACTAAAAACAAAATAAAATAAATACTTAATGGGAGCTCCCATACAACAGACATGATTTTTTTGCCGTTTTTATAGATAATGATACGGAAGCCTTCGTGCGCGAGTCTGACTCGCACTTGACCGGTTTTTTACGACATCACATTACAAATCTTTGAAATTCTCGAGTTTTCTCTACTATAATATGCATGTATTATACATATAAAACTTCCTCTTGAATCACTGTCTATTGATAGAAATCCGTTGCGTACTTTAATAGCGGGGAAGCGACTTTGTTTTGTACTATGTAGGGATGAGGCATGACTGCCCAGTCATTGGCAGTATACCTGCTTTAAGAGCCGTAAGGCGTGGGTTCGTTTCCCACTCAGGACAAACTGTGCCTTAGACTTACATAATTTGGTTCCACCAGCCCCTTTTTATTACCGAACGGCGAGGCAGACACGGCCAAAGCGCCATCCTTACATGGTGGATATTCCCCACGTACGGACTAAACGCTTCGATTCCACATTCTTAATACGTACAGCGAGGATGTGGAACTCTCTGCCGGCGTCTGTTTTTCCTGCTAAGTACAACTTGGGTGTCTTTAAATCTAGAGTAAACAGGTTTTTTCTAGGTAAGCGTGCTTCATCGTAGACTGAATCCTGCTTAACATCAGGCAGGGCGTGGTCAAACGCAAACCTATTTAGTATAAAAAAAAAAAAAAAAAAAAAAAAAAAAACATTTTGTGGTATAAACAAAATTTTCCGTGTTTAAGGTGTTCTGTATGTATTATAATATACATTTGCAAGAAAAAGTATTTAAGTATTCTATCAGTTATCCGACTCCTATAGTACAAGCTTTGCTTAATTTGGGGTCAGATGGCGCTGTGTGTAATCTTTTTTATTTTGTTTTGATGGTAATAGGACTTTGACTGCAAATAATGAAAGTCAGTATATAATTATGTCACTTCTCTAATAACCACTAAATAAACAAATAATAAATACATCACATTCTACTCAGCGCCATCTAGCGTCAAATTAAGCAAAACTTGTACGATGACAACTGTATAACTGTAAGTATATCTACTTATATATACTGTTTTTGTTGTAAATATATATATACTTGTAATACTTACGTAACACCCAGACACAGAACATACATCTATGTTCATCACACAAATGTTTGTCTGGGTGGAAATCGAATCCATATCCCATAGCTTAGGATGCGGAACTATTACCAAATGAGCCAATAGGGCAGTAAATTAGACTGACCAGTGACACATTGATGTGATTTTTTGAAGTACTTTTTTCATTGTGTGGGCATATATGTACTTGTCCTAACCGCACGCGCAGTACTCGCCGCATTTACTGGAATTTATACTAGCCATAGCGCAATAGAAAATAGAATAGCCCAATGCAAAAGCAATGCCTTTCAACGTGGCAATGCCGCCAGCTTGTTAGGTAGACACCGCCTGGGATTGTGTATGCAGATGCTCTCTAGACTTTCATTGCACTATATGTAGGTAATCCATTTGGTTTTTGTAAGAGGTTAGTTAGAGTGTTTCATTGTTTCCTAGTAAATACAGGGGACGTTCAGCCACGGTGCATCTGATGGTAAGTAATACACCATCAGCCATAGGACGTCCACTGCTGGACATAGGCCTCCTCCTAGGGAGGTTTTGCCAATACTCGCCACGTTTGGCAGGCGGGTTGGCGAGCGCAGTTAAGTGTGATTGTTCAAGGAAGACGCTGCTGCCCATCTTCCGGAAGACATCCCTTAGCCGACTCTTACGGCAACCACGGGTAGAGAGGGTGGGGTACTATTCTGACGCCGGCACCATCACGGCAATGGTGTGATCGAAAATGGTGCACACACTTGGGTTAGAATGGAGCTCGCTCTCATTGAGGCTGCTGGAGCATATTGTCAGGTACTTGGCGGGAGATTTTCATATTAAGGTTGGTAGTTAGCCAGCTGATTTTTTAAAAGTACCCTACATCCATGCTGTGGTTTCCTCACGATGTTTTCTTAAAGCTCAAGCTTATTATTGGGGTGTAAACCCAGGCCCTTTGACATATGATCTGATCGCGCTAAATACTAAGCTATCATCATAACAAAATAATTCCAGCGAATGTGGCTCCTTTGATGCGGTTGGTTGTACATATACTTGAAGTAATTTAACCGAAGTCTCACAAATATAAGTACCTATGCCATCAATTGGACGAACGAGTGAAATTATTTTTTATTAAGCCACCCCCAGTAATTTTTACTTAGGTGGTTTCAAAACTCAGTAATGAGCGACAAATCAGCAATTTCGTAAACTTTGTTTTGTTGCTCGAAGTTCCAGTCGTTTTATTATTTCTTACCATATGAAACTTTTGTAGTACCTCGCTGGGAGAGTACCTACAAAATTTTAATACATAATTCTCAGAAGTACAGCGAAAGTAGCATGTTTAGGCAAATGAGAGCTAAATCCTGACCACAGCCGATGCTAACTGTTGCAAAAAAAACAAAATTCTTATCATTCGTATGTATGTCTGTACATAGAGTATATGTATGGATATTTATTACATATTTAAAACTTTTACAATAATGAATCGGCGTACACAAAATAGTGAGCAAAAACAAATACAAAAGTAGGTACAGGATTCACGGTTTTTTTTTAAACTTTGCTAAGCCAATAAGTAGGTATAATCCTAGAGATATTTCATTATCTTCCCTAGTTTCAAAGAATACCTTCTATTCTGTGAAACGAATAGTAAAACAACCATTTAATACAGTACTTAGTTATGTAATAAAATGTTGTATGAAAATTAGGCTCTTATTTTCTTTGTGTAAAATAATAATAACATAATAGGTAATAAGGCTATCTAGAAGAGCGAATTGAAGTCTAGTTAGAATTATGGCAGTCTAGTTAAAACTACAGCAGCGTAGTTCAAGCTACGGCAAATTAGTTACAACTAGCAACCTAATTGAAGAAACCAATTCAGTTGAAGCAACTGTGTTAGCCAAGTTGAGCTACGGTACGGTTGGAGCTACAGCAAACCAATTGAAGTTGGCAGCATAATTGAAGCTAACAGCATCATAGCTAGTTAAAACTACGGCAGGGTAGTTGAAGCTACGGCAAACTAGTTAAAACTAGCAACCTAATTAAATAAACAGCAATTTAATAGAAGCTATGTTAGCTAAGAGTTGAGCTACGGCAGTCTAGTTGGAGCTACGGCATACCAATTGAAGCTACGGCATGCCAATTGAAGCTAGCAGCATCTTAATTGAAGCTATGTTAGCCCTGATGAAGCTACAACAGTCTAATTGAAGCTACGGCAGCCTAGTTGATACTACGGCAAACAAGTTGAAGCTAGCAGCATATTTGAAGCTATGTTAGCCTATTTGATGCTGCGTCAGAGTCGTTGAAGCTACGGTAGTTTAATTACAATTTTTAAATCTCACGGCTTGCACCTTTATTTTTTGAACGCTCCTAGCAAGAAGGAGGTTTTTATAAGTTTAAAATGCGTACACAAATACACACTTGTCTGTTTGTGGCATTGTAACTTTTTTGTTTGAAATGTGATTTGATCGAGTTTTTTCAGCTAAGATTTAAGAAAATTTGTTCAGCCGTTTGAAGATTATCATCTCTTTTCTAGTTGATGAACAGATGCAATTATCTGGTAACTGACAGCCCTGTTGGCTCATTGGGAGTATGTCTGCATGAGCTGTAGGGCGTGGGTTCGATTCCCGCCAAGGACAAATGTTTGTTTGGTATAAACAAATGTTTGTTCTGTGTCTGGGTGTTCTGTATGTATTATAAGTATGTAAAAAAAAGGTATTTATGTATCCTATCAGTTATCTGACTTCCATCACACAAGCTCTGCTTAGTTTGGGGTCAGATGGCGCTGTGTGTAATGTGTCCTACAATATTTATTTATTTATTATTTATTTAAGTTGCTACTGGTCTTAGGGGCTTTTATGTACTTAGCTATGTCGTGTTGCTGCTAGCTTGAAACGGTTGAAAAGTTATGAGGAAACCTAGGAGTCTAAACGTTCTGAATGTTTTCGAAGATTTGTTAAGTCTACCAACATAGTACACCGTAATTGGCTAAATTTGGCAGAGTAGTGGACTAGAACCCTTTTTACAATGGGATTTTTACTTTTTGATGAAACCGCAGCCATTAGTGCTACAGTTTGTAAAAACAACCTGATCCGCATGGTTATCGAAAACAATTGCGTCATATTGTCCAAAAACTAAAAATGAAAATGTTCAAAAATAAAACAATTATTTTGGTTTATCGTGGTTGTATCAATTACAAGAAACCATATCTCAATAAAATAATTATATTGGAAGTCTATGACGTCTAAGAATTGCGTAGTAATTATTGTTTCGTTTTGAAATGTTTTGGTCTGTAATCTGTATATTTAATATGATTATTTATTTGGTCGGGATTTTTTTGTGGTTTTATAACTAAAAATGATAACCATTGTAGGTATATGAGAATATCATCGGTAGTTTGAATTTAGTGAAAATAACAATCCTTATCGTTATTGTTATTTACGAACTCTGTTTACCAATTTATACTTTGTGTTCATGATTATTTGTAATTATTATGGCATGTGTATTATTGACTACAAATTGCAAATTTCAGTTTTTCGCAGTTTAATTTTTGTAGAACTTGATCCATTTACTTCATAAGTCATTATTTCGCATTAATCGTTAGTTGCATGCTTTTGTTCTTTAAATACAAATTTAAAATTATTTTATTTAAATATAAAAGTAAGGAGACGAACGAGACGTTCTCCTGATGGTAATAACGCCTGTCCATGTCCATTGCAGCGATACACAGAACTTTGTGTAGTAAGTCAACGTTCATGGCATCATTGCTTTGGCGCTCATTACTTTGAGACTTTCTATGGTTAGAGAGTTCAAGGTATGTATTTAGTTTATTTCCGCTTAACAACGCTTTCGATGGTTAGTCTCAACAGCCCTGTAATTTCGCTAGCTGCAGTACCTTTCAAGTCTGAACACAGTATTGATTACACACTACTACTTGACGGTAGAATTAGAAGACCTAACCTAAGGAGATCTACCACCAAGTGGTGAAAAACTAATTCGGGTCTTGAGGCAATTCACATCGATTGGCGGTTTCTGAAGCGCCAATTACTTCAAGGAAAACTTAAAACAATTTAAAAAAATGTAGGTATATTATAGTATAGTTTTTTTACAAAAATTTCATTCCATCGAGTAAGTTACGTTAAATAAATAAAATATAATTTAAAAAAATACAATATGACGTCTTATTTTATAGTGAGTCAAGTTAATTGATCGATGGAGCTATATATAGCAGCATTTTTATCGTGTGTCGATTGAGATTACAATCATAAAGCATTTTTCGGAAAGTCCGAAAAGCGACGAGATTTCTTTTGAAAATACCAGAATTGTGTACGTCAAATGTATTTGGAAAGAAAATAAATATTCAATATACAATTCAATAACTTTTAAAATTATCGTTTGAGTGGCTTTAAAATTATATTATATGTATACAGTATATGCTTGGATCCTTTATTTTGGCTCTATCTATATGTATAATATATCAAATTAACATAATCACTATGATGTTGTGGTGATCTATGACTATGATTCTTATAATGAGAAAAGGCCTGCTTCCACATACTTGACATTATTATTATATTACGCTTGAATAACCACTACATTTTTTTTTTTGTTTTTTTTTGCATAGTTAGTATATACTATATTCTATATCTTTAAACGAGCAATTCTTGTATATATATATATATATATACATAGGTATACACCTAATAATGGTATTTTATCGATGAAAGTTCATCCAACATCAAATCTTTTTAAACGCCTTTGCCATGACATATACTATAATGAAATCAGAGCTTATATAGGTACATAACTTTCACCGTAACGGATTTCGATAGTTTTTCAATAGCAGTGCTCTGACGATTAGATATTGAACATCATCTTTTTGTCAAATTTTATTTTAAATTCAAAGCTTATTTAAATCAATGTTATGTTTTAGGTATCTTGTAAGGTATTTCTGAATATCTAAGATGCTCTGCTTGGTTCTTATTTGCAGATGTGCAAGGATTCCGAGATCCTATTCATTTACCAATTATTATTTTATATAAATTGGTATTTAGGTTTAAGATCTAGAATATCTAGTTTTGGAGTATTTTAAAATATAGGTAACAGGTTTACATTAACATAATCATCCGTGACTATTCTGTCATTTTCATTGCTTTTGTGAATTAATTAGATGAAAAACTAGCATTCACACCAGTCTAGTCGGAGTAGGTATTATATTTATAATTTTTAATGATAAGAAGTTACGAGACGATCGAGATGCTCTTCTGATGAAAAGACTATGCTTGCTCATAACACTTATATAAAGTTACCCAGAACTTTTGTAGCGATGATAGTTAAGTGGTTAGCGTGGTCGGGCTTGACCCCAACAATTGAACTTGAGCTGCCGGTGAAGGAAAACATCGGAAACCATAACATGGTGGTAAGGTTCTTTCTAGTACTCAGCTGAGTAGCTACTACCCTCAAGTTGAAAATCTGCTGCCAAGCATCTAACGATGTGTTGACTCACATGAGAGCCAGTTCCATTCCAGGTTAGGTTTGTTGACCATCTTCGAAAACACAGTCAATTAACATCAGGTGAGTTGTGGTCAAAAACCTAATAAAACAAACTTTGCGTAATTATACAAAATCCAGTGCATCGCCGCATCGACGCTCATTACTTGGAGACATTCGATAGCATTAGCTCTGTAATTTAATAGCTTCAATAAAGCGTAACACAGTATACACTCTACAGCTTTATTAGTTATCAGATAAAGTACCTAATCATATTTAAAGCATTATTTTTCTAGTAAAATTATAATATTTTTTTTTGTGAAAGAGCGGCAGTTAGCCATATCGTATCTTAGTTATAAAAACTCGTACCCAGCCACGCAAAACAATTTATTTTAGTTTCGCAAAACTTTCTGAGTGCCCCACGTATCTCATTGAAATATAATAACACAAATGTCACCATCTGTTTTGTACTCATGTGTGCTAAACGATCATTCACATTTTCGCGCTGTGCACGCATTTGTTTGTTTACAATCCTGTATTTATTGTTACATTCAAGAATTAGCGATGTTTTATAATACAGTATAATCACGCTAATAAAATATTAGTTAGTATTTTTAATAATGCGAAAGTAAATTTGTGTCTCATTGTTAATTTTTTTACGCCTGACTGGGAAGAAATCTGGCGTTACTGTCTTATGGGATAAATAATTATTTTTCTCTTTGGAAACAATAATGTATAAATAATATTCAAATAACGTTCATAAGTGCCTTACCAGGGCCTAAACTGAATAAATGACTTTTGATTTTGATTTTGAATAGGTACTAGTTTTTTAGTATTAGGTAATTGCGTTTTCTATTATAAAGAAACATATTGTGTTTTTCACGTAGGTACTAACTTAATTATATACTACCTAGTATTATACGGATCTTTTTTAATAATTATGAGTTTATTTTAAAATTCATACCTAATAGGAAAAATTCAAATTGAAAAAAAAAGACAATGTTTATACATATATTAACCTCCAATGCCGATAACGTATAAATCAACGTAATATTATCTTTTTTTATATACCTATCTTGGCGACTTATTTATTATAAACTAGGCATTTAGACTTTGGTATATACCTATAAATACATAATATATAGGTATATTTGTATGACTCCCATCTTCAGTCTCCAGTTATCTAGTAGGAATTTGTAATTAGGTACTAATTCCATTCCATTGTATTTTAAATAGAAGTAGGTAGATATTGCTAAAACTTTTCCTCTTTACCATCATACCAAATAAATTTTCTCCTATTGTTATGGAAGCCTGGCAGTTTTGTTCGATAGCGTTGTTTTGTTTTATTAGAGGCGAGATTTGAATCTATTCATGAAAATTGTGTTGTAGGCGGGTGTGTGTGACCAAGAGTTGTTTGTTTTTATGTTACGTGTCGTGCTCAATCTAGAATGTTTTTGCATACGGAACCGGCGCGTATTTGGGTCAAAAGTAAAATGCGGCGCAAGTGGCGGGAACAGGAGCCATAATTACCGGTTAAGTTCTGGTTGGAATTCTTCTTGGAGCCAGCGTCGTCCGGGTCGACGTAGTTGTCGGGCCGGGGCAGCGGCCACGTGTTGGAGCGCTGCCGCGTCTGCGGCTCGAAGCCCACCTCCGCGAGCTCGCTGAGCGGGCCCAGCTCGCCCATGGCACCGTCCAGCTCCGACTGCGACGTCCACGGGCTCGGGTACCCGGCGCTGCCCTGAATAGACATCCCGCCGACTATCTAGCAATGGAATTTTTTCGATAGGTGTGCCTATTCGAGGCGCCTGCCGACGACGGCCGTTACCATCACACGACACTCACTTTTTTAATTATTTTTACTCTTTCTTTTTTTCTTATTCCAGAACGGTCGGATCGAGCTGCGATCCGCAGAGGTTATCTCACTTCTCCTTATCGGCTCTGTTATTCGAAGCCAATAACATGTGGCGTCTCGCTAACGTTCATAAACAGCTATGTTCGCGGTGAGCGTCGGCCGTCGGGCCGCTCCCGAGAGGCGATTTTCGCTAAATATACGCGCGGACGAAGCGGGGGCGGGGCGCACCACGTGAGCGACTACGCGCCGATTTTCCAATTCATCACTGGCGGACTATGGCGCGATAACCTTGTAACGTGGCTCGAATCGGTCCGAAACACAGAGTATCGTATCGCCTACGATCGTCACCGCCACCGAACGTCCCGAGGAGTTAGCCGCTGCGCAAATTCGGCCGGCCTTCCCAGTTCTTTGGACACTTTACAACTTTTTCACACTGATAAGAGTTATCACACAGCGTTAGAGGGGTCCAGCCGCAGGCGGCGAGAGTAGAGCGCGAGAAGGCGGCTGCGGGCCGCCGAAAACGGTTCACGGAGTCCACGCGGTCGGCGACGATAACTGCGTAATAAAGTGAGCGAGCGCCCGACGCGCGACAATTCGTCCTCGGCCGCGAGCGGTCGCACGTACACTGAACCGAGAGAACCAGTGCGAGTTGCGAGGCGCGTCACTCGTGCAAATTCCGGTGTCGGGGCGCCGCGCCGGCCGCCCGCCGACGCCGGCGCGCCGCGGCGCGGGAGCGGAGGCGCCGCGCTGATAGCGGCAGCGTTGGCCCGCGCCATCTCGCCCGCACTCGCGCGCGCTCGCCGGCCGACGACGGCTCATTTTTATAATAGGCCTAAATTCTTTTTTACAGTTTATCGAAGCGCGCTCAAGCCCCCATGGCATGAGGCGACCTTGGAGCTCGCCGCGCTGGCTCAGTGCGGCGACTACGCCGTACGGCGGCGCGTGCGGCGTGCCCGACTCATCGCGGACGATATCGGTGCATGCTGCCTTACTATTTATCGTTCCTATTTCGAGTAGGTAGGTGAGCATGTGAAGCATTTAACGCGCACCTCACGCGACTTGTGTGTGCTATGCTACTGACGACTTAGTAAATAGACGCCATTACATAAATTTGTTTATTTTGCTATGATAAACGAATTTGTAAAGCCGGCGCAGGAGGAAATACTACTGATTTGTCAAATGAACATCGTAATATGAATTGGCATTATTGAAACATTTTGCATTTAGCTTAGGTACGTAAGATATGAATTTCAGAATATTGACTTCGGGTATGTCAATGGCTCGATATTAATTTGTGAAAATTTTGTTGAATGTAAACGATAGTTAAATGTGAGAGAAAAGCAGTTTCTATTTACTCCCGCTTGTGGCGCTGTGTCACTTTTCCTCTTTTTTTCTATCTTTAACGTAGTACGTAAATCTCGCAAAATGATATGTTAGCCCTTATGGTACATGAAATGCATCCGTGATAACGCTGCTACCCTGGTGTGACGTCATACCAATTTATAACATTAAAAAACTAGGAAATTTACATTAAAGGATGTGACGTCTACGAGTCGCGTAGCATCGAGCGTGAGCGTAGAGCGCAGTCGGGAGTCGTAGAGCTACGAATATCCCAAAAATCATGTCAATGGCTACGAAGGATGGATAACAACATGAATCCTTTGTAGCTACGTCATACTTACATAGTAACTATGGCTTTTAAAGTCGGCCTTTTGGGGACAAATACATATATTACTACTCGGCCTATGGCTTTGCATCTACAGTATGAATCACATAAAATGTTCATGAACAATTAAAAAAAGAACCAGGTAAATCGGTTATTCTCTTTAGTACGTGCCAACGAAAATCATTTGAGTTTTATAGATTCTTATTCAGTGATGGCGAGTGACTGAATAGTTTTCAAACAAAATCCTTTGAAAATAGTCACAAGACATATTTTTGTCTTTAAATTTGGTTCCATAATCCTTCAGAAAATTTATGATAACAATATTGCCGGATACAGTTCGATGTTGCAGCTATACATACGTATTACTATAATTTAGATCCAAACTTAAATAACACTACTCAACAGTTAAATGATCAAATTCGTAACGTTCAGTGAGTACTTGAATCATGGAAATGGAACCAACCGCATTAACCACTGGACTATCATCGCTACAAAACATCGCTACTAGGCTATATTTTCATAATTATCGTGAACTGTTTTGACTTCTACTTGACATGGAGGTAATACCGCTGATACTGTCTTTACTCGTTATCGATAACTCAGAATAGAGATAAATGCTAACTAACCAATCGGAAGCTACTAATATAGTATAATGTTATCAATGGCAACGTATTCAACAAGCTAATATGCATTATGTTATGGAATGTTACATCTTCCGATAAATGGAAGGTGGCATAATAGGCCTATAGATTTTGAGGGTTACCTTCGGGTATATAATTAAGGATGTTCAATTGGGCATTCCGAAAGATTAACTGCGAACAAGTGTTGAGGTCCCTTGAGAGAGGGAAGGTGTTAATTGTTACCTTACATTGTTAGTTTAAATGTAGGGATTAAGGAAGGATGGCAAAGTCCTAATATGTTTATCTTAGGTATCCTAAAAGGTAGGTTTATGTAAGGTTAGTAAAGGTAGATGCTGAAACGTGATTTCTGACTATGTACCTTCTTGGTAAGCTCAAAGTCGCAGAACGAGCTATGTAGAGGCTATGCTCGGAGTTTCCCTTCGAGATCGAATCAAAAATAACAAAGCACAAACACAAAGCTCACAACACACACACAAGCTCTGCTTAGTTTGGGGTCAGATGGCGCTGTGTGTTGTCCTACGATATTTTTTTTTTTAAATGAGGAGATCCGTAGACGAACCAATGTTACCGATATAGCCCAACGAATTAGCAAGTTAAAATGGCAGTGGGCAGGGCACATACCACGCAGAACTGATGGCCGATGGGGCTGCAAAATTCTGGAGTGCAGACCACGGACCGGCAAGCGCAACGTAGGACTCACAAGGTGCACAAACGACCTCATAAAGACCGCAGGAACGCGCTGAATGCGAGCCGCTTCCAACCGGTCTTTATGGAAGTCAATGGGAGGGCCTATGTCCAGCAGTGGAAGTCCTACGGCTGAGATGATGATGAGGATTTTAATTTATTTATTATTAATTTATTTGATTTGAAACTGATTTTATCAATAAAAAGCTGTGCCAACAATTGCTAATTTAGATGTATGTCTACAATTATTAAATTTATATTTTATTTGAATATTGGTATGTAGCTTTGTAATTTATATAAGTACCTATATTATTTTACAACGATTTTTTTGTATCTAGAAGAGAACTTCAAAACTGAAATGTCTTGCAAATAGGTCGACGGTGCCCGCCGCAGTGTGACCAAATTAAATGTTACAAAACTGACATAGACAACTAGTCACACAGTAGAGTCCCCCGCGAATTAATATTTGTTTTATCAGATTATATCTTGTTCCTGTACCTACTCATATATTTTTCCTTTTAATGTAAAACGAACCAGACGCTCTCCTGATAATAAAAACTAACGCATGTCCATGACCATTGCTGTGATACACTATGCTTGTTAAATATTGAAAGGAAAACCACAATAAGCTAAGTATTTATAGATATCCATAGGCTACGGTATTCGCTTACCATGAGGTAACCCTTCTGCTTGTTCCTGTGGCATACGTTACACTTTTCCATCGAACAGCCTGCGTAAACTCATAAACTGAAATATAGATAGTAACTTTTTACTATGGGCACTGGATATTAACAAGGGACAACCAAAAAGCTAAATACAAACAAGAATCCTATCAACTAAGTAATAACTGGATACTTCCAGAGCGCCATCTAGCCCCAACCTAAGCAGACGTCGTACTAAGAAAACCATCATAGCAATATCCAAATAAAAATTCGACATCGTTTTTGTTCGAAACGTACGTAATTCCATATTAAAAAATAAATTCATAAATAATTTAACCAACGTAAAATAAACATATTATTATTAAATGAATTATGTGCAAATAACTAATCGTATAAAGTTGCTGTGGCAAAATGTTTTTTTAATCTTACCAACAAAGCATGCGTTGATGTCTTTTGTATCAAGCCTTTAAAAATAATGTATTTTTTACAAATAAATATAAACTATAATACATTTTTGAATTTTTTCCTATTAAATTCCTGAATTATTTTGAAACATATCGAATGTTTCAAAATCATAAGCGGTTATTTTCAACTATTTTTAAATCTCTGTAATTTCGTTAGCTAAAACATAATAATGTTTTCACATTACTGCTTGGCACTAGAATATCTGATATTGCAATGGTACCTATCTAGGCGACTCCCACCACTTAGTAAAAAGTCTACTTAAAGAAATACAAAAGTGCAAATTGATTATAAATACTCAAGTTAGCGTGTTTATTATTCAGCATCAATCTGGAATTCTTTTCCATAATCAACTATGTAGAGTATTTTTAACCGATTTCAAAAAAGAAAGAAGTTCTATGTTCGACTGTATGTTTATTTTCCCCCTTTTATACGTTTATTAGTCTATGGCAGTCAAGTAAAACATTCATACAGAAATGTATGTAGTTTCTTCTGAATGATATTGGGCTTAAAATATGAAAACGTTAAGTTAAATCCACAGAAGTTTTGATGTATTTTTTTTTAATGGTACCCATAGCTGTGCTAGAAAAGTAGCTTAATAACTAGTTGTATCCCATGCTTAGTGTGCTCACCATTTTCAACCACGCCGTTAGTTAACATAAGATGAGCTCTAGTCAAACACCTAGCAAGTCAAATATATATAACAAAAAGCAATTGAAATAAAATAAATGTTGCCATAATAGCTAAGTTGAACATTTTTAATATAAGGAAGGGGCAAGATTATATTTTAAATTTGTAGTGCAGTTTTTGGCGAGTCCAATATCGTTCCAAACGGATTATATAAGATGGTTTATCTTATAAAGACGATATACTACAAAGGGCCATATACAAATATATCATTCAATAAAAAGAGTTTTGAAACACTGATTATATGTCAATGATTAGAAAACAAAATGTGAAAATAAAGTGTGGCGTTCACCAATTCTTTTTAATAAATTCAAAGATTTTATAAAGCAGAGGTTAATTATCAAAGCCTAAGGTGGCTCATTGCGTGGAAGACAGGAATATATTTATGGTTATTGTAGCTTCTCTCTGCACTTGCATCCCCCTGGCTAAGTGACAATTGTAGTAAGAATAATGTATGTACTAATATTTATAACTGTAAACTGTAACCTAATATGAAAAGAAAGATCCACAAAAAAATGCCTTGCTGGGTTTCTTGCCGGAGTCTTCTCAGTTGAAGTGTAATTACGAGCCGGTGGTAGATTCAAACATGTAACTTAACGTTCATAAGTGCCTTACCAGGGCCTAAACTGAATAAATGACTTTTTGATTTAGATTTTTTTATTTTATCGTTGACATTTCGAACGGCGCCATCTAGCCCCAAACTAGGCAAAGCTTGAGCTATGCAAGTCAGATAACTTATAGAATATAATACTTTTATATTATCTCAGTACTCTCTCAGATGTAACAGAATCTCGTAAAATAAATTTTCCTACCCGATAGGATATAACAGTTTATGTCAACATTTCCGTTCCGCTGTCCCGTCCGTGGTTGCGACGGCTTCAGGAAATAGTTATGATTTTCCCCTAGATATCTTCCACACTTTATCTCAATAATGTTGTCTATATCACGTGTAGCATACTAGCATACAACGATGACATATTGATATTTACTCTTTCGCTTATCATAATTTTATAATAACATTGACTGAATATCCGCCACTTTGTTTTGTACGCGGTGAACGATTACAGCGCCATCAACCGGAACCAGTTATGAATCTAAACTATCAAGGGTCCCACTAAAACCCTAAAAGAAATTTCATTAAAATTGTTCCAGCCGTTTAGGATGAGTTCAGTGACATAGAAAGAATTTTCTTAATATACGTATTAAATTAATGTTTTTTTTTTATGGTTGAAAGGCTAGGTGTTTGACCACAGCTCACCTGATGTTAAGTGACGGTGTGGTCGAAAATAATAAACATACCTAGTCTGGAATGAAACTGGCTCTCAAGTGAGGCTGCCGGAACACACCGCTGGATGTTCAGCGATAGATTTTCAACTTGAGTGTAGCCAGCTAGCCGTGTACTAGAAAGTACTCTACCACCGTGCTATGGTTTTCGTATGGTTTTGGTTCGTATTTTCTGGGCAGTCGTACCGTTCATTAGATTGGGATGAAACTTGGTCAACTTATATTGCTTGCATTTGTGCGAAGGTTATAGGGGATGGTACAATTGTTTTTTTGAGGTAGCAACGCGCCGGGTACCAGCTGGTAATATACATATTTATAAAGGTTATGGGCCTAGTTAGAAACATAAATATATATACCTACTTAGAGTAGCCTGTCTCAATTTTAGGCGTGACATTGTAAGTCAGCGAAAAATTGAAAGAGCATTTCAAGCATGCAGTACTAATTAATTTTCATATCATCATATGAAAATTATGATATATGAAGGGCGCTTAAAAATGGCAAAACCTCTAATAGATTATTAAAAACGGTCCAACTTATTATTTGAAATTATTTTTTCACAATGTCTCTTAATTACGTCCTAAAATATCTTTCACTTAATGTTCCTAGACTTCATAATATTTCATAGTTGTTCCATCTATTAAAACCCGATCAAAGCACGTTAGTTGATAGAAATCTAAAAAACAAAGAGCGCAATTAGTTTCGAGAAGTTCCGTAAGATGGCAGCACAACCATAGCATAACAGTTGACAACGTCGTTCTTCTTAGAAACGATAGATGGCATTGATTATTTTTCAGGATAAAGGTTTTCACGCAGATCACTGTAGACTTATATCCCGACGTTGTGCTTACATCGAAATTCTGGAATAGGGGAAAGCGGACCCGGATACGAGTCAGTCGCTTCGGGTCCCTCATAGCGCGAACTTCCTGTCTCCGCTTTCTACCTAACGCAATTCCTCCCTTACAAAGCTCATTTTATCCAGAGCTTAACCTCGGTTTATTTCGCCTAGAGATAGTAAAGTTTATGTATATTATCGGGTTTTGAGACTTTGCTTCCCTTGTTTCCATCGTTGACAAACTTTTAAACAATTATCTAAGGTGCGAGGATTTCCGAAGCCGCTTGCCGGAAATAATGATCGGTAAGTACTTACAAATTACTTTTTACTTGAAGTTTCTATTGTTTCATAGATATTTGGTTTCAAATTATACGGCTGAAACTAGTAATGGGCGTTTAAAATTTTAATGGAGAATTATTGCTTTAATGAATATGTAAGTATACATACATATTATGTATTTCTTGTAGTCTTTTATTATTATTTTGTTTCCTATTGCTACAATTATTAAAATGAAAAGTTAGAAAAAATAATTAAAATCAACATTTTAGTTACTATTTGTAATCTTTACTATACTTTCATAACACTAATATTATAAACACGAAATTTACACTTTCTGTTTTACTTTTTGTTACATTGATTTGATTGGTTTTATTTTGACATACATACCTATACAAAAAAAAAATCGGTAAAGTCAAAAATGCGAAACCTAACTTTGTAACTATGATAGCTCAGTTCACACGCTGAAAGACGTGGGTTCAAACCTTAACAATGAACTTAGCTGCCGAAGAAGGAAAATATCGTGTGGAAACTATAGCATAGCTTTCTAGTACTCAGCTAGTACTAAGCATCTAACAGTGTGTTCCGGCAGCCTCACTTGAGAGTTCCAGGCTAGGTGATTTTTCCATTAACGACCACACCGTCAAATTACCGTGCCGTACCGTAAAATTACCAGTATTTGCTGGTAAATACGAACTATGTACGTCATATATCAAGTTGTCTTTTTATTCTATTAGTTGCCTTTCGTAATTAAACAGCTAAATGGATTTAGTTAAAAATATGTAAGGACTAAAAGACACCTATTATTAAAAAAATGCAGAGTGCCTAGAGCACTATTGGCTTATCTTTAAATAAAAAATCATTAAATTCAAACAAAGGAACTGAAAGAACAATTACTTTGATTTTTTCCAGTCTTTCATAATCAAACATATACTAGTACAACTAAAAAATATATGAGTAACTTATTATTTGAGTGGATGGTTTATTGTATGTGCAATAAGGTATTCTTGTATGTGCGGTAAGATATTCTTTTACATGCAATATGGTATCCTTGTATATGCAATAAGTTATTATTATAAATGCAATAATTTACTCTTGTATATGCAATAAGGTATTCTTATGTATCTAGTAGACACTTATTCATATCCACAAAATGCGCAAGATTGTCTTTGAAACAACAGGTGAACGCCACGAAGGAATGTAGCTCCCGAGATTCGTTACAAATTCAAGAGTGTCGCTTCACAATGTAATGTCCGATATTTTGGAATAATTTCTTTGGAATGTGACGGATAAACGAGCCTTTTTGAAACTATCCAAATAAGCAGGAATATAGCATTTGACTTTCATAGGCAAGAATTAATGTCTCAATTTAGCTACATACATACGTACATTCGCCGTGGTGGTGCCGGCGTAAGAATTGTACCCCAGCCTCTTTACCCGTGGTTGCCGTAAGAGTCGGCTAAGGGATGTAATCCGAAAGATGGGCAGCAGCGTCTTCCTTAAGCAATCACACCTAACTGCGCTCGCCGACCCGACTGCCAAGCGTGGCGAGTATTGGCAAAACCCCCCCAGGAGGCCTATGTCCAGCAATGGACATCCTATGGCTGATGATGTGATGTGATGTGATACGTACGTTTAGCTAGTTTATAAAAATTAGTGATATTGCACATCGAAGTTATACATAGCCCTTGTAGATCCTTCGTGTGATACAAGATGAAATCACTTGTATATCTAACGTTTGATATACAAATCCAGTGTCTTGTTACAGCCTTTGGGACTTCGGGAAATAGCGGTCGAAATGCCCGTTGTACGTCGTAAAAAAGATTACAAGCTTAAATAAATTTTAGGGTCCGATTACAAAGGAAAAGGGAAATGAAATAAAATCCATTTTCGTAATATGACTTAATGGACAATATTTCGATGTAAAATGACTGGTGCCACACTCCGTATGAAACATTATAAAATATCACAGAAAAATAGTTGCCAGAAAAAGAATTATTCAAGTGCCTTATTTTTGTTTAGTGCGCTTTTTTACAATGAAATAAGCTACATTACTAAATGTGCAGATTAGAAAAAGAAATACAAGAAAGTCAATGTAAAGTAAACGCTCGCAATGTTTGTCTGTCTCAAAGAAAGTTTGAGGCAACAATCTTTTGATTATTCGCAGTATAGCTGACAAAAATTCATATTTTTGTCTCCGTTACCTTCAACCAGTGGTGCACGGTTTTTCCTTCTTAAGCGTGAAGGTATTACTTTTAAGGAACCGGTCTATATACATAGATGCCGAGTCTATGGAGTGAAATATCGCTTTTTAGAGTTCTGGACACCGTTTGGTGCTGTTTGTTGTTGTTTGCTAGGCGTAAAGGACATGCCCACATCTAAAGGGGCACTGCACACTTTTATCTCATTAAATAAATCGTTGTGGTAATTAGTACTGTTGTCTTTTTAATACACAATAGTTTGAAGATAATTAATTGTACAAATCAACACGTCAACACGTAAACTGCCATTTTTTTCCACAAAATGTGACACTGTATATCATTAAACAGGTTTAATAATTAACTGAGATACCGAATGACGTTCGCATTTCCTACTGTGAGCATTTTAAATCTACTAGACAAATCGCAAAGAAGCTCCGTCCATATTAAGTGACATACTTATGGATGTACAGTAAAACTTAGTAATTGTAGACGGATATCGCATTGCTAGATTCTTAGACGATTCCTTTACTAATTTTCCTACCTAGCTATGGGCCCCGACTTTTGCCACGTTTTGAGGACAAGAATACGATGATATGAGATGAGATCAGATTTATTACTAGTATATAGTATTATAGTTTGTATATTATAGTTTGTTCGGTAAGAAATGTGGTTGTGAATGCAACTTTAAGAACTTGCTACATTCGATGCAAAACATTCTATCGCCACTAAAAAGGTTTATCGGTCGTCTGAACAATTGCTATTCTCCAAGTGGTAGTTATAAAATGTACATAAGTGATATTGCCTTAGGAACAACCATATGCTTGAATATTGTTCAGACGTCATCATGTATCTTCACTACACAAATTATAAAACTGAGTCTGACTGTCTGCTTGCGATAAACTTAAAAACTATTGAACGGATTATCATGCGAATTTCATTATCAGAAAGAGTGATTCATGAGGAAGGTTTATATATATAATTTGTCAAGGTTTTGTGTACTACGTTGCACCCGTGCGAAGCCGGGACAGGTCGCTATTTGTTTATGTTTTTGTTTATTAGCACTGAATTTCACGACATGAGTTTTTTTTTGTGTAGTATCCTGGATCCACAATCTGTTAAAAATCTGAAGTTTTTAGGGCTTAATTTTTTTTTTTTTTTAATTAAAACATCTTCCTTTTTTGTGTCGTATTTGTAGAAATCATGCAAATGTATGAATGCACCTTATAAAATATATAAATGAAAATAAAAACTTTCATTTGTTTCGTTCACGATTAAGAAGTGCTATGTTTTAATCTCTTCAGATTCAGAAGAATTAGAAAGAAGAAGAAGTCACAGAAGAAAAAGTCTTAAAAGTCACAGAAGGAAGCGAAAGATTCAGGTTTAGATAGTATTTTATTGTAGAACATTTTGAACATTTAGGTCTTAATATTAAGGGAGTATCAACAGTTCTTTGTGAACATACAATAAGAAAGGTATTGTTATGAAATTGTTGGTTACCTACATAAAACTAAGAACTATGTTTTTTCTAATATTCTTCTTTTGACTCTATATAAGGACCGCCAGTAGCGTTAAAAGCCTCCTCCAATTCATTCTACTCAAATCTGTTTTTGCCATTTCTGGGCCAAAGCTTTCCTGATTATTCAAGCATGCTTAATTTTTTTGTAAATGTTAAATTTTATATAGCGATACAGAATCCTCGGTACGCGAGCCCGACCTGCAAATGACGGGTATTTTTATCTTTTCACTTCCAATTAGGCAGTGTAGAGTTTAGGAGTACCCCAGAGCAGCTGCGTTCCGCCGATAACGGCTTTATTGCCTGGCCACAATAGCTGCGATAATATCTTATAGAAAATAATGGGAAACTTCGTCGCCAATACAATTTCGATGGGCGAACTAGCGTGGTTTGTCGATCCAGTCCTTTTGGTCTTGGAGCTTTAGACTTACCTATTACTTGAAGCAGTAGTTTTTTTTTGTAAAGTTATTTATTTTATCTTTCTTTTTTTTCTTGTTTGTTTAACGTATTCATATTAGCTGTCATTACAACAGATAAAATTATGTGTGAAATAATAAGTATGAATTTTTAAAGTTGTTGTAGTTATCTGAAAATTGTATTGGTTTATTAAGTATTTATTAATTAATAAATAAATAATAGGACATTTTATACAGTGTTTTGGGAACTAGATAACTAATAGACTAATTCAATACTTTTAATTTGTAAATACATAGGTACTTATAGTACAGAACACCCGGACACAGAACGAACATTTATCATCACATAAATGTTTGTCCTGGGCGGGAATCGAACCTACAACTTACATGTTTGTAAGACACACAATAAAATGTAAAGAAACAATTTTTAAATGTCCCAATTCAATATCAGTGTTTTTAATTAAATAATAAATCATATTTTTTTCCACGCTTTTAAAATTGAGTCTATTTTCTCATGATATCAAAGCTACATCCAACATCAACGGTGTGTTTGCAATGTGCTTCCAACGAGATCAGTCCATCACAAAAACATTTCAAGATAACGTGCCTGTACAAACATGAAAAGAAGAGCTTTCCAAAGGACGTATCGTCTTCACTCTATCTCCTTTTTCGCTGTATGAACATTAGAGATCATGACTGACATGACATTACTGACATGATATGACATTTTTGTTATGTTTTTACAAGTAAAATAGTGTAATGTTTTTTATTTAAACGCGAGTAATCCATCGAAAATGATCCGGGATAAAACATGTTCTGCCTAATTAAACTATTAAAAGATACGCAGAATATTTTATTTAATGGAACTGTTGTCTTCTTTTTTAAAGTAACAAAACAAGCAGTGGAATTAGTAATTTTCATATAAATGAATCGTACGAATCACAACGTCGACGCTGAACTGATTTATTTTACTCCGCTGAAACGAAGCTGTAATTTGGAGAATAAGTTTGATAATCAATTAAGTCACAAAAATAGACTCATATTAATCACACAAAGGCGTGGGTTCAAACCCCAACAATGAGCTTGAGCTGCCGGTGAAGGAAAACTTCGTGAGGAAACCATAGCATGGTGGTAGGGTGTTTTCTAGTACTCGGCTGGCTAGCTACTACCCTCAAGTTGAAAAGCTCCCGCTCCGGCTGCCTCAATTGAGAGCCAGTTCCATTCCAGTCTAGGTGTTCTTTACCATCTTTGACCACACCAGTACTTAACACCAGATGAGCTGTGGTCATCAAACACCTAGCCTGTCAACCATAAAAAAAGCTACTAAGAGCACCTTAATGATCTCAAATATACACCATAATGAAGTCCACCAACCCGTAGTACTAGGCTAGCATGCTAGCATTATCTATCTTAAAATAAGAAGAGGTATGAGTTGCTGGCACAATATAAATGGAATTCAATTTTTTACCTTTTTATTAGTATTCCCGAAAAGCTGTGGGTTCCTTCCTTTTAAAAATAAATTTTACAAGGTCGCGGTTAAGGTTTGAATTCGTTTACGTGATTTTGCACAGAAGAACGAGTCAGCGCAACAAGCGTGTGAAAGAGAATCAATAATTACGGAAAGGCAACAATGGTGCAAATTTTTATCGGAGTTCTGTTACTTTTGCAACGCTTTTGTCTGAAGATGTTGCGAGATATTTAGTAATAACAATAAGTTACACTGTTGCTTTATTGTTAGCTATTATTTACACTATTAATTATGAAACGAATATAACGGAAACGTCGTAACATAAATATACAGGATCATTATTCAAAACTAATTTATGTTTACACAGGTCCTCTTTGCTCAAGGGTCCGTTCTTGTAAAAGATAAAACATATAATATATACTCGAAGGCCTCGAAAGTAATGAGCGCCAAATAAATACCTAAATTGATTAATATTGGAGTACTTTTTCACAGAGCATTCACATCTCTCTTTTTTATGCTGAATAGTCCTCAAACTAAGCAAAGCTTGTAGTATGAGCGAACCAGACAACTGACAGAATAAATACTTTTTTTAATATACATATTTATAATACATACAGAAAACCCAGACACAGAACAAACATCCATATTAGTCTTTTTTTAAATAACAAATAGGCTTACATTTGACCGCCACTCACCTGATGTTAAGTGATGATGTGGTCTAAGATGGCGCACGCTTGCATAGAAGATACCGATTCACTCTCAACTTGAAGACACCCAGACATTAGTCACAGAAATGTTAGTCCTGAGTGGGAATCGAACCCGAACTTTACCAAATGAGCTAAAAGAGCAGTCAAACTAAAGACTACTCAAAGTTCTGTGTATCGCTGCAATGATCAATGACAGATGTTATCTTTTACCATCAGGAGAGCGTCTCGTTCGATTCCTTACCTTTACATTAAAAAAAAAACTTTTTATTGTCATAGATTCCATTTATAATAAATACCTAAAAATGTATCTTAACAATTAGTATAACAAGTGGCGATCGTATTGCTGAAAGCTATTTTTTGGAGAGGATTCATAAAATTAGATAAACACAGACAGGGTGTGCAATACTAATTTTCTCATATTTAATGTAGTTAATTCTATTGCTATGCTTGTTCTTTGGCTGTGACATACGCGGTGGAACTTTTTACCAATAAAATGTATTGTGTTGTTTTTCTTTTGATATTTCATTTTTGCTAAAAATGCTTATCTTTTTATGCTCTAATACAAATTATTATTTATCACTCCCTGCTTTCACAAACATGCAGGTATAAGTAAATTCTCTTCTCGCGCATGTGGAGAAAATAACTGGAGCTGTGGGAAATAACCACAGCGTTTATTATTCGGGTCTACCCTTCGTCCGTGGTTAAGAAATCGCCCGTGATCATTCAGATAGGCTACCTGTTAGAGCTTGTCCTAAAGAGTATGTTACATTGCTACGTTTTATCCGACTGCGCAAGAGAGCAAGTAAATAAATACTGTTATACAAGTAAATTAATAGTCGGCGAGCTGTTCGACTTATTGGTGATGAAAAGTTGGTAGAAAGAAAACTTTTAAGCCTTGAACACCGTCGGAAGGTAGCAAGTCTGTCAATTTTCTACAGGATTCATTTCGGAGAATGTGCTACTGAGCTGTACGACCTTGTACTTCCATCCCTTTTTTACTACAGGACAAGTTTAAAGACGGCCCACTACCACCCATACATAGTGGAATTTCCTTGGGTACGTACCAAACGTTTTGACTCTACGTTTCTCATCCGTACGGCCAAAGAATGGAACAAGCTGCCGGCTTCCTTGTTTCCTGAGAGATATAATCTAACTCTTTTCGAGGCCAGAGTGAATAGGTATCTTCTAAGTTTGCGTGCTTTATCTTCGACCACATCATCGCTTACCATTAGGCGAGTTGGTGGTCAAGCGCGGATTTATCCGTATTAAAAAAAAACTAGTGAACAATTCAAGCAGAGTCACCCTGCCGCATACTAAATACACACAGAACAAACATTTATCGTCACATAAATGTTTGTCCCGGTGGAAATCGAACCCACGCTCTACAGCTCTTGAAGCAGAGAAGCAGGTAGAATACCAATGAGCCAACAGTATTGCTGTCTAATAAAAAATATTTTTTTTAAAACTTACCCATTGTGACATCTCTACATAATATAAAACAAAGACGCTTCCCGCCGTCTCCGCTTAGATCTTTTAAACTACGCTACGGATTTTAATGCGGTTTCCATCAGCAGACAGAGTGATTCAAGAGGTAGGTTTATATGTATCATAAATGCATAAGCACCACATTAGTATCTACATTGCATCCGTGCGAAGCTGGGGCGGGTCGCTAGTAATATATAAAGAAATACTAGCAGACCCGGCCACGCGTTGCTCTGGCCAAATTGAACACACGCGTGTAACTTGAAATAAATTGTAGCGCATAGGAAACGTTTGGACTTTTAACGTAGCGCCATCTATTGCATACCTACTCCATCTACTTAATAAATTACCTTACACCGCGATCTATTAGAATTTTATGGAACTTACAGATTATACCTCTTTGTCGTATAATAAACAATTAAATTGCAATAAAAAAATATTGCGATTATAAATTGGGATATAAACTACACACAGTGTGCAAGATTTGGTTAAAATCAGTTCAGTAGTTGAGGAGTTCATCGCAGACAAACAACGTGACACGAAATTTTTATATACTGCTATTTGTTCTATATTTCCTGATGAAAACAAAAAAAAAATATTTACTCTTTAAGACATCCGCTTTTTTGGTTAAAATCGCGTCTGAAAACATCTTATCCCAAGAATACACCTGTGGCCGGCCCCTTATGGGTCCGAGGATTCTGGAACTTTACGATATAGCTCGTGTATTTGTGCCTATCCAATACATTCATTCCCTTTTCGTCGGATTTTCACCGATAAAGGAAATTCAGCAATATTGATCAGATTACATTTCCAATTCTGTGAGGCTGTTGATTTAAGGAAAAGCCTTTAAGTATGTGTATATGGCTTGGCAGGGTTATAAATGTATTATGTGGCTTAGAATGCAACCGAGTATAATATGTATAAGGCCACGGTGTTTGTAGTCGCACTCCTCCGAAACGGCTTGACCGTATTTTTTAATGTATATTTGGTAGGCATAAGAGTAGGTCATTCACTATATCATACCGCTAGGTGATAAGCTACTTTTTATCCCGAAAAAATGTAGCGAGTAACACCGCGGGGCGTAGCTAGTACCTATACCTATATATTTTTTTATTTTTTATTTTTTATATTTTTTTCCGCGTTTACTTAACTTTAGAATTAGGTTCAGAGAAAAATGAAACATGTACCTATAGGTAACAAATAAACAATAGTCATAAAACTTGCGCTATTTTTAAAGGATATCTTTTATTCCTAAATAATGTTTCATAAGACGAATCTATACCAAATTTCTTTATGTATACGTTCAGTAGTTCGTTGTTTGGTAATCCCGCGGGAATCTAACATTTTCTGATATACTCGTAAACAGTATCCTATATTTATTTTTATGTTTGACTGGCTAGTTGTTTGACCACAGCTCGCCTAATGTTAAGCGACGGTGTGGTCGAAGATGGTAAAGGACACTAGCTTGGAATGGTACTTGTTCTCAAGTGAGGCTGCCTGAGCACACCTTTAAATGCTTGGCGACAGATTTTCTATTTGAGGGTGGTAGGTAGTCTAGAAGTCAGTCGAGTTCTAGAAAGTACCCTACCATCGTGCTATGGTTTCCTCACGATGCTTTCCTTCACCGGCAGCTCGAGTTTATTGTTGGGGTTGAACCCATGCCCTTCGGCATGCGAACCAACCGCGCTAACCACTGAGCTATCGTCGCTACAAAACCATGTTAATCCAGACAATAAATCAGTTTCAGTTTCAGTAACAAACATTCGAACATCTAAAAATTCAAACATACAAACTTTCACATTTATAATATTAGTACGATACATATAATATTCAAAGAGTTCAAGATAAAAATCAAGAGTAACGATTTATATTGTAATCAACCAATTGCTTGGACGCATACCAAACTTTGCTCTCGACGTGAGCAGTAGTTTATCTCTGCTTCACCCGGACATTTGACAGTTGCTGCATTGCGCCGCTTACCGCTACCCAAAAATATTATTATTTTGACGGTACATGTAAAAGATTAGACAAGGAATTATTTTTAGATTCATTGCGTAGAGGAATCTGGTTTTGTGGTTCATCATCATCACTATCAGCCTATCGCAGTCCAATGCTGGACATAGGCCTCCAAGACACCTACGTACTCGTATATCTTTCCTCCATCTAGTCTCACGGCATCCTACGCTACGTTTGTTAATTCGTGGTTGTGTGATTAGCCGTAAATTAAATATCGTCGTATAATCAGCTTTTGAGGGTACGCCTAAGCGTTCAGCTGGATTATTGATCGAGATGTCAGATATTTTGCCGCCAAGCAAATAGTGTGTAATCATTGCTAAGTTCCAATCTGAAGTTATATATAATGTTTTATTTGATTTTTAATTACGGGGTAAGTCTCAATAGTCATGCATGACATACATAGTAATGCGCCTACACACCACGCACTCACACTACTCAACCAACTCTCTCGCCATCCAGATATTGATGTGTTTTGTTCTAACCGTCACATGATACTGCGTCTCTGTTTAGAGCATCTACCAGATTTGTGTTGTTTTTATTCATTAGTATTTGTTTGTATGTAGTAATATTTAAGTAATTAGTATTTGTGTTTTGTATAATTATTGTTCTTTATCTGTACGTATATTATATTTTTAACTCTAAAACGTTTTGGTATATAACTGTAAGTTTTAGAGTTTTACGGAAAATAAAATAAAATAGAGACTAACAATAAAATGTCTTAAAGTAATGAGCACCACAGCAGCGATGACTTGGATTCTGTTTTATTACTCAAAGTCCTGGGTATGGCTGCAATGGTCATGGGCAGATGTTGTCTCTTACCATCAGAAGAGGTTTTCGTTAGTTTCATTACTTTTCCATTGAAAAAAATCAAGCAATGCGAGGGTGAAATGCCGTTTACATCCCAGTTTACAACAACGTAGAAAAGGTTTTTTTATGGTTGACAAGTTAGGTTTTCGACCATAGCTAATGTTAAGTGACGGTGTGGTCGAAGATGGTAGATACACCTGACCTGGAATGGAATTGTCTCTCAAGTAAGGCTGTCGGAACACACCGTTAGTGGTTGGCGACAGATTTTAAACTTGAGGGCGGTAGCTAGCCAGCCGAGTACTAGAAAGTTCTTTACCAGCACGCTATGGTTTCCTCATGATGTTTTCCTTCACCGGCAGCTCAAAAGCTCATTGTTAGGGTTCGAACCCACAAATACAAATACAAATATTTTATTGATAACACAGATGTTACAAGTCAATTCCGTAATATCATTACAATATATCATTATTAGAACACTGATTACATGCCAATGAATTAAAAACAAAAACTCAAAGTATACAAACATGTCAATAAACAAAAAAAAAAAAAAAATATATAAATTAAATATAATATATATAAATAAATAAACATAATTACTTACTAGTAACTTAATAATCTTACCCTGTGATGTGAACCAACATCGCTACAAATAAAGGCTCCACATTTGTTTTTTTTTTTTAAACTTGTGTCCATGTCAGTGACATAAATCTACGTAAACAAGCTGCGCAGCGGGATACCACAATTTTCTCTCTCGTTATCTTTTCACTCAAGTCCAAAAACTTCCTAATTTACTTTACAAAATTAAATAAAGCCGACTTCACCTCCTGTGAAGCTAGATTAGTGACGTGAATAAGTTATTAACTTACTCAAAACAATTATCGCTTCGGAGAATTTAACGCAAATTATTCTCTCTTACCTTCGATATTCTGATTATGAAGAGAATTTCTTAAAATGGCTAATACATAATTTGGTGGTGCGTCGAAGGTGTCAGAAATCTTGAACGAGAGAGAGGATTAGAGAGAATTACCAGGCAGAATTTATTTTTTTGCTTTACAGGCTAGGTGTTTGACCACAGCTCACCTGATGTTCAGTGATGTGGTCGAAGATGGTAAACACACCTAGCCTGGAATGGAACTGGCTCACAAGAGAGGCTGCCGGAGCACACCGTTATATGCTTGGCGAGAGATTTTCTACTTGAGGGTGGTAGGTAGCCAGTCAAGTACTAGAAAGTACAACCACGCTATGGTTTCCTTACGATGTTTCCTTCACCTTGCAGCTCAAGCTCTTTGTTGGGGTTCGAACTAACGCCCTGCGGCGTATGCACCGACCGCGCTAACTCAATCATCACTACAATCACTACATCAACACTTCTTTCAACTCCAACAAATAAATTTCAACAAATAAGTTAAGTTATCGCTTACCATACATGGAAGAAGTAGGGAGGTAGCTTTCCCTGTAGATTGTCGGTTTTCTACCGGATACATTGAACTGCACAATTTGGTTCCCCCTGCACCTTCCTACTAGCGGACCACCAGACAAACGCGGCCGAAACATCATCCGTGCATTGTGGATATTCCACATATCTATATCTTTAAACGAGCAATTCTTGTATACTTATATATATATATATTCTGAATCTCGGAAACGGCTCCAACGATTTTCATGAAATTTTGTATCCAGGGGGTTTCGGAGGCGAAAAATCGATTAAAATCGTAAAGATACGAAGAGTAAATCGAGCTAGGTTTCATTTTCAGAAAACGTCGTTTTATCCATGTTTTCAGCCGAGCAATGCTCGGTCAACCAGGTACTTATGTTTTATCCGCACAGCGAAGTTGTGGAATTCTCTATGCTACAACCTCGGCACCTTTGGAGTCTGTTCCTTGTTAGGTACAGTATAGGTGTCTTCAAATCTAGAGTAAATAGGTTTCTTCTAGTGGGCTCCATCTTAGACCACACTACTGCTAAACATCAGGCAGGATACGCGAACCTATTTAAAATTAAAATAAAAGTACCCAAAAACACGAAGGTTTTATACAGCGAATGCAAGATAGGTAACTAATAACTCTTTGGAAATTATCGCACGAAAAAAAAACAACGTAAGTTTTAGGTAGTGTTCGAACCTTTTTGCGACTTATTCTTTTGTGAAATCTAAAATTATTTTACCTCTTTTCTAATAGAGTATATTAAAGTAAAATCTACCAATTAGAATATCCTTGTCTGTTCTACTCAAATTTAATTGATAGATCTCGTATATTTTCCTCTGAAATTTCATTTGAAATTAAGATTGAATTTCTACCCAGGTTATGAGAACATATTAGTAATATTTTCCTTGTGGAACATCATTTAGATAAGTACTCGTCTCGCATATAAAATTACCTATTCAGTACACTTCTCCCCTAAGTTCCTTCACCATCGGATGTAAGACTTCACCGAACCTTATACAAGTGGCTGCATGAAAGCACTCTTTAGATAAGATAGGTGTTGATCTATGCCCTCACTTAAGCATCAAGAGGCGCGTCTTTCATAGAGGCCTTGCATGATAAGCAGAAAAGTTATCGATACAGAAATTAAAATAAAACGACATACTCTGGCTCAAACTTCTACTGTATCGCAAATATTAAAAATTACCTTTGAGCCCATGATTAGTAGTAGTGTAGTGTAGTATACTTACATCATCATCATCATCAGCCGTAGGACGTCCACTGCTGGATATAGGCCACCCCCACTGACTTCCATAAAGACCGGTTGTAAGCGGCTCGCATCCAGCGCGTTCCTGCGGTCTTTATTAGACTACTTTATTAGATTAGATTTACATAATTATGACTAATAGTATAAAAAATAATTGTTGTCACATTTCACGTGTGGTTATATCTTAGCTACACTTTTAAACTACGCAATGAATTTTGATACGAATTTGTCCGTCATATAGATAATTTTGTCTTTATATTTTCATATGTAGGTAGCTGTAACGAGTCGATTTATGGTACGAGAGCCTATGACCAAGTGATTGCCTCGTCGTTTAAACCACAGTTACCACACAGTTAACACACAGTTTAACAGTTACCTTGTTATTTTGATTCCAAAAATACTAATTTCAGATATTTTCTGCGTCAGAAAAGAAATTACCAAAATGTTTAAAATAGCGATCTGTCTGAATTTCAAAATGTTGTTGAACGTTAGATTTTAGATACTGAAAACACAATGTTCATATACCAGTAACATCGCACGTGCTCAGGAGACAATTTAAGAAAATTAAAAATAAAGCCAAAATATCCATATTATGCATTCCTTCAAATAACATAAAAATGTATGATTTATAATACTCTTTCTATAATTCTACAAGAATGGATTATCTCCATTCTTGGATTATCTCATTCAGAAACTTTTTCAATATGAATAAAAATCTTTTTTACAAGTGTCACTGCAAAAATGGTGTCTACAATTTACAAAATGTCACATTAATTGACGGATTTGAAATGAAAAATGTTCAATAATAAAGTTTGAAAATAAACATAAAAATATTAGCAAAATTTTATGTAAAACGTAAAAAAGCAAACTTAAAATATTGGTAAAAAGATGTATTTAAGGAAAAGAATATGACAAAAAAATGTCGATGTTGTTTGGATCTAATAGCGCGGCATTCTTATTGCGCATGCAATAAAAATCAAAAAAGTAACCAATATGTTAAATATAAAGTGACTAAGCAAAAGAATATTCAAAACAAATTCGTACCTTTAACAAATGCTGCAGTAGATTATACTCCTTGTAGTGTACGTAGCTCAACTACTTTTTGCGACTGCAATATTGAGCATGTACCTAAAGGAAAAATCAAATCATCAAATATTTTTGAATGCCCCGCGGCAAAAGTCATCTGTGGTTGTTTCCATCGTAGCAGTGCAAAAGTAAATCAAACAAGCGGCAAGGGTGACGATTGTGCGAAGAAATGCGTTAAAAGTGAAAAAGTTTCCAAAGTAAAGAAAAAACAAAGTGTCAAACTTCAGCATAGTTGCAAAATTGCTTCGACTAAATCTTCCGAGTGTGTTATTTCCAGAATTTTAAAAAAATGCTTGAGTAATTTAAGCACTAGATCCCATATTTGTAACGCACAATGTTCTCATATAAAAAGAAAACGTAGATCTAGAACAATAAACACGTCTTCTGCGGTTGATCGGTGTCGATGTCTGATATGCACACGGTCTGAACAAATCGCAGAAGGTTTAAAAATAAGTGTGACCCCAAAAAACCTACCATACTGTAAATGTAAACAATGTAAACGATATAAAAGAAAAAAACATAATAATGTTGTTAATTGTTGGTGTCATAAATATCCGAAACAAGTTGAAAGTAAGAGAATACAAAGTTTATGTGGAACGGAACAACTTAAAATAGATAATAAAACAGATCAAAAGGTAGTCAAAAACGTTGGAATTTGTGAGTCCAGTATAAGTAAAGTTAATTGTTGGTGTCATAAGTATATTAAAAAGATTGAACATAAGAAAAAACAGAGACCTATAACACAACAACCAAAAATAGAAATCAAAAGAGATCAAAATACACCTAAAGATTTTAGGATTGGCAAGTGCAGTAGAAGTAGCATTAATTGTTGGTGTCATAAATATTTAAAAAAAATTGGAAATGAGAAAAATGAAGAACATACCCTAAAACAGCTTTGTAAGGAAATTAAACCCAATAAATCTATGGAAAAAAGAATTGAATTACAGGAAACAAAATCAAGACCCTGCTGCGAAAAATGTATTATTGAGCTAAAAGCAGAACAACGAAAACGGGATGAACGAAGAATGAAAAAAGACAATAAAATAGCAAAACAAGAAAAACTAAGAGGAAAACAACAAACAGAGATGGTAAAACTATGTAAGGATACAAGAAAACAAGCGCAACAAATAGCCGAACAAGAGAAAGAAATAAAAAAACAACAGAAACAGATTGATATACAAGATAAACTCATAAAATTACAAGCTCGAGAAGAAGAAAGAAAAAGGATATGTGAACAAGAAAAACAACAAGGAAAATACCGACAGCAACAAAATCAACTAAAAAGGCAGAATCAGATAAATAAAGAATATAAGCAAATATCAAATAATCAAAAGCAAGAAAGAGGGAAACAACGACAAGAAATACAAAACATAAAACGACATATAGCAAAGGTAGAACAACAAATATCAAAAGTACACCAACAAAATAGAAAACAAATACACGAGATCACAAAACAAAATCAACAAAATGGACAACAAAAACTGGTAACATCGACCTCCTCATGCTATAGTTTGATCAAAACCAAATCACAGAAATCGATAAAAAATCAACAGCCACAGCTAAAAAAAGTTTTAGGTCCCAGTAGAAAATGTTCGAATGATATTATGTTTGGCAAAAAGGTTCCGTTATGTGAATGTCCACTAAAGTCAAGATGTCTTATCAAGGCATGTAGTTTGAGATCATGTCTAAGCATTTTAAATAAAAAAAACACATCCCCTAACATTGAGTCAATAAAATCAAAAAGGATCGATGGGAGACGATCACATCAAAGGCGCAAAAGGAGACCCGGAGTAATTGACACGTCTTCTGCGCGGAAGCGGTGTCAATGTTTATTACGTTCGCAATCTGAAAAACTACCAAGTGGAATAAAAATAGTCATTACACCGTCAAATTTATCTTATTGTGATTACAAAAAATGTGAAGCGAAGAGGAAAAAACAAAAGAACATTATTTGTCGGTGTAATAAATATTTTCAAAAGGCTGGAGTAAAAAACGGGGAAACCATAAGACCACAACAATCTAAATCAAAAACTACTTTAGAGAAAAATATGCATGATACTCACTCTCAAAATTCAAAATGCATGCAAGACCAAATTAAAATTAGTGATCCTTTCAGAGATAAAGAGAGAACAGATCAATTAAAAACGAAACAAGCTCAACAATACAGTAAAGTGGAACAAGACAGACAAAAACAAATACAGACACAGATAAAAGAATTACAAAAACAGATAGAAAATGTATACAAACAAATGAAACAACAATGTCCGAAAAATATATGCACGAAATGTCAACGGGGGCTTCGAAATAGAAACACCGAGCTGAAAAGTTATCGACAAACGCAAAAACAACATCAACTGATGGCAATGTTACAAAAACAAGTAGTTAGGCTAGAGATGAAGATACTAAAACTAGAGCAACAGAAGCAAAAACAAGTAAAGCAAAAGCACGAAACATTAAAAGAAAAAATTCAGCAGTCGATGAAAAAGCTGGAACAAATAAAGCAAGAGACTCAAACAAAAAAGTTTCTGGTTTCATGTAATAATTCTTCAGAAAAAAAGATCAAGAATAATATGTTATTGAGCGAATTTCCAAAAAGTGGAAGCATTATCAAATCATGTAGTCTAAAATCGTGTCTAAGCATGTTTAATAGAAAATCATTCAGCTATTATGTGACACCCTTAAAATCTAACAAATCAGATCGAAAACAAAGAATAAATAGAGACCCCAGTGCATGCGAAATATGTACATGTAAAAACATTAGCAATGATAGTTGTGAATGTGCAAAAAAAATAAAAGTGAAGAAACGTACCAACAAAACATGTGCATTTAAATCATACATAAATCCAATAAGAAACCGTGAGCGAAAGATATTAAAACTACAACAAAAGAAAAAAAAAGGAAACCGACGTAAAGCAAAACAAAGTCACAAACAAAAGGAAGAAAAGGTACCACTGTCATCCAGCAGTTTTTGTAAATCAAAATTGCAGCAGCAAGTACAGAGACAAAATGTTGCAGAAAGTTGTAAAATTTCTTCAAACAAAAAGGTCATCGATTCATTATGTGGCTATCCACGAAAATCAAAATACATTTTAAACACGTGTAGTTTCAAATTATGTCTTAGTATTTTAAAGAAAAACACACCCCGAAATAAAATGGCTTTGAAACCATTAAAGCCTGAGCAACTAAAAGAACAACAGAATAAGCAAATGCGCAAAAACCAGAAGACGATAAAAACAAAGCAAGAGATAGCAACCCTTTCATCTGGTACTTTGTGCAAAGCGGAATTACAGCAGCACATAACAAACCCACAAAAACAAAACAAAAACTCTGAAACTAGTAAAAAAATATTAAATGAAAATATTACCAATGATACTTTGTGTGAATATCCACAAAAAGCAAAATGTATTTGTAAGACTAGTAGTTTAAAGTCATGTTTTAGCTTTTTAAATAGAAACAGGTCCCGTAATGTAACGCCTTTGAATTCATACAAATCTGATGGGAGCCGCTCACAACAGAGACACAATAAACGGAGACCTGGAGTTATTGACACTTCGACTACAGAGAAGTGGAGTCGAGCTTTGTGCACGAGATCTGAACAATTGATCAATGGAATTAAACTGCAAGTGGTACCAAAACATTTGCCTAAATGTAGTTGCATGAAATGTGGTAAAGGTCAAATAGATAGAGAAAAACAAAAACACATACACTCATGTTGGTGTCATAGATATTTTCAAAAGGTTAACAATAAGGAACAAAAAGAAATAACGCAAAGTATGTTTGAGCAACAATCGAACTGTAAATGTAAAAAATATAAAAACACAAATGAAAATGTCAAAAGTTATGAACATTTTCCCATAGAACAAAAAATTGCTTGCGGTGACATGAATAATCAAATCGTTAATACAATGCAGAAAACTTCATGTGAACATTATATTTCAGTAAATAATCAAAAAAATAAACCAGATGTCAGTCGCAAACGCTTAAAAGATCATTTTGCATCAAACAGTTCTATTTTGAATCTAGGAAAAACAATAAAATGCTTGTGCAATCAATATTATTACAAAATTCAAGAAGAAAAAAAGAAGGAATTACTTTTATGTAAAAACAAAGTTGAACGTAGTAAAATTGAAGAATGTGACAATAAAATATGCATTCAGAATATTAATCAAGATATAAGGAACAATAACCATAAGCTTCTCGGTCCCGATGTATCGAATAAAAAAAATAAAACTAAATCCCGCAAAGAAAAAAAGAAACTTAAATTTGATAATATGAGAAGTACTGCAAAAAATAAAGTTAATACAAAACATCAAGATTTTGGCATGCAGAATATTAAAGAAGACAAAACAGAAAATTGCACTGAACATCAAGATTCTAACATGCTAACAGAAATAGACAAAAAGACTAAATCATCGAAAAATCAGCACGATCAGACAGGAGAACCATTTTTTGCCGTGAAATTAAATGCGATAGATATGTCAGTCTTAAATTCTAAGGAGGCATTGGAGAAAATAAAACTCTTAGGAAAAACGGTGCAATACCATGGCACTTGCACATGCCCCTCCCATGAACGTCTAATATGTAAGTATAAAAATGAAGATACTACTCCTTGTCAAAACGGACCGTGCGATAGAGCTAGAAAAAATAAAAAGACTAATTTCGCATGCAAATGTCTTAAAAAAAGAATTTTACGTTGTTCGGACATACACTGTAATATAAAAGATAAAAAAATAAACATAAGCAAATTCAAGAGTGATCCGTTGTCGACGAATCCATTTCCTTTGTTTGAAATTAAACTGGATCATAAAAATATGAATATTACAAATTCCAAAGAAATGTACCGTAATATGAAAATATTAGAGCAAGCACAATTAGAAGGTGACGTTGTATGCAAAGCTGGCGTTTGTAAAGATAACATTGAAAGTAAAGATGTAAAAGTATCTTGTTTCTGCAGACGTGAACATCATCCCATTGAATGCAATAACACTACGTGTGCTCAAGGTGTATTAAAGAAACGAAACCAAAAATGTGGATTATGTACTATTTTTAAAAGAAGATTGCATAATCATAGAAATGTATCTTGCTATTGTAAATATTCCGATGAATGTTTCAACGCCACATGTAAAATACGTAAACAAAATCAAAGTCCCAAACGTTTATCCTATCCTTGTAGTGGACAACCAAGTGTATGTAATATTTTGATAAATTCATTGAAGAATAATGCATTTATATCAAATTTTTCTAAAAAGCTAACTGCATTGCAAAATTCCATGGAATGTATCAAAAGTACATGTACCCCACGCAAACAACGTGAACCAAAACATCGATGCAAAAGTTCATCTTGCCCTTATAGAGGACAATCAAGTGTATGTAATATGTTTATGTCGAATTTTTCTAGAAAGTTAGCTACGTTGAAAAATTCCATCGAATGTTTTAAAAGTACATGTAGCCCATGCCAACGACAACGCAATAAAGCTGATATCGTTTGTCCATGCAAAGGTAAAGTTTCTAAAATACCTAGGAAAAAGAAAATGAAGAAACCAAGAACAAAAAAAGGCAAAACAAAGAAGCTCAAAATGAAGAAAAGTAAATCAAAGAAGAATAAAGTGAATAAAAATAAAACAATGAAATATAAAACGAAGAAAGACAAAGCAAAAAGAAATCGAAAAAATAAAGAAAAAGCAAAGAGTAAAGATACGATGGATAAAACTAAAGAGCAAAAAAAGCATAACCAGGGAAAATATAAAGACAAAATGACGAAGAAAACGAAAGCAGCAAAAAAGAAAAAGTCGCAAACCCATATTAAGAAACATGCTCAAAAACTTAGAGAACAGCATCGTAAAAAACTGCAGTCAAAAGCTAAAAGTGACCGCAAGAACAAAACCAAACAGCTATCGTCCAAAAAACTCAAAGGTAAACTAAAGAAGCAACAACAGAAAGCAGCATCAAGAAAAAAGTTTAATAATGAGTATAATCGCAAACTTAAGCAGGAAAATCGTAGTGTTGAATATTCAAATCGCAAAGAATATTTTGAAAGAAAGAAACGCGAAAAAAAATTGAAAGGGCAGTTTAAATCATTACAGGCTCAAAGCCAAGGCAAGGAAGAAACGGCAGAAACATCCTGCTGTGCTGACTTTTTTGTAGGCATACTAATTTTTTTTTATGAGGTAGCTTCTAATGTTTTTTCTATCTTATTCCAATTAGTTTCAAAACCAAAACCATCATATATGTATATTAAGATGAAATTAATGAATCCTGCTGCAACAGTAACCAAATTAAAGCAATGGGTATCTGATTATTTTACGATAAAGAAAATGAAAATGCAGAAAACCGTTGCCGGTTCAGAACATATCACGATATTAGCTGACACCTTTCAAGATTCTGGATTCTTTCAAGCGTTTCTTGCAAAGAAAGGAAAAACCAAACAGGAAAGAAAGGATATTGAAAAGGAAAGGATAAGTAGAAAAATAAGAAACCGTAAGAGGGATGAAGCAGCTATCCATGGTTGTCGCCATGCCTTGTTAACTACGCTTCGTAAACATCCTTGTTTATGGGTTTATCACATTTGTCCAGGCTTCTATCCTCAGTGTCTAAGTTGCCTAGCGTTTTATCACCAGTTAATCGAATTGCTTCTTTTTTGTTTAGCTGTCATGTTTTGGACACCGTGTTTAATGGCGGTTGAAGCGTGTCGTTTCTTTCTGTGTTGTTGTTTGTGCACTGCTTAGGTGATTATTGTAATAGTGTTGTATAATAAAAATGTTTTACCTCTAATTTTTTTTTTTATTGACTTGGTGGTGCCGGCGTAAAAACTCACTCTCTCTACCCGCGCTTTTCGTAAGAGTCGGCTAAGGGATGTAATCCGGAAGATGGGCAGCAACGTCTTCCTTGAACAATCACACTGCAACGGCAAACCCCCAAAGGAGGAGGCCTATGTCCAGCACTGGACATCTCATAGCTGATGATGTGATGATATTTTTAAGTATCATGACAAATAAAGTGATTGGCACTTTTATGCATTGAACTTCGAATTCAGCAAGCTAGTAAATTTTCTACAGGATCCATTTCGGAGAATATGTTGCTGACCTGTATGACTTTGTACTTCTATTCCATTTTTATTCTATTAGTTATTTAACGGCCATAGTACAAGCTTTGCTTAGTTTGAGGTCAGATGGCACTGTCTGTAATGTCCTACGGTTTTTTTTATTATGTTACACAGTGGTAATTTTCGAACCTTTTTTAGTTTTAAAAGACAACAAACATAATTAAAAAAATATATATGTACTAAGTAAATAAATTAAAAAAATACGAAATATGATGAATAAGAAATTAATTTAATCAAAATTACTTTTTCGGCTAAATTTTTTTATGGAAAGACGAATGACAAAGTCATCTACAGAACAATTAATCCAAGCCTATGTAAACATGACGTCACGCTAAAGTAGACAAGGAAAGTTAAATTACTATAGCCATGAGAAAGAAGGAGACAAAATGTTTATTTTTTGTCCCTATCGGCGAACCCGGTTTTTTCATTGGCTTACTGTCACCTAAAGTCACATTGTAACAGGCGGTTGCCAAACAAACTGGCGTTCGGCGCAATTCTTGTTGATTTCATTAGTTTTCCGTTTTTTTATTTGTGTATTGTGTTTATTTTGAGATAGAGACTCGTCTTATATTGTTGTAAAGTGTTTTTAAAATGAGTGGCTGCAATATTTTAGGCTGTAAGAGCCGCAGTGAGAGAAAAATCAGTGGCATCACATTTCACTCGTAAGTAATACAAATTATTGAATATTTTACATTGCAATGTATTTTAAGATAATATCCTGATAGATTACATTGATAATTATCCTTGTGAATGACCATATCAATGGTTTAACGGTAGTGTTTGATCTGAGAATCAATCAAATTGGTTAGCCATTTTGCAAACAACACTATGCATTGTATAGTTACATATTAGTTATACCTACATATATGACTGGTGCGATCGGTGAGCCGAGAGAAGCATTCGAGCGGCATAATTCATTAACTTCCGGAAAAATGATCAAAGCAATTTAGAGCTCATCTAAGTTTGATGGATGGATATCGTTGTATTTTATTACAGGATAGCTATATGTGTTTAGGCATTAGCTTATATTATGATGCCTCATAAAAATATAAAAATATTTTATAAGCCTGCTTATTACATTTAAAAAAATCACAGAATAATACATGAAATTTGACATAGCTTAACAAGATTCAGAATGAGAAATGAGGAGATCCGTAGACGAACTAAAGTATCCGACATAGACCAGCGAATTAGCAAGTTGAAATAGCAGTGAGCAGGGTACATAGCATGCAGAACTGATGGCCGATGGGGCTGCAAAGTTCTGGAGTGGAGACCACGGACCGGCAAGCGCAGCGTAGGACGTCCATCCACAAGGTGGATAGAAGACCTAATAAAGACCGCAGAAACGCGTTGGATCCTAACCGCTTCCAACCAGTCTTTATGGAAGTCAATAGGGGAGGCCTATGTCCAGTAGTGGACGTCCTACGGCTGAGATGATAATGATGAAACAACATTTATTCGAGATTCAGTAGTAGGGTTAGCTTTGTTTTTTCTATTCTATGGTATAAGCCCTGTTTTATTAACTGCCCTCTTCTCATTGTGAGAAATATAAAATATTAGTCCATGCTGGCCAAGTGCAGGTTGGCGCACATCTTGGACTACATTAACAACTCTCAGACATGTAGAATTCTTCATGACATTTCTTTCACCCTTTGAAGTTTGCATTTAATTTAGAAAAGACCGAGGTGCGTACCTTGGGATTCAAACTCATGACTTCAGGAAGCTTGGAAGCCATATGATCTCTCAACTAGGATGTTACTTCTAGAACCCAGGCATATTAATGACAATATGCTGAAGATATATTATCTATTTAAGTAAACTCAACATCATACGCACTAGACTAAAAGTAATTAAATTAAAAATTTAAAAAACCCCCTACCCAATTAACCAAACATAGCTAAGAACCATCCCAAGGAAACTGGCTTTCAAATGAAAAAAAAAACGCATCGAAGTCGGTCTCAGAGAGCTACGGCGCCACAGACAGACACATACACACACAGACAGACAGACATCGACGTCAAACTTATAACATCCCCTCTTTTTGCGTCGGGGGTTAAAAATAGTAGTCGGTTGATCTTGTTTACGATTTATCATTATTGATAATCACTAGGAAATAAATTTTGTTAACTTTGTTTGATACTTTTATTTATTACACATTTCGATTTTTTTCTATGCAGTTTAGGTATATGGGTAAGTATACCGAGGGTCTCGAACGACAGTTTGCGAAAAAAAAAATCATCAATTTTTACTCGTTAACTACATCCCAGTTTTCGTTTACACCAGACAGGGACTAATCCATTTGTGGTTCCATGGTAAAAGTGTTGTTGATCAACTCCCTTATATATTGCTATTTCTCCAAAATCGTCTTCATGATAAACTAGGGTGTTGAAAAGCAAGACCAGGCTGCGCGCGTTTTCTCTTCGTCCCTATGATAAGGGTCACAGGATGTGGCCGAAACTATAGTCGGGGTTTCCGATATAATTAAACGTCAGTAATCCCGCATAAGTAAAACAAAAATGTGTCAAAACCACGTCAGTTTCCATAGTAAAAAAGCTAGGATGTGTTACTGGAAGTATACAAAATTTACTTTAAACCTTGGAACATCGAGCGATCCTAAACATCAACCTTATTTTTATTTACCTGATTTAACCAACATACATGTATGAGAATTACATGGAAGCACCCAGCCGTGTCTAGGCTTAAGAACACGTTCCATGTTTCAATGTTTTCTAAAAGTTTTCAGACTTTAGCCCCTATGGGCAAACTACAATTACTAAACTTGTAACGCGCTGGGAATATTGACCTTAGTATATTTTGCTCAGAGACACAGACGAGGCCACAGGAGTTACACAGGACTAGTTATTTTTTGCTTTTTATTCAATGTAAGATATTTCTAGTATCTCAAATAATTGCAAACTCTTATTTGATTCCCAAGAATCCTTCGTAATCTAATCAGTAGTTAACATCAAAGGAGTACACTTCAAAGAGTGAAAGTTGGAGAAAATTGGATTACTGATCCGAACCCTGAACAAAATCGTGAGATGTGACCAAAGAACTATAGACATCGTTAGGTATTCTCTCCGCTAGGTACATCTGTTTCCTTATTACTTAATGAAAATATTATGCTTACAGTAGTAGGTACCTATGCTTATGGATCTCATCTCAAAGAAACGAAAATAAACTCAAAAAGAAACGCCAGCTATTGTTTTTACGCTTCACTAAGAGGAAATAACGTAAACCCAAAATAGTTCGAAACACGCACAAAAAGTGGCGCCATTTAGACCAAGGACTTTATCGTCATACCGCTTTTGTATGGGATGATGTATAATTATGTGTTATATTATTTGTGGCTTGGGCATGATTGTACATGGTGGTACTTTTTGGTAGCTTCTACCCAGAAGTTGGAAATTAACCAACAACAATCTAACCTTTTTTTTGCCCACGGATATCCTTAATGGATACCACCGGCTCCGGGGGAAGCAAGGTGTTCACGTGGGACTCTCCGGTAAATTGGTGGCCTACCTACTAAAACTGGTATTTCTAACAGGGTTTCTCTATAACAGGGTATTTATACCTGACGCCTATGTTCCGGGGTTACGGGAATACTTTCGCCCCCCGCGGCCCCGAAACAACAACCTAACCTAACATTATTTTCTGACAGTCTCACATATGAGCTTTATGCGGGGTAGTCGAAAACATATATCATGTCGTGGCGGAGTATATCCGGATGGAAGCTGAGAGATATGAATTCTCAAAAAAAAAACAACCTTAACTTGAGGGATGTAGGATGGAATGTGAGAGATATGAATTCTCAATAAAAACCAACTTGCACCATCGTACATCCCTCAGTAGGATGGTGCAACAGTGTACTGGCTAATTGTTTTTATTGAGAATTCATACCTCTCAGCTTCCGTCCTACATCCCTCAAGTTAAGGTTGGTCTTTTTTTGAGAATTCATATACTTATTTATATACATTACATACATTAAGCGTAGGATGTAAGAAAAATTGTACACAATTTGTAAGAGACCAATAGGAGTGACATATTTATGTAGTCAACCCTCTAAAAAAAAAGATTTAAAAAAACTTGAGAGCCAGTTCCCATTCCAAGCTGTATGTGTCTAAGTAAAGTAAAATAAAAAATCTTTTTACTATCTTCGAGCTCACCATCACATCATCAGATGAAGTATAGACGTTCACCTAGCATGTCAAATTATAAAAAATATTTTATATTGTGCAGGTAATCCAAAGAGTACAACCTGGTACAAGTATATCCAGCCTGATTCCCGAAACACCCATAGATTAGCGACAAGTAGTCTAAAACGTATTTTTTGGTTACAGCTCTGGCTTTGTCAGACCATATCCCATATATTTAAAATATACACACGTAAAACTCATATATATATTTGTTATAAGTTTGACGTCGATGCCTGTCTGTCTCTTTGTGTGTCTGTGTGTGTGCGTGTGTCTGTGTGTGTGTCTGTCTGTGGAATCGTAGCTCTCAAACGGATGGACCGATTTCGATGCGATTTTTTTCATTTGAAAGCCAGTTTCCTTGCGGTGGTTCTTAGTTATGTTTGGTTAATTGCGTAGGGGGTTTTATAATTTTTTTATTTAATTATTCTTTATTATATTGCAGGTATCTGGCACAACCACGAGAATACAGTAGCGCTGTCAGGCGGAGGCGGGCGCGGGCGATAGCACCCGGGGGCGCCGCGCGCTCGCCCCTCACCATCCCACCGCCCTGCAGCCATGGTGCGCGGAGACAAGAAGTCACCGCATAAGACGGACTCGCAGAAATGTAAGTACTAGATATAACGAGTATTAATGACTACTTCGACAAAAGGACATCACTATACAGTATACACTTCCTCGTACAGATAAAATGAAACTTAGGTCACGTGCCTTTTGTCCTAAAAAAACTGATAAACGAATTCTATGTACCTAGAAATAAGCGCTTCGAATCCACATTCTTTATTCGCACAGCGAGGATGTGGAACTCTTTGCCGGAATCTGGGTTTCCCCAACAGTACCATATGAGTGTCTTCAAATCAAGAGTAAATAGGTTCCTTTTAGGTAAGCGTGTTCCATCTTAGACCACATCGTTGCTTAAAATCAGGCAGGATTTGATCAAACGCGAATCAATTCTGTATAATTTTTTTTTTTAAAAACCCGTCATGTTACGATATTCTTATAACTAAAAAAAATTAAAAAATTGGAGGAGATTGATTTGTGGAGTACTGAACAAGGCGCATACACTGCTCTGCAGTTGACCTGAACGAAGTCAGCGTTCAGATCATGTCATCTAGTACATAGTACATTTCACTGCTTTGCACCGTATCAGTATTTTTATGGAGTGTGAAGCAATGTACCCTGCGTGTGTACATATAACGTGCAAAAAACTAGTTAGGGATGCAAGAGTGTCTGCGCTTAGGCCGCTGGCTCCGGCGTTATGATCCGGCTCGAAAGATTATGTACAAGACTAAAATAATGTGAAATGAAAACAAGCAAGTTACGTAGCTTATATTGTTACTATTACTTGCACTATTACTATTATTTTCACAATTGTTATTTCTTTTAATTTTGACATTTTATTTCCGTTTTTAAATTTAAAAAAAACTATATTGTGTATTTTTAATTCTAAAATTAAGACATTATATATTTTTTTAATTATATTGTACAGTTAATTATAGCATCTATTTCAAGACTATTGTAATTGGCGTATTAGTATACAATACAAAACAGAATACTGAAGTTTAAAAATGGTAGACGAAACGCTAGCGAGTTTTGTAGCTTGAAATGGGTTAGCGCAATTAAACAAGATCCAAAGTCACAAAACTTATTAGAAGACGTATAATAATGCAATAAACAAATTATACATATGTGTATATGTATTTATAATACATAATTACATGTGAATGTATATACCGTAGGTCAATGCATTGTTCACAGTTCAGTTGCGTCCAATTAAATTAATGTGGAACTACGTGATTGACGTCTCATGACCTGAATCAATACGCTCATTGTAGTCTTGTGAGCCGGGAGATGGATATCACTGTCTAAAGGAGAGATTACACGGTTAACTGGTTGATTCGTTTTGGGTAAAAGGTTTTTTTTAATGAGATGAACGTGATGGTAAAGATCTATTAGAATAACGCCTAACCATGACCATTGCAGCGATACACATATTTACTTGGTGGTAGATCTCCTTAGCAGAAGGTCGTCTAGGTAGGTACCACCGCAGTACCAGGTATTCTTCCGCCGAGCAGTAGTGCTTAAGCATTACTGTGTTCCGGTTTGAAAGGTGTTGCAGCTTGCGACAGAGCTGTTGAGTCTAACCAACAAAAGTCTCAAAGTAATGAGCGCCAAAGCAGCGACGCCGTGGACTCAAAGTTCTATGTATCGCTGCAAAGGTCTTGGACAGACATTATCTCTTACCATCAGAAGAGCGCAACGTACGTCTCATTACTATTACATTAAAAAAAAAATACAGTAATTCGAGTAGTAAAATAAAGTCCTGGGTATCGCTGCTTTGGGTGTAATTAATTTAGAAACATCGTGTGACGAGACCATAATAATGAGATATATTGAAATTAAACACGAATTTAAAAAAAAAAAAACCGCCTGCTTTATGTAACATGAAACAATTTTATTTTTGCTAATTTATAGTTCCTTTATTCATTGCAAAATAGAATCTATCTATATCTACAGCAAATATTTATAAAAAAATAATCGCGCAAGAAATTCCCTCATCTCATATAATAGAAATGGTCCAACCACCCACCCTTCCAGGAAAATATACGCAGAGTGCAGATTATAAATAGTATATTCGTAAGTAGCTTGTATTGTAATTACCTGAGTCCAATCTCGTCTATATCTCTTCTTTATGTAGTTCTAACTGGTATCCGATACTTCGTTTGCTTAGAATTAGAACTTTAAGTACCCTATTTTCACCAGCGACTTCGTCTACGTAAAATTAGTATTTCGAGTGGCCTATTTTTTTCTTTAAGCTATCATCAATATCCATATTAATTAAATAAGTTAAAAATACTGTTTAGTGTACTCGTATTGCTCTGCTTACAATAGTACATCTCAGGCGCGTAATTTGCAGCCGTATGCCATTACAGTCTTGCTTGGTGCTTATTTTCTCTGAAATATTAGCTTCGATAGTACTAAGCCAAAAAGGGCATAATCATTATGAACTACTTTTACTATGGGTACAATTCTGAAATAGTGAAAAAAACAGCTATTCCATAGAAACGTTAATTCATTCATACGGCCTTCAAGGTCAAAGTGAATAGGTATCTTATAAGTCTTCGTGCTTCATCTTCGACCACATCATCACAGGCGAGTTGGCGGGCAATATAGGCAGACCTATACATGTTAATAAACAAAAATAGTTTGTTGATCTTTGACCAAATATATGGAACAGCTAATCTTTGCTCCCATCCAAAAGTTGGGCCCATAGTAAAATTTATTCATGATGATAAGTATATATTATACTTAATAATAATAAAATGATAACTATAAGTATTACCCCTATTTGGCTTAATACATCCCCTATCTTGTAAATAATATAGTTCAGAATGGAGTACTTCAAGAGCTATTAATTATAAGTCATTGCTTAATAAGTATTATAATAAAATCTTTCCTAAAGGTCTTTTCGTAAAAGATGAAGGCTACAATAAAAATCCCATCGGCAACTTTAGTGGCCATCTGTTAACAGTTCATTACACACAATGGCGGAAAGTATAATAAACGGAAAATATGATGCCCAAAAGTATTAATAAAGTCAGCAAATTATATTACTAAAGCCTATTTTATTGGGCTTTTATTAGGAAGAGCTATATAAATACACCCAAGAAAACAATGGACCGAACGGAATGAAACGGGGAATATTTATACCTAACAATAAAATTTTATTATACTTTGTGATGAGCAAATTTAATGTTGTAATCTATGTTCAGTTCTTCAAAAATATTTACGTGTTCTTATTTATTTATATTAGTTTGAAACGTGCCACTACAATACAAAGATTTCTCTCCCCCCTTCTATTCTTCCCTATTTTCCGCAACATGGTTACAGGTAAAGGAACGAAACGTTCATTGTGCGGACCGCTGGTCAGTGGAATGCACTGCTTGACTGGATGTTCCCCGATAGATATAATGTGGGTGTTCTCAAGTCGAGAGTGAATCAGTATCTTCTAGGTAAGCGTGCTCCATCATCACTTAACATCAGGCGAGATGGCGGTCAAACGTAAGCCTATTTCTTAAAAAATAAAAAATGCAGGTAACTTGTTTTTCATCGCGCATATATTTTTATTTGTTATAATTAACATTACAGTTAAAAATAACTAAAAATACTACATTTAGTCGAGGTATGCACAAACTGGTGAAGTTTAGTAGCAGCCTTTGATTTTTACCAATAAATTTCGGGCGTCTTCTAACACGATCCAAATTATTGTCTTTTATTAGCCAGATTATATAATCGGCACATATGATAAATACTCTTACAACAAATATTAGTATCTTAAAATCGATTTACATATTCGTAACTAAGAAGTATCTAGTTAATTTCGGTTTTCTCCTTGACTTTTGACATGACTTTTCGTTTTGCTTACAAAAATCCATTGAGGTTTGTAGATATCGATTTACTACGTTATGACCACACTCTACCTTGACTTATTTTGTGTGACTTTGACCATTACTTAAATTTTATTTACCGTTTTTATACTTGATAAAGTCGGAGCACTTAACTGGCACAAAAAGCGATGCAAAAACAAAGAGAAAAAAAAAACATTTTATTTAAATTTATTTTAGCAGGGATGGGAACTCGCGCGTTCAAAATAAGCGTTGATACATATTTTAAGGTGCCCCTTTAACTTACCCTTACATCTGGGAACGGATTCAACGCATCACGATGTACTTAGCATTAACACGGTGATAACATTAAATGAAAGAAATCTTATCTCACAAAAACGTATTGTAAAGCAAAAATCACACGATCTGTCATGCTACCATCTGACTGTCTAAATGATACAACGCAAACTTATTTTAAATAGCAGATATATATGCTCCTAGCTTTCTCTCAAAGCTCATCAGAGATTTCTCAGCTATAAATCTCACCGACCCAGGCTAAATCTGGCCCTGCATAAAAATCGTTGCAGATTCAGTTATCAGTCACGTCTGCCTGTTACAGCCAGAATAGGATACTTAGAAGGACGTTACGAGGTGGCCTCTACGTGTCTTATTGGCCCCTAACTTCTACCATAAAAGTTTTTATAAGAAAAACCTTTCGTATAGTTCGATACCCACTTTTATGCCACCGGACTATTTTTATATTGGTAAAGTAAGTTATGGTAGTCGAGAAGTTACGGCTACGACAGTCATCTCACGGTTTTTATTTTTTTTGCGTTGGCATATAAAGTTACGAGTTTCTTATGGTAGAGACAAAATAAATAAATATCGTAGGATCTTGGCGGCAGATTTACAACATGAGGTAGTTAGTTAGCCAAATAAAAGTACCCTACCACAACCATGCTAAGGTTTCTTCACAATTTTTTCTTGCAACTGAGTCTCAAGTTCATTGTTGAAATTTGAACACACGCTTTTCAGCGTGTGAACCGACCGCTAATATCGCTACAACAGAGAGTTGTAGATTGTCTTATTATCATGTTATATTATTATTATATTTTAAACTTGGGAAGGAGTTAGTGATCATCATGAGGAATGGTTGGTTCGGATGTGAACAAAGATTTTATTCACTGAAACACATTACACACCTAAATTCAAACATACACATAAACTCAACAGAAATGGGTATAACGTGCCACTCGTGGACTCTGGACACTGACTCATAAGATGCTTTGTTGTTTGTACATTTCTGAAGACCTAGACAAAGTAAAATATACTTTACGACCAATTCTCATACCTACCAAATATATACAAATAAATTCATGGTCGAGCCGTTTCGGAGGAGTGCGACCACAAACACCGTGACGTTTTGTTTATTTTCATTCTTACATTTTTTATGGTTGACGGGCTAGGTGATTGACCACTGCTCATCTGCTGTCAAGTGACGGTGTGGTCGAATTTGGTAAAACACACCTAGCCAGGAATGGAACTGGCTCTCAAGTGGGGCTAGCGGAACACTTTTAGGTGCTTGGCGGCAGATTTTCAAATTGAGGGTGTGGTAGCTAGCCAGCCGAGTACTAGAAAGTACCCTATTTCCTCACGATGTTTTCCATCACCAGCAGCTAAAGCTCATTGTTGGGGTTCGAACCCACGCATTTCGGCGTGTGAAACGACTGCGCTAACCACTGAGCTATCATCGCTACAAAATAGAGATTGTAACCACTTTTATGACCATTAAATACATTGTATAATTCATTCGTTTTCGTTTAAGATTTGGGAAATTGAGATAAAATAGCATACCCCAAGCGAGCAAGAATTATCCGTACTTACTACTAAATCCAGTGTTGGGGCAGCCGACCTCTGCTATGCTTGGCGCGCCGAGGGTCTTTAATTAAACACTAATTCCACTTTAATGTAATCGTGCATTAGCTCACGATGAATATATTCCGTCATTACCAAAATTTAAGCACAGAATTTATGGGAGTGCGTAATTTGAAGCGACGGAATTACAGATCTCACGTTTAGATTTGAATTAATGATTCTTGGATGGGAATCTTATGTAATTTCGTTATTGAATGTAGTTCTATGATATGATATATTTTAGCAAGAAATTGCTCTTTTCCATATGCATATTTGCTGAATACAAAATATTGTATCATACACGATTATAAGCTTAGTGTTTTTTATGGAAAAGTGATAAAACGAACGAGACGCTGTCCTAATGGTAAGATTAATATTTACACACTACTGCTTAGCGGCAGAATATCTGGCACTGCGGTGGTACCTACCTAGATGACCTGCTAAGGAGATTTACCACCAAGTAGTGTTTGACTACAGCTTAGCGTCTTAATACTTCTACATAAAAAACTCACCGTCTCTATATACAGACGGATTTGGTGTTTCTGCCAGTGGTAGTGGATGGCTGCATATCTTGTCCCAAGTATGTAAGATCTCACGGCGGCGAGCTTTATGCCTCCTCTGGTTTGCACTTGCCGCCATTTTTTTTTTTTTTTTTTTTTTTTTTAACATTACTCTCCACAGACACTGGGGTCCGTGACCTTTGACAACTTTGAAAAACATTTATTTTTATTTTTTTACAATATGGGAAGAGGAATATTAGTCAAACTAATCTTAATCTAGGGTTTAATCTAGGGATAAAATGTTAGATTGTGTGTATACCGCGAGCAGACCAGCGACCCGCAAGCAGCACCCGATCACGAGTATGACGCATGTGCCAGCCATCGCCCTCCTCAACCATATCTGAGGGAAGAGAGCGACCCGACACACGACGCCGCCGCAAGAAGGAGCCTTCGATGGTGAGCATGAATGCTCGAGGAATACACACAGTCCTCATTTTACATTTAATAATTACATTAACAAATATATATTAATTTCAGATTAACAATTTACATTTGAATTTAAATCGCCTCCTCTCGGCCCAGGGCCCTCATCACCGCCACGTTTCGGTCTTTAATGGCCATCTGCAGGTTGTACTCTTTGATGGTCTTCGGCGACGCAGCCGACGCTCGACGCACAAACCGACTGATAGCATCGTCTTCAATATCGTCGGCGTAGTAGACGAAGGTCCCGGTGTGCCGTGATACTGCAACGACTGCGTGCGACACGCTCTCGTGCAGCTTCATCCTTGGCTTGGTCTTTATGGCGATTACCGGCTCGTACGTTAGCCCCTGAGCTTCATGAATGGTAAGAGTGCGCGACCCCGTGCCTCCCCCATAACCTTGGCTGATGAGGGTTTCCTTTTCTTCCTGCGTGTGCACTAAGAAAAGAGTGTTGGGGAGGGTGCTGGGTATTTGCACTCCCTTGTACCGTTTTTGCTCAAGAGACTTAATACGGGGAGCTGAGGAATATATACCGGAGTATATTTCCCTCAGCGCATACGCAACATCCATTGGGTTCCTGTGTGTGCAAAGCAACTCCTGACTGATGTTTGTAACCAGGTTTGGGCGATGGTACCTCATTTCGAAGATGTTTTCTCTGTCGATATAAGGTAGCTGATTGACGTCTCCAATAAGGACAAGCTCGCTAGCACCAGACAGCCGTGCAACCATTACTATAGATCCGAAATGGTTCATAAGAGCTTCATCCACCAAAAGGCGGCTGAAGCTATTTTTTCCGAAACCAATTCCACTTGCCGCCATTTCAATGCAGTCCTTGTAGCTAACTTGTTTGTCCTTATAACTCTCATTTTAATATTATGTGTGATAATCGTTACGACTAATTTTATGACATAATCCAAGAATGTTATTGACAGAGAGCTACATCCTAAATCCGATAATTCTGCCATTCAGATATGAGTAATAATTCTTTGTGACATATTTTTCATGTACTTAGTCTTCGTTTTAAATTTTCTTTACTTTTCTTACTCTGGTTTCTGTTTGTTAAATGAAATTTAGTTATTCTTTGACATTTGTTTGTATGTTGTCTGTTATTTTTATTTTTAAATCTATATATGAATTTTGAAATTTAAGTGTTGTACATTAAAAAATATAAAAATCAAAACTTAGAGAGCCGCCGGCTATGTGCGGGGCTGCTAGATGGCTAGGGCTGCAGAGAAAGGAACCTGCTAACAACGCCGTGGCAAGGATTACTACCTTTTATATCTAAATCTTGACTCAACCGCCGAGTGAGAGTTTCTAAGATGTTGGTCGAGACTCTTAAGATGTCGGACTCTTACTAGAGTTTAATATGAGGTAACTGCAAATAATTTTGTCGATTTTATCTCAATAAATTGAAATATAAATATAAACTATGACACAGCCTAATATTCTGATCCTTATTATCCCACACCATGGTAATATTCTTTCCCCTTAAGACAGTAAGAGGATCTCTCAAGACGCATACTACCTAAATACGAATACCTAGTACTTGTAACAACACTAAGACGTAGATATACAGTACTCGTATATCACTTAATATATTTCCCTTTAAGGAATACTTCGTCAAGCCTAACGGATTTAACGCTCTCAAGAGAGGTAGTTATTACGTGTTGCCAAAGAAACCGATGGCAAATTACCATTTGATCGCCTTTACAACAACCCTAGTTCTAATGAAGAAGTTACTTAAAATCGGAATAAAAGGTAATTAAAATAGTTTTGATTTATAAAATATCTGAATTAGGAGATACGAATAATTATGGATCATCTAGCTTAGTCAGATACAATGAGACAAAATTTCTTTGTAGTTACTGTTAACGCCATTCATCTGCTTGCAGTTGCAGGAACCCGTACAGTGCCTAAGAGTTACACCTTCACCTTCACTGCCCCAGCTAAACAAATTAGTTTGATCTTGTTTTTGCCATGCAAGGTGTTTATTATGTCTACAAGCATTATGATGTATCATATATACACATCTCCTGCAAATAAATATCTAAATAACAGTTAAAAAAAAAGAGAGCGGAGAAACAGGCAGATGCGAACAGAGACTCTGTTTTATACTATTTATATAAGTTTTAAGTTACATTGGCTAGTGATAAAAATTTTGAAAAAAAAAAGTTAATCGAATGCTGACTGAGTGACAGAGAATGCCTTTCATTATTATCAACACTTTCATTTCACCCACTGGAGCTACTTTGTCAGCAACCCAGAGCATCGCTTCGGTACTTCAAGAAGCTGGGTTGGCTCGGTTATATGCTGGTAGGGGCAAATGCACAATACACCCCAAGCGGGACGCCAGTGCGAGACTTATCGCCCCCATTCCGAATAAGAATAAGAATTCAACGAATAGAGAAAAAAGACATTCGACCTCCACTTGAACATGGTAGATTATTTTTAATACAAAGTATTGGGTATAAAATGATGGCCTCGGGTCGTGACTTTTGAAGAAAACAATTGATGATCTAATCCTTCAGAAAACTCAATCCTTTACTGTCCCAGCATCTTATCTGTTCAGTTCACGGCGTCGCTAGTGGAGAATTTGGTATTGCCATCTAAGAAATTCACCAAGGAAAAATGGAAATCAAAACATAGGACAGTTTTCCAGGTCAATCTTTAACCGATCTTTCGATCAAAACTAGGAAAATAATAAAAGAATGCGGAATAATACGGATTTATGTATATTTTATAAAAATAATTGTGATCATTTTCTCTTAGTTCAAGTGGACGCTCTCCAGGAATTCCGGTCATAATTGAAATCCCTGAACTATTTGCCATTTTCCACATTAATTGATCTTCGGAATCACTCGAGTCGCTTTCACTGTCAGTCTGTAACTGAATGATAAAGGTTCGTCTAAATAGGTATCTTTTTGTTTATATTAATTTTCAATTTTTCAGATTATTCACATTAAATTAAGATAAAAAATAGTTTAATTTCAGTGGCAATTTTATTTAAATATGTACAGTTTTTTTTAACATAAAAATGAAATAAAATTACTACTTCAATTTCTTTAAATACAATGTGGTATTTTCATAACTATTTTCATACTTGGCGATTTTATTTTCCCGTATTTGGCTGCACTGACGCAGCAGCAACGCGTTGATTCAGCTTTTTGATTGATATTATTGGAGCTTGTAAGCGCTTCTATTCTTTCATATAAGATAAAACTTTTGAAATAACTTACTGCTCATACTTTTGAGAGGTTTCGGCATTTTAGTCGTCTTTTTCACAAAGAAATCGAATAATAAACACGAGGCACTCACACTGAACAGAAACTGACTGCGGAATGACGTTGTCAAAATGGCGGCTAACGCGGCTGTAGTTCCAATTTTGGCCACCTGAACAAACTACCTGCTTTAGTTACGAATACATTGACGCTTACTAAAAAAACTAAATGCTGGGTTAGTGTGTTATTTTAGTAAGCACTATATTGTAGCTTTGGTATCGTCATTGAAACTAACACTATCTTTGTGGCATTATCCAAAATCGTGACCAATATAAAGTGCGTTTGATCTAAAACGTGGCCTGACTCATATCCTTGCTATTAAAATACGGAATACGATCACGCTCTTCCAAAATGTCCTATCGTCGCAACCTAATATCGGCTGCAAACTCGGTGTAAGGTGTAGTGAAATAATAAATCTCCGAGCTCATATTGTGTACATATACATACATAGCTTAAGTATTTATTCAAAGCTTTTATACGACTAAATAAAATGTTTGCGACGAATGTGAGTATGCATAAAAATGAGCTGTAGGTACTATGTTTTGCTATGGAAACTGATGTTTTGATGCATATTATTTTGTGCACGATTAAGACCCGGCGATAAATATAATTACGTTGTTCAAATCTCGAAAGTTTAAAAATTATACGGCATTACTTACTTTATATTTTCTTTGTATGACAGTGTTGCCGAAATTTCATATTGCAGATTTGCATAATAACGTTTAATCGTCAATACTAAGATGCAGCATGCCATTCAGAGTTTTATTTACTCTGAATAGGTTCACGTTTACTTTGTTACATGATGTTAGTCAGCAGTGCGGTGTTAAAGGAACTTATATACTCTGGATTTCAATATATAAACAAAGACTTCGACAAAGTTCTACAGCTACGCTGTGAGAATAAAATATGTGGAATCGAAAAACTCAAATGAAATTTACATTGCATGAACCACTAGTGCAATGCGCTGCTTGTTAAGGTGTTTCCAGAGTATTGCTGAGGTGCTTTCAAGTATTTTGCTACTTGGAGTATTGGAGTATTTGACAACATATGGAGCACCAAATATTGTATTTGGATTCTTATTAAAATGTCGGAATTAGGATGACTTGATTTGACTGGCACGGACTGGACTTGACCAAGACTGGACTTTGACTGTAACTATAGATGTAAGACATGAATTGCAAAAACGGAAGACAAGGCAGTATGGCTTTAAAGCTTTAGCCTCCACGAAAGGGCAAATTGAATAATAATATATTAAAATTTAGGTTAAATACCCCAAACAAAATGGAGAAACTCTCAAATTAGTTGTTCATACGTAAACTAATTTACAGTGCTCTCTGAGGAAACATACATATATATCGTTTCGGAAATCGGACTGCTATTTTCTCAGTTAAAGTAAACTTTAAATTGGATTGCGTTTGTATGGTTTACTGTTAATACAACAATTGACAATCTTTATTGTTATTGGTTGACTTTGCATGGATGGAGTTTGCTAAATTTGGTGCCACTGAAATTAAAAGATGTATTTCTATATTACTTGTTCATTACTTTCATAAATAACTATTTCGTATGTAGAGGTATTAGCTTTTTTTTGTTGACAGGCTAGTTGTTTGCTAGTGAAAATCAAAACAAGCTTTTACTTAGTAGATTTCCTTAGCAGGAGGTCGTCTAGGTAGGCACCACCGCAGTACCAGATGTCCTACCGCCAAGCAGTAGTGTGCAAACATTATTGTGTTCCAGTTTGAAGGGTATTGCAGCTAGAGAAATTACAGGGCTATTGAGACTAACCATCTAGTCTCAAAGTAATGAGCGCCAAGGCAGCGATGCCCTGGACTTTGTTTTACTATTCAAAGTTCTGTGTATCGCTGCAATGGTTATGGACAGGCGTTATCTCTTAACATCAGGAAAGCGCCCTAGTACGTCTCATTACCGTTACAAAAAAAAAACGCTCAAACTCAATTGTACCATATTTGGTACAATTGAGTTTTATGCGATTTCCAGTTTGGCCTGATAATAAAAGTAATTTATAATGATAACTACAACGAGCTTTACCGTTCCGTTAATCCCGTATTCACACTGTAATATTAATTTGTTTAAAATATTTTGGTAACATGTTCGTCTTTCATATCGAGCTTCGATAATATTTAAACTTACTTTAATATTTAAACGTTATGATATCATAATATTGGAAATGACATGTTAATATTGTGAACGTGGCTGACATGCCGGAAGGCCTGTAATTTATCTGTACCAAATATTTATAATGTTGCTATAATATTAGCAGTATTCTGTTGTACTTAGTCTAGCTTTCATAAAATGATGGAAAAGGATAGCATGCACGCAGACTTACATACAATAATATAAGCATTTTTATATACAACGAAATAGTGTATAACTAATATATAAAACGAATGTTCGCCAGTTAGTATTTCATGCGCTGCCGTATCATTCATCAGATTGGAATGAAACTTGGCCAACTTATTGCTTGCAATTCGGTATGAAAAGTTTTTTTTTGGTATTTATTTTATATTTTTTTCTGATAGTAAACTTTATTTTATAAAACTAATTTGAATATTCTGGCTTTTGATGCGGTAGTTGATTTTTAATACATTTTCAAACTTTTGACTTGAAGAAAAGAATTTTGTTTATCAAAGCTTCTCAATGTTGCTAATCTATTACTTTTTTGAATGGATTAGTACGCTATTACGCCGCTGGCAAATCTATTCAGATTTAAAAAAATAGATGAATCTATTACAGCAGTTTTACAGAAATGCAAAGAGTATGATGCCAAAAAGAAAAAGGAAAAACCCAATGAACTATTTTTTACCGGGTTTGGAAATGCACGGGTGTCATATTTACCTATTTTGGTATTTTAAAAGTGAAGTAACGAAATTATAGTATTTTTCCGTACTATCCTTAGATATGGATAGTATCTAGTACGGAGCATGAAATAGTTGTACAAATACTATAATTATAGTACGAAATCCAACGCTGCGTTGACTTGACATTGACAGCTTTTGTTTAGGTTCGCCATTGCTTTTGCACAGCGAACTACATGACGTCATTAGAATATTATTGAAATATACCCCATCTTATAGTTTAGAGAGTTTTAAACGTCAAAATAATGTACAGGAATGTAATATTTCGAAATGGTTTTGGAGTCGTCAAAGTATTATTTTTTCTTAACGTACCGAATTGCGCGAATGTTATAGTACAATTATTGTCTTTTTTGCGATAACATCGAACCGAATATAGAACTAGTATTTTTTAATTATTTGACAGCTGTCAGTTGAAAACGATTCTCCCTAAGGCTGAAAAGTATTACTTTCAACCCGCTCCTCAGGCAATTTCAGACCTACTTTCCGAGTATGAGTAATGAAAAAATCTTTTTCAATTTATTTACTTGATTTCATATTTGGTTTCATTTTGTCGAGTTCATGAAGATACCTAGAACGTGCTAAAATCAAAGGTTAAAATAGTATCAAATTCGTCTAGTTCGAGATTGCTTTCCACGCTTGGGTATAAAAACAAGTTTTTCATGCAGAAATCATAAAATAGGTAAACATTTCCAACCTACTGAAAAGCTACTTTTAGCATGCGTCAACTCTCTGGGTTGCTGTTTAAAATTCCAGGGTGCATTAGAAATTGGCGGCGCTGTCTGTGCATTAATGAGAATCACCTTATATGGTTTAAGATATTTTTTTCTCACAATTTAAATTCACTTGAAATGAGAAACAACGCCATTCTTATGGTCTAGTAATGAACGCTGCGTACACTAATAAAGTAACTTAGACTGTGACTTAATAAACCAGTATTTTAAAACTGTTATATCACAAAATATAATGTTGTGATGAGTTGATAAGTTTGAAATTGATATAGTTTAAAACTGGTCGGGAACATTGACATAGTATAACAAACAAACAGTCGGGTAAAAAAATACTACTTACCTATCTACTTTAGACAGAATTTATGTATATAACAAATACAGGATCTTAAACTATAACTCCGTCAAGAATTACGAGGGTCAAAAACACTTTTAAAACTTCCTCTGATGTAGCTATAGAAACTTTTAAAAAAAGCTGTACACGTAAGTTTCTCTTTTTGATTCATCTTACAACTAAATACGTTCTTTCGTTATATTTGTTTTTATAGTGTCCGACGTGATTAAACGTGAGTAATTCCGCAGAAGTAAAAACAAAAATGTGTCAAAAACACGTTAGTTTCCATATTTATACTAGTTTACGCCCGCGACTTCGTCCGCGTTGAGTTAAGAATTGTCCCTAACCTCCTAACGATATGGAAATAGTAATATACTGTACGATTTATTCTCATACCTACCAAATATATATAAAAGATTTCATTAATAACATAATTTGTAGGGATGATAGCTCAGTGGTTAGCGCGGTCAGTTCGCATGTCGAAGGGCGTGGGTTCCAACCCCAACAATGAGCTTGAGCTGCTGGTGAAGGAAAATATCGTGAGGACACCATAGCATGGTGGTAGGGTACTTTCTATAACTCGGCGGGCTAGCTACTATCCTTAAGTTAAAAATCTGTCGGTGTGTTCCGGCAGCCTCACTTGAGAGTCAGTTCCATTCCAGGCTAAGTATGATTGTCATCTTAGATCTCACCGTTACTTAACATTAGGTGAGCCGTGGCCAAATACATAGCCTGTCAACCATTAAAAAAAATCGGTCGAGCTGTTTTGCAGGAGTGCGTCCACAAACACTGTGACACGAGATTTTTATGTATGTAGATAGGAGTTTAATGTTTTGTAATGATGTCGCCAAAAAGTCACCAAAATAAATTCCACCCGTGCGAAGCCGGGACGGGTCGCTAGTATAGATATAGCTCGAATATCGTAGATTTTGAACCGTTGAAATGCAAACTAATAACTTTGTAATCCAACTGTTATACCAATTAGATAACTAGGTACCTGTAATATACGGTCTGATTCAATTTGAAAGTCAAATTTACGTTGTTTATTTCATGTACCACTTCCCTTTGAATAAATTTGGTGGAACTATAATCATAACTAAATATAAATCGAGTTACTATCCGAAGTTACCTTAGTTAACCCTAGTTAGGGTGGAGTTAACGAGGGTTTTATTGGACGGTTTCGAACTAATTTAAATTGATTTATTATTTCCTATCATATTGCTGTAGCTATTTCCTGTAAATGCTCCGAAACAATTACACTTTTTTCGCAAAGATTATAATCTTTATGCGAAAAAGCTAAATAATTTATCAGGGCGAGCGAAGCGAGCCCTATCACTATCCCACAACCTGAGCATTTTTGTGGTACACTTTACTGAAAAACTATCACGCCTATAGATTTGTGCTTTAACATAGTAATTTAACTTCATATCTAAATGTGTTATCTGTCAAAAAAATAATAATTTTATAACGATAAAAAAAATGAACATTAACAATTTTGTATTCATTGGATAGAATGTTATTGTACTAATAACGCCATCTGTTAGAAAACCAAAGAGTAAACATCGCTGCAATAGAACTAATATCAATTTTTTTTAAACTGTCTTGAAAATTATTACCCGTTAGAAAAAAATAGTCCCCAATTAAATGAAAATTCGGAGGCTTTAATTAACAGATTTAATGTTGAAGTCCTTCTCTAATAAACTGAAATTTAATTGAAACATATTTAATCTGCTTCAAAATATTCCATTTGCTTTATTGTTTGGTTTTCTTTCAATATATGTATATACAACACAATATGATCAACAACTACGATTTGAGTAAATATTAATAGAAGAATAATATAAACGGAAATCAACTTAACTAAATAAGTTTCAACGTAAGTAAGATATTCTGCCGCCAAGCAGTAGTGTGTAAATAATACTGTTGGAGGGTACTGCAGCTAGCGAAATTACTGGGCTATTGAGACTAACCATCGAAAGTCGTAAATTAATGAGCGCCAAAGCAGCAATGCTCTGCACTTTGTTTTGCAACTAAAAGTTCTGTGTATCGCTGCAATGGTCACGGACAGGCGTTATATCTTACCAGCAGGAGACCGTCTCGTTTGCCTCATTACTTTTACATAAAAAAAAACTTTACCAAAATATTGTTGGTATACAAAAAATCATTCTGTTAAGCATGAGCTTATGTAGGCATAAAACTCTATTCATAACGCTATCTGCGACCAATATTTACATTTATCCGAAAAGCCGAAATCCAATAAATCCGACATCAAGCTCGACAATTTGTGGTCAAACTGTCCAACACTGGTTGATAGATTGCCTGTCTAATATAATTTTATAAGCGAGCTCAAAATGCCTCGTCATCGTCCGTTTTGTTTTGGTCGCGTTTACTTTCAATATCATTCATTACACCCTCAAAAGACGTCCTTATTTGGCAGGACTCGTCTAACCAACAAGAAGAAAAGGAGATGATTCTTTTTTCTTTTCTGTCGTCAATCTCTAGTAGTTAGCGCGAACTATTTAAAAACTAACAGACCCCCTAAACCAATACCAAATTTCATCAAAATTGGTCTAGCCGTTTGAGTGTGAAGAAGTTACAAACTTACAAACACACTCACAGACTTTCGCCACTATAATATTAGTGTGATGTTACAAAGCTGCTTGTATGCGGTAGCCGGTTAATTAAAATAACCCTGTATACATTCCGGTTGGTTCCTACGTCATTAGACAATTAAAAGTTAACTGAAATAACGAGGGACGCCGACGTAGGTCGCCTCGTTAACTGTCACTAACAAGTGAAACTTTTCCGACACGGAGGAACCAAAGGGAAATACTTCACCTATCATAGTGTGGAACAATAATAAAAATTAACATTTTCAAAGTCTGGGTGTAGCGTCAACCAGTAAATTCTAGAAGATTAACATAGATAAGCAACTGACGATCCAGTCAGTATATGAATGGAATGTACAAGTGAAATCGCAAGGAAAACATAGCATGGTAGTAGGGTACTTTCAAGTTGAAAATGTGCCGCCAATCACATAATGGTGTATTCCATTCCAGGCTAGATGTGTGCATCTCCGACCATACCGTCACTTAAAAACAGAGCTGTGATCAACTGCCTAGCCCGTTAACCATAAGCAAATAACTCGGTGTTTATATCCCCCTAGATAGGGTAGAAAAGTTTAAATACTTGGGGCATATGCTCAGGGATCATGTAGACATGGAACGGGAGTGGAGGGCGCTATCTATAAGAGCTAATATGATAGCTCACAGGTTTGCACGATGTTCAAAAGGAGTAAAACGGATGTTATTCAGAGCTTACTGTACATCATTGTATACGTGCAGCCTGTGGGCTAATTATACCGAGAGGTGTTACAGCGTCCTCCGCATCCAGTATAACAACGCCTTCAGAGTGGTGATGGGACTGTCCCGGTTCTGTAGCGCTCCGGGCATGTTCGCGGAAGCGCAAACCGATTGTTTTAGCGCCACTTTGCGTAAACGCGGCGCGTCCTTGGTGCGCCGGACGCGGGCCAGTTCCAACACCGTGCTGAAGATGATTGCTGCCAGACTGAACTGCTCTTTACTCCGGCATGCCTGCAATAGGCATTTACCGGTGCCGGTGCCGATGAGAAAGAGCTAAAATACATTATTATTACTATGAAATTTTATTGATTTATTTTTACCAATTTTGCAAGTATTGTTATGTTTAATGTTCTATTTGACTTGTAACTTATGTTACCAAATTTGTGTTTTGTAGTGTATCTAATTGTAACATTTAATTATTTTTTATATGGGTCTTGTTGCCTGAAATAAATGTATTTTTTATATTTTTTATATCGGTTTAATGACACGTTCTAGATCGACCATCGGGACGCCACAGTTTGTATTTATTTCGTTTGTTAGTTCGAAGTCTGAAATGAAACTTGTAGTAAATAGACAGGTATACTTAGTATAGCTGCGGGTTCCTTGTTTCCTGACAGATATAATCTGAATCTTTTCAAGGTCAAAGTGAATAGTTATCTCTTAAGTCTGTGTGCTTTATCTTTGATCACTTCTTCCGGTTACTTGGAGGTCAAACGCAGACTTATAATTATGTAAAAAAAAGCAACATATAAGTGTCATTTGAAAGTCATATAAGAAAATTTATTAAAAGTTTTAGAATTATATCTTTATCACCTTTTTTGCCACTTCAGATCGTCACTCCGCTTTGTCATAGGGCGTCCAACACAATGTTTGTCTAAACATAGTTTCCACTTTAGAACTTACCCGAATCAATCCTATCCGTCCTTCAAGAATAAAAGCTGACCTGCTTCCAGTTTCGACTTTAGCGTGTTACTTCTTTGAGTTTATCTTTCTTTTCTTTTTTGGCATCGTGCTTTTAGCATTTTGGCAGAGTCAAGTATTTCATAACTTTGAGTGTTTCATGATAAAATCAAGTAAAATCAATGTTAGTTACAGTCAAGGTCACATAAAGTAAACCAAAGTCCAGTCCCATGCCTTACAAAAGTGGCAGTGACTTTACTAAAAGCTTTTACGGAGTTTTGTAAATAACAAGAAAAGATTTATTTCACCAAATTACATACCTACATTACATATCATTTGACAACACTCTTACGTATAATTTGGCATTTTATGATAAAACCTCAATTTTTAATAGACATACTTATAAATACATTTTATTTTAAAAATGATATGAAGTGCCGTTATTTTTCAGCGTACCCGTCAAAACTATTTGACTTTTTCTAAAAGAGTAACTAACAGGGACAAAATACATTTAAATTTTGTATTCTGCCACACAGATCGATAAACCATAATCACCTACAAGAACTTTATTTTGTTATCATTCACGGCTTTTCTTACCACTGGATCGTTGTTGGGTGTTTGGTATGTATTGTATTATAGGTATGTACAAAAAAGTATCTATGTACTCTATAAGTTATTTGACTAACATAGTATAAGCTTTGCTTAGTTTGGGGTCAGATGGCGCCATGTTTAATGTCTTATGATATTTATCATTTATAAAAACTAGTTTTGCCCTGAATAATATCAGAGGTAAGAAATACACAGATTTAAGCCGCGCATATTTTTTTACGCTACAATCGCAATTTTAATACTATTTTCTAAGTACATTTTCCTGAAAAATAAATTGTGTACGTCCAATAGCACCCGCCAAAAAGTCCCGTGAAACGTTCAGCGAAAATTGCCGCATTTTCCACACGCACGCATAAAGAGAATGAGTGATGATTCATAAAGTTAAACATTTGTTCCATTTTTAGCCTTGATGCTTTTGAAAAAGTTTGAACGATACTCGCACCGGCCATATGCTAACCAATGTGATCCCTCGCGTGTATATTCAGGTTATTTTCAAGAGTGTATGTTGGATGTGAATGGTGCAAAGGAAAATTTGTATCTGATGAAATCGAAAAAAAACATATTTTTTGTGGTAATTTTCATAGCGATATAGAACATGACAACTTAACCCGTATCTATATATATATATATAACTCAAAGGTGACTGACTGACTGACATAGTGATCTATCAACGCACAGCCCAAACCACTAGACAGATCGGGCTGAAATTCGGCATGCAGGTAGATGTTATGACGTAGGCATCCGCTAAGAAAGGATTTTGATTAATTCTAACCCCAAGGGGATAAAATAGGGGATGAAAGTTTGTATGAAACTTTGTCAATTTTAAACCGATCGGGCTGAGACTTTGCATGCATAAAGCTACTATGACGTAGGCATCTAGCGCGGGGCACAGCTAGTAACTTTATATAATTGTACTCAAATCGTAACATAATGCCGTTAAGGATCTAACGTTTTGACTCTACGTTTCTCATCCGTACGGCCAAGGAATGGAATAAGCTGGACTCCTTGTTACCTGTGAGATATAATCTATATCTTTTTAAGATCAGAGTACATGGGTATCTTCTTAGTTTGCGTGCTTCATCTTCAACCACATCATCGCTTACCATTAAGCGAGTTGGTGGTCAAACGAGGACTTAAACGTATTAAAAAAAATACGTTGTGTTCCAGCAGTATCACTTGAAAGCCAGTTCCATTCCAGGCTAGCCACATGGTCGAAGACGGTGAACACACCGGTGATCTGTGACTGTGATGTTAAGTGACAGTATTATTACTTAGCATCATGGAAGCTGTAGTCAAACACCTAGCCTGTCATCCTAAAAAAGCCTTTCAAGTTGCCTTTCAATTGATAACGAAACTCTTTCGAGATTTAGTAATTTGAGAAATAAAATTGAAGAACAATTTATAGCGCGCCATTTCACTCCAAGCTGAATAAAACTTGTGTTATAGGAACTAGATAACTGATAGAATATATACTTTTTTGTAAATACATAATTATAAAACATACATTAGAAGATGTCCCCGTACATGCATGCGTTATGTGCATAGGGCATGCACATAACGCATGCATGCACGGGCACGAGCATCTACGAGTATGTTCGTCTCACAAATGTTTGTCCTAGATGGAAATCGAGCCCACATCAACTCACAAAGCGGAACTGCTACCAACTGAGCAAGGCAATCAGACTAACATTTAGCTTCTTATTTCTATATACATTAAGTTTACTATCGGTGGAATTCGTTTGTGTTTGATTAGCATCCTGTATTTTAACTATTTAATAGCATTACAAGGTAAATATATGGTTGGTGTGTTTCCTTTCACAAGTTAATGATTATTCTGTACACAAGTACTATTCCAACTACTCAAATTAGTTAAATACTTCGTACCCAATAATCAAGGAACCTCAATTTAACTTGCCAGGGGTAACTTGAGTTTTCAAGAGTTACTAACAAGATCAAGAGTTATAAGGTCTAGAAGTTCGCTAGAATTAGGAAGTTAGGAGATAAGGTTAAAACCTAGTTGGGCAATCAACGAAGAGATTGTACAATTAAAACTATTTGTATTTGTAACTTAGTTTTGAAAAGTAATTTTAACAACAGAAGGTATAAAAAAATTATCAAGATTTCTTCTTCCTATCGCTTTTCATCAGACGAGTTGTGAACCAATAATAATTTCTCAAGTAAGAGATATAAAAATCATTATATCTTCACTTTTGGTAAGAATAAGGACATAGGCTACTTTTTTTACGAAAATAAATCTTGAAGGGGGTGCAAATCATTTCATCAGGGTGTGTGTGTGTGTGTATGTGCGTTCCTTGTGTGTTTGTTTGTATGTGAGTGTGTGTTTTACAGTAAGTGAATGTAATCATAGTGTGTAATAAATATACTTAAGTAATAAAAAATACATACGAGTATAACCTTTAAAAGGCAGATTTGAGTAGGTACGTTTTGTTTGTAGCCGCAATTCTGGCAAACTTAGCGAATAATATTCATATTTCCATATTATTGCCGTAGTAACTTGTTGCTGCCGGCCTTCTGGCTGGGAATATCATTGGCTTTCAGCCAAACCGGCATTGTTTACTTTTATACTCTAGGTCGTAGGTTATCTTAGATTTAGCGGTCGATCTACTAGCATTATAGATGCAACAAGAGAATTCATTAACATTTTGTAGGTAATATTTAATATAATAAAATTAACAATACAAATAAAATTTGTGTGTATTAATAACGTATTAAGTTAATCTCATTTTGGTGTCGGGTGTGGTTTATTAATGCCTATATTATGACTCTATCTTAATAAAGAATAGATTTTTATTCAAATCTAAAGTCAACACAGCAAACATAATATTAAATTGTCTAATAAAAACTTATCTAGTTATTTTTATCATATACGTCATCATCGTTATATCTTCTTTATTATTTTTATTATATATAATAAGTCAGTTTCTTCTTTTATATATATTAAAAAAATATATATATAAATCAGTCTGACAGACTGATTCACTGACTGATCGATCAACACACGGCTGAAACCGCTGGGTCTAGAAACATGAAATTTTACACAAATGTTCCTTGGGTAACGTAAGTGTGCACTAAGAGAGGGTTTTTAAAAATTCCACCCTAAGAGTGCAAAATAGGGGTTGGAAATTTATATGAAAGTTTGTTATTTTTGGTACACATATTATCAGCCATAGGACGTCCACTGCTGAACATAGGCCTCCCCCATTGGGGGGGTTTTGCCAATACTCGCCACGCTTGGCAGGCGGGTTGGCGAGCGCAGTTAGGTGTGATTATTCAAGGAAAACGCTGCTGCCCATCTTCCGAATTACGTCCCTTAGCCGACTCTTACGGCAACCACGGGTAGAGAGGGTGGGGTACAATTCTTACGCCAGCACCACCACGGTTTTCTAATCTGCCTAAAGCAAAACAAAAAGCGAAAATTTATCAAAATTCACAAAACAGACAACTTAATAGTAGTAATAGCACTGGTACAAAAACTTGCACTGGGTAAGAAACTGAAAAAGTATTGCAATAAAATAGCCTATCAAATTAACTCTTATTGTATATATAAATACATATCTCTTAATGATACTCTGATAAATAAATTTGAACATAATAATTAATTAGTAAGTAGGTAACAGAACTATTTTACACCAGTCTTACAAGTTAAAAAAATCAACGTTGTTTATATAAACTATGTGGAGTTACTATCGAATTGTGAGTAAAAACTCTTAGCAGCTTTCAAAGCATCTCTAACGAATTGTTCCTCACAAGGATTATCGTCGAAGAAAAAGGCTCCACAGTTCAGTTGTTCAGAACAATGGCTATTCATTGTGACCCCCGTGCAACAGCCTAGGATCGCTCTAGCGCAAGGCGAGAGCACCTTCGGCCGCTTCGTTGTTTCTCCTCTCTTCGTTCCCAGAATGTACTGCAACTCTTCATAACTCATATTGCCTGGCGACTTCAACGTCTGACTTTGATCGCCTTGAGGAGCACTCGCAGCCACGGCAATCAGCGTAGCAATCACGGTGATTCTCAACATCTGTAAAAAGTTCATTGTATTGCAATTATTATTACAGGCTCATAAAAAGTTGTCTAACTCTATTGTTGCCTACCACTAGTTCACTGTCCCTAAATTATATGGTAACAGGCTATTGTCCTTCCCACGCCATTATAACCTTACTAAATTTAATAATATATGATATGAACATCTTTGCAATTTCAGTCAAGGAGTTTGGTTGTGGTCAGTTGACTTATATGCGTTCTTGACCCTATAATTTTAAACTTATGTTTGACCTTATACTTTAATGTTAAATGAGCTTTTATATAAAAATAAATATGAACGTGAATTATAACGTGTTTAATGTACCAAGTTACTAAACATGCTTGGGTTTTCCCAGTGACGACGTCGTAAGTTGCAATACTAACCACGGCAGGTGATGTGTCATGTAGGTACGATTTCTTTTTTAAATAAACAAATTAGAAGAGCATTGTATCATGCTTTATATGTCTCTCGTGCATATCGGAACGTGAAGTTTCTGGGCAATGTATTTCACATTTTTAGCTATCCGAGAGTATTATTCTAAAATTGACGTCCACGATATTCAACATTAGGTATTTAGGTATACGGAAAATCTTTATTTTTTCGATACATTTAAATAAAATATACATTTACAATAGGAAGTCCTTTGATTTATGTAATAAACACTCATAAAAATTTTAATCACACTATCTCTATATTTAAATAATCGTATACTCGATAGTAATTTTAATCTCACCTCTATTTTTATAAAAATATACTCTAAAAAAATGTATCTGATAGCATAGAATAACTTTCGAGAGTAAGCCATATATTCGTTTGCAAAAACTGTACAAGCGATTCAAAAATAAAACCAACTACCAACATAAACATGTGACGCAAAATAGATAAAAGTTCGTGGTTTATTTACAGAAGTTATTTCATTCGTTTTTGTATAGGTTCAGTCTGGTTCAGGCACGAAAATTTTAGAAAGCAGTCAACCAAAACGTTTTCTTTCAATTTACTAGGTCTATTTATATGATGAACACTGCTTCATCGTGTTCTTATACAACTGTAATGTTATTGTTGGACGGATTAAATAGCTTTTTAAACGGCTCCTGCGATTACATAAAAATGTAGCATATAAGCTATCTGCTTCCCAAATTTCTTGACGTTGTAAAGAAGTTACAAACATTTTTTGTTAAAAGTCATGAGATGTACGGAACGTTCTCCTGGTGGTGAAACGTAACGCCTATCCATTGCAGCGGTACTCGGAACTTGTAACAAAACAATGTCTATCATTGCTGCTTTGGCGCTCATTACTTTGAGACATTCGGTAGCCCTGTAATTTCGCTAGCTGCAGAACCTCTTGTACTCATTTACATTCGTATTTATACATTATAATTGTTATGAGATAGGTTAGTGACCCAGTCTAAGATTCTGACGTGGTCTAATAAATACAGATGTTTGTATAGTCGGAACCAACTTACACCTTACCTTTTTCTTCGTGGTAGATCTCCTTAGCAGGAGGTCGTCTAGGTAAGTATCACCACAGTACTAGATATTCTGTCGTCAGCTAGCGAAATTATAGGGTTGTCGAGACTAACCAGGGAAAATCTTATAGTAATGAGCGCCGAAGCAGCGATATAAGCTTTGTTTTACTATTCAAAGTTCTGTGTATCGCTGCAATGGCTATGGACAAGCGTTATCTCTTACCATCAAGAGAGCGTCTTGCTCGTCTCTTTACTTTTACAAATAAACACCTAACATTCATTATGATAAATCTTGCTTATTAAACCATATTGCACTGTTCATGATAATACACTCCGATAAAAATTTCTGTAATTTTTTCCTCCGATAAATAATTTTATATTTCTGACTATCACTCAGAATAACGTTTAAAACTTCAATATACGTATTATAAATATAAAATAAAGTAAACTATGCGTAGCAATAATTTTAAAGATAGAGATGAAAAAAATTGCAAAAAAATATCTTGTATATCTTGCATGTCATCCGAATAGGTCAAGAATGTCGGGAATCTCGTAGTATGCATACATTACGCATTACCTAAAGACCTTGTGAATAGACATCATCTAAAAATACCTGCCTTAGTAAGGATGCTAAGTAAAAAACTTTTTGCTGTTTACTGGCAACTTTAACTTTATGACAAAGTAATATAAAACATTTTAACTTATGGACGAGTAAAATATAAATAGATAAATTTATACTCACTGTTTTATTAATGATTGTGCTACCACTGTTTTGGTATAATTAGCTTCTTCTTTCTTCTGTCACTAAGAATGTTAATCACGTAAAAGCGTAACACACAGACGTCTGCCTCGAGCCGAAGTTAAGTCACATCTGACTGGTAACATTATAAAGTATCCTTATTTACATCAGACTAGTCGAGTTCGCGGTCTTTTTCCTTTCTTGGAGTTCGGGGGAACGGGAAATTGCAAGTTATTAATTATCAAATGACGTTGTTTCTCGATGATTGGTTATCAGCTTTTGCAGATATTCCCCAAGTTTTTATAGTTTTTATTATACACGAATTTATAGGTGTCATCGTACAGTATAGTGATGTTGTAGCGTGCTAATTTCTTATCTGATTTCATTAAACGAAGTGGGTGCCGAATCCCACAGTTTTTTTAAATGGTTGATATGCTAGGTATTTGACCACTGTTCAAGTGCTCACCTCATGTTAAGTGACGGCGTGGTTGAATATGCTAAATACTTATTCTAGAATGGAACTGGTTCTCAAGTGAGGCTGTCGGAACACATCGTTAAGTGCTTGGTGGCAGATTTTCAACTTGAGGGTGGTAGCTAGCCAGCCGAGTACTAGAAAATACCCTACCACCATGCTATGGTTTCCTCACGATGTATTCTTTCACCGGCAGTTTCACCGACTGCGCTAACCATTGAGCTATCATCACTACAAAATTATATCGACAGATAACTAAATAACAATTTAAAATCAAACAAATTGAACTTGCGGTCAGCTTTTACTTTAATTACAGATTTCATTGTTTCACGGGAACATTTCAGTAAAAACTTACTTTAAACAATTTTCTAAAATATTGTTAATAAATATTATATTCTTAATTATAATCTGTAATATTTTCATACAAAATGTGTAAAACAAGCGTCTTCGTAAACTCCTTACGGATTATTTTCTTTTCAAGCTGTGAAATGAAAAAAAAAAAAATCTATGATTTCCGTACGCCATAAAATTGTTGATATTTGTCTATAACGTTTAAAATTACTAAAGGATCACAAGGGTTTCCATATGAAGTTGGATCAGGGCAGCCTAGTACAGCGAAACAATCATAAGTGATCTGAGGCTGATGGCAACAGCTCAGTACAGCTCCATCGCAAGTCGTCGGAGCTTCTTTTGGATTATCTACAGTATTTGTAGGATACGGACCTGTTGACGCAAAAGACGCTGCACCTGCCGTTTTGGGTGGGCGTGGAATGTTAGCTGGTCTTGGTACATCATTACTTGGAGATAGTATAGAGCGAACAGTGGTCGTAGTTGGCCCTGCAGAGCCTTGAATGCTACCATGCTCCACTGGAGGCGCTGGTCTTGACAAAGTGTTATTTACTCGAATTGGATTGAAAGAAAGAGGTCTAGTGAAGTCATCTTCTATAGCAAATTCATCAGAATTATTTACGACAAAGCCCCAGTTCTGTCTCTCATCTTCCATTTCTGGCCACCTGTTGGTAATATCTGGTGTAGTGACGCTTCCATCTACTGGTGTATTTGTTGTGGGCCGTGATGTGTCGGGTTTCGGGACCGGTGTGTTCGTTGTATCAGAGTTAGGAGCACACGCACAATATTGTGGCACGAAAATAACCGGGAAGAAAAATGGAAAATGTGTTTGAATTGGTGGAGGTGGTGGAGGCTGCCTAGCAATCGATGCAATCTCCTGCAGTCGCTTGTGAATCTGGCTCAAGGGATCGTCTAAACCGAATACGCCTAGATCTGATGCTTGATCTCGTTTATTGTGAGTAGAGTACTGTACGGGGCTTATAGGTGGGAATCCATACCCGTAAGGATTATAATATCTTTTTTGTCGCTGGTTATCAGCCGCTTCGCCATCATTTTTACTTTCTTCAATCGGAGAGGGTTGATCATTTATTTGTAATGTTCCATTTTCGATCTTGGTAGTGTCCACCGTTGTTGGTGTACTACTTGGTGCTGCGCCAACATATATTTGCAATATAAGTAGGGCTAAGACAGCTTGAAGGACAGTCTCCATCTGCAAAAAAAAAAACCTAAATTAATTACTTTAAGTCTACTCTCAACTATTCTACAGTGAAGGAGTTAAAACATATATTCGATAAGATTACATTGTTTTCAACTAATACGCATAAAGACTGAACTCTGTTTGTATTTGAACTACATCATTAACTCGGGGAACTACAACATTCCAAGAATTGTTTTGAATTCATCGGGAGTACACTTTCCCTAATGCCATAATCAAACATTTATTATATCTACGCGTGCATATATTATTATTTGAAACTAAATTAAATTTAGATTAAATAATTTTTTGAATGGTACAAGATGTATTGCAGCATTGAGTACAAACTATTTGTCTTTAATACGAATCATATTCGTCATCGTCCGATCTTCAATAGTCTATTGTATCAGTTCGATTCAAATATAAAAGCTGTCACTTCTAAGGGTTTTACCATAGCTTCATTCCTTGCAATAGGACGCATGACCATGCGGAAATTCTCCTGCGAGACCAACGGATCTGTCAAACGAATGCCAAAGATAAATAGAACTAAAATATCCTTTCTTTTCTCTCTTTTACCAACGACGACCTAAAAGTTGTGAAGTTACTTTAATTATTTATCATTACAGTGCTGATTTATCACACAAACATCATCATCATCATCATATTTAAGGGTTGTAGTGGCCTTTCAAATGATCTCCCAATTAAAATTCGGCAAGAGTCGTCGAAACCTATTTTAAAACGGTTTGTACGTGTATGTTTTTTTAAAGGGTTATTAATGTCATATGTGTTTGTTCAATAAATTCATCACCTGACAGCTGGATCTGGACATCTTGATCTCTTCAAGGTCAGAGTGAATAGTTATCTTCTAAGTCTGCCTGCTTCATCTTCGACCACATCATCGCTTACCACCAGGCGAGTTGGAGGAAAACGCGGACTTATGCGTGTTAAAAAAAGTACCTAACATATTTATTTATTTGCTATAGGTAAACAGATTTTGTTGACCTTTTTTGTGCATTTTATAGATATTGATACGCGCCTACAACCTCATCTGAATTACTGTGGTTTAAGTACTGGTAAAAATGCTTTAGCATTAAGTCCTCCTATTATACATATTATAGTTGTAAGTGTGTAATAAAGGATAAAACAAACAACTCATAGTAAAAAAAAAATAGAAGCACGTTTTTGAGAATCCCATGCGATGAACTCCATATTTATATCGTACGTATAAGTTTTATGTTATCGAACGATAACATAAAAAATGTTTACCAGAAGAGTAAACCTTATTTAGGTTTGCAAAGTTTTATAAATATGAGGTACATTATAAATAGCCGTGCAAATAGCAAATGTTTGGAAGCTTTTACTATAATACCAATTTGTTTACTAGGTTAAATTCTCGCTATGTACGAACGTTAAAGAATTTGTTACAACACCTTAATCAGTCAATGTATCGATATCAAAATGTATGTTAAATGTTTCAATGGCGGGAGTAAAGGGGACTAGAACTAACGTAATCATTTGTACATTTTATACGTATTAATATTGAAAATTTGACAAAAACTATCATACTAGAACCTCAGATTTGTAGGCTGTAATCGGAGATCTATCGAGTCTTTGTTCTTAGATTTAAGTTCAAAGCTGTAAAATGTATTAATTATTTGGAATTTAAATTACTACAATCACTTAAAAGATTCTAAAGTTTTAGCAAATAAAGTAACTACACAGAAGTTTTTTTTTCTTATTGTTAAGTAAAACTACGCCTTAATTACGGAACCTTACAAATCCAAATCCAGTTTGCCCTTGACTACACCTTATTGCGAGTTAGTGTGTCTGGTGTGCCAAGATTATGGAATATTACAACAATGCGAGATAACAATGGGTGTACTGTATTATAAAAATGGTATGACTCATTTTCCGGCAGTGTTTACTATAACGAAGATTATTCCTCTAATAGTTTCCTCCCAAGTTCAAGGGCTATGAGTTCAGCTCTAGTTTTGATACGAGTAGCTTCTTGTTTTGCATTTTGGTAGATATTGTTGTTTAGTTACAATGAACATACTTAAGATAGACTTTGAATATGTTTGGCAAACGTTAAGCATGATATTAAGCACGTCTTAATAGTACATATAAAACTTTATGTTTTAATGCATTGTCCAAACCAGAGATGATTTTGGGGGGGTCATATAAATGACAAAATAGATTATAGATGTTTTAAAAATAAAATAATATTCTAACGATAAAATTTTGTACGTGAAAATATTGGAACACAGCGGGCCACTCAAATATGGGCCGTGCTTTCGGAGAGTCCTGATTTATAATAAATCATAACATATATACGCACGCACACATATAAATATTAATGGTGATCTCTATTATATTCTGCGATATCCGATACTTGCGGCAACGCAACTTCGGTAGCACCACTAATTACATTCTTCAAAGTTATATTGCAAAATATTGTGTGCTTACTTGAAGTTGAGCCTTGAATTTTAACAATAGCTATATTTTTACAATGACTGTCTAAGGTCTATGGTCTACGTTTACATCTAAAACATAATTACAGTTATTACGACATAATAATCAAGATTTTCGGTTTAAACGCTTTAAATGGCTTAGTCTTGAACACAGTTATGTATTTTATTAGTTTTTAAAATTAATGTTTATGCAAATGCCATGGTAATAGGCACAGCTTCAAACGTTTAACTTTACGAGCAAATATTCAAAGAACTTCGTATATTCTATTACTATCATAATTGTGAGTTTTTCATGCGTGTTTATTAATTATTACACGGAATTCATCATCATCATCATCAGCCTATCGTGGTCTACTGCCGGACATAGGCCTCTCCTAAGATACGCCACTCAGCCGGATCTTCGGCTTTTCGCATATCGTCACTCCATTGAGTTTTAGGGCGTCCTACGTTACGTTTGCTGATTGGCGGTCTCCACCAGTGCCGAATGAAGCAAGCGCGGGGCCCGTAGCAAATTTTATCGAGGGACCCTTGATCTGCTACTAATGGTTTTTAACTATAACTGGTAAAAAACAATTAAGACAATAAGTCTCTCAGTGACGGACATTTAAGGTTTTCTGACTTTTAAATAATAATTAAAATTAATAAATACTTCTGCCATGCCAAAAAACGAACTAAAATACAAACATTAGTTTTTCCATTCACATTTGAATACAGAGCCATTAAGTCGACATATTGTCTTTTTTTTACAAATAAATTCTAGTTTGTGTCACTCAGGATGATATAAGGATTTTAGCGATACCCCATACATTCAAATCTGTTTAAGCATTTCAAAGTAAAAAAAAAGATAAAAAACAAGAACAGTACAGTCAAACAGTCAAAACACAAGTGTTGAAACAACTGAAAAAGACTGTTTTAACATTTTAAATCAAGCTATTTCAATGGGTGCGCAAAATGAAGAACGCTGAGTGTAGAGTACGGATACTCGCACACGTCAGACTTTTTGTAGATCCGATTTAAATTCTTTACATTTATATGAACGACTTTTTGTAGAACTTGTACATTTGCTGTATAAATTTCTGTTTTATTTTTGCGAACAAAATAATCGGTTACGGATTGTCTTAGTCGGAAAGGTGATACATTTCACGTTTTTGTGACATCAAGTTAATTATATATACCACGACGTGTGCACTAAAAAATTACGGTCAGGTGGAGGCGGGGTGCGGTGCGGGTTTGAATACGCGGGGCCTGTAGCAATTGCAACTCTTGCTACGTGGTTAATCCGGTACTGGTCTCATTTCTAGAACACGTCTACCGGTTATCGGTTTTGCGACAGATATGTCCAGTTGTCCAGCCCACTGCCACTGTGACTTTAGTTCTCCGGCGAATTACTTCGTCCCGGATGCGATCCCTCAGAGAAATGCTAAGCACAGCTCTTTCCATAGCTCGCTGAGCGATTTTAAACTTTTGGAACATTCCCATTGTGAATAATCTACTTGGTGGTAGATTTCCTTAGCAGGAGGTCGTCTACGTAGGTACCACCGCAGTACCAGATATTCTGCCGCTAAGCAGTAGTGTGTAAACATTACTGTGTTCCGGTTTGAAGGGTAATGCAGCTAGCGAAATTACAGGGCTGTTGAGACTTACCATCTAGTCTCAAAGTAATGAGCGCCAAGCATTGATGCCCTGGACTTAGTTTTACTACTCAAAGTTCTGTGTATCACTGCAATGGTCATGAACATGCAGGCGTTATCTCTTACCATCAGGAAGGCGGCTCGTTCGTCGCATTATTGTTACATTAAAAAAAAAACATGGTTCGGTTTCATATGTCATTACAGGGGAACGCATTAATTAAAGATTTTTGTCTTGCAACTTCGTAGTTTTCCGAATGCTGCCAACCCAATTATATTCTTCTCTTGGCTTTATTCTTAAAACTGCTTTTGACCTAGTTCGCTTTGCCTTATATATTTTCAACAATATCAAAAGTGAAATCGGTATAGCAACCGGTCCCGGAGTAACGTACTCGTTGAACATGACCTTGATTTTATACAAGTTCATCCGGAGACCGATGCGTTGAGAACAGGGGCGTAGCTACCGCCGTATCAGCCGTATCAATGATACGGGGCCCCGGGAAAACTGGGGCCGCAATATGTATAAGCAAAGATTCGTAAGCCTTCAGGCCGCGGCAACAACGGCTTCATTTGATTATAATTATGTTCGTTAACAAGTTTGTGAAAGAATAATAAACATGACCCCCGTGGAGCTATGAAATGAGTCTGGTAGAAGGGCCCCCGACAAATCTTGATACAGGGCCCGTCTAACGCAAGCTACTTCACTGCCCTTCATTTGGCCCCCCAACCAATATTGATACAGGGCCTCTCCAAGGCACGCTACGCCACTGGTTGAGAAGAATCAGGTAGGCTGGTAGATACAATGTAAGTCCGCCAGTGATTTAGCCATTATGGCCGATGTCATCCGCAAAAGTGGTGGGAGGTGCGGGACGGAATTATTAACTCGTTAGTAACCAATAAGGTGTGGATGGGAGAATGTATACTACATCTTTATATTATACATAATATTATATTACACACATTTTATTTAAAAAAAAGTATATTATATTTACGATAGGGTAGAAATCGCGGAATCAGATTATTATTAAAATTTAAAAAAAAACCGACTCCATGACCCTTAGGCCAACTAAACACACTAAACACGCCAATGAAACAGCGAGGTTTCGGAGCTACCGAAAATATCATCGATATACCTATGCAATTTTTAGATTTTTGTTGATTTTTTAAAAACCGCTCGACTGATTTCGTTAAATTGTAAATGGGGTCACCTGGGAAAGATATATCTTTTGAAACAAAAAAAAGAAATTTTCCTAATCGGTTCAAGCGTCTTCGAGGAAACAGTGAACATACATTGAAAAAAGATTTCAACGAATTGAGAACCTCCTCTTTTTTGAAGTCGGTTAAAAAAGGATAGCGCGGAACGAAACGTATAGTCCTGGCAGTTATCATTAAAAAAAAAAAAATATAGGACTGAATCATCAGCTGTTTCGTCAGTTTTCTGTTTCAGTTGATAATCTGCCGCCAAGCATGTAACGGTGTGTTTCGGCAGCCACACTCGAGAACTAGTTCCATTCCAGACTAAGTGTGTTTACCATCTTACTTCGGCCACACCGTCACTTAAAATTAGGTGAGATGTGGTCAAACACCTAGAGTCAACCATAAAAAGAAAGAAATAATCATTTAAAAGATAAAATATGAAAAACAGTTGATTTTACATCCAAATCCAAGGGTTAGTCGAATAATTGTTGTAACATTGATTTGTACAAAAACTTCATTGTGTAGAGTACCTACCTAAATTCAGTCTTGAAGTATGTGTGACGTATTTTTAATGCTTGTGTAACATATAGTTATAAATTAACTACGAAACTGACACGTATTTTACAGTTAAAGTCGCGACATTTTGTACTTGACATATTGCAAAATCTATCTTCATTGAGGTAAATTCTCAATGCTTAGCAAACAAATCATAAGTGTGAAACTTACTCATAGTTGCAAGCTATTTATATACATTTGGGCTTAAGTAGTTACTTTTTCTTACACTCTTGACACATTGTTATGTTACGAAACTAAGTAGAGATATCCACAATCTACTACTTGATTTAATTATTATAGATTAGCTTTTGCTTGCGGCTTCGCTCGCGCTAAAATAGATATCTTAATCTCTTGAGAAAAGTACTAAAAGTTTTTTTCTGGAAGAAAGGTATGGCCGTTTTTGTATCCCTGATAACGTGTAGCTAAATTCCTTCAAAAGGTATTGGGTTCGGATCGTATGGCACGCACCTCTATCTTTTCTAGGTGACGTGTGTATTGCCGATAACTTCAAACGCTGAAGGAAAACATCGTGAGAATACATGTCAGAGTTCTTAAAAAAAGTTCTCGAAGATGTATGAAGTCTGCCAACCCGCACTTAGCCAATGTGGTAGACTATGGCCTTATCCTTCTCACAATGTGAAGAGACCCATGCCCAGCAGTGGGCCTGTTTATAAAAAACCGGTCAAGTGCGAGTCGAACTCGTGCGCCAAGTGTTCCGTACCTACTACCCATTATGCCGCCATGTAAAATTGGTATCATTTTTATTGGTGGCTAAGTTTTAAGTGTGTGTGTGTGTGTGTGTGTGCTGTAATGGTTGAAATTTAGATTTTCACGAAAACTTGTAAAATAAATAAAAAATAAAATAAACAAATAAATTTTGGTACTCACAAGTTTTCGCGAAAATCTATATTTGCCTATATCTTTTTATCGTGTTAACTCAGGACCTTAATTTTTAAACTAATATGGACAAAATGCTTCAGTATCTGGTATAAATTTCAACTTGCTAGGTCCACCCGTTCCTGAGGAAATCGGTGGTGACACGCGGACAGACAGACGCACAGACACGGACAAGAGAGTGATCTTATGAGGGTTCCGTTTTTTCCTTTTCAGGTACGGAACCCTAAAAACAGGGCTCGGAATGAAAAATTTCATGATGGTCGGTCTATACCGGCGTGAACGCTAAACAAACAATCAAACTCGCATTCGCATTTGTAATATAAGTTAAGCTCTATTGTTAAAATTATAGCAAAGGAGAGTCTCATTGTCCGCGCATTAATTTTTCAGATTCATCACCGAATCATTTGAATTTATTTAATATGCATGATGATGTTTAACTAAGCATTATTAAACATAGATTAGTATTTTGAAGAATGAAATGTCCATTTTTGAAGGCTATGACATTTATTCTGTTTTAAGTTAAACACAATTGAAAGATAGGTTTAGATTTTAGAGAATTAATAAATGGTATAATTCGTGTGTTTCACGCATCGTATAATGGATTTATAAGAATGAAGAATGTTATAATTCAAGTCACTTTGAGAAATCTAGTAAGTAAGCAGCAATATATGATTAAAATAAGATTACTAATATCAGAGATATAATTTAATGTATTACTTAGATGACGAATGATTGTTCTTTTCGTTCAGTTAAACTGCAGAGAAGTATGTATAAATATTTATATCATAAGCGTTACAAAATGTAAAAGTAAATTAGATTTATTTAAATATAAAGTAAATTGCATAATTTTTTTCAGTTCACTACATAATATATTAACTTATTTAATGAATAAATTAAGATAATTAATTAATGATTGATTTTTAGATCGTAAAAACATTACGAATTATAAAGCTATTTACTGAATTATGCAGATTATTCAGCCAGATGCAGATTATTCAGCCAGATGCAGATTATTCAGCCAGATACAGATTATTCAGCCAGATGCAGATTATACAGCCAGATGCAGATTATTCAGTCAGATGCAGATTATTTATTGGTTAGCCAGTTTTCATACACTTCTTAGAAGTTTTCTTTTAAGTATATAATAAAAGTATTCAACTAAAATAAAGTTTTTCGTTGATTCTCTGTATGACTAGGGAATGTGTTATCATCACACTTTCTGGTAATATGTTATCATCACACTTTGGCGAAAGTTTGTGAGTGTGTTTGTATGTTTATTACTTCTTCACGCTCAAACGGCTTGATCAATTTTTATGAAATTTGGTATGGAGGTAGCTGTCGCCCTGGAACACATAGGCTACTTTTTATCCCGAAAAAATGTTGTGTTCACGTAGTAACAGCGGGTAACACCGCGGGGTACAGCTAGTTATAATTATTTACTCTGTTATTAGAAAATTAAGGAGAACATACAATTATACCGACTCACATCTACACAACGTACAATTTGGGAAAACAAGAAACAAACTTGGGCAAACTGCATAAATTAAGGCTCTGTAGAAAATTTGTTTTTTCTCACTGGGCAAGGGATCAATGGACTACAATATGAGTCACTGGTAGTTAACAATCGGAATGAGGTGTTTGCCCCAAAATGGCGAAGGCGTATTTTTTGTCATTAGTATTTATTTGTCGAAGTTTATGACCGCAACCTAATAAAGATCAATATGATCGGAACCAATAGAGATCCATTCATTGCTTACTTGATTATGTTATATTAGACACGATAAAACAATGCTTTTAAAATGAAATCTAGTAAAAATAGGATTGTTGTGGGGTTAGCTAAAGATTTTTTTTTATGGTTGACAGGCTTGGTATTCGACAACAGCTCACCTGATGTTAAGTGACGGTGTTGTCTAAGATGGTAAGCACACCAGCTAGCATGGAATGAAACTATTACGACGTCGTATATAAATAAAAATGAGTCATATAAGACAGGCCCTTTGATATTACTTATTTATTCCTTTTTTTGTTTTTGGCATCGCACTTTGTACATTTTCCAGTGTCAAATATTTCGATATTATTAAGTATTTTGTGAAAAATCAAGTCTAATAAGTCTTAAGACAAAGTCAGACAAAGTAAGTCTTTGTCGAGTCCAGTCATGCCATAGTAAAGTAGTAGTGACTTTACTGCAAGCTCCGATGAAGTTGGAAGTAACACGAAAAATCATGTTTTAGCACATTATGCCACTTTACCACACTTGTACATTTAATTTGACACTTTATGAATAAAACACCACTATTTTTATTCATAAACACTCGAAAAAAGTTTTGGAGCTTTTCGTGTTCCCGTCACAGCATCATATACAACTTTAACTATGTAAACTGTATAGGTATTCTTCACCAGGAATGTAACTAGACTTGATTTATTGCAACTTATTCTCGTCACGATTGACTTGTTCTTGACTTTGTTTTAAAGTTCAGCTTAGTATAACTCAGAACCTATATAGTTCGTCATGATCTAATTGTGTTGTATGTACCTATTCGATTCACTGTTTATAAATGATGTTACCATATCCGTAATAGATTCTAGTACTTGGCTTTGCACGATCTTTTGCATCACCAGAAAATCAGATACAATCGAGTCGTGTCTGATTTTATAGTTACGTATCTGATGGTGAACAAATAAATCTGATGGAAGCATATTTTCCCAGGGTTTCAGCCAAAGTGGCTATATATAATTGCACTTATTAGGTACAACTTTTTTACAGTCCCATATTAACCTCTCGTTATTACAGTATTTAGATTTCTTTGAAAAGTTACTCTTTATTTCTGTCTTAACATGTCAGTCTAATAAAAACGAGTTTTATTTGATATAGCTTTCTAAAATATAGCTAAACACGCTATTATTGGTTGGTTACATTAATAATACTAAACATACTCACGAACAAATAGTAACCGAGTTCAGTATTGTGTTTATTCCAATATTACATTATTCGTTCAGATAGATCTAAGACTATTCAAAACCAATTCTTTACAAAAATTTCAATAACTATGCTATCAAAGAACTAAATCTAAATCCATTATTTCTTCTAAGATTTGCATAAAACTAAAACATACAATCATGTTCCTGTGTTTATACTCATTTGCATTTTGATTTTAGCATTATGTTCCATGGAACGTCTAATTATGTACATATATGTATAGTCATGATTGTTTGCGAGTGGATTTTCCAACAATAAGTCGCCCTGATAGGGTAGTAATACCTCCATTAAAGATTTTTGAATGTATTGGATACTATTCAGAAACTATTCTTCTTTTTATTTCTTTTATAGTTACATAACAGAAGCGTTATAACCATAACAATATTCATCGTTAATGTGAGCAACCTTACATTAAAGCTTACGACTTTGACCACACAAATGACATCAAAAATAATAGTTACTACTTTGGGGCAAGTAATAAAAAGCATCATTAGTACTTCTGCCTAGTTGCTTTTCGTAGGATCTGGGTATGTCGCATTTTGATGGTACACATTTCTCGAGCATTTATTTAAACTGCTAAATATTAAAAATAACTGTTATTTGTGATTTTTTTATATGACACCAACTACTCTGCAGTTTTTTAAACCATTTTGAGGAAATCAATTTCGTATTTCTTGTAATTTGTTAGATGTACAAAGTTTTTTGTATATAAAAGTAACGAGACGAATGAGACGCTCTCCTGATAGTAAGAGAGTCAGTCCATGACCATTGCAGCGATACACAGAACTTTGAGTAGTAAAATAAAGTCCAGGGAGAGAAAGTCCAGAGAGCGTCTCGTTCGCGAAGAAGTCTTTGTTTTATTACTCAATGTGTATCGCTGCAATGGTCATGGACAGGCGCTCTTACCACCAAGAGAGCGTCTCGTTCACGAATAACGAAGTGGTGTTTTGATAACCTCATGAAACAATATTAAGATGTAGGATCATGCAAGAAATGGATCTACTGAGGGCAAGAGTTCACACACCCCATTGCCTTCAAGATGAGAATTTAGTTAACATTTTTCTTGAAACGAGCCTTGGCTCTACGGGAATGCCTAATATACCATAAATTTATTACAGCGGTAGCAATCTATGGGATATATATATACTATTACAGTAAACTATACATATGTTACTGCAGATTCTATCTATATAAACAAAAAATAATTGCCACATATACCTACTCGTATGACGGATTATCACTTGAGAACGGCTCGACCGATTTGGTTGATTTATTTTTCGTTGTGTAATTGTCAGAACAAAGTTTGTGTTAAAGAACATTTTTGGAAAATTGACGGGAAAAGTAGGAAATTTGGATTGTATCAAGTTGTCTAAATAAGGTGCACACGTGCAAATCCGAACAGGTCGCTAGTTAGATATAAAACTTATACAGCATATTGTAATCTATTAATATTTTTTTAACTTAGTACTTACCAACAACCAGTTTTATATAAATACGGTTCATATTTTTTTTAGTAAATATCACTTTGTCTTTGTGGTTTTATATCCTATATTTTTATTGTAAAAAATACAAATTAAAACCTTATCCGATGAGTTTCTTTTGCAGTAATTGATTGTACGTCAAGTCTAAAAACTTTGCTTTTTTATAATATATAAGACGGCATATTAGACGTTAGACGTCATTGTTTAATTTAAATTTTTTAGAAGCTATAGTTTTTTCGTTTTAGCAAATAAACCAAGTAGGTACGTTAAGTAAATTGGTGAGATAAAAAAAAACTGGGTATACCAAACAAATTATTTTAAAATACATGTCTGTAGTTTCACAAGCTATTTTAAGAAACAAAAACGTTTAGTTTTCTATGATAAAAATTTCTGCGTGTTGTTTTGCACCAAGTTCCACTTTTTAACAAGCTTTTATTCAAAATCAGAATCAGAATCATTTATTGGCCATAAATAACAATGATTGTTACAGGCAGGTCATATTAACAATAAGTTTAAGATGCTTATTGCGTCTTAAAATTAAAGTGGCAAATTAAATTTCAGCAAAGTTATCAAACCAAATGATATTTTCACTACTTAAATTTTAAAGTAAGTAGCAGGTAATTCACTGTGTTTACTTATACAAAAATGAGTTTTCCGAGATATTCATTGACATATATTCATTTAAATAGGAAAATGTATCGCTTTCAAAGAAATGATTTAGTGTCTATTTAAATGTTTTAAAATCGTAATAGTTTTACCTGTATATCTACTAATGAAATTTTATATATAATCTTTCAGTTGAAACTCAATTAAGAAATTGATTAATAAAACGCCTTTTCAAAGGTTACGCACTTCGATAGTGAGCTATTAAGTTCTTCAGCAATAGAGAGGTAATTAAGATTGAAGATAACTTTCAAGGAACATTAGCAATTGTAAATTGCAGTTCCCGCGTTTTTACTATTCATACATAAAACAAAATCATGAACCGTGGCCTTGATTATATTAAGGAAATAACACTCTCTATTAGAACATTCTGTCTGTTGAATGTCATAGACCTATACGAGTATGTCATTGGTACTGCTAACCTAATCTTGACACTTGTTTATTAGATATTTTACGTTTATTTTTCTGTGTTGTTTATATAACTTTTATACGCAACAAATATCGATATATATTTTAATAACTCAATTGATATTAAATAGGCTTTATTTAACGGTTGTTTATGCACACTCATTTTTATACTACTTACTTTAACTCATTACTATACCGTAAGAATGACTTTTAAAAGAATTTAAATTCTGTTAAGAAAATATAACCATTTAATATTTATATTTATTATTTATTTATTTATATATTTATTTTTAATTTATTTTTTTATTATCTTTAACCATTTTATTTGGAAGTATAGTGAGGATTATTTGTATAATATTTTTTGTTAAACCATAAGCTTCAACTATTCTTAAATAAAAATCATATAATAATAATAATGGTATTAAAATCAGTTTCGGTTTATTATTCTAATATATAGTCATCATCGAATATGTTGTTCCCGCTCACATTATTGTAATTTATGCGAAATTTGAATGAATATACACAAAATTTGACGTCACGCCAAGTCCAATCTCTCACCTTTATTTTACAAATCCTCTACAATCACAATTTTTCACGATAAACCACAGTCGAATATATGTTTCATAGTTTCATAAACACGTGTGTTTTTTTAATATCCCTGTTTTTTAGATTATAAGACCGCACATACACTCTCGGTGGAGATTCTCGACTGACACCACCAACGTAACTAAAGTTGTTTATACGTTCTGTGAAGTTGTACCCATCACTTCGTCTAAACCGCCAATATATATCACACCTTTATCTCATACGATATAAAGTTGATTTTAGCACAAGGCTTTGATAAAACTGAACGGGTATAGTAGCACCGTTAGTTGCTAATTTCGAGCCGCAGCGGGTTCAAGTTTACTTTTGTAGGTATGGTTCAAATTAGGTAATATTTATGTGTTATTAACCGATCAGAACATTAACCTTATTGGATGAGGGACAGTAGGTTACGACCTGCATTATTTTAGCATTATGATTTGTTGAATCTTTGTTTGTTTAGACACAGATTACTTAACAGATACTTTAACTGTTAACTTGAGTGATTAATTGTGAATGTTTGACTGGTTACGCTTTGAGATTTTTTATTTGTCTTTTTTATAGAACTAGGCCCAGCTTCGCACGGGTGCAAGTAGTTACTAATATAGCGCATATGCATGTATTATACATATAAACCTTCCTCATGAATCACTCTATCTATTGGGGAAACTCGCATGATAATCCGTTCAGTAGTTTTTCAGTATATCGCGAACAGACAGACAGACAGACGCAGTGGACGACTTTGTTTTATAATATGTAGTGATAGTGATGTGTACAAACAAAAAATATTTTGTCTTTAAAAAGGAATAATGAAGTTCCAATGTAAGTGGTTGGAATCTCCTTCATTGTATTAATTGCCTGTGTGATGTGTGAAAGGTCTTTTTTCATAATGTCTTTGTTTTGTTATTTTAGCTATCACTAGTTAGTAAAATTGATACCTGTGTACAAAATGTTATACACTCAAACTGATAAGGTATAAAGGTTAATATGTTTAAACACATCAAGGGTTTTCCCTGAACATAATTATTCTATTAATCATCTTCTATTTATCTATCGTCTGTAGGTAAGTAAAATCGTCATATACTTAAGTTAGATTATATAATATAATTATAGGTGGTTAGGCTGCAATTTCGTCACAACAACTTCCTTCAAACTCAGATAGGTCATATAATCCTGTTTCAGTAATACGTGAGACTTTAATGGATATAAATGTTTTGACTAAGCTTGCTGGTATATATACCAGTAAGGAGGCCTATGTCCAACAGTAGACATCCTACGACTGACATGATCATGATGGTGGTAATGATAATGATGATGTATGTACAATTAAAACAAACTGTGTAGGTACTTACTTAAATATAACAAACAACAATATGTAGCCGTACATAAAAAATCATCTCAGTAACACTTCATTTTAACCGACTACTAAAAAACAAGGGTTATGTATTAACAATGTAGACCTCGTATCCTAAACTAGTATTGTATTTTTTCTACTGAGATGTCAATCAATTTTTTAGCGAAACGCGTGTCTTAGTGTGTCGTAATGTCACAATTTTAATACGGCAAATTTTATAACCTACATTTTCATTAAATTTTTCAGAAACTTTTATAAAAAGAAAATTGATAAAGCTGCGCTTCGTGTCTTGTAAAACGCGGTAATGGTTTGATTTCACCTTCATCGTACGAAATTTGGTGCCCGAGTGCCCGGATAGTTACAATCTGGGTGCCTTCAAGTCGCGAGTGAATCGGTTTCTTCTAGGCAAGCAAGCGATATCATAAACCGCTTCTTCGCATCTTCGATTAACATCTTTCGAGATGGATGTCAAATGCAAGCCTTTTTGTAATAAAAAAACCGGCCAAGTGCGAGTCGGACTTGCGCACGAAGGGTTCCGTACCATTATCTATAAACACGGCAATAAATCATGTCTGTTGTATATTTTATTCTGTTTTTTAGCATTTGTTGTTATAGCGGCAACAGAAATACATCATCTGTGAAAATTTCAAGTGTCTAACTATCACAGTTCTTGAGATACAGTCTGGGGACAGACGGACGGTCAGCGGAGTCTTAGTAATAGAGTCCCGTTTTACCCTATGGGCACTGAACCCTAAAAAAGAATTCCATTAAAACTAATTTTTAAAACAAAACAAAAATCTGGCGCGACTTTTTACAATCAAACAAGCGGCGTAAGGAAATTGGCGGTGCTTAGTTATACGAACTAGCTTGTCTGTTTTGTTCTTAAGTAGGTACATGTATTGTGTTGGTATAACGGCTTTTAGCCAAACTTCCATAAAAAGTTGAATGTGCCCAAATACTCTCACCAGCCTGTCAAGTTAACTTTCTTTGTATTAGTCACTAAGTATGCAGTCTATTCGTAAATTTGTCGAAACTGGTTTACTGGTAAACTGGCTCGACATCTACTGTTAGAAGATAATTTATTTCTAAAAGTCATTGTTTTAATAAATACAGGTTCTGTCAAGCGACACTTTTGAAAATACAAAAATGGTGGATATCGTACTAAGTTAGGTCCAAATTATTTTACATTATTCAATAATTTAAAATAATACGTATATACTACAATAAAATTAGCTACCTAATCTAAAAGGCCGTTAACAAGGGGAGTAAGTAGTTCCCAAAACGGTAGACCTATTGCCACCTTGTATGGCAATACTGAATCTTTGTGCAAAAGTTAGTCACTTGTAGCGTCGACCAGACCAGACGAGATGACATTTAATTAATATAGCAGTCTTTTTTGTAATGAAATATTTAAACCTCTACAAATTAAAAAGCTCTTGTAGTAATTGTTGGTGATTTAGTATATTTGTTTGGGTAAGTAAATGAGTACTACTTTCGAATTGGAAAAGACACATACAGTTGATTGTTGAATAGGATATCATATTACATAATACAATTTTTTTAAAATAGGCTCTATTATTGATTATTACTAACCACAGTTCTGGAAGTGTACTATGAAATCCATGTGTGGTTTTGATATACAGAGATGAGATACCTTAATTTCCATAGATAGATAACACTTCATTTTTAACATTACAAAAATTATTTTAAAAAAAATATTAAAAAATATCTCAGCGCCATCTGACCCCAAACTAAGCAAAGCTAGTACTATGGAAGTCAGGTAACTGATAGAATACTAAATACTTTTTTGTAAACAGGTACATACTTATATTTAATTTTATTGGCATTTGATAATATACTCGTAATATTAAATAATCGACGACCTTATTGTTAAGGGCCATCTTTTGTAGGCAACCTTGGTATAAATAGGACTAGTTTAGGAAAACAAAAAAAATACAAAAATTTAAAAAGAAGAAATAAAAAAAACAAATATAAAAAGAAGCTTTAACATACATACATTATATACGTTTTATACTAATCCATTAAATTCTTGAGCGAATACGCACAGGCAAGCTAATTTCATAAGCGAGGGTAGAAATCCAATACCTACAGCTTTATCTCAAGTGGATGTTCTAATTTCGTTCCATAATAAGGGAACCCTTTAAGGGCATCTGACGGCAAATTGATAGGGATATTGCGAAGGGATATTGGAGTAGGTATTCGAAACGCAATCTGCGTCTTCGACAGGCTACATTTCCTACACCAATGAACATGGCAATGTTGCGTGTGGTGTTCATTCGTTGTTGTGGGAAACAGGCGTTTTTGAAGCGTATGTTTTTTTTTTAAATTAGAACAATTCGTTACATGTGGAAGTAAGGTTTAAAGGAATTAAATAAATTAAATTGTTGGTTGCTTGGTTCGCATAAAGCGCTACTCAGCTTTATTTTCTTTCTTTCTTTTTATGGTGGACAAGCTACGCCATATCTCACCTGATGTTAAGTTACGGCGTAGTCGAAGATGGTAAAGCACATCTAGCCTAGAATGGAACTGGCTTTCAGGTGAGGCTGCCGGAACTCAACGCTCGGTGCTTGGCGGCAGGTTTTAAACTTGAGGGTAGCTAACCAGCTGAATAGGTACTAGAAAATACCCTACCACCATGCTGTTTTTTTACTATGATGACATTTTGAAGGAATATATGTACCTACTCGTATCTACATATATAAATGTAAATTATAGTTACATTTTTTTTTAAAACACTTTTTATTGATTACACGAATTCGTATTACAATAAAAACATTTTTTTCCATCTAAATCGTACAAGTAGTTGTGTTTAACTTATATGAAAATAACTAAGTATATACCTATTTTTAAATCTTCTGCGACATTCAGTTCAGTTTATAAGAGACTCGAAGCCTTTACTTTCAAAGCTTAATCTGCAAAATGTAAAGCACTGACATTTTTCAGAGCATAGATGCATTAACGGTAAATAAAAATTAAATGTATAACGGTTTAGCTGCTTAAAGGTTGCGTCACAAATAAAATAAATGTTAAGGTCATTAATTGGATCAACGTACTTATTATTACGTATGTTATATTATGTATTGTCTGTAATACTTTATTCAACAGTTAGATCACGTATCTTTTGTAAAATTATGTGCGCTTATAGAAATTACTAGGTCGATATAGACAGTATGTATTAATTCCGGGTATAAGTTATCTGAGATCCAAAATCCATGCAGCCATTACAGCGTGAAAAAGTAACAAACATATAAACAGACAAACATTCGCATTTTTAATTTAGTATGTTTTTTTACCGTAATAGTAATGAGACGCGTTGCTGATGGTAAGTGGTAACGTCGATCCATGATCATTGCAGTGGTATTCAGGACTTTAAGTAACAAAACAAAGTCTTGGACATCGCTGCTTTAGCGTCTCAATAGCCATAGATAAATATTCTTTATTGATTTTTTGATTGATCTTTATTATTATCGTGCGTATAATAATGATGTTGTCTATGTACTAGTCCGATTTAATATATAATTTCACATGCTGTAGTACCCTTCAAGCCGGAACACGGTAAGTAAATTACCTACACAACTTCAAAACGAAAAGAGCGGACTCAAGAAAATATATGACGTTATTTCTCACACTATGACGAAATAATACGAAATATAATATTTACATATGGTATATTTTATCTTTAGTGACGATCTTTATGACTTTATAAATGATCATCGTCACCGTTTTAAAAGATATTAGGTATACTATTGAATGGATAATCCTTATTAGCTATGACGTCATTGGCTCTTGCAGCTCTATATAGAAGTACAAACTCATATATAATCTGTTACATTATATTGCTAGGTATAAAAATGTTAAAAATACTAGTAACGGTTAAGGTTTCGTAAAGCACGAAAAGTCAATAAGTGCGTGATATCCTGTATACTCATTATATTTTTTTGCATCAGCATTTAAACCTTGTCTGCCACGGTAATTGATTGGAAATCAAGATCGCACCAATACAAGGTATATAAATAAAATACACAACAAAAAAAATCTCTTCACTTCATGAGTAAATGTATGTTAATTAATCACTTAATTTTTTTATGTAAACGTAATGAGACGAATGGTAGAGACAACGCATGTCGATGACCATTGCAGCGGTACATAGAACTCTGATTAGCAAACAAAGTCCAGGGTATCGCTGCTTTGGCGCTTATTACTTTGAGACTTTCGATGGTTAGTCTCAACATCCCAGTAATTTCGGTAGCTGCAGAACCCTACAAGCCGGAACATAGTAATATTTACACACTACTGCTTGGCGGCAGAATATCAGGTACTGCGGTTGCACCTACCTAGACGACCTCCTGCTAAAGAAATCAACCACCAATTTACTAATTTGTGGTTGAAAAAATATATTTTTATTTGCTCTAGTTTCTATGATACATATAAGTTATAGATTTTTGTTTCATAAAAAAAAACTTTTCCGTCACGGGACGCCTGGCAGATGTGAAACATTAAAGCAGTACTCAGCTAACAAAGAGAAGCAACGAAGTACACGCGTCCACACACACAAGGGAATTAAGAGAAGTGGCGTAGGTATGACGCCATAAGAGACCGTCACACCGTTTGCCGTCACGGCATACGAAACTTTTAAACCCGAAACATTATCATTTTTAGCCAGTACTATGAGCCTTACTTATTGATCATTGCATAAAGCTTGAATCTATGCTTAAAGTCGCCTGTCTCGTTTCACGTGTGACATTTCACGTCAGCAAGGAATACACTGAGCATTTTAAGCATTGAATAACGTTTAGAAGTAAGAGTAAGTGGATATATAAGGATGTGTGCGTGATTGCGCGTACGTGCGTTATTTTCGAATGCTTAACGGATGTAGATAAAATTTGGTGGAAATATATATTGAGAATTTCGGAAAAGTTTTATACTTTCAAATACTAAGGGACACTAGTCTACGCCGCGCGAAAAAGGTTGCTAACAACCTTTAATAGGAACCGTCTCTGAAAAATCAACTATTCCTTAGAAAAATGTCATTATCATAATCTCTCTCTTGCTATACTATCCCCCTCAGTATTATGCTTATCTGGTCCAGGTTCGACCCGCGATGGTGACAATATTTGTGACCCATATTGCAGCTAGACAACCAAACTTAGCTTAGCTTACCTCGTCTCACGCACCACTCACAAACTTACTCCTCCTGTAATCACTTCACCTAACAATGTCATTGGCGATTTAACAGCAAAATGTGTCAAAACCACGTCAGTTTCCATAGTAAAATGTATAGAACAGCTAATTTTAAAAATAATAATATAACTCTTTATTGTTCACACCAATTACTTATTATTCTTGATCACTTTCACTTCTTGATTATTCTTCTTGGCACTTGATCTTATATCATCTTATCTATCGAGTCGCCAACAAAAAGTAGGTATTAGCGGTATTACGTCCCTAGGGTCCTTAGTAAAAACGGGCGTACCTCAAGGATCAATCTTAGGCCCTTTCTTGTTCTTGGCATATATTAATGATTTGCCCTATATGGTAAATGAATTGTCCGATATAGTTTTATTTGCTGATGACACCTCGTTAATTTTTAAAGTCAATAGAAAAGATACAGACCTTACACAGCTCAATAACACCTTATCAGCTGTATCAAAATGGTTTGCCGCCAATAATCTTATGCTTAATTCATGTAAAACAAAATGTATAAGGTTTTCTCTCCCCAATTGTGCTAAGAGGGACACTCATATCTTAGTCGATGGTAAAAGACTTGATCTAGTGGATAAAACAGTCTTTCTCGGCGTAACATTAGATAGTAAAATACAATGGGGTCCTCATATAGAAAAGTTAGCTAGTAAATTGAGTTCCGCTGCCTTCGCGATTAGAAAAATTAGACAAATAACAGATGTGGCTACAGCCAGGTTGGTTTACTTTGCTTATTTCCATAGTTTAATGTCCTACAGTCTACTGCTGTGGGGCTCAGCTGCAGACTTTGAAACTATTTTTATTCTGCAAAAAAGTGCAATTCGCGCAATCTATTGTTTGGGTCCTCGCGAATCACTACGAAATCGATTTAAAGATTTTAAGATATTAACGTTACCGTCACAGTACATTTATGAAAACATTATGTTTGTCCGGAAAAATTTAAACTCATTTGAAATTAATAGTAGTCGCCATAACTTAAATACAAGAAATAAAGATAAAATTGTGACACCTAGATTCAGGTTATCTAAAGCTAATAAGTCTTTTCTCGGGAATTGCGTTAGATTCTATAATAAAATCCCACTTGAGGTAACTAAAATGTCCTATAATAAATTCAAAGATTTTATAAAGCAGAGGTTAATTGACAAAGCCTACTATAAGGTGGCTCATTACGTGGAAGACAGGAATATATGGTTGTTGTAGCTTCTCTCTGCACTTGCATCCCCCTGGCTAAGTGACAATTGTAGTAAGCATAATGTATGTATTAATATTTATTACTGTAAATTGTAACCTAATATGAAAAGAAAGATCCACAAAAAAAAAGCCTTGCTGAGTTTCTTGCCGGAGTCTTCTCAGTTGAAGTGTAATTACGAGCCGGTGGTAGATTCAAACATGTAACTTAACGTTCATAAGTGCCTCACCAGGGCCTAAACTGAATAAATGACTTTTGATTTTGATTTTGATTTATTACAAACAATTTTAACAATTTTGTTCTTGATTTCAGGGTCGGCTCATAGTAAAAGTTCTAAAAAAAACAATACACAATATTCTTTGCTGAATCATAAATATCGAATTTGTTTGGGCTAGCAATGATTTTTTTCTGTCCGGACCGATTTCTGTTAGAATATAGGTAGGTTTGATTTCTTTCTTTTTAGATTTCGCTGGAATTCCTCTCCCTTTTAGTTCTACTGCATATAAATTCACCATGAAACCATTTATGGTCAATTTAAATAGTAGTCGAGTAGAGTTTATCGGTCAAAAATAAAACATATAAATACCTCTTGCGGTCCAAGTCCACACGTGTCTTGATAACATGACGAATCTCACGTCAGTACATCTTCAATAGTAGGTGTGTTGTATGCAGCATTGGAATGAGTTCTGAATATTATCAGCTGCCGTCACAGACTTTCCTTATTGAAGTTGTGGCTTTTAGCACCCAAATTTAATGGATGGGATTCCCAACATTTAAACAAAATTATTTTGATCGCGTAATAAACGTTGATTTTAGGGTAATGAAGCTCAAATTATGGGTAGTGTTGCAATGGACACGCGTTATCTCTTAGGTACCATTAAGAGATTGTAATAATGGTCTCAATATACAAAAAATATAACTAGTGATTACCAGTTCCAATGTTGTTTGCTTGTATTAAAGACGAAATAAATAGGTTATGCATAAGTTGGACGTAGACCTGGCGGAAAGCAACAATTTGGCTGAGGAAGCAGCATGCTAATACACAAGAAATCTATTCACTCTAGCCTTAAAAACATCCAAATTCTAAATCCCAGGAAACAAAGAAGCCGGCAATGAGTTCCATTTATAGGCCGTATGCATCAAGAAACTAGAACTGGACAGTTGCGTACAAACTCTGAAAAAGTCCAGTGTACGTCTTGAATTTTGAAACTAGTTCAGTGTCTTGTGTAATGGAGAAGTATGATATAAGTACTAAGATTAGAGAACTGTGAGATGGATTGTCTAACTAAATCTTAAGTTCTAATTGCACCCATTGTGTTATACTCTCAGCGTTTTATTCAGTATTATTGCAATAAAAATGTTCATTTTGCGTCTAATGAGCCATATTGATGGTACTAATTATGACAATCATCTAATGTTTGCAATATTCACGCAATATGCAATATTCACGTAATTATTTTTAATGAAAACTCTATTGTAATTAATAATTCTAGTAGCATACCATTTTTTTAAATAACAGGTACAGACCGAGGATTTTTTTAGAAATTACCTAAGTTTAGCTTTTTTACCAAACTTGGCCACCGATTGTTCGTTTCATAAAAATATAATAACTACACTTTTTGATGACATCAACTACCTTGCCCTATTGTTTCTTTTTTTCCTTATTACTGGCATCGCACTTTGTGTATTCTGCAAGAGTCAAGTATTTCATATTAAAAATGTCTTATTATAAAATCGAACAAAACAAGTCGTAGTTAAAGTCAAAGCCACATAAAGTCACGGTCGAGTCCAGTTTATGCCTTAGTAATAATGTACACATTAGTTTTCTACGGAGTTTTGAAACAACACGAAATGACACCTCCCACCATTGTAATGTGGTGGTACTTGCCTACACTCATGCGTATAATTCGATACTTTATGATCAGAACAATACTAACATAAACATTTGAAAACGCATGATTTTTCCTGCGTTCCCGCCAAAACACCATACTAATCATTTGCTTTCTAGGTGTAAGTAAAAAAAAAACGTTAAAAATGGATACAATAAAATGTTGTAGGTTTTTTTTTGTTTTTAGCATTACACTTTATATATTTTGCCAGCGTCAATTATTTCGATATTACTAAATGTTTGATGAAACATAAAGTGGCATAAGTTTAAGTTTCAGTCAAAGTCACATAAAGTAAGTCAGTCCTAGTAAAGTAGTGGTAATTTGTATAGTATATTTGTTTTTTAAATATTTTTGATTAAATATGTGCCGTAGGGGAACTGCGCCCCACTGGGACCAACCCTAGCAGAGTTGGTCAGCTTTACATGATGGATTTACATTGCTGTAACATCACCCAATTTGCATTTCTTTATTTGTTTTTCCTCTGTGAAGGTTAACAATTGGCATTTGGCGTTTCTTGCTATTGAAATGTTAGATCACCAAACAACATTTTACTTTTCCAAACATACTTAAGTACTATATTATTTTAGTCTTGTAGGTATTTCAGTAGAATTTTTGCATCCAAATTTATAAAAGTTTGTTTACTATCCTAGCTGACAAAGGAATTGTTGAATTAATTTTAGATTCTGTGGTTGATTGCAAACATTTTAACAATAAGTTTTGCTAAATTATCTATTGTACTATGGAAACTGACGTGGTTTTGATACATTTTTGACAACACGCGCGCGCATTGTACTCTGCTTTCACTCCTTGAAGAAGGCCACCGAATGTGGTTCAAACTTTAGTCGGAGTATCCGACGTAATTATACGTCCCGCAATCCCGCATAAGTGAAACTAAATTACTACTTTAATGTAAAACCATGTTTCGTGTTTTAATTTGTAACTGTCCCAGATTTCTCTTTGTATGTATATTTGTTTCTTGGGTTTTATGTGTTACAAAATAAGAAAAATCTTTCTTTCGTGCGATCTTTTTTTTTTTATTGTGTCACAAAATTTTATGGGAAAGTTTAAATGGCAATAGCAAATAAATCAATAGGGAAATAGTTTGTTAAGACCTACAGACCGGCCTTTGTCGTTACGTAAAGTAGGTGGTTAATGCACTTATGAACTGCAATTACTCAGGAAAACTACTAATACATCTGTCACTTAACTATCATAAACATTATTCATTTGTTTATTGTACTATATAATACACTTTTCTAAGTAATTATTATGTACCTAATGAAAGCTTACATTGTTTGAATCACTTTAATGGGTATTTTTCTTATATTAGGTACACGAACGACGGAAAGGAAACAACATATGACTTATAAAAATATCTCATATAAGTATTTAATGTTGGTTAATCTTATGTAATTGATTGATTAGTTTTTTGTGCTCGTTATTTTGTGAGAATGGCAAACTGAACGTATGTCAAAGAGGCATGGAAAGCGGCAAACATCAAAGATAATATCTTTCATTCTAATAGAAGTTTTTTTTTTTTTTTTTATCTTTTTTTTTAGCAGATGAAATAAAAATAAGAACTTTAAAATGGAAATAGACAGACCATTTGAGGAGAAGTAGGACGGAAAAATGGACATAAAACACGTAAGCTACTTTTTTCCGGAAAAAATTTAGCGGGTAATTATACGGCGCGGCGCAGTTAGTCCAAAAATAAAAATCTCGAAGCATTAAGTGTTTTCTTCCAGAAATGTAATTAATTATTCAAATGATTACTTCAAATGTTATCAGCAAGTTAAAATGTAGCCACTTAAACAAATCAGTGCCGGAGCTGTGTCTCGAATGTTGGGATATTAAAATCAGGCATTTGCCATTTTGTTTGGAGTGCTCTCATAAATACCACGATAAAATAAAGAAAATACTGCGCTTTATTTTACAGAGGGCAATGCTATGTACATCTTTACAATGAAGTAGGTATTCCAGCTCTCGTACCGTGAGCTTCTGTTAGCCTGTTAGTTATGCTAAAAGACGGTGAACCTTATTGCGCAGGCATACGATATACGGTCGCATAGCTATTTAGTGAACGCCTAACAGTACGGGGGTGGACTAGGATTTTTTATCTTCTTCGAGTAATAAGACGAACGATACGTTCTTCTGATGATAAGAGATAACGCATGCCCATGACCATTCCAGCAATACACAGAACTTAGACTAGCAAAACAAAGTCCGGGACATTCCTGCTTTGGCGCTCATCACTTTAAGACTTGATGGTTAGTCTCAACAGCCATGTAATTTCGCTAGCTACAGTACCCTTCGAACCGGTATACAGTAATGTTTACACACTACTGCTTGGCGGCAGAATATCTGGTACTGCGGTGGTACCTACCTAGACGACCTCATGCTAAGGAAATCTACCACCAAATTAAACACACACACACACTGAAGTAGTGAAAAAAAATGACAATGTAATGTGAATAAAATGTGTAAAATGTTGAATTTTTTTTGCTCCTTTAATGTCTTTATTTTTAGTGGTGATAGCTCAGTGGTTAGCGCGGTCGTTTCACACGCTGAAGGGCGTGGGTTGGAAACCCAATTATGAGCTTGAGCTGCCGGTAAAGGAAACCATACTGAGGAAACCATAGTATCGTGGTAAGGTACTTTCTAGTACTCGACTGGCTAGCTACCATCCTCAAGGTGAAAATCTGCCGCCAAGCACCTAACACTCTGTTCCGGTAGGCTAAGTGGGTTTACCACCTTCGACCACACAGTTACTTAACACCAGGTGAACTGTATTCAAACACCTAGACTGTCAATGGTAAGAAAATGTCGCTAAAAAATAAATGCTGTTAATATTATTGATGGGGGGATCAACATTTCCCTGGATATTTAAAATCTCATTAAGTTCATTGTCTCAACTGTTTAGAAATTGATTACTTATTATTTAATAGTTTGACACGAATAAATTGGCCTCAATTAAAAATGGTCTGGTTTTTCCAATCACGTAATTGAAAGGAGGCAATTCATTACAGGATCTTGTTCGGAAATTCTAGATTTATAGTCTAGACACTCGTTTGAACTAGGCAATTGAATTGACAATTTGTATGAACGTAAAAAAATTAAATGTAATTAAGATTTTAAAATTAATTTGTAGTTAATATGAATTCACAACTTTTGCTTCCTGCTATTTTAACCAGTCATGTATGTCTGTCTAATTCTTTGGCACGCTCTACAAGCTAAGTTGTGGGTATATTATAGTACGACTCTCCAAGTAAGTAGTGTAATATTTTCAGGGTACATGTATGTCTATATTATGTATGTATGTATGTATGTGTGTGATTTTCTTTAAATTACCATAACTTTTAAATGTTTGACTTGATTTAGATGTATAGGATATAATTTGAATCCTTACTTTATTCCGATTGACAATAGCCAAACATTTCTTGGAAAAAAAAATAGTGGCCATACATATTTTTAAGCGAATATAATAACATGCTTTTTAGTCAGTATTTTTTAAGGCAGGTTTTTTATTTCATTTAATAATCGTTTTTATTCCGATTTCGTATCGGTTCAATAGTAACTTCACAGGTTAGTTCGCAAATCAACGACCATAAGTTTTAGTGTAATGCCATGTAATACGTGGTGGTAGGGTATTTTCTAGTATTCAGCTGGCTAGCTACCACCCATCAAGTTGAAAATCTGCCGCCAAGCACCTAAAATTGTGTTCCAGCAGCCTCACTTGAGAGTCAGTTCCATTCCAGGCAAGGTGTACCATCTTCGACCACACCGTCACTTAACCTCAGGTGAGCTGCGGTCAAATACCTAGCTTGTAAACCATAAAAACACTGACACATTTCTACTTACAATATAAATCAGCTATTGTACTCTGAAACATAAAAGCTTTGTCTAAATGCGACCAACGCGTCATCCGTCCAGTGCCCCTGACCCTGTGGTTAAACCCACATCATTGGCATTAATGGCACACGTGCTCTTTTAAAGCAATGGTAACCCGTTTAGCGCCATGTACAATATATTGATGATCTTTTGACGTATTTTGCGTGGGAACTAGGTTAGAAGAATCGATCCTAGTGTGACTTAATCATATTTTTTTACGACAGACTTTTGAAGTGATAATAGCTCAATGTTTAGCGGGGGTTGGTTCACACGCCGAAGCGCGTGGGTTCAACAAGGACAAGGGTGGGTTCCAAAACTCAAGAAGCTTTTGTAACGTAATATATAGATGACATCTTATGATGATATTAGTTGTGCGCTGCGGGCTTACCCGCGAGTTCCGGAATAAAAAGTAGCCTATATATTAATCTAGAGCAGTGGTTCTCAAAGTAGACTGAAACGCGACCCATTAAATAAAAACTTCCAAAAATTCGGGACTCACTGCTTGCTTGTCATGAATATAAAAAGTGCATTTTTCAACAAGATTAGTATAACTTCAATTTTAGTTACTTTAAATCGTATGAGTTTGATACGTCCAATTTATCTATTATTTTTCAGGGCCCACTCAATATTCTCTTGCGACCCACTGATGGGAATCGCTGATATAGAGTATAAACAACATATCTCTATTCTAAATTTCATTCAAATTCGTTAAACCGTTACAATGTGAAGAAATAAACACACAGAAAAAAAATGCATGCGGCTATTCAATGCCGGAATGTAGTTGAATTGGATACGGTCTAAGAATTATTTTGTTGAACCTAAACATTGAAAAAGTATGAATACAATACCATTCAAGACCATGTAATTTCCTCCAAAACACGAGTAAATATATCAATGTCCGTCAAAATGTGATAAATATCACGGCTATTGTGTGTAGTTGCTGTATAGCCCACCGAACAGTAAAATTATACCAAGGCCGATTTGTAATTTCGTTACCATTATGTTTTATACTAAACATCTACCTCTGATTCGGTAGAACTGCAGTCTATCTGAGCTGTATAGGTTAACTCTCATTCACGATTGTTATTCCAAGAGTTTAGGTGCCGTACCGTGAGCTCTTATTGGCATTAAGGCGATCAATCCAATCCTGCGCGCCAATCGTATCCTTGATATGCGATTCTACCAATAACTTCGACTCATTTTGTATCCAACGGTCAATGTTAGCAATGGGCTGTTGTTCGTGAGAAATCACTCATTTACGAGCAACATATGAGAATTAATTATAACGCTATCGTTCATCTCAATTGGTGGTGATGGCGCCAAAAGATTAATTTAAATGATCTGTGATTGAATGCGACACTTCATAAGTGTTATTTGAAATGATGAACGCATCTAAGCAGAGGTTAATGACTTCTTTGATAGCCACAAATTAACACTATCAGCGAACAAATTCAGGGAACAATAAAATTGTATTAATTGAAATGATAAATTATTTTGTTATTGTCCAACAGTCCCTCAGGGGCAAGCTTATTGATTTATGAGATTTACGAACTATTTAAACGATAGTAGATAGATAAAATGTATGGCAAGAGAGACAGCGCTCCTGGCGGGAGTAAATGGATTTTTTTTTAAACATTTAACTATCATTTACTTACCAAGTAATATTAGATAAATATTACCTATGCTAGAGCAAAATATAATATAATTAAAAAAATACTTAATAAAAATAATATTTAAATGAATATTAGATTAATCAAAACGGTGATAATTTTAATTTACAAAGATTTCACTAAATTCATCGACAATTTTAATATTATTAGAGCTTCGTATTCTTCGTGGCTGAATAATTAAATGTCCCAGAGTTATGCTACATTTGTATGTTACCTAATGTTAGACAGCCCTGTTGGCTCATTGGGAGTATGTCTGCCTGAGCTGTAGGGCGTGGGTTCGATTCCCGCCAAGGACAAATGTTTGTTTGGTACAAACAAATGTTTGTTCTATGTCTGGGTGTTCTGTATGTATTATAAGTATGTATTTACAAAAAAAAAGTATTTATGTATTCTATCAGTTATCTGACTTCCATTACACAAGCTCTGCTTAGTTTGGGGTCAGATGGCGCTGTGTGTAATGTGTCTTACAATATTTTTTTTTTATATTTTTTTTTTAATGGTTTTCCAATGTGTAGAAGTTAACTTTAATAAATATGTGTGTTATGTTTGTGTAAATACATATTTCCTTTCTTCTGAAAATAGTATCTATAGAACGCGACATTCTATTTATAGAATCTTTTTTATGCAATGAAGTCGAGTAAGTTTCTTATTTTCTCTATACCAGTATGATGATAAGTGCTTAAAGCATCTATGTATGTATATAAATAATGTTCGAAGGATAAACATCATTTTTATCAAAATCTCAATATATGTGTTCTAATAGTTGAACTATTGGCCGGTGGGGCTGCAAAGTTCTGGAGACCACGGACCGGCAAGCGCAGCGTAGGACATCACAAGGTGGACAGACGACCTAATAAAGACCGCGGGAACGCGCTGGATGCGAGCCGCTTCCAATCGGTCTTTATGGAAATCAATGGGGGAGGCATATGTCTAGCAGTGGACGTCATACGGCTGAGATAATGATGATGATGAATTGAAAACTGCAGTTGTTGGACCCCATTCTACATTATCATATTCGTCTGTGGTCAAAATGGCATCTTTCAAAAGAATCCTTAAAAACTGGCTTGTCAAACAATCATTTTAGACAATCGATGATATGTATAAAATTCCAATAAATTGTTAATTTTAATTTGATTCGATTTGGCATGTAACAAAAATGTTACCAATAAAGAATTTGAATTTGATGGGATATACATATGTATTTTAAATTGGTATAAATACAGCCTGCGTGTTGTGAAGTTATGCGCGAAGCGATGATGTAGAAAATTAGGTCTATGGTATAGGGAAAGTATTACAGGCGCTTGCTGCGCACTTCACTGCTATCGAATTGTACCAAGCACGATTTAATGCTTTGTTACCGGCGATTTTCACAATAGAACATAGAGCATCAAGATAACTGTCGTTTTTAGCCACCTGACTCACCTTTGTTATCTATTTAGGACGAACCCATTTATATTGCGGTTTCACGTCCTTGCCTTATCAAGTTGTACTTGAGGTTAGTTACGATAGGTTACGATCCTACCTATTCTCGGAAAAAAAATAGTGAAATATCTTTTTGTTATATTTTTTATTAGTTTCACTTACTCTTCTAACACTTTAAAATAAACAGACTAGGAGACTCTTTTTATATTAATACATACCTACTCGTTCGAATGTATACCTAACACAGAATTGATTATATACCTACTCTCGAAAATTACATTATATGATGTTTCCTTGATACACACTTACATGTATGATAGAAACATGGCCACTGGCTATTTTTATTAAAATACACCTATCGGAGTTGCACTTGTACTAAACAGATATGTAAGTACTAAACAAATATTTATAGATATAATCAGTGCTAGGAAAGAGTTCAATTGAAGTATTAGAACGTTTTTATAATTACGACAAATCAGGTTACACTCACGTTGGCTAAATCGACCATTTGAGTTCCTTCCTGACACAACAACGTGCTAACGTGAGTGTAAACTGTAAAAGCTATGTTCCATAATTATATAAATTAGCACCAGCTGCATATTCCACTATGCTGTTGGCTCTATGCGGATATTAAAGTAGTTAACTCAAAAAAGTATGTGTTTTAACCTATTACCTACCTATGTAAAGATTCGCCTTAAATAGGCGAAAAATAAATGCTTGAAATAAAATCAGTTATATCATTCCAAAAATACGGCATTTCTGATGAAGTGAAAATGTAGATAATACAAAAAAACTGACTTTTTATATAAAGAAATCTATAACGTAAATCAATTATAGTATTTTGATAGACTCCAATTTCATTAGAATTATCGTATATTATTATTTTTTAATCGATCAACTCGTTATTAATGTTAGAATTCTAATTAATATAAAAATCTAAATAACAACTAGTTTATACATCTATTTTTATGACACGAAATCGAAAATCATCAAAGATCTGAAGCTAAAATATTGTCTAATTCGTGCAGAACTACTTTAAACAAAAAGTCCAAAATAACGTAAACTTGTTTTAGTTGTTTCGTTTCTATGACATTTTTCTAATTAAAGTAGCACACGTCTTTGATTATCAAAGATCAATCAAGTTTCTACTTTTATGTTTCTTTAAGCGAAGTCGGACCAAAAAATTCAACATGCAGACCTGCAGGCAAACAAAAGATAATAGAAAATCAGGTATGTATGCGAAGGAATACTGATAATGGCTAAAGTCTCTTCGAAAGACTTTCAATTCAATGGCGAGTATGCCATCCGGAAAGAGTCTATAGCTTTTTGTATAGAATCTGAACTACAAACGCTTCCATTATCAAATGACGCACTACAACCGACGCTGGCGAAGCATTTCTCTTGTTGGTCTTTGGACATTCCACAGCAGGATAGGATAGCAGCATTACACATTCCAGGTACTGCCACGCTCTCTGAAGCAGAACTCTCGAACTTAGGAGCCTGAGTTGTTACTTGTTGAGCTTGAACCTGAAATCAAAATATATGGTATAATATATTGAATGATTATTAAAAAAAAAAAAAAAAAAGAACGTTCATGATTCACTAACGTGAAGTGAATAGTTGAGCAATCCAAACTACTTTGATAAACGTGGTGTATGTGGGTAGTGAATAATTTATGGCCCTATTCGACAATTTGTTTGCTTTGCGTCCTCAATCTACGTTATGTAAATTTTGGGGAAACACAAAGTCAATGCTGATGTGCTTGTTTGACTGTATGTACACTACATGATTATTGCACTCGTACCACTAGTTGAAAATTTAACTGACATAAAATAGATGATCATTACGAACATAACTATATTGTGAGTGATTGCAATCTGCAAAAAAAGTGTATTTTTCATGATGGAATCATGGATGATAGAATTTTTGTAGCTATGACAGTCGGATTGATAAAATTGTTTCAAATTTCAACAATGGGTTTTTGTTAAAGGAAAACATTATAAGGAAACCATAGCATATTTTTTAGCACTCGAATAGCTAGTTTCCCTTTCAAGTTGAATATCTGCCGCCAAGCAGGACAGTTACGGTAGTCTCATTTGAGACCCATTTCCCAATCCAGGCTAGATATTCATAAGGGAGCAAATTATCTGGTATGTTACGAGCAGAATTCACACGTTTTTATTAGAATTTACAAACAAGCAATGAGTTTACTACAAACAACCAAGTATTTGTATTTTTGAGTTTTCACAATAAAGGTTTGGGATGGACAAGACTCATGTAAGCAGGTAATTACATTCTTTATGGTACCAAATAGGATCACTATTTTATCCGAATATATACTTTTAAGTTTACGTATAAGTAATCTTATATTTTTAACTTGATGACACGAAAAAAACCAACACAAGGTATGACTGGACTATATGAACTGGCTAAGGATGGGCTTTTTTTTGTTACTTAAGGTTCGGGTATCGCTGAAATGGTTATGGACAGGCGTTATCTCATACTATCAGGAGAAGGTTTCGTTCGTCTAATTAGTGTAACATAAAAACAACATCCTTGCTTAACATGTCATGTTACAGCCGTGGCAATTCTGAACCTATACAAATAAAAATCATATAATGTTCGTTGGTAAGCGCGTAACTTGAGCACGGCTAAACCAATTTAGCTGTAACTTTTTTTTAATATTCGTTTTTTTTTAATGAGGTTTTATAAAGATGTAACCTGAACACCGAGCGCTACTATACCGGGTAGAAAGTACCGAGTATTCAAATACATATATTCCATTTTACTTGAATCAAATACATATATACCAGATATTCTGCCGCCAAGCAGTAGTGTGTAAACAATACTGTGTTACGGTTTGAATGGTACTGCAGCTAGCGAAATTACAGGGCTATTGAGACTAACCATCGAAAGTCGCAAGTAATGAGCGCCAAAGCAGTGATGCCCTAAACTTTGTATTACCACACAAAGTTCTGTGTATGGCTGTAATGGTCATGGACAAGTGTTATCTCTTACCATCAGGAGAGCGTCTCATTCGTCTCAAAAAAATCTGCTGGTTTACAATAATAATAATTCATTATTAATATATTTACTTACAGAGGCTTGCACGCTGCCGTGTTCTACTCTCGGAGCAGGTCTTTTCATAAACTGTTTCGGTACAATCGGAGTGAAGGATAAAGGCCTGGAACCATCGCTTCCGTCGTCATATTGATTGTCGTTTGAAACCACAAATCCCCAATTCTGATTGGGGTCCATTTCTTTAAGGTTGATTCTCTTGTCAAGATTAGGAATATTTCCACCTACCCCTGTAGTATTTGGCGTCTTGCAAGGTACACTCGGTAATAGTGGATAGTTGATATACATTGGATAAGGAATGTAAATCGGTTGTGGTGGTGGAGGTGGTGATTGCGGCTGACGAATGTATGCTGATATTTCTTCTAGAAGCCTGGTTATGTGCTGTAATTCTTGGCTACTTCTATCATAGTCCCTTCTGTCATAGTTCCTTCTATCAGGATATTGATAGCTTAGAGGAGGGTAATCGTACCCGTAACTCATCTGCCAGCGCCTTTTTCTGTGCCGCGCTTGTGTAACATGTTCTTTTGATCTTCTCAATGTATCTTCTTCGTTTTCCAATGCATCTCCGTTATTAATATCTCCAAAGTGCCGGGCGTTGACAACGACCGCACATAATAGTAGTCCAAACAGCAATATAAGTTTAGTCATCTGGAAAAAGCAATCAAGTTATAGTTAATAAAACGTAGATTACCTTCATTTGTGGTGATAAACGCGGAACTGTGATAATTAGGCTGGAACCTGCCTGATATATATTTTATTTTTAACGAAGCAAGCGAGTTATTTTAAGCGAGACATCAATGACATTGGTTCTTGAGTATTATTATAGTTAGTAGGTATATATGAAATTATAGTTTTTAGGCGCCAGTAGTAGATGTTTGTGATACCACGTTGAATTTCGTAATCCTACGGTATACTAAAGACTATCTCAAAACTATGTTTTAGTGGTTACGACATACATACATTTCGAAAACCAATCCATTTAAACTAGAAGAAGTAAACGTGACTTAGTATGTATTACCTAAATGGTTGGTACAATAAGTTTTCCGTCCGTATGAAGACGACTAGAGACTATTTATTAGTTTGACATTGAGTTGAGATCAACGTATTTTGAATTGTAAATATATAAAGGTACAAGTAAGTAAGCTGACGACCGCCTTTTGCTATGGCAAACACGAAAAGCAGGTTTTCTCAGAATTGTTTACACAATTTAAAGCCTCGGATAACTGCGGTAAATATTCCAAAAAGAAAGTGTTTACATCTCTGAAATACTACAGAATTAATCGGTAGACTAGTTAATTGACAAGTAGTTATTCAACCATTACTATTGATAATAAAAGGAAGAAAACCGGTTTGATCGAAGAACGTCTTTCTTTCTAACAACAGCTGAAGTACTTTAAAGGAGTCTGGCCGTACAAGGGGAAAGCCAATGTTCATTAACATGTTTATTGAACTCTGTACATCTATGGATGGTAAGAAAACACACCTTATTATCCGTTTGAACTTTGAGCTTCGCAGCAAGTAATCCTTTTCACCGCGTAGTAAGCGTATCACAATATAAAGTAGCTATTATTCCGATATCATTGATCTGGTTATCACTAATACGTTAAAGGTACGTGCGTCGGCCACGAGAGATCGTACATAACTGAATACGTAAAAACAAGTTTAGTATGGCACGCTCGTCTGCGGTAATGAATTGAATGCGTCGGAGCATGCCGGACAGACTTCATTTATATGAACAATCATTCATAGAATATGGAGATATGTTTGTATTGGTAAGTCGAATACCTATTGATAAGAATCGAATGCAAAACGAAATTCTGAATCGTAGTTACTACCAGGAAATGATTACGTCCGGAAATAATGACTCAATAACAATTTATTAGTACATATAATTCCTTTTTAGTGTAAAAATGATGAGACGAACAAACGCTCTCCTGATAGTAAGAGATCAGTCAATGATCATTGCAGATCAATCAGAACATCGTATCAAAAAGTTAAGTGACCGAGCGAAGCAAAGGTTTCTGATTCTACTTTTATTTACTAATTTGTCTGTTTATAACTATATTAGTTCGACGATAACTTGAGAGTTAAATTATGTAATTTTTATAAGCAAAATCGGTCAAGAAGTTCTGATGATATAGAAATCGCATGGTTTTCGGGACTTACAACTACAATAGTAACAATTGAAACGTTTCCTAGAAAGAAGTAATGAATTTGATAATGGTTTACTTGCAAAACTTATAGTAGAATGAAATTCTACATAACTCCAATACGACATCTGTAGTAGGTAATTCTATTTTAAGAATGCTTTTACGTCTTGGCGTTTGTCCATTTTGCATATTTTATCGCCAATTCTACGCATGACTATTCTTATTTCATAATAATTCTAAGAACCAAATGACTAGTGTACTACTTAATGTTTTTAAGTGACGGTGTGGTCGAAGATGGTAAAGACACCTAACCTGGAACGGAATTGGCTTTCAAACGAGGCTGCCGGAACACGCCGTAAAGAACTTACTTGTACTTAAGAATAAATATGAACTATCTTAGATGGGACTAATTCTGACCATCAGACAAGATGTGAAACAAGCGAAATTATACCGGTTTTTTTTAACAAAATGTGACTTCATTATATTTGCTTTTTATTCAATTCAAAAATGGCATACTGCAAGGTTACGTATGTAACAGTATATATGTAGGTATGTGTGTTCCACCGTAGCACCGAAACTATTCATCCGATTTTATGTCAATTGTGTTCGTTATTATGTTCCGGGTTATTACGGTTAATGCGAACCTTATCGGACAGGCATACAACATATAATCACGTAGCAATTTTTTTTGTCCCTAACAGAAACCGCAATAAGTAGCTCCGAGTACGGGGGCTGGAGTTATCAATAACCAATGAATTTAAATATTATATTATCACGAGGGCAGATTATTCAATCTCTGATTTATTATTTGTGGATTACCGCAAACCGCCACTGGCACATTTGCACTTATCAAAACATTTAATATAATTTGTAAAAACTTCAATTTTTTGATCAGGTAATTGATAATATTTAGCACAATATCCGTGGTTACGAGTGGACAAGCTAAGTCAGCCTGCGGCCACATCTATTCTATAACGGGGAGAAACATCTAAGTAAATAATTAAAACTAATTAATGGTATTTTGTTGCTCGATTAAGACCCGGTTAACCAAAAACATCGCGGTGACAATTATATCTAATATCAGGCCTGCTAATACGTTCATTTGTACATGGTTTTACGTTACGTATTTTAGAACTTTAGCAGAAAGTTTTAGCCCCAAACTAAGCAAAGCTTGTAGAACCAGATAACTGATAGAATACTTACATAATTTTTTTCGTCAATACATATTTATAATTACTTATAATACATACAGAACACCCAAACATTTATCGTCACATAAATTTTTGACCTGGTGGGAATCGATCCCACACCCTACAGCTCTCGATGCAGATATTTTATGATAACATGTCGCCGCGTTGTTTAATTTTACGAAAGTTGTGCTTTTTAGAGTGTTGTTTTATTTGTAAAGTGCTGAATTTCATGCATGAGTAAGGAAAACAAAAATATGTTTTCGTCTGGATTCCTCGAAAATATGTGGAAGCTTTTAGTAAACTCGCCACTTACTGGGGCATAGTCGGACTTGACTCTACCTTACTTTGTGAGACTCGGAATTAAACTTATTTCACTGAATTTTTCAATATAGTAGTATTTATAAACAGGCAAAATGAACAAAGTCAAAAACAGCATACTACATATTTTATTTTAAAAGGCCTAAATACGTAATACACTTTTCCAGACTATTTGTCTACTGGTATTAACGTGAGTGGAAGTCACACCTATCCTTCCTGCCGGGTTTTGCCCACTATTATGGCCCGCTTGTATAACCATTGATAAAATGATTCACATTTAGAACTAGATTCTACGAATTAAAAATCGTGTGTAACCGATTAGCTTAACACTTACGTGTCAAAATGAAAATATACATTCCCAGTTCATTAAACTTTAAGAATTTGTGTGGATAAAGCGTGCACCATGTTTTAAAAAAAATGGTAAACAAGCTTGATGTTTGATCACCTCTCAGCTGATGTTAAGTGACGGTGTGGTCAAAGATGGTAAACTCACCTAGCCTGGAATGCAACGGGCTCTCAAGTGAGACTGCCGGAACACACCGTTGGATGCTTGGCGGCAGATTTTCAACTTGAGGGTGGTAGCTAGCTAGCGGAGTACTAGAAAATACCCTATTACCATGCTATGGTTTACTCACGATATTTTCCTTCACCGGCAGCCCAAGCTTATTGAAGTTTAAATCCACGCCCTTCGGCGTGCGAACTAACCGCGCTAACCACTGAACTATCATCGCCTTAGAAAGTCATAGTGGAGGGTACAAATTTAGCCGCTACCGCAAGCCGAAGCGCAAGCCGCGGCGGTTTCAACGTACCTAGCCGTGGTTTTAGCTGACCGTATATCAGGCTGCTACCCCAGACCACGTCTATCTGTGGCAGAATAGGTTCAGAATACAAAGTAAACATTCGTTGTTAACAAATGTTTTTCAGAAAGCCGTGACATTATCTAACTTACGGGGTTCATAAGGAAACATCTCAATATGTCCCAATTGTGTTTGTAGGTTCCCGTGACGCAAAGGAAATACCTACTAGCAGCCTATTATATTTAACTGTGGTAATTGGTATCTTTTAGGCAAGCGTTCTCAATATGTCCTAATTGTGTTTGTAGGTTCCCGTGACGCAAAGGAAATACCTACAAGCAGCCTATCTATCTATCTATCTAATCTATCTATCTAATCTAATACCTTTAAACGAGCAATTCTTGTATATATACAATATATATATTTATAATCTGAATCTCGGAAACGGCTCCAACGATTTTCATGAAATTTAGTATGCAGGGGGTTTCGGGGGCGATAAATCGATCTAGCTAGGTTTCATTTTTAGAAAACGAAAAAAATACGAACAAAGCTCGGTCATCCAGGTCCTTATATTTAACTGAGGTAATTGGTATCTTTTAGGCAATCGTTCTCCATAGTCAACCGCATCTAGGCTTAACATCAGAAGAGGTGACGATTGAGTGCACTTCTGATAATTAAAAAAAAACAGCTCGGCCTCGCCTTCGACTTTTGGCCTTGCAGGTTACTTTTAATTAACCGGCTACACTCGAGCATCTAAATAACTCTATAAATAATTTCTGCTTTTTCTTTGGGATCACAAATTGTGTATTTGCCAGCATCGAGTGTTTTGATATATCTTTTATGAAAAATCAAATATAAGTCTAAGTCACACAAAGTAAGTGTAGGTGTGACTTTACAAGCTTCGATAGAGTTGTGGAAGCAACATGTTTCCGTACATTTTTCATTTATAATGCGTTGACTTTACCACGTTCCTGCCAAAACGCCCATATGTAACTTTTGACAAACATTCTGCAAAACTGCTTAAAAATTATTTTTCCGATCAGGTAGTTTTTTTAAAGTGAAACGTCTTTTATTTCGGTCATTAGGTAGTCACTTACAAATACCAAACGTATGTATCGAAATACGTTATGACAAGATCACTTGTAACTTTGGAAGTATAGATTATTGACAACCATTCAAAGGCATTATTGACAACCATTATTCATAGAACAGAGGTCATTACTCGGTCGTGTATAAATGTCGCTGCCGTAATTGGCGCTGTAATCGCCGGCAACACGACGCATTCGGAACTAAATTTATCATCGCGCGTGTTTCATGTTTATTTGGTGATTTCTCAGCAGAACATTGACCGATTCGAGCGGAAGTGGTCGCATTCGACTCAGCACGCGAAGCTTTAGAAGATATCATACATAAAACTTATACTTGTGATTCTTCCTCCTCCTCGCGTCGTTTTCCTCATTACTGAGGGTCGTGACTCCCCCGCTGCATCAGTTTCTCCCGTACGATTTCCCTCCATCTGCTGCGATCCTTAGCTTCATGAAGGGCATTGTGGAAGTTGATGTTTAGAGAAGATCGTATTTGGTCCGACCACCTCGTGGGACTGCGTCCTCTGGGACATTTGCCATCTACCTTGCCTGTCACCATCAGCTGCTCAAGATTGTGACCCTCTTTACGAGCAATATGTCCGAAGAATTCCAGCACCCGCTGACGGCATATAGTGGAAAGACGAGTTTTGACATTAAGCTCTCCCAGAATAGACACGTTGGTGCGAAAGGCGGTCCATGGAATCTGTAGCATTTTCCTCCAGCACCACATTTCAAAGGCGTCTATTCGGTCTCTGTCGGCCTTTTTCAGTGTCCAGGTCTCCGCTCCATAACTGAATATGGAGAAAACTAGCGAAGTCACCAATTTGGTTTTAGTTTTTCGCGTGATGTTACGATCTCTCCATATCCTATGCAACTGGGACATTGCATTTTTGGCCATCCCTATACGTCTCCTTATCTCTTTTTCGCATGATCCTGTGTTGCTAATGTTAGACCCTAGGTAGACGAAGTCGCTCACGATATCGAGGTTCAGCGTTCCTGTTAGTTCAAGGCTGTTGGTACGATCCACCATCATTACTTTTGTTTTGCTATGATTGATTTTTAGACCCAACAGCAAACTGATGTTCTCAATCCGAGCCAGGAGGTTCACCATCTCGGTTTCACTTGCAGCAAGGAGTGTGGTGTCATCTGCGTAGCGGAGGTTTGTTATTTTAGTGCCACCTATCACTCCACCCTCCCAACCTTCACATGCCCGCCTGATTATGTACTCTCCATAGGCGTTAAATAGAATTGGAGACAGGATGCATCCCTGTCTTACCCCTTTACCGAAACTAAAAAGCTCTGATGTGCAGTTCTCGACCTTTACCATTCCTTGATTGTCCAGGTATAGAGAGCGGATGAGGGCAACGAGGTGTTGAGGTACTCCCAGTTCACTAAGTACCTTCCATAGGTTCGACCATACAACACAGTCAAAGGCTTTACTGTAGTCGATAAAGCAAAAGATGGTCGGTGTATTGAACTCGTAGGCCTTTTCGACCAGTTGGCGAATGTTTAGAATTTGCTCGCGGGTTCCTTTGCCCTTTACAAAACCCGCCTGTTCCTGTGGAATTTGCCAGTTCAGAAAGTATCGAATCCTGTTATTGATGATATGTAGCATCGTTTTGCTGGCATGTGATATCAATGCAAGGGTTCTATAATTATCGCACTTAGTAGTGTGTGTATCGCACTTGTGATTCTTACTAGTTGAAGAATTTAAAAAAAAGATGTGGTTTTTGCAGCTATTTCACGACTGCTCGACTATGATACGTGGCGTGTAAGAGCTCGAGTAGCAAGAGAGAGCGATACCAACCCTCGTTGACCTGCTTTGACGTCGGCGGACGTTTTACGTACCTACTGCAGCTGCGTTTTCGATACAACCAACGGGTTTTTTTATAAACTGTCCCTTTGTTTAGCGTGGACTTCTTCTTATTCTTATTCAAAGTGGCGATAGGTCCTGCACTGACGTCCCGCTTGGGGTGTTTTTTGCATTTCCCCCTACCAGCATCTACCCGAGCCAACCCAGCTCCTTGAAGTATCGGAGCGAGGCCCTGGGCCGCTGGCATAGTAGCTCCAGTAAGATAGGTGGAAAACTTAATGGCAGAGATGATGAGAAACATTCAATGTGCTGCGGCGACATAGATGACATGAATGATAGCGAAGCAGCTTCATGCAGCCTAGTTGCAGTTCTAGTACCTTCTGTGGCTTTGCAATGCAAAAGCACCTGCTCCACAGTTTCATTCTCCTGCAAACAGCAACGGCGTAGCGGACTATCCGCGACTCCTAGTTTAAAAAACTGCGTGGACTTCTTCTTCTTAAGGAAAGAGAAAGGTTCACCAGGTTTTCTCACAGCGTCCCCTTTCATCGTTGTAAGCTAGCGGCACATAACGCACATAACCTATAAAAGACAGGTCCATGCTGTGAGAATTGAACACAGGTCCTCTAGTTTTACCATTAGACGACCTTTACTCTAGGCTACCGTAGTTTCAAGCATAAAAATTGTTTTTTTTATTAAAAAATAAATATTTTTTATTTTTTTTCTGTCATGGCTGACTGACTGAATGATCAAATCATAGGAAACATTACATGATGATGATGATGATAAGTACAATAACCTCATTTCGGCTTAATACACCTCAAGCTCTGTATAAATTCTACTTAGTCAATAGCATGCATAATCCTAACTCCAATATCCTTACGCATAAATTGTAACAAAATTGACTCAGTGAAAAGACTAAGTTTACCGCGGTCCTTATGACTAATGCTATTCTTTTGTACTACGTGATCACGAGGCGCCTTAACGTCTTTTAGTATTGAATTACCTCATTGGTATATGCCCAACGAATCATACTTACTCCATCTTTTTTAATAGAGAGTTTAAAAGATGATTTGTTTCCTCGCATAACATCTTAGTCATCCATTGACACTGAATTCGAAAAATATGTCTTTTCACTTCACCAGCTCGAAAAGACTTTACCCGATTTCTGCGTGCAAAACTTATTATAACCAATGATGTACTATATAAACTGAGGTCATTGATTATAACGTCCTATCGTGTAAAGTAAATTCAAACTTGACGAAGTTCAACTAGTTTTTATTCTAAGTTTGGCGTCGCACTTCTTTTTCATTTGACAGTGTCAAGGCATTAAGTAAAACTATTTTAACGCGTTTTTCAGTATTAAAACATTCCAACCTCCTTAAACAGTACCTTGTTAAAATTTAAACAAATAGATTGAATCAAAGAGGTTTCTGTATCTGTACGTGAAAGAACTATACAAATTTAACTTGAAAATGCTTTTATTTTAACGATATTTATAACGATATCTTTAAAAAAAAATTATATATTTTTATCAGTCCGCGTTTGACCACCACGCCACCTGATGGAGTGATGATGTGGGCGAAGATGAAGCACGCAGACTTACCAGATACCTATTCAATCTGAACTTTTAAGAAGATCCAGATTATATGGAAGTATGTTCGTTGTAGTTAATTCAATAATGAAGTACCTGGATGACCGAGCTTAGCTCGGTTTTTCATTGCCTGAAAACACGGATAAAACGACGTTTTCTAAAAATGAAACCTAGCTAGATCGATTTTTCGTCCCTGCATACTAAATTTCATGAAAATCATTGGAGCCATTTCCGAGAATCACAATATATATATATATACAAGAATTGCTCATTTAAAGGTATTAGATAGATTAGATTATATAGCTTCATTCACGAAAGTGTAATTAATATATTGCTGATTTACTGATTCCTCAAGAAACAAGGAATCCGACAACTTGTTCCATTCTTTGCCTATATTGCTCTACGGATGAGTAATGTAAAATACAGTACATTAAAGATTTTCAATATGACTTCATGCACTTGACACATATGTATTAACTGTTTACTCGCGATACAGCTGTAATATATATCATAAGATAAGCTTCGCTAGATACAGAGTTATTTGTATCATAAACGAGTCAACCTAAATTCCTTCACCGTGAAGTATTAAATCCATTAGAGTTTTAGCTAATATGAAAACGGTTCCGGAATTTAAATTATTTACCAATATCAAACACTGAATTGTGTGCCTATCTTAATTATTGTTCACATCCAAGTGGAGACAGGAAAGTCAGATAAATGGTGTTGATTTAGTATAGTATTCAATAACAGAAGCATTAGCATTTGACACTTAGCATTGAATGGTATCGCTGTTTGAGTGCCCGGTCCTACACTTTGCTGAAATATGAGCCCGTACAGTGCTTACTTGCGACCCAAGTATTTAAGTTTGGGTTTTTTTTATCTCAACCAGTAAAGAAAATATCTTTTTAGGATACACAATAGATACAATTAGTCATAATGCTCAAAATTGATAATATACTCGTATGTAGGTGTGTAAAAAAATTGCGTTATTATTTAATAGATAAAAATACTCTATTATTCGTGTATTATGCATACAAAAGTGTTAAGATATCAAAAGAGAGCTATTAGAATAATTAATGGTTTAAAAAACGTAGCTCCACAAACAGAAATGAAAACTCTTTCGTGTTTTTCATTGATACTAAATGCAGAATTCATGTACCTACTTTTTGTCAGTTACTAAGTATTAGTGGGTTAGTCTGTTAAATTCTTTGTATTTTCTTCACGCAATAAACCTATCGTGCCTAGTACAGATAGCAAGCTATAGATATCGGACTAAAATGAAAAACTCAACTAAAAGGGATTCTTACATTACTCATAATTATGAACAAAACTAAGAGCATTTATTATTCCATCTTTACTCTATAAGACCATGGAAAGGGTTATTAACATTAAGCTCCTGGCTTACCTTGAACATAACGAACTTCTCAGTGACCGGCAATATAGGTTCCGCCGGAACCGGTCTACAGGAGATCTTCTTCATAGCGATGATAGCTCAATGGTTAGCGTGGTCTGTTCGCATGCCGAAGGGCGTAGGTTCAAACCCCAACAATGAGCTTGAGCTGTCGGTGAAGGAAAACATCGTGAGGAAACCATAGCGTGGTGATGGAGTACTTTCTAGTACTCGGCTGGCTAGCTACCACACTCAAATTGAAAATCTGCCGCCAAGCATCTAACGGTGTGTTCCGGCAGCCTCACTTGAGAGCCAGTTCCATTCCAGGCTAGGTGTGCTTTACCATCTTCGACCACACCGTCACTTAACATCAGGTGAGTTGTGGTCAGACACCAAGCCAGTCAGCTATATAAAAAAAAAAAACCTGCTGGTCTGTGGACGTAGATATCAGACTTCCTGAAAGAACGGTCAATTCAAGTAGTCATCGAAGGCTGATCTGATCTATTTGCAATTAATGTTGGCGTACCTCAGGGTTCAATTCTCTCCGCAACACTGTTTTTACTGCACATAAATGATCTGCTTATACTCGGTACCTCTGGTTATGCAGACTACATCGTACTAGCAGCGATGATATCCAACTTCAGAGAAAGGCTATCATAGATCGTTTGAACTCATCTCTAATGGCTGTGTCCGACTGGGGCGATGTTTACTTGGTGAGTTTCAATGCTACCAAAACACAGGCGTGTCTATTTTCCACGAAAAAAAACGACCAGACGCTCGACCAGAAGACATCTTCTTACAGTGGAAATTCCATATAAACGTACAAAACGTTTCCAGACCACGTTCCTTGTAAGAACTGCTGATGTGTGGAACTCGTTGCCAGCGTCTGTGTTTCCAACTAAGTACAACCCGGGTTTGTTCAAGACAAATGTGAATAGGTATTTCCTAGGCAAGCGTGCTCCATTCTCGGCCACATCGTCGCTTTCCATCAGGTGAGATCGTAGCCAAAGGCATACCTAGAACGTTGTAAAAAAATAATAGAATAAGCTTGACCGCCATCTCGCCTGATGATAAGCGAAGATGCGGTCTACGATGAAGCACGCTCCCCTACAAGAAACCGATTCACTCGCGACTTGAAGGTACCCAGACTGTATTCATCAGGAAACACCAACTCAGGCAGCGAATTCCATTGTTTAGCGGTTCTTACAATGAAGGTGGGATCGACCCCTTTCGTTCAAGTTTTTGGTAGATATATATATATATATATATATATATATCTACCAAAAACTATATATATATATAGGAGCTTTAAAAGGCTGCACCGCCTCATGGTAGATATTCCAAAAACTTGATATATATATATATATATCTTGGTCAATTTAACCATACTAAAAGTGAATGTATAGATGATATGTATTAAAATAAAATGAATACTCAATTTTGACGTGTCACTATCACTACATAGTATAAAACAAAGTCGCTTTCTCTGTCCCTATATCCCTATGTATGCTTAAATCTTTAAAACTACGCAACAGATTTTGATGCGGTTTAATAGATAGAGTGATTGAAGAGGAAGGTTTATATGTATAATACATGCATATGCACCACATTAATATCTACATTGCACCCGTGCGAAGTGGGGGCGGGTCGCTAGTTTTATTATAGAATAATGTTTATACTGAAATAGTAAGACTAACAATGCTATTTTTATACGTTTTAAAATATACCGTTTGACACCATACCATAACAAGTTACTGTGGGCAATGTTGAATGTACAAATTTAATGACATCACAGTGTTTGCTAATTGAGCCAGTCGGAAAACCGCAAATGAGACAAAGTGGCAAACTTCCTACCGCAACACTGCCGAAAAGAAATGGTATGTGCGTCATTCTATGGCACTGAACATTGCTCTATTAACGTTGGGCATGTAGTACGTAAGCAATCAAGCGCAGTTATCCTGCCACTTGCAAAGAAATAAGGAAATAAACACTTATATAATTATACTCGATAATGCGTTGGGGTTTTTAGTTTCGAGTGAATCGGGATCTTCTTAGCAACCTTGTCTCGTAGCGTAGACCACATTCTCGCCGGAAGGCCGTCAAACGCATTTATCAATTATTTAGCTAAGATATTTTTTGTACAAACTAATAAGGAATGATTTTGTGTTTCCTAAAATAAATTTTAATAAAAATCTTAAAATTTTAGTCTAAATACGTTTGCGTTCGACCACGCCCAGTGTGGCAAAGAATTAATCATAGTTTGAAAAAAATAATCAAATGGCATATTGGGACTTCAAATAAACAGACTGCACTCATATTTCCCCCACTATTTAGAAGTCCCTTGTAGCTCATTAGGAGATTGCTTGCCTTGAAATTGTAGAGTCGTGGGTCATTCCCGGGTCCCATACTAATGTGTTTTTAGCCGACTACAACAAGGCCAAAAAGAAGGTATGAGGTGACATACATTTTCCTGTTATTTATAGTTATTGTTTCCGTGGTCGGGTTATATTTTTTTAGCTTTGATTTGTTTATTTGTACGAAATCAATAATTCATACTACTGGTTAATGGCGAAGGTAGAAAAAAGAAAAGAAACCACCTACACGTCACGACGCATCCTCACATCTATCGTGGGAAGCCCGATTTTCAGATTTTTTTATTCATAATGGGTTCGCGCTTGACCACACTCTGTCTGATGTCATGAGCTCGCCTGATTTTAAGAAACATTATGGTCAAAGATAGTAAATATACAACAAAGCCGGTAGTATCCGGCTCTAAAGTAAGGCTGCCGGAATACACCCTTAGGTATTTGGCGGTAGATTTTAAATTTGAGGGTGTTTGCCGAGTACTAGAAAGATTATTGATAGGTATTAACTATGCAATGATTTGTCTCATGAGGTTTGCTTCCACCGACAGCTCAAGCTCTTTATTTTTATTTATTATCTTTCGAACTAAGCGATTCGAATCTACCTTCATTGTGCGAACCGCTAGAAAATGGAATTTGCTGCCCGAGTGGGTGTTCCCCGATAAATACAATCTGGGTGCCTTCAAGTCGCGAGTGAATCGGTTTCTTCTAGGTGAGCGTGCTCCACCGTAGACCGCATCTTCGCTTATCATCAGGCAAGATGGCGGTCAAACGCAAGCCAATTAGTTATTACAAACGCTTCTATTTCCTGCTGTGGGACGCTAAAGTCTCGTACATAAAATATTTTTAATATAAATTACTAGTTGCAATTTACCCACGTGGGAATTTCAGGGACCGTATTTCCTCCGGGATATCCCATGTCACTCCCGACTCTAAAACTATCTCTGTGCAAATCACATCGACCCGTTGATTTGTTGTTACGTGAACAAAATACAAATAGTCCAGCGACCTTGCATTTATTGGTAGGGATAGTAGGAAAGTTGAGATAAGGAAGGTAAGCGACCACTAATATTATGGATGTCGTCTTATTAAAAAGGTAAAAGTTTTTATTCGATATATCCTATCCTAATCATATACCGCGTCGTTGCTAAACGTCAGGCGGGATGTGGGCCAACGCACATCTTATATCTTTAAACGAGCAATTCTTGTATATATATATATTCTGAATCTCGGAAATCTCGGCGATAAATTCGGGGGCGATAAATCGATCTAGTTAGGTTTTATTTTTAAAAAAACGTCGTTTTATCCGTGTTTTCAGCCGAGCAATGTTCTGTCAACCAGGTTCTATGTAATTAAGTGTTAAATTATTCTTATGTGGCACATGTAAATCGTGTGAAAATTTCCAACTTGTTAAATATGTTTATATTGAAATAATATTACATAAACTAATTATGATATTGACATGTTTAAATATTTTGTCTTTTTAAATATTATTTTGTAACTTGGATTAAAAAATGACTGGTAACTTTGGTGTTACCAACAAAATGTTGTTGTATCTGCAACTTGTCAATAAATATTTATTGCATTGTGTTGTGTTACATATTTTATGTTGCTTTGTTTTGCGTTGCGTTGCATTTTATAATTAAAAATAAACGAAACTAACCTAATAGCAGTTCTCCGTTATTGTAAAGTTACACGAATAACTTTAAAACCCACAATTCTGACACCACGGTTTAAATTTTTAACCATCCTTTATACCTATTGTTTCCGTCTAAATTTTGTGCGACTTCCATTTAACCGCAGGCGACCGCAAGGCGCTCGGTTGCGTCGACCCTGAGAGTGTTCCCTTGTAGTTCCTACTTTCTATTACTTTGTACCTTATTATACTTTACAAAGCTCTATTTTTAGATTCGTATTCAGGCGTTGTTTTATGTGAAAAAGGTTTATTTGTCATGTAGTAAAACTTGGTATAAGATACAGACTTATACATATATTTACCACTAGCTGCGCCCCGCGGTTTTGCCCGCATGGTAATGGATGATGATGAAAAGTATCCAATCTTTTATTCCAGGGCCTAAAGTATCTACATACAAAATTTCATCCAGATCCGTTCAGCCGTTCTGGCGTGATTGAGTAACAAACATCCATACATCCATCCAAACTTTCACATTTATAATACTAGCTGCGCTCCGTGGTTTTACCCGCGTGGTGATGGAAAGTATCCTATGTTTTATTCCAGGGCCTAAAGTATCTACATGCAACATTTCATCCAGATCCGTTCAGCCGTTCTGGCGTGATTGAGTAACAAACATCCATCCATCCATCCATCCATTCGTCTATCCATTAATACGTATTTATTTACACCTCAAACCTTCATCTGGGTAGCAAATCCCAGACAAAGTGCGGATTCCCATCCCTACAACGAAATGAACTCGTCACCCGCACTTCTATCATTGAATCCTAAAAAAAAGTTTACGCTCGTCGTGAATTCGTGTAACTATAAGTTACATTTACAACATCCTATTATAATTAATTATCATGTTTCAATATTTAGACAAAGTTCAGATAATCGTTAAACGTTGCTAGAGTAGAGTACTAAGAATGTGTCATTAGGATTTAGGATCGACCCAAACGTTTTAGAAGGCTAAATAAATGGTTTACCATATTTTGAGAAGCCACTTCACTCGGTGGCACATTACCAGTAATTTAATATGAATTCAGACCTTAGTGCTATTCACGGAGGTGTCGTAAAGTAGAGAGCTTTTGTAATATGTTATCGCTAACTACGAACAGAGAATTGTTGAGTAGCTACCTGGAAAAACAATCTTGTTTAAAATAGTACAAGCATTACAGCAGCAGGCTATTAAAATAAAATAAGCGCCAATGTAACCAATGTTCAATGCCTTAAACTTTCTTTTGTCATTTTAAATTCTGGGTATCACTTCACTTCATGGTTGATATGTCTATGATATGGCAGGCTATGATTCCGCTTTTTACAAACGGCGTCGTCCGACGCAATTTCGTAATATGCCGTAGGCAAATTGTCAATTTGTTCAATCTTATGATTTCAACATTGCTTGTTATTGTAAAGTGAATAGTCACTCTACAATAACATTTGCTAGAAACCTACAACACTACAATTAACTACCTATCAAGACTTAAGAGTAAATTAATACGTGCTTAAGACATTCTCAAGTATTTGAAATATTAAAGTACTTAACTAAAACAACATTTGAACTGATGACATTACATACAAAACAATAGTTAATACTTTTATAAAAAATAAGTGAGAATACTTCAATTAGCCGCGGTATTTAGTAAACCGCGTTTGAATTGTTCATCAAATGTTGTGGCATTTTATACGTATAGTGACAAGGCAATTGACAATTTGCCTTCGGCATATTTCAGTGTTGAGAGTGTTTTTAAACGGACGACGCCGTTTGTAAAACGCGGAATCATAGAAATTGCCTGCAACCGATATACCATGAAGGAGTATAATAAATAATATGCGGTTCGATTCTACCTTATTCGTACTAATGAACCTTCCGCCAGGCATCTAACGATATGTGTTCGTGCATCCTCGTTTGACTGACAGTTCCATGCCAGGCTAGGTGTGTTTACGATCTTTGATCACATACCGTCACTTAAAATCAGTTGAAGTGTGGTCAAATACCTTGCCAAACATAAAAATCGCTAAACATTGGAATTTGCTGTTGAGTAGGTGTTCCCCGAAAGATACAATCTGAATTCTTTCATATAGCGAGGGAATCCGTTTCTTAAGCCAGCGTGCTCCATCGTAGAAAAATCTTCGTTTAAAATCAGGTAAGATGGTGATCAAACGTAAGCCTATATATAATTTAAAAAAATAGAAGCGGATTTGAGAAAGAAAAAGTAAATATCCAAAATAATGTATTAGTAAAAAACACGGAAATCGGCAAGCATACGCCGAAGTAATTGAAATGACAAATACGGATACAGTCAATGTCTTAGACCGTCTTTCTTTTTTAAACGGATTAATTAAAAGGAAAAATGTCTATTTTTTTATACAATAACAAAAAGAACTACATGGGAATTGTTCCACGAATGACGGAGTAATCGATAAAAATAATTAATGTATATTAAGAGTTAATTCATCAAACGGATATCTTAGACATATAAAAAAAAAAAAAGAATTTTTAAGGGTCGTTGAATGTATTGGTAACCTCCTTAACGGAGTGGTTTGAAAATAGAATACTTACACATCCTCTCACCCCAAAAGTTGGACATCATTTCCTTTAGATAGTACCAAAAGTAATTACCTACAACATTTTAAACGTATGTTATTTACGTCTTTATATCTACGACCTCTACAGAGATGGAGAACAATGTTTGCAAGAACAGATCGAAATGAACCGTTTTCACTGTAGATTAAGCACATAATAGATTTCGCGTCACGTCCTAAACCAACCTTAAAATCATGTTCATCGCTCCTGCAACCAACAGATAAAGTTTCAGCTAAACGTTAAAACGTGAGCAGCAAACGAAATAGCGTATTTAACACCGACTGTTTACTATTATACTCAAGGTTTGTCTTTGTGCAAGCTTGTTATCACGAAATAAGTATCTGTTTCTTTTAAAGCCGCAACCATTTTCACGAAACGAAAACAATGGTCTTGTTATAACCATGAGTCATTGCCTAAATTGAAAATTTTTACAAAAAAATTATCATTATGTAGAGAAGTCAACCAGGAAGCAAGGAACTTGTTGGTTACGTTACTCAATTTGGTAGTAAAGCCATCGCGTTGATAAAAAAGTCGGGATATGTTACTGAGAGGACACGGCCAAATGTACGTGATTATGTGTACATTTTTGAACATTAAGAAGTCCTTCGCATTACCATGTTTCAAGTCCTGACTCAATGTAACGAATTCTTTGATCCTTTAGCTATCAAGTAGTGTAATTACGTTTTAGATGTGGATTATAGATATTATTATGCAGCTACAATACCAAACTCTATCCCCTGATTTTGATGTCATCTAAAATTCGCTTGTATATAGTGGGAGCACTATAGAAGCGAATTTAAATACACACATCACATCACATCATCAGCCATAGGACGTCCACTGCTGGACATAGGCCTCCTCGTGGGGGAGTTTTGCCAATACTCGCCATGCTTGGCAGGCGGGTTAGTTAGGTGTGATTGTTCAAGGAAGACACTGCTGCCCATCTTCCGGATTACATCCCTTAGCCGACTCTTACGGCTACCAGGGGTAGAGAGGGTGGGTTACTATTCTTACGCCGGCACCACCACGGCAACGTAAAACGTAAATACGTTCTTACGTAAATACAAAGTAACAAAATTATCATTTTATGAGACTAAACTAAAAAAATAAATGTTATAGACAGTGAAAAAACCTACATATAATGTTGCTGTAAAAATTTGTCACGACACACAAAACAAGCACACTTTTATTTGGTTTTATAATTTTCGCTAGTCATACACTAACTACACACACAGTTTTTGTATGTCAAGTGAAATTGTATGACCAAACAGTTGTTTTTGAACGCAACCTTTACTACTATCTAATCTATCTAATACCTTTAAACGAACAATTCTTGTATATATAATTATATAATCTGAGTCTCGGAAACGGCTCCAACGATTTTCATTAAATTTAGTACGCAAGGAGTTTCGGGGGCGATAAATCGATCTAGCTATGTTTCATTTTGAGAAAACGAAGTGTTATCCTCGTTTTTAGCCGAGAAAAGCTTGGTCACCCAGGTTCTATGACTTTATACTAGATATAACGGTACTTTCATTATTTAAAAAATCGCCCATTTTTTGCAATGTTAAAACTATTCTGCCTATTCATATGTTTTACTTTATTTTACCTGTCTGTGTGTATTAAGTTGTAATATATATAATATATCTCGATCAACTTTCAACCTGTGTTATTATCTTGTTGATTGTACGCGCCCGAAAAAACTGAGCCAAAAATATGAAATAAAGAAAACAAACAGAAGCCGTAATCATAAAGGTGTTTTCTTGTCACGATTCAGAAAATTACGAGGAAAAATGCCAGAGCTAGCTTCTGTTACAAATCGAGTAATTTGTCTTTTAAAATGGTCTTTTAGGCTAAATATATACAGGATTATAAGCTTGGGGTGCACTTAGCCGAAAGGGTGTACTCATCATTATGAACAACTTATACTATAGAAGCTGACATCATGGATTTCAAAATCGTGAGTTTTTCCAATGGAATAGCATTTTTTTAAAATGATTTGTGCGTAAAATTTTAGTATACCCGTAGTAAAAGCTTTTCATAATGATGTGTACATTGTACAATAACCTCTCTCGGCTAAGGATACCCTAAGCTTAAAACCCTGTATAGGTATGTACGTGGTTATCATAATAACCTCAAAACTACAGCCCTAGTATTTTTTCGAATAGAACATCCGTTTAAATAAATGCAAGAACTTCGATTTAAATTCGAATCGATACTTAAGTCGATCCAAAGCCAAAGTCCCCTAAGCCCCAGCGGTTTTCAACCTTAAGTCCTCGCCTAGAAAACCCTTTCAGATAAAACATTTTCCATGTTCAAAAAGGGTATTTTTCGGTAAATTCTTTGAGAACATTTCGCCGTTCTATCTCGTCTCGTTTGTTCGTTTATCTAAAGTCATTATTACTGTTTAATGTGCTGTAAAATTGAGGTAGATGAGGCGATACAACTTCTTTTATTTAGACCGCCTTAGTGTGATTCTTCTGTACTAGGATATCATATGATGTGATTTACTTATGATTGTTTAGTGCTTGGCGTCCAGTTGACTTTGGAAAAAATTTTCGTTAAGTGTTTGATATTACTGTACATCTCTTTGTATTTTACATGACTGCTCAAAAAAGGAGTGTAGGATTTTGCATGTGTTTATGTATGTATGTGAGTTTCTTTATTGCACCATAAGTTTTACATGCTTAAACAGATTTGGATGTATGAGGTATCGTTAGAATCCATACGTCATCCCGAGTGACATAAATAGCTATAATTTTTTTGAAAAAGTACATTTACTTGTAGCGATTTAAGTTTTTTAATTTTCTTAATTTTTTGCTGTTCGAATTTATTTCTATTTTATATTCATAACGGCCCTAACCGCCCTGACTACCTTATTAGCTCGTTTGGTAGTACTTATCTCTGCTTTAAGAGCTGTAAAACGTGGGTTCGATTACCACCATGGACAAAAATTTATGTGACGAACTTATGTTCGTTATCAGTCTGTAACTATTAAAAGTATGTATTTACAAAAAAGTAAATAAGTATTTAATTTTTTACCGCAATCGCAAGGAATCATGTATATGGGAACTATTCCCATTAAGAGCGGCCTTTTAGATTAGTTTATACCGTTTTTTCTGTAGTTTGTATGTTATATATATAATAAATATTCTATTAGTTATTTTGTTTCTGTTTATAAGCAAAAATACCCTAGAGATATACAGATTATTATAATATGAACTTCAGCAATGTAACGCCTAAATCAATCGGTATATCAGTCGTTCTATGGAAAAAGTGCGTTAAATATTCAACAAATGTATAAAGCTTTTTGCAATTATTGCTCTCAATTAAAGAAAAATTTAAAAATAAATGGAAGGTTTGTTCCCATAGCATAATTTATTATTTATAATTGATTGATTATCTAAGTTATGTGTGTACTAGGAGTACTAGGTACTTCTTTCATTTATTACTAATACTCCACGTAACTCTGTAAAATGTCTTGTTCTGAGATTATTTGTTTTAGTCTCCTTACCTATGTACTTTGAATGTGTGATTGGCTTTTTGCCAGTTAACGGGTCATTACTCAAAATCTATTCCTATACAACCAAAGTTCATTGCACCGCGTACTAGTAAGGACTAAAATAGTCAAATCATTACGATGAGATAATTTTACTATTTAGATTCGTACATGATCGATTCTTGAACAAACAGTTTAAATGCTCTTTTCCCATCATCAGTCTATCGTAGTCCACTGCTGGACGTGGCCTCTCCCAAGATACGCCACACAGCCCGATCTTGGGCTTTTCGCTTACATCCACTACCAGCTGTTCCACGTATATTGTTACTCCATCGAGTCTCAGAGCGTCCTACGCTACCAATTCGCGGTCTGTAGAACACGTCTACTCTAACGGTTATCAGTTTTGCGACAGATATGTCCACTGTCCAACGTCCACCCCACTGCCACTTCAGCTTGCTAATACGATGAGCTATATCCATGACTATAGTCTAAAATAAATAAATATTGTAGAACATTTCAAACAGCGCCATCTAGCCCCACATTAAGCAAATTTTGTACTATGGGAACCACTTGTTTAACAACAGTGTGTTCCGGTAGCCTCACTTGAAAATCAGTTTCATTCCAGGTGTGCTTTACCATCTTCGACCCCAAGACCACACCGACACTTAACGTAAGGTGAGCTGTGGCCAAACAATAAAAAAAATATATAAAGTATTATTTTTACAAATCTGAAGTATAAAAAATAGTGACTATGGCTTTATGTTTGGCTCTAATATTGGAGAATACTTGAAACAACAGATTTGGAGAATCTGCTATGGAAACAATCATTTTATACAAGCATATAAAGTTCCAGCAGTTCATGCTCATTGTTGACGTGTGAACCGACCGCGCTAACCACTGAGCTATAATCATAATTTTTTCATCATCGTTTCAGACGTATAACATCCACTGCTGGACATAGGCCTCCCCCATTGACTTCCATAAAGACCAGTTGGTAGCGGCTCGCATCCAGCGTGTTCCTGCGGTCTTTACGAGGTCGTCTGACCACCTTATGGGTGGGCGACGCTTGCCGGTCCGTGGCCTCCATTCCAGAACTTTGCAGCCCCATAGGCCATCAGTTCTGCGTGCTATGTGCCCTGCCCACTGCCACTTAAACTTGCTAATCCGTTGTGCTATGTCGGTAACTTTGGTTCGTCTACGGATCTCCTCATTTCTGATTCGATCTCGGAGGGAAACTCCGAGCATAGCCCTCTCCATAGCTCGTTGTGCGACTTTGAGCTTATCAAGAAGAGAGCTAAAAAGAGTTATGATCGCTACAAATAAATAAATAGTTGACCGTTTTGTTCGCCTTTGATTCAAAGTTATCTTCTAGGTACAGATTCCGTTGATATCATGTAATACCAGACACAAACCGATGCTTCTACAAGATATAATTTAAACAGACAGCAAGATAAATCGTTTCTAAAGTTTCAGAACACCGACATCTGTTTTGCGTCTGCTCTCAGGAATTTGTTATTAATCTCTGCTTAATTCTGCTTGTACAGTCAACTAGAATGAATACTTAATTTGTCAGTTTAGGTTAAATTTAAAGTACAAGCATTCGATATTGAAGATCTAAAAGATTTACTTGTTCACTACATAGGTACATATGTATTTTTTTAAGACTTTTGACAGGCTAGGTGTTTAACGACAGCGCGCCTGATGTTATGTGACGGTGTGGTCGAAGATGGAAAACACACCTAGCCTGGAATGGAATTGGCTCTCAAGTGAGGCTGCCGGAACACACCGTTAAATGCTTGGCGGCAGATTTTCAATTTGAGAGTCGTAGCTAGCCAGCCGAGTAAGTACTAGAGTAGGTACTAGTGCCCTACCACCACGCTATGGTTACCTCAAGATGTTTTCCTTCACAGGTTGTTCAAGCAAATTGTTGGCTCAAGTTGAAAATCTGCCACCAACCACTTCACTTTATCCGACAGCCCACTTAAGAACTAGTTCATTCCAGGCTAGGTGTGTCTACCATCTTCGACTACACAGTCACTGAACATGAGGTGAGCTGTGACCAAACACCAAGCCTGTCACCAGTAAAAAAGTGATGATGTAATCGAATGATGTCATGATGTAGCCTGAAATGGTACTAATTTTTTTAGAGTTCCGTATCTCAAAAGGTAAAAAAGGAACCCTTATAAGATCACTCTCTTTTCCGTCTGTCCGTTTGTCTGTCCGTGAGTCACCACCTATTTTCTCAGGAACGGGTGGACCTAACAAGTTGAAATTTACACCAAATACTGTATAAAAATCAAGGTTAATACGATTAAAAGATGTGGGCAAATTTAGATTTTCACGAAGACGTGTAAGTGCCAAAATTTATTTTAACTTTCAAGTTTTTTATCTTTCGGAATTTTCTCTTTACTTGCTTACCTTGCTTTTAACTAAAGTTGACAATTCTAGGTCAACCGGAAGTATCCTGTAGGTTTTGGATCGAAAACCTATACGGTAGTTCCCGTTGACTAGAATCACAAAATTTGGCAAGGTTTTACAGCACAAATAAAGGCAAAAATTCCAAATTTAAAAAAAGTTGAAAATTAAGGTTTTTGGCACTTACAAGTTTTCGCGAAACTCTAAATTATATTAAAATATCATAATAAAAATTATACCGACTTTATTATGGCGGTATAATGGGTAGGTACAGAACCCTCGGCGCACGAGTTCGACTCGCACTTGACCGGTTTTTTTTATATTTAAAATTAATTAGACGAACTAGATGCTCTTGTGATGGTAAGAGATAACGCCTGTCTGTGTCTATTGCAGCGATACACAGAAATTTGAGTAGCAAAACCAATTCTTGGGCATCGCTACTTTAGCGCTCATTGAACTTTGAAACTTTCGATGGTTAGTCTCAACAACCCTGGAATTTCGCTAGAACTAGTTATTAAATTCTATATAGAACCTCTATGATAAACTTATTTAATTAAGTGCCAATGCAACAAGAAGCAACAAATGATAACATAACTACTATCATGGTAAACTTTATATATTTATATTTTATGCAATTTATTTTTAAAGTTGTTAATAAGTCAGTACTTATTAACAACAGTTTACATTTAACATATTACTAGCTGCGCCCCGCGGTGTTACCCGCTATATTTTTTCGGGATAAAAAGCCAATGTGTTAATCCAAGGAGTCAGCTATCTCCATACCGGATTTCATCAAAATTGGTCTAGCCATTTGAGCGTGAGAAAGTAACAAACATACTAATACACTGACACACAAGCTTTTGCCTTTATAAATATCATATGCCTTATTCCAGGGCCTAAAGTACCTACATGCAAAATTTCACCCAGATCCGTTGAGTAGTTTCGCGTGAAGGCGTGACAAACCAACCAACCTAAACTCGCATTTATAACATTAGTTAATAAACTCGACAAATGGCAAATGTGGAAGCATAATGCCAAAACCAAGGGAAAAAAAAAACATTAGTTAGGATTGTGATAAAATTTCTGTTAGATAATGAAATAGCCTCGTTTTACATACGACATTGAGAGTTTTGTTAAACATACTACAAGTAACTTTAAAGCTACTTCTGTTTGAAACTGTACCACTGAAAGATATTTTCGGAACATGATAACATGGGAATTTACATTGTAACGCTACTTGTATGTTGTTTTAATTGCAATAACCTCATATTTGTTTATATTCGCATAAAATTCCCGAGGGCAAATAAAAATACAACAAGCTGAAGAGTTTAACAAATCTATAACCCGACTGCGAAAAACATAGCTATAAATAAATAAAGGAAAGAACTCTTTAAACCAATTTATTATTTCTAATTAAATTTAAACATGTAACTTCAATATATTTATGTAATCCCCTTTTAATTTCTTTTATTTAGATGCCCTACTTTATAAGGTTGGTATTTTTTTAAAAATAACGTATACTATTTCGCTCCCATAAACCACCCTCTAAGGACACTTGGCTTATTGAGACCAAACTTACGATACCTTAATTGTCGTAATCCATCCAGCCGTTTGGAAGTTACGAGGTAATAAAGAAATTTACATACATACAAGATACGCGCGAAAAACATAACCCTTCCTTTGCAGTCGCGTAAAAAGAGCCAGTTCTATTCCAGACTGCATTCACTATATTCGACCACACCATCACTTAGCATCAGGTGATCTGTCGTAAAACACCTACCTTGTCAACCATAAAAAAAAATGTATCTCTGCTATAGAATAAATAAAAATACGATATTTCTGTTTACAAGATGTCACAACAGAAGCCCTTCAAAAAATTTCCCTACTCGTATCAGAAATACCAGGTATTTACAGAATTATTTACACAAAACTCGAGTTCAGTTGCCAGTTATCATAAAGCACTTATTCATTTACACCACATGTAAAGCTTGAAACTAGTTCTTATTACGTGAGCGTTAGAATTTAAATTGTAACGTCAAAAACCATATCGAAACAACCTTGGTGAAAGCCATTCAATTGTATATTATTATTATGTGCTTCACTTCAGCTCAAGGCAATGTAATTTGCACGTAATACGTTATTACAAAACTCGCAGTTTTGAGAGCAAAAGCTCAACTCTTGCCTTTTATATGAACACTGGGACTTCCGGAACAACCCTGTTTTTGTTATTAATACTCCCACAGCTAGGCGCACAGCTTCTATTAATGGAGATAAGGGTAAGAAATCCACAACGCCAAGTGCGGGTTGGCAAACTTCATACATCTTCGAGAACATTAACCGTCTTACCACAAAAAAGTTAAACATCTGTTGAACACGTGTTTAAAAAAAGTGTTACCACAAAACTTCGTTTTACGATTGTCTAGAGTTAGACACGACTTAAACACTGTCTAAATTTAAACAACGGGCATAGCTAGTTTAACCGATGTCTAAGTTCTAATGTCAACCAAATAACTGTCAACAGAGAATTGACCATTACTACTTTTTGCTGTAAACATTGTGATCGTGGTGAAATTAGCAGTATCTTCTTCGTATTTCTTTTGAAAAATAGTTGTGAATACGATTACGAATACGATACCTATGGATATTATAGAAATCATTGATTTTATCGACGATATGGATTTAGAGGACCTTGAATTCATGGATCGCTTTCGCTTTTTCTTTATTTACTGTTTTATTATTCATATTGACTTTTTAACTTCGTGTTAAAACAAAATAATTATGATTCAAGACCGGTACAATACAAACAGCAACAGGCTTCAATCCAAATCCCAGTAGATGTCATGGCTGTCATTAGTCAGTTTTTTTTTTTTACTTTTGAGCGATACGTTCCATTTCTTTCCATGAGATCAATTCACTATAGCGTTACATTACGTTTTTGTTTGAACTTAACTTAATAGCATTAATTTAATAATTAAAATAGTATTTAATTTCATTATTAACTATATTTTGACTTACATACTAACAGTTGTAATGTAATAATTGTTCAGAAAATCATGTACCTAATCTCACGCGATCTGCGTAAAATGGAAGCGAAAGAACGGAACTACCTGAACTAAAAAAAAGGTTGAACGAATGTTTTATGGTGTTGCCAAGATTTATGAGTTAGACATTGTTTAGAAAGACACTCGCTAAACACAGTTTTGTGGTAACAAAAGTTAAACATGCGTTAAACATGTGTTTATCTTTTAGACAGTGTTTAGCTAAACATTTGTTGGACCACTGTTTTATCTGTCTTTTGTAGTAAGACCGTAAGAATTCTCAGACATGCAGAATTGTTCTCGATGTTTTCATTTACCAATTAATGTTAGCGCCAATATGCACAAAACTATGAAAAGACAGCGATGTGTGCCGTCGAATTCCAACCCAGGACCTGAGATTGTCAGTCAGGCGCTTTCCCAACTAGGCTGCCGTGGCTTACTAGGCTACCGAAGCTTACTAGGCTGCCGTACCTTACTAGGCTGCCGTGGCTTACTAGGCTACCGAAGCTTACTAGGCTGCCGTAGGTTACAATGCTACCGTTGCTAACTTCTGTCATCTTGAAACAATGTACAGATGATGTAATGACTCGTATTCATTAGTGCTATGGAAGACAAATCAGTGACTTGCATTCTTGGAGTTCAACCTCGTGGAGTGGATCGTAATCCTTTGTCACGATTGTTCGTGAAATGAGTTCTGGTATGACATCACTAGTTAGACATTAATTATACATTCCTTCTTATTACCAATAAAATATACAGACATCACGTTAATTTAAATGTACAGTGTGTCTAGCACGAAAATTAGAATACTTTTTCGAAAATTTACGATATGAAAATTTATGAAAAATGGATCGTCGTCTCTGGTGAGCGTAAATCAAAAACTTAGCAAACATTTAGTATGAAAAGCTTGACGAAAGTTTTTACTAGAATAAGTATCCTAGCATACACACATAACTGTGTACCTACTCTCGAATTTGTAAGCTTAGCTCGTGTTTCTTCGAGTGTTAACTATGTTTAAAAATAGTGATGTTTTAACCATAAAATAAGGAATGTCACGCATGAGTGTGAGAATGTATTATGACGTAGTAAAACATAATCTTTTCTTTCCAAGATTTTATAGAAGCGTCTAGAAAAGCACCAAAACTTTACAAGAGCATGGACTGGACGTGACTGTGACTTGGTGTATATATGTTACGGCGACTAAGACTTATATTACATGTTTTTATCATGAGAGACTGGAAAAATATGAAATATTTGCTACTGACAGAATGATCAAAGTGCAATGACAAAAATAAAGATAAAATATACTCCCTAACAGGTGGCCGTATTCTCTAACTCTCAAGAGATTCCTTATCACAAACACTTATACCATTATATGCTCGAGCTTATACCATTATGATTCATGTAATGTAACTCGATTACGTTACGTGCAACGTGGTTAAAGGCACATTTGAAATTATGTTAGATGTTTTAGAGTGGGAATCGTAATAGAAAAGCTTCCCCACGACGTACCGGGTTGATTTTACTTGATGATTTCTAATGTTTGATATTATATAAATACAAATATTTTATTGATAACACCAAAGTTAAGGGTAATATTTTCATTGATATTTAAAAATTACATTTAAAAATATAAAAATATTAACATATGTCAATATAACGAATATGTTTATTTATTATATATACATATTCGTGTCAAATACAAAATATGTTCAAGCTCTCGTAAATAATCGTCAAAGTCATAAACCAAGGTCTCCTGAAGCCTAGATCTTAGCTTGCTTCTGAAGCACGCGATGGAAAGTGCATCGCGAATGGATAGTACGTATATTTTAACTTTTTTACGCTTTTTCTGATATGGCAAGGAGCAGTAGGTATACAAGATACAATCAAGTGCGCATATCCGCATTCTAGTTGGTAATAAAGTAGATATTGTTCTCCAGCCGTGATGCCGATTAGAATCGATAAATTAATGAGTCTTTTAAGTACTGATTTCATAAAATATCCTCTGATTATATAAATAAATATAAATGAATTACGTGACATCTTAAATAGCAACTTTAGACTAACATGGAAAAAAACCTGTTGACAGGATATGAAGAAACCCTGAAGAAACGTAATAACAACATGAATTTTGGGTCATGTACTGATTTTTACTAATAGTTATAAACAAAAGTTGTACAATAATAAATAATTTAAATACCCCAAGCAAGTTACCTACCTATTCATATGTCTCTGACGAATCCTCAAACTTGTTTTATTGTTGACATGCTAGTTGTTTGACTACAGCTCACCTTATGTTAAGTGACGGTGTGGTCCAAGATGGTAAAGTACACTTCGCCTGAAATGGAACTGGCTTAACATAAGTGAGGCTTCCAGAATGCTGTTAGGTGCTTGGCGACAGATTTTCAACTTGAGAGTAGTAGCTAGCCTGGCGAGTACTAGAAAAAACATACTCTACCACCATGCTATGGTTTCCTCACAATGTTTTCCTGCACCGACAGTTCAAGCTCATTGTTGGGGTCTGAACCTATGTCCTTCGGCGTGTGAACCGACTGCGCTAAACACTGAGCTATCATAGCTACAACTTAATTCCAATACATACAAAATAATTAATAAAAAGTATTATCAATCGTGTATTGACATTTTGTAAAGACGCATAGATATCGAAATCGTACAACTATAATATAAAAAAATATTTTAAAATACACCTTATAGTCTCCTGAATTAGTACGCCAGTACATCAACTATTACTTGGAAACTAAATAAAGCTCTATAGCAAAAAAATCTTCTTAAGAAACTTTGATCAAATATTTGGTTAACAATGAGCCAGCCACCGCTCATGTAAATAAGCTATGAGTAATTATATTAAAAGGCACGTTCAAAATTCCCAAATGATATTTTATAAATACCTCCCAGTTGACGGTATCGACAGGCACGATTCTCAGGATAGTTGGTGCGTAGTTTAACAAGAACCTAAGCGGAAAATATGTTAAATCTATCGAATCATTGGGCGGGAATTGTAAACGTTTACCAACTTGACAGTTTCTCTTAATCTATCTGATCTAATTTCCTGCTCAAATTTTAATAAAATCATTTGTATTTGAGAATACCATAGAACAAGCTTTATTAAAAAACACAAATACCTATTTGCTATTTGTTTTATAAATTATAATAAATAATTTAAAAAAAAAAAGAATATAACTAGTGCCACTCGGGATGATGTGAGTATTCTAGCAATACATCCAAATCTGTTTAGGTATTTAAAAGTTATGGTAAAGTATATAGAAACTTACATACAGACATTAACCCTAAAAAAATTATACTTTTTTTGGGCAGTCGTATAAAAAAAGATTTACAGAAAGTTATCGAACAATATTATTATTAAAAAAAACTTTCTTGACTGTTGCAATCTTTGGAAAAAAAACTTACAATCGAACAGCATTTTATTTTTATTGATTACTAGCTGTGCCTCGCGGTTTCAGCCGCGTTAGTCCAGATCCCGTCGAATGTCGAAGGCAGTGGGAATGTCAGGATAAAAATATAGCCTATGTTAATCTGGGATAATGTAGCTTTCTAACTGTGAAAGAATTTTTGAAATCGGTTCTGTAGTTATGGATCCTGTTCAATGCAAACAAACAAACAATCAAATCTTTCCTCTTTATAATATTTATTTACTATAATCGTCGTCGATCGATACTGGGTAAGTAGCTAACTTTTGCACAATGTATCATCTTATAAGGTTAGTAGGCAAAGTTACCTAAATAGGTACAAAGAATGCAAAAGAATTGAGAATGATAATATCTATAGAGATATACATTTATGTACGTATTGTCATGTAGCTAGAGTTATTAGCATGCATGCATAATCTTTTCTATTCAATTTAACAAACCTAATCTTTTCTTGTTCCTATTAAGTAAAAAAAAAATTTGCCGTCAAGCACTTAACGGAGCGTTCCAGCAGCCTTACTTGAGAACGAGTTCCATTCCAGGCTATGTGTGTTTATCATCTTCGACCACACCATCAGTTAGCATCAGCGGTCTTTTGTAGCGATGATAGCTCAGTAGTTATCACAGTTCACACGCCGAAGAGCATGGGTTCAAACCTCAACAATGAGCTCGAACTTCCGATGAGTGAAAACATCGTGTGGAAACCTAAGCGTAGTGGTAGAGTACTTTCTAGTACTCGGCTGGCTAGCTACCACCCTTAAGTTGAAAATCCATCGCCTAGCACCTAACGGTGTATCCCGACAGCCTAAACTTCGGCACTTTAGAAATAATTCAATTACAGTATAGATGTGTTTACCATCTTCGACCACACCGTCAAAGACCTAGCCTGTCAACAATAAAAACGAATATTTTATTGAAGGTCAAGGACGTTTGGTCAATGGTATAGCTGATGTTTTTTGCGATTATATTCCAAAAGTTAGTGACATGGTTGGGGTATATTTATATGATAGAGCCCTTAAATATTGCTACAAATTATTAAAAATCTACCAGGTCAACAATTGATCCTGGCAACTCTAAAGTTGATATATTCGGGTTCCATATCATATGAATGGCTAATTGATTAGACGAAGTACTTTTTTCGAAATTCTAACAAAACTCCTTCCTCCTCCTTCCCCCAAACAAATTCCTGGAGCCGTGCATAACCGTTTTTGAAGAGTGAAACTTTCGGCCGCGGGCGAATTTTCAGCCGGCCGAGATACGAATACCCATTATCATAATTTTATTGTTCCTGAACAGCCAAGCTCATTAATAAGTTAGCTAATTTTGCTCGGGCGTATAATTTTGCACATCTTTAATAAATTGGTATGTGTGAAAGCCCCGTTTTGTTTATTTATTTGGCAAACATAAAACAAATAACATTAACATTATTTGACATAAAATAAATTAAAAATGTCTAATTAAATTAACCCTGTAGTTTATGCAAACATATAGCGAGTATACGTATATTATTATACATATAATTGAAATGAGATCTAATGATAATAATGAGATTAACGCCTCAGCGTGAATGACTGTACTCGGAAAATGTTCAGTAAACCAACCGAGTCTGTCATGTTGTTATAAACTATCCCACAGCTGGGCGTGGTTCTCTGCTCATTGTGAGAAGGGTAAGGTCCACTACGATGGCCAAGTGCGGGTTAGCAGAATTTACACATCTTCGAGAACTTTTTTTTATGTACTCTTAGGTTTCATCACGATGTTTTCCTTCGCCGTTTGAAGTTATCGGCAATACGCACATAAAGACAGAGAAAAGACATAAAAGCCGGCCAAGTGTGAGTCGGACTCGCGTACCGAGTTCCTTACAAACCTGTAGGTATATAAGTAAAAGCTTTTTTTTAATGGTATTTTATGCTTTTCGCAGTTTTTCCTTTATCTGTGCTATAAGACGTTGCTTCGTACCAAATTTCAAAATTCTGAGTTCACTTGAAGTACCCTGCAGGTTTTGATTCCCTTGCGAGTGTCGAAAATTTGCAGCATATACGGCTGTATCTTTTGATTGCGTTGGCTTAGAAACTTATTTTTTCACAGCTCCGAGGGACAGTAGACCTGAGAACACGCGTTCCTGAGAAAAAGGGTCTTGACAGACAGACAGACAGACGGACAACAAAGTGATCCTATAAGGGTTCCGTTGTTTCCTTTTGAGGAAACAACGAACCGAAACTCTAAAAAGACATAAAACAGAGAAAAGACAGAGGTGCGTGCCGTAGGATTCGATCCCAGGACCTCCAGATTGGAAGCCAGACAGTCTCTCAACTAGTCTGCCGAAACTTTAGTAAGCCATATTGCACTGCAAATCCATTTCAATCAGACTATTCAGGGTTGCAACTGCTAGAAACTGCAATATTAGCCGCAGTACTAATTGTTCCACCAGACGGCTGACATCTACCAATTTGTAACTTAGTACACGGCATCCAATTCTCTGACTTAGTAGCCATATGTACAAACAGGTGGATACATCACTACACTTCGAAAAACGATATTTGAAGATTATGAACTTACTTTGTACTACCATTTAGCCAAAAATATACTAATGCCTATTTTAAAGACTTTATTTATAATAGATCTTATAAATAATGCTGTCTTTTTTATTGCAGTCATTTGACTCCGTCAAGCAGTAGTGTGGTACTGCAACTAGCGAAATTATAGGGCTGTTGAGACTAAACATCAAGTCTCAAAGTAATGAGAGCCAAAGCAACGATGCCCTAGACTTTGTTTTTACTACTGAAAGTTTTGTGTATGCAATGGTCATGGACAGGCGTTATATCTTATCATTAGGAAAGCATCGCTCTCGTCTCATTACTTTTACATTTTAAAAAAGCAGTATTTTTATTACAAAGTTTAGATCTATCAACCATTGCCTTCAAAATTAATTTTACTATCCTACCAAATTAAAAAAGCGTTACATTTACAGTGTATCATGTAGTCGTAATTAGATTTTGATTTTGGTAGAGTTATGTAATATTCTCTCTCTTGAAAGTACAATCATATGCTCAAAATAATGGCTTGTTAAAAATAGTTTGTATAAAGCTGTCACATCAGTTCTACAAGATATTCAGTTAGACGACGTCGATTATTTAGGACGTTACTGCAATTTATTTAATAGATAGTAACAACATCTGTTACTAGAATTATCTATAATGACTTATTGGTAGCATAACTCGTTTACATGATCAACGACAGTCGCAAAATACGTAGGTACAAGATTCTTAAATCCATAGTTATAATCATAGCCCTGTTGGCTAATTCCCGCCAAGGACAAATGTTTGTTTGGTATAAACAAATGTTTGTTCTGTGTCTGGGTGTTCTGTATGTATTATAAGTATGTATTTACAAAAAAAGTATTCATGTATCCTATCAGTTATCTGACTTCCATCACACAAGCTCTGCTTAGTTTGGGGACAGATGGCGCTGTGTGTAATGTGTCCTACAATATTAGGAGCGTGTACAATAAAATTTACGGGTGCTGATTTACTCATCATTCCTCTCCAATATCTCCGAACAATTTAAGCATCCCTCTGTCTAGCTCTGTATTTGTAATTGTTAATACTCAAAATTGTTTATCTTCCACTTCATCATCATCATCATCGTCATCATCAACGTCGTCGCCGTCGTCATCATCGTCATCATCATCATCATCATAATCATCATCATAATCATCATCATCATCATCTCAGCCGTAGGACGTCCACTGCTGGACATAGGCATTGACTTCCATAAAGACCGGTTGGAAGCGGCTCGCATCCAGCGTGTTCCTGCGGTCTTTATGAGGTCGTCTGTCCACCTTGTGGGTGGACGTCTTACGCTGCGACTTTCGACTTGAGGCACTGAACTTCCACTTGTCTGTCGGTTATTCTTATATTATTGTTACCCGTTGTATATGTATAAAGTACTAACCGCAAGACAGAGCTAGCGTCCGAGATTCAGAATTTCTTGTTCGGGTTTAACACTCTCCTAACACTCCTTTTCATTTCATTGTTTATTTAACTTCAACTTACCTACTCATTTATTAATTTGTAATGTCATTGTGATGTGTCAAACTATTATTATTTACTTAGTTAATTATAAAGATAATTATATTATATTAATGCAGACGATGTCTAACCGAAGTCTTAATAGATTGTATAGTTATTTTTGTTGATTGATTAACTCTTTATTATCTACACCAAAAATTATACAATACAGAAGAAAAAGAAAATAAACCTAATTAAAAGGTGTAACAACTGGCAACCTTAGTGTCACGAGTCTTTTCGTCATCCATCCCGCAAACTCTGAAGTCAAAAGTCTTCAATCAGTGCGTTTTTCCTGTCCTGACCTACGGACCCGAGACGTGGACACTCACAGCAAGAATAGTGCATAAGTTCAAAATCGCTCAGCAAGCTATGGAAAGATTTCTCTGAGGTATTATATGTGGAACGAAGTAATTCGCCAAAGAACTAAAGTCACAGACATAGCTCAGCGTATTAGCAAGCTGAAGAGGCAATAGGCTGGACATATCTGTCGCAGAATCGATAACCGCTGGGATAGACATGTTCTAGAATGGAGATCGCGAATTGGCAAACGTAGCGTACGACGCCCTTGGACTCGATGGCGTGACGATATTCGTAGGGCAGCTGGCGGTGGATGAAATCGAAAATCCAAAGATCGGGCTGAGTGGCGTGTCTTGGGAGAGGCCTATGTCCAGCAGTGGACTTCGATAGGCTGATGATGATGATGAACATAAATATATCTACATTCCAATAATAACATATCCTAATACATAGATTAGCTAGAATGACTAAAAATATACTAATATATAAAATTAATATTGTCCCAATCCACAGTTGGACTGCTAAGAACTTACCGTAAAACGTTTCACAGCTTGCAGAAGGGGTCTTCAGAGTTAGATGTAAACTATTTGCTACGCTGGTACAAAATTAATGCAACAAACACTAGGTTATTAAATCGATTTAATACCTACACGTAATTTTCTATGAATCACTGTCGATAAAGTACAGGAATACATATAATTATTTTATCAACAATGTGATCGTAATGACCTATAACAAAGCCGATGATTTCCAATTCGTCATGCTTGTGTCTAAGTTTAATACACAAACTCGCAATGCCATTATAATTATGATAATACTTATATGTGTCATAGAGTAATGAGTGCATTGCGCTGGACTTTGTTATGCTTGTTGTGTTGTTGTTGTTAAAGCTCTGGATTCCACTGCAATGCAATGTACACAAAATAAGAAACATTACTAATGCTTGCAACTCTATTTTGATAATTATCAATTAGTACTGCCAATTAGAGTTGCAATAATAGATCTGCATTGTGAGGTGTAAATATATGGGTTTGATTTCCATGCAGGACAAATATTTGTGCGACAAACATAGATATTTATTATATTTAAATTAGTAAAAAGTTGAGCAAGACATGTACACGAATCTAACGTAAAAACTCTTTGGCCCTACATAGACCTTATTCCTGTTACCGACATAGCCCAACGGATAAGCAAGTTGAAGTGCCAGTGGTCAGGACACATAGCACGCAGAACTGATTTCCGATGGGGCTGTAAAGTTCTGGAGTGGAGACCACGGACCGGCAAGTGCAGCGTAGGAAGTCCACCCACAAGGTGGACATACGACCTAATGAAGACGCTGAATGCGCTGGATTCAGCGCATACCTAATGAAGGCGCTGGATGCGAGCCGCTTCCAACCGATTTTTATAGACGTTAATGGATGTAGGGCTCCTCTAGTCCAGCAATGGACGTCCTACGACTGAGATGATTATGATGATGACTCTTTGGCCCTACATTTCTGCTTGTTTACAGTTTACATGCACATAAATATTTTGAAGTATTTGTGTGAATTAAGGATCTTGACGTATTTGTGTGCGTGTCGAACGTTCTAAGATTATAGGGCCAAGGAGTTTTCACTCAATTTTACGTAACATTTTATCTCTACTTTTTTCTATCTATCCTCAAAATATAACTTACAACTTAAAGTTTTTTTTTGGCGGGTGAAACATCTTAACTCATCACAAATTCGTGTGAATACTGATGCTATAGGTAACAACACAGTTGGAGTTTTTGGCGGGAACGCGGAAAGAGTCGTGTCACCCCATTGTATTATTTCCGAAACTAGTGTTTTTTCGAGTGTTTATGTATAAAAATAGTGGTATTTTATTCATAAAGTGCTGAATTAAAAGTGTAAGTGTGGGAAAGTGATATAATGTAGTAAAACATGATTGTTCGTGTTGATTCCTGAACTCCATCGAAGCTTATTAAATATATAGTAAAGTAATCACTAATTTACTAAGGCATCAGTGGATTTGACTGGCACGGACTGGACTTGACCAAGACTGGACTTTGACTGTAACTATAGGTGTTAGACATGAATTGCAAAAATCGAAGACGAGGCAGTATGGATTTACAGCAGCAGACTGCCCGAACGGGCAAATTAAATTTTAAAAAAATCAACACAGTTTTATTATCATTTTTCTAAACAAATTAAGATAATTTACGATAGGTAATTAATTTGCTATATGTATTATTTTTATTGGTTTAAATTATTTATGCCTGGAAGAGATCGCTCTTAACGATAAGGCCGCCACTTGTGGCACTAGCTCATAAGATTCTTTTGTTTTCTGTATTCTTTTTCTATTTTTGGCGTGCACTATAAATAGATTCTATCTGTCTATAATTTATATTACAAAAACTATGTTAACAATGAATAAGACGATTTTATTATCTTCATCTCAACAAATCATTACCTACTTAGCAAAATTCCGTTAACTTTTAAGTACTGAGATTACTAAGGTTAAAAGCATTCATAAACTATTTAAGTTGGAAACAATCTAAGAGAAGTTTGAGTTTTGTTGTTACGTAAGTACAAATTGTTTTGGCCGGAATAGGTTGCGAGAGGCAAAGTTCAGCCTACCATGCTTGCATTTTAAGCTGTACTTACACTTTGTTCATGCAAATAAAAAACACTTCATATTTTTTACTAAGAAAACGTTGTAGTTCGAAATGTAAAAAAAAAGAACTGGCTACATTATGTGGGTTTGCTTGCGTTGTCTAGTTATACTAGACACAAAATTCGCCCTAGTAGTCATATATTAATATCTACAAGGTTAAAAGATTTAATTTAAAAAACAACTATTACTGTGAATGCTTGCAAAATACTTAAACTACAAAATCGCGATAAAAAATTTGCTGCTCCATGTATTTGGTCGAGGGTCAGCGTAATTTTCCCATTGCAAAAGTTTTTCATTTTAATTGGTAGATCTGAAGATAATTAAGTATTGCTAACGAAAGACATTTCACATAGCGCTGTCTAATTCCAAACAAAGGAAAGAGTGTACTATAGGAATCAGATCGATTTTGCTGCGGAGCAGTAGTGTTTATTCATTACTGTGTTCCGGTTTAAAGGGTACTGTAGCTAGCGAAATTACAGGGCTGTTAAGACTAACCATCGAATGTCTCAAAGTATTGAGCGCTAAAGCAGCGATGCCCTGGTTTTGCTACTTAGTGCTTTAGTTCTGTGTATTGCTGCAATGGTTATGGAATGCGTCATCTTTTACCATTAGCAAAACGCCACGTTCGTCTCATTACATTAACATTAAAAAATAAAATATGTGATAGAATACTTTTAAGCTGCTTCTTGGAAAATTGCTGAAAAACCAATAACACGCTTGTTTGGAAAGGGCACCAAAGCCTGTTGCTCCAAGTTGCTTGTCTGTCGGTTTTCTACTTGATACACTTTGAAGAGTGTGTTTCAGAGCTGCAAGAGATCGGAAACGCACCCACGAGCTCTTAAAAGCGACACCGCTTTATGGCTGATATTCCAAAAACTCCTTCCTTCCTTTGTACGAACCGCTAAACATCGGAATTTGCTGCCCGAATGGGTATTCCCCGTTAGAAACAATCTGCTTTGTCCCTTCAAGTTGCGAGTGAATCGGTTTTATCTAGGCAAGCGTGCTCTATCGTAAAGCCACATCTTCGCTGAACATCAGGCGAGATGGCGATCAAACGTAAACCTATTTGTAAATACATATATATTTTGTTAATGCATACTCGTCATACATATTTAAATATAAAAAGTCAACAATGAATTGCTAAGTACATACATTAACAAACGACGTAAACTAGACAGCAACGTCCCGTCCATGAACCTACATTGAACTATTTATCCAAAAAAAGCGCGATGAAGTCATTAGGTGATTATATTTATGCCGTCACCTTTACCACGAGTCTTCGGTATCTCAACTTCAGTAAACTTAAATAGTTGATTGACACCGAGGTCGCTGAGCGGTTTTCACATAAGAAAAGCCTTTAAAAAGGTGTAGGTTTCATAACAATACATCCAAAATAAATAACATATTATCGAGACATGGGATTATGAAGCGTAATAATTTACAAATTGTGAACGATAACAGATGTAGGAACAAAGGTCGTACTCAAAGTCACAGACAAGTAATTTAGACGACACGTGGTTACCAGTAGCAGCAATTATATCAATAATTGTATAAAGGACTCATTTAAAAGTATATTCATAGTAAACACATGCGAAGTACCTGTTCCGTGTTTATTATAAATTAATTTAAGTCCCTAACTAACTTAATAATATTCCAATAAAATCAAACACAGTAAAAAATGTTCTTGATGGCGCTATAGTATCAAAGATTATAAAATACAATAGTATCATAGATTATTATAAATAGTACCACAGATTATAAATAATATCACATATTATAAATAGTACCACAGATTATAAAATAGTATCAAGGATTATAAAATACGAATAGTATTACAGATTATAAATAGTATCACAAATTATAAAAACAACAAATGTAATTTTGCTTAGGAGACGAGTAAAGGCTCCTTGGCCCTTCAACATTAATTACTTGTCTTATACGAGCTACAGTAACCTAAATACCTTGATACATACATATGTGTGATTAAAATCTTAAGCAAACAAAAACGTAGTACGTACAAGCAAAAATTGTAAGCTGTTTACTGAGATCGTACCTACTCAATATTGTATCTGAACTTTACTCTAGATAATCTATCTATCTAGTAACGTGATATGAATTCTAAAATAATCTAGTAACGTGATATGAATTCTAAATTGTATTTATAAAAGTTTATGAATATTGTTGTAATTGTCAAATTGAAACTTAATAGTAGGAAAGTTTTAAGAAAATGCTCCGTTTTTTTATTATTTTCCTTCTTTTTCTAAATATTTTACAAAAAATCTATTTATCCATTTTACGTCAAAATTTGATTTAAATGTGAAATGTGCAGTAAATATACTCCTAGTAATAAGTAAAGATATCTGTTGGAAGGCAAGTACTTGTATTTAGGTAATGATAGAATTTCGGGTCAATGCCAGATAGTTTTTCAAAATACCATGAAGTAATTACGAGGTATTTTAGTAAAAAGCGTATCTACGACTAATTGAATTGCTTGAGGCGTCAAATGCGCGGTGCGAAAATGTGATAATACAGTGGATAAGGCATTTAATTTTTAAACGAAGATAAAACCCCTTCTGGTTTAATCTTTTTAAGGTGCCGGACTGTATTGGAGTATGTAGAATTCTAGGTACCTACTAAATCTATCTAAGGTAAGGTCATCGTCTCCAGGGTTAAATTAAATCGATAATGTGTCGTAAACTCCATGGCGCGACGCGATTCGATCGATACGAGTACAGAGCAGTCAATGGTGATGTTTCTAAGCTGGATAGACACCTATTTACTCGTATCTTGAAGAGACACAAGTTCTACTTTAAAGAGAATTGAAATAATGGTTAGTCCAAGTACACAGCTATGCTTCTCTTATTGAATTATTCGATTATTTTTAACTACACAAGCAACAAAACTCGTCCAAATCACAAAATATAAGTGTGCCCTGTCCTAAAGACATTATAATCACGTAGCTCCTATTCTCTATAATTTCTTCGACTATTCCGTCACTTAACATCAGGTGAGCCGTGGTCAAACACCTAGCCTGTAAGCCATAAAAAAAAGGTGCCAACATCCGATCACCAATAATAATATAACAATAAAATATTTTGTATTATTTATTTGTATATTTAATAACAAAACAAAAGCCTTTCAATATATTGGCTCAGTTTTAAATCCTCTTCCGAAAGTATTCAATACCTACTATTACAGAAGTAGTGTGTTTATTTTAATATTTCTTTTCTTTCCCTTATCAGCACACCCCATCCTAAACTTGTTAGAATCCTCTTCATGCTAAGGTTGCCTTGGAGGGGTTCGATCTTGGTGGTAAGGCCGCCGATTGTTTCACCAGTATTATGTTTTATATTATTACAATTGTTGGTAATTAGTGTGAACAATAAAACGTTATATTATTATTATATATATATATTTCAGTTATTTATTTATTTTCTTAGTTATTAATTTTTTACATTATATACGAGTATACAAAAAAAACACAAATAATATTAAAAAAACTTGAAAAATAGGGTGCTGCCGACAGCGGGGCAGGGCTCAAGCTGCCGGTGGTTAGGGCTGCAGAGTGAGGAACCACCTAACAATGCGCGCCGTGTCAAGGATCACTGCCCTTTTGAATCTGACCTTTCACCCAAAAGTCTAGCGAGAGTCTCTTAAGATGTTGGTCGAGACTCTTTATTATAAGACCGTTCACCGTGACAACTATCGGGACAATGGTCGAATCGACATTATTATTATTATTCCAGTTATTTATTTTTTAACTTAATTTTTTAATTTTTTACATTAAATATATATAAAAAAAAGACAAATAATATAAAAAACTTAAAAATTAGGGTGCCGCCGGCAGCGGGGCAGGGCTTATTATTATTATTATTATTCAAACGTCTATGATAAGTTAAATAAATAATTAGAAATTATTTATACATAGAACTTTATAAACTAGTCGGTTTAAAAAGCAATCACTTCCATGAAGATACAGGTTTAGATAGATTTTTTTAGACGAATAATTGATTTATTCTGTTGTATAATTAATTCTGTTGTAACTATTGTATTATTCTTCCTTTATTTTCTAAAACTATGTATACCTACTAGACAATTGACCGCTTCTTTAGGAACAAACAAGCTATTGTTCGAAATACAATTTTCCGTGAAGGAAAAACCCACAAAACATGTAATTAACCCGGAGATACATTAACAGCGGCGTTAACATCGTTACTAGCAGGCTTTATAGTAAAAGGACCAGTGACTGTTATTAAAGCCGTGACAAAATGAAAAAGACTATTACATATATAAATAAGTGTTTCTGAATCAATATGAGATTATTAGGCGTTATGATAAAATTCAGATATGATTTGCAAACATAACGCTAATGTTTAGTCTATTGAATTCGCTTAAGCTATAAGATAAGTAATATGCTCTAAGTCTTAAAGTTGCTGAGATGAGAGCGGTTTTATCCATGAGTTCTTCATTGCATAGACTAATTTTGATGTCTACAATAAAGCGTTGTTCTATTTATCTATATATAATTATGTGTCTTAAGTTTTTGTATCTCAGTGGTGATTGGTCAGATCACATGCCGAGGGACGTGGGTTTAGACCCCAACGATGTGCTTGAGCTACCAATGAAGGGAATCATCTAAACTTAATCTAAAGGAAACCTTAGCATGGTGATGGGGCACTTTTATAATACTCGGGTTGCTAGCTCAAGCTAATAATTTTTTTTTTTAATGTGAAAGCAATGACACGATCGATACGCTCTCCTGATGGTAAGAGATGGTAATAGATAATGACCATTGCTACATACACACAGAACTCATACACCGAATTTTGAGTAACAAAATAAAGCCCCGAGCATCGCCGCTTTGGTGCACATTACTTTGAGACTTTCGATAGTTAGTCTCAACAGCCCTGTAATTTCTCCACCTGTAGTGCCCTTCGAGCCGGAACACAGTAATGTTTACACACTACGGTTTGGCGGCAGAATATTTACTATACTGCGGTGGTACCTACCTTGACAACCTCCTGCTAAGGAGATCTACCACCAAGTAAAAAATCAGCCGGTGGTGCAGCTTCACTTGTAGTCAATTCCATTTCAGGCTAGGTGTGCATTGCATCTCCGATCACACCGTTATATAGCATCAGATGAGCTGTGGTCAAACACCTAGCCACCTTTAAAAAAAGTTACAAAATTTGAGCCTACTTAAAATTAGCGCGACCAGGCTTGCTAGTGCGGTACTAGGTAACTACAGTAATGACTATGAATTTAGCCACGCCGTTCTGTAAAGAATAGAACTCACTGTGTATTGCCACAATCCAAAGTAGCTTTAGCAGGCTTAACAGTTTTACCCGGCCATATTTCAAGCCACTACACTACCTTTGTATGTGGCAGGCTTAAAGGCTTAAAAGTTTATGAGACAAAAATTGCCCGAAACAACACACAAAGAGTGATGGCATCTAGTACGTGACACTAGAATACAGTCAGAAAAATAACTCGGTTTAAATTACATAATAATAAATCTTGGTGTCGAGTAAAATTTAAAAAAAAAAGTGAGATTACGCCGTACATTTAAAGTGTTCTAGAGTGGAAACCGCGAATTGGCAAACGTAGCGTAAGACGCCCTGACACTATGAAGTGAAGATATACGTCGGACAGCTGGCGATGGATAGATGTGAACAGTCGAAGATTGAGCTGGGTGGCGTGTCTTAAGAGAGACTTAAATTCAGCAATGGACTATAATAGGCTGATGAAGATAAAGATGACACTCAAATCCGAACATTTCAAATTTGAAGGTTTTTTAAACACAACAAACTAGCCGCACGCTATGATTTCATCCGCTATCTATACGGTAACTACATAATAGAATATTTTTCCGGTGTCAAAAGTTGTCTATGTTAATTTAGATTATACAGTATCTCCATACCGATTTCATTACAAAATGAAACAGTTAAAAACATCCTACTCTCACACACACTAACAAAATTTTGGATTTACAGATGTATGTACACATGTATAAATACCGCTTCACCGAATAAAGGTTGCAGGGCCAAGGGACGACATTTTCTCTCCCGTCCCTTTATTTCATCGTTCAGTGACACTTAAAATATCGCGTAAATTTTGGTTTCAGTGTAGTTGGTAGATATTAACGGGTTTTCGACTCCAAGTGTGTGGCCAAATGGTAAGTGGTCTCCATCTAGCGGCCCTCCACAGGCTAGGCCCTGTTGTAGCACGAAATTAGCTGATAATCGACGTCATCGCGACGGTGTTGCCATTTTTCGGAACTTGTGCTGCGTTTCGTTTCCGACATAATGTATATATTTTCATACTTCTTTCAGATTTCTGTGTTTACAAGTGTACAACGTATGCTTATTAAATTGTCAAAAACATAAATTTCTCGTTGTCGTCTTTGCATATAACGTGTTTTCATGCTCATTTACATTTGTCAAGTCATGAAAGATTAATAGCATCAGGAGAAAACGGTTCACTCAAGACTGAAAAATACGTTTTCTGCGTAATTGGTTTGTCTGTCAGTCAAGGCTAGACTCTAGAAAAGATATCTATTTTACGATTTATTTTGGGTTATAATTTTTTTATCGATAGTTCGGTATTATTTGTTTTTAGTAAGTTGACTGCACTGCTGAGTTTATTTGGTAGTAGTTTTGCTTTGAGAGCTGAAGGGCCTGGATTTGAATCCCACTCAGGACTAACATTTCTGGATTCAAATATAGATGTCTGTTCTGTGTCTGTATTTAAAAAAAAGTACACAAGTATTCTAACAGCTGCCTGGTGTGTTCTAGAGTGGAAACCAGGAATCGACAAATGTAGTGTAGGACGCCCTGAGACTAGATGGAGTGATGATATACGTATGACACCTAACAGGGACTGGAAGCAAAAAATCGAAGATCGGGCTGAGTGGCGTGTCCTGGGAGAGACCTATGTCCAGCAGTGTACTATGCAAGTTGATGATGATGATGAATTTATTTATAATGTACTCATGTCTGACAAATTTATGTAAGTAATAAGTTCATACTATAGGTTATGTAAGTAAAAAATCACCTTTTTTTAAATAAGGTGACCTTCTATATTTATAGTAAGTATGTTCTTATATCTATATATTTCTTACCAGTGTATTTTAAGTTCAAAATTTGGTTTCATACAAAACAATACATTCATTAAACTTTTCAAATTAAATCCAGGGTTTAATTAAACGCTTCGTTTTGCTATAACCCTGTGGAGGGTAAATTATGTCAGCCGCTTTTGACGAAATCGGAACGAATTAGAATAGCAGCGAATCAAAGACATCCTCAGTTAATATTTGTTTTACCTTAACATTTCTTAGCTTGAGGCAAAATGTTTGCTGTTAGTAAATTTGACCAATTTAATTTTAATCAATTCAGTTATTTCATTTCCTTTTAACTTTTTATTTAGATTTAGTATGTGAATAAGTAAATATACTCTAAGTGGCCAGGCCTAGTGTCAGAATTTATAGGTCGCCACATTGGCTTCTGACATGAATTATATCTGCATTTTCAAGAACTAGCTAAAGAGAGCAAACCACTGACCCACAAAAAACGGAGAACCAGATGGCGCCACTCTCTGTGAGTGTTTTAGGTTATTTTGGCCACATTGTTGTAGTATAGCGTCAAGTTAATAGATGGCGCTGCTTTTTGATGTGCGATGATAAATTCAACGTATACCAAAATAGCAGAAAACGAAAACTTTGGCAGCGTGATTACCTAGTTAAATTAACTAATAAAACCAATAGACCACACGCACTAAAACTTGTAATTTACGTTCACAGTATATTTTACATCTTGCTGATGTATAGTTTAACATAGAGCTGCACTCAGCTATCAATCTACATTAATAATTTTATAAACACTAGGGCTTTATAGAAGTAAAGCTTAAAGCATTTCAAGGAGATCCTAAGATTACCTCATTCTGATCGTACAATGCATCTGTATTAATATTCAACGAATGACTGTAATTTATTCCGTATGCTAACTCACTGGATCGTGAAACATAGATTGTACATTATTGTACCTACCTTATTATATTTTTATTGAGTAGTATAATTATATTTTACTATTAATTTGAACGATTTTTCGTTTTGTGCTTTTATATTTTACCTTTTTCTCTGTTTAATTAAACAATACTAAAATATTTTTCTATCTAAAAATCAATGCCATTGATTTACGTGTATGCCACGCTCACTCCATGAAATTTCGCTGCGCATAAAAAAAAATAATTTCGCCTATTAATTTGTGTCGTTTTCGCGTCGAATAATAAGTTTAGTATTTATTCAATAGTAAATACTTTATTCGCGTTGTTTTATTATCTTCATTTGGCTGGTTTGTTATTTCTTTAGAAAAATATGCTTATTAAGTCATAAATATTTTCAAACTTCTTTTACTGCACTATATATACGAGTAGTATTTATATCACATCACATCACATCATCAGCCATAGGTCGTCCACTGCTGGACATAGGCCTCCTCCTGGGGGGGTTTTGCCAATACTCGCCACACTTGGCAGGCGAGTTGGCGAGCGCAGTTAGGTGTGATTGTTCAAGGAAGACGCTGCTGCCCATCTTCCGTATTACATCCCTTAGCCGATTCTTACGGCAACCACGGGTAGAGAGGGTGGGGTACTATTCTTACGCCGGCACCACCACGGCACGACACGGCACGGCAGTATTAATGTAATAATACTAAATTAAATAATGTGTAAACTTTTCATCTTAAAAAGTTTTGTTTTCCGATAAAGTTTTTGGTAAAAATTTGCATAAAACCATTAACATCAACTCTTGCGGAGTTTGCTACAGTTTGCTGTTATATTCTTATCTATATAGTTCGGAAATCATCTCCCCTTGTCAGCATATATACGTATAAAAATATATATATATATATTGGCCTATTTCTGTAACTGAACTAAATTAAAATCGGATGATCGAATTTCAATTTGTCTTTTAACTCGATATTGAATAACTTTTCGGCTCTCACTCGGTTGACCGACGACTTCAGGCCGCGAGTTCGAGGCTTCATGAATTTTTCATACATGATTCTTTCGGGATTTTCATATTACCTCATTTGCAAACCTAGAAATACGCGTAAAAAAAAATAAAACCTGTGACGTACAAAGCTGTAAAATAAGTAATGATTGAAGTGTTAAACATATCGCCTACACTTCCAAGATACAATAAATAGTTTACCTGGTTCTTTTATAATAAAATAGAATTGAACGCATCTTCGTGTATTGAACTAGGTGAAAATAAACACGAGATTGCATTGTATTCCTTTCCTAAGTCTTTGGACAGCTATTTATAGACAAATACGTTTTATAGCCTTAAGAACGGATCCAATAGTGAACGTAGGATCCTGTCGAGCCCTTCAAAGCGGAACCCTAAAAAGAGTAACGAGTAAAATGGATCAAACGTTCCTCGGAAATTGCTCAAAGAACGGCCTTTTTCTGAGTTGCCTCAGTTCATAGATTTTGTTGTTGCGTCCTGATGAAGGCACTAGAATCTTTTTTATAGATCCGAAATGGAGAAAGGAAACTTGATAGGTTTAATATGGGCGTATTAAAGTTACTTTGTGGGAGATTTTCAGGTTTTTTTTATTAAGGCGCAAACTTAGGATCTCTTATGTTTCCTTGTAAACTAAAACTAAAATGAGCGCGCTTTTAGTTTAATCCTAAGTATAGCGTTAAAGATCAATGAATATGCATTTATATGTATAATTTATAATAATGGTTTATTATTTATTTATTTATTTATTTTATTATAAGTAATCATATTTATGTGTTTTCCGTATTTATACATATGTATAATTATATTCGTCTCAGTGTTTTTTTTATTGATACGCGCCTACAACCTCATCTCATATACTGTGGGGATGAAAAAGCTTTAGCATTAATTCCTCCTTTTGTACATATTGTAGTAAGTGTGCAATAAAGAATTAAATAAATAAACATAAGGATTTAATTTTGAAATACATAAATTATTAACAACATCATCATCATCAGCCGCATGACGTCCACTGCTGGACATAGGCCTCCCCCAACAACATAGCCTTTTGTTTATCCCGAAAAAATTACCGATTTTTGCAAGAAAGCGAATGAAACCGCGCGTACTTGCTAGTTTATTACAGTAGATAACTATGAAATAATAAGTAAAGAAAAGCTTCAGCTAAAAAGAAAAGATCGACTTAATTTGGGCAATAAATATCCGAGTCCAATACATAAAAATCGTTTCAGCACAAGGGTCTTCAACAGGTGGAAGCAATCGAAGATTTTATTTGTACAAATTACAGTTTTATCGTATAGTATATATATCGTGTGGTTTATTGTTTACCTACCCTCTCTCAATACATGCTTATTACGAGCTATGAATGTTGATATTTCAACACTAAACGTTGGCTGAAAACGATTTCACGTGCAAATTTTAACGACAACTGGTCCATTATATTTGATGACACATAAATGCAAAGAACCACACCGCGCCAACTACGTTTTAAATCGTTGTTGTTTTGTTGCAAATTAAGTTTTTATATACCAAAGATTCGAAAAAAGATTTTGCGCACTGTAAAAATTTGCTAAGATTGATTTCTCTGTAACTCGTTGAGTATTAAACTAATCAAAAAAATTTGAAAACCTAGAGGACGCTGGACAGAAGTTATTCACGAAAAACTTGAGTATAGTATAATTTTTCCAATATGGAGGCGCGAGAGGCGGTCGCGCAAAATCGCAAATTAGGAAGAAACTAAACTGTAACACTCTGCCAAAATTTCACCACCAACTCAACTGACGGTAAGCGACAATGAAGTCGAAGATGAAGCACGCAGATTTAGAAGATATATTCACTCTGACCTTGAGGATATTGAGATTTCTGAGAAAACAACTAGCGTATGATTACAGCCAGCCGTTAATTAACCAAATTTGACCGAGAATTCTGTGTTATTCTGTGCTTCATTAACTTTTGTATGGTAATTTAAGAAGTATTGGTGTTTTTGTGGAAATTTCCGGGAGTTGTTTACCCAGTAATGGAATCCAAAAGACATCCAATAGGTACTTATAAAGTAATAAATTGCGAGTAATATTCCAACTGAAAAAAAATAATCACAGATTAGAAAAAGATAGGACAAGTACCTTCCGTAAAAAATGGATGTTGATTTCTTGGTCCTACAACTTAAATAAATAGGTACTAGATAGGTCAATGCATTTGTGTGACGTTAGGATTTGATAAAATTATGTGCGTGTATTTAACAATGCCTGTCTGCCAAAGCGCGTATAGCTCACTGCTGAGCATAGGCCTTACCTCTTGTACGCCGGACAACCCAGTCCTGCGTTACCCTTGTTTAAGTCCGACCCGAGTCTACAGGTCGATATTTACGATGCCGTCGACCCAACTGTAGGCGTCTGAAGCTTTGTTATCAGGTGCGCGGCCACCGATCCGTCACACTATTTGCCATCACAATGCCTGGCAACATGTCCTGCCCAACTCTATTACAATTTCATGAGATTGTTGTCCCAATGTCACACGCCTTAGTGCGACGTTAGATTTCTGCATTTCACCCTCGATCTTGTAATTTGGTGCCAAGCGCGGTGCGCTCCATGGATCTCTGACACCATAAGTCATAGTGGGCACACTGATTATAATATCGGAGTCTCACATCACATCATCAGCCATAGGACGTCCACTGCTGGACATAGGCCTCCTCCTGGGGGGGTTTTGCCAATACTCGCCATGCTTGGCAGGCGGGTTGGCGAGCGCAGTTAGATGTGATTGTTCAAGGAAGACGCTGCTGCCCATCTTCCGGATCCCTTAGCCGACTCTTACGGCAACCACGGGTAGAGAGGGCGGGGTACTATTCTTACGCCGGCACCACCACGGCAAAGTCTACGGACACTGAATACTTTGATTTAGATATAACTCGATGGTTCATACAATGTTAAAAAATTATCGAGACACTTGACACTGGCAAATTCAGGAAGTGAGACGCCAAAAATAAAGAAGACGAAGACGGTCTTCTTACAAAATACAATGCCGCTAAAATTCAATCAGCTGTAATACAATTCGGTTACTGTCTTTTTCAAATAGCCAGTCGTTATGTTATACGACGAATTCAACAATTACGCTGCGACATGGGTCTACTTATATCAAACACGACCGCTGATATCCACCTGTATCAACAATTCGCCAGCTTTATAAATGTAAATTCAAAAACCACTTCAAAGCATCCCAGGCTATACACAACAGTAAACAGTATCTGGCCTTGCATAGCGCTCGATGTATTAATTCTGTGCTAATTTGTCCTCATAAATTTGCCTACAAACACAGCCGCGTGCAGTATCAGAGTATGCTCAGCAAAGATCTATAATTCAGTGAGCATGATATGCGGGTAGAGCTACTCTGTAATTGATTTTGTTTTATAGGTGGATAATAAAACTAATTTTGAATGATTTAGTTGAAATATCTAGAGACTTATAAGAAATGTTGTTGTCCTTTTCTAATGGACTATAATAAAAAAGACTGCACCATTTTTAATTTGTTCAGATCTGTCAACTTAAGCCTTCAAACTTGGTCTGACTACTTAACATTTTTATTGAATTAAATAAAAAAATACAAATACTAATAATTCAATATTTTTCAACTGTTTGATATAAAATCAGACTAATTTAGTCTGAGTCTCACTCAAGTCACACAAAGTAAGTCACAGTCAAGTCGTGGATTGCTGGAATCATCAACGGAGTTTTGGAAGCAACGTGTAATTATATATTTCAGCCTTCTTTTTTATGTAAAAGTATTGAGACGCACTCATTTACTCTGTGGTTTCCTTTCAATATTATCCCATACCTGCAACTCAATCAAACTATTTCAACCGCTGTAAGTTAGTGAATCACCATAATCTGACTGAATGAAGAAAAGAGTTGACTCAATCCTTATTTATCAATTTTTCAACAAAATGACTGAGATTTACAACTCTTATTCCCGATCCCCAACATTAGAGGAAATATTTCAAAAGTCGTCGCATAAAACAAATCGAATTCCAAATACCAAGAGATTTTCAAAAGGTAGCTGAAGGATTATGTAGATAGATAAATAAAATATTTCTCGAAAGTTGTAGTGCCAGTCGAAATTGAATGTAGTACGGAACATATATCTTGCCGAATGGTGGAATTCAATAATATTGTCTAAGGGTGATTCTGCCGCTACGATTACAGCCCAAAAATATAAGGGAAGGTTGAAATTCCCTCGTGACAATGCTTGGATGCGATTCAAGATTGTGTATTGTAAAGAATAGAGCATGAAAAAAAGTATTAAAAAACGCGTATAAATTGCGTGTGTGTAAACTATTGTCATATGTGTCTAATGTGTCACTAGTTTTAAAACTTAAAATCTTTAAATGGACAAGATTTATGGAGGTCGAATATTATTTAGGAAAAAAACTTTATAGGATCACAATACTTGTGTTATTATTGTAGATTTAATTGCCAGGTGAATACACCTAAAAGCATATTTAATTTAATTAACTATGTAGTGAGGGATTTACTTAAAATCGTATCTTAAAGTTAGTCTCTCCTTTTGTCAACTTCTCCCTTACCTTTTAAGCGATGATAGCTCAGTGGTTAGCGCGGTAGGTTTACATATCGAAGGGCGTGGGTTTAAACCCCAACAATGAGCTTGACCTGCCGGTGAAGGAAAACATCGTGAGGAAACCATAGCGTGGTGGTAGAGTAATTTGTAGTACTCGGCTGGCTAGCTACCACCCTCAAGTTGAAAATCTGCCGCCAAGCATCTAACGGTGTGTTCCGGCAGCCTCACTTGAGAGCCAGTTCCATTCCAGGCTAGGTGTGCTTTACCATGTTCGACCACACCGTCACTTAACATCAGGTGAGCTGTGGTCAAATACCTATTGTCTGTGGTCAAATAATAGCCTGTCAGATATTTAAAAAATAAATATCACGCGTGGTAAAGCCTTCTATAGGCATAGATAAAATTTATAACCAAAGCCCTTGAAGTGTGAAAACAAGACATGCGTTTTTATAGAACTTTATGCAACGTTTAGAAATAAGGCCAGATTGTTATATCTTTTACATACATTTAGTATACTTTATGGTACTTTGTGCTTATCTATCAAATAAAACACCGTTAAAAATACTGCATCGTTTATACTGCTGCAGCCAAAGAACGCTTAGAAGCCTTTAATAGAAATAACAATGTAATGCTTTAACGCAGCGGTCGGCAACCTTTTGACAAGCAGGGGCTACAAGGTGGCAAAATAAAGTCAAGGTGGGCCTCAATTGTAATATTAACCCTAGAATTATACGTACGATTTGGTCATATCCCATAGAATAGGTATAAAAAACAAAAATTATATATATATATATATATATATATATATATATATATGGGCGATTATACAAAAATTGGGTAACTTTTCGGGATATTTTGTTTATGATAGTTTTTTTAATGAAATTCCTTAAAAATCGCGTTATAAGATAGCTAATATAATGAATATATTGCTCATGACAGTCACTCACTTTTTAAAGTAGCCAGTCACTTTTTAAAGTAGATGCGGAGATATTTAGATTTTTCCGAATTTGAGTGCCAGGGGACTGACGAGGGTTACAAAGTACTGATAAAACACACAACTTCATAAGATATGCTATAAATTTATTATGATTTAGAAGAAATCTCTTAGAAATTAATAATGGCACATATTTTGAGTCTCACTTTTAATCTTAATTCACTTCAGAAACAATTAAAAAATATTTATTTACATATTACTGTGAGGAACAACTTTCTCCACCTTTAAAGCGGCTTTTTATTAACTTTATTTTACTTAACTTAACTACTTTGAAGTAGTTTAACTTAACAATATACATTTTATAAGTAACAACAAACAATTGAAACAAAAATATAACTCTCTCTGTCTTAAAGGTACCAATTAACATAATAACAGTTACGAAGTAATACTATCTCAGTCTTCAAAACAGCCTACTGATATGTCTAATATCGTTATGTTGCTTAAAAATAACAATCTATGCCACAAATCGAATAACACTACTTTTTATAACGATATTTGGTACAGGTAATTTTTTAACTACTTGAACATCTGCTACATCTTTTTCATTCAATTGAAATAGAGTGCCATTCTATTTACAAATTTTGAGGAAAGTCACTCTCAATTCATCTTCTTCATCATCAACAGAAGAGCAGATTACTGCATAACAATATTCTGTATTCCTTGTTATATATTTTACCAATACATAAGCACCACTTCTATAAAGACTTCGTTGTGAATAACCGCTAACTCCTGGTGTTGATAGATCGCTATCCAATTTGGAACGGTAATCCACGTCACTCACGTAAGTGGATAGTGGTATATCATCATCTTCAGAGTCTGTAAATATAGTAGACTCATTTACACGTGTACCATGTTCAGCCACCATCTCAGTCTGATAATGAATAGATCCTAGCTTGAAATGATCGCATGCGTCAGCGTCGCAGAAACAACTTAGTGACTTCATTGTAACATGATTGGGAATGTAAGCAGAGCCGGTCACCTGATGCACCAAGAGCGTCCCCTAAAAGGTGACCATTTGTGACGACTTGTCGTTAATCAAGGTATTCATCTGCTCGATATCACAGCCTTCCATCACCGTCACTTTTATACCTGGACATCTCTCGCAGATAACAGAAGCAAACTCCGTCAAGTTAGTTATAAATCACCTCCTCAAGCAATCACTTGATCAGCGATTCGCTTGCATGTGGCCCTTACACCATCTTGTGCCCCCTTCCCATGTCCGGCTTCATGAAAGTTCCAGGAATATTGCACAATATTAGGGTACATGTCTTGCATTTACAGCTCAATACATAAAACATAGATTTGTTCAGTTTAGTTTTTAATTTTGAAACTATTCCTTTCATCTCTTTTAATTGCTTATTTCTGAACTTTCTCTGTCTTTCACTTCTCGTTTTTGCTTCATTTGCTTTTCGATCTTCGTTCACAATGGGCCGTATTAGTTCACCAACTATTGGTTGTGCTTCATCGTCAGTAGTTGAAGGAGTATTCTGGCGTACAAAATTATCAGTATTATTTATAAATATTTTTCCATTCTTTTCTAGTTAATTGTTCCTTCTTTCTTTTTTAAGTATTGCAACCTCTGTTTTTCTTTGTATTCAGCTAATTTGATGGAGTCGCTTTTAATTCTAGCTATGCGAGCCTTTTTTCGGCTTCTTTTTTCTTTTTCAATATATCTTCTCTATCCTTAGATATGTTTTGTTTTTTAGGAGCCTTGATGTTTTAAACTGAAAAAAAAATGGTTAGACACGCTCAAAAAGTCAGTACCCTGGAAACTCGTCAGTCCTTTGACGCAGTATAAGACAACGGACTGACGCCAACGGACTGACGAAACAAACATGAATTTGAGGATATCTTTAGAACTAACGTTTATTTTGATATTTTCGGATATCAAGAAGCTACATTTTAACATATCAAAGTTAACTATGTATAAATTAAAATAAAACACAGATGTACAAGGAAATAGCGACTCACCATAGGACTGAAATTTTGTCTGGATCGGCGCCTGTTCACACGACAAACACATCTCTAGCACTGGCACAGTAATAGCGGCCGAACAATGGCGCAGTCTGCAGCTAACTTTAGTACCAATCTTGAAATTTAACGCGGATTTGAATTCGAGTCGCCGGTATTTAGCGGGAAATTCAAATTCGAACAACACACAACGGACTGACGAATAAAACTGAAGACAAAGTTTCTTATTAATTTACAACAACGTTGAGAATATTATATTATGAAAGTTGTGATTATATATTATTAAATACATCACAGATTATAGTGAAATATTAAGTTTTATTCTATTAAAGGTAATATTTAATACACAGCTATTTGATTGCGCACTTTTGAGGTTGTGACACGCCAAAGTACTGACTTTTTGAGGACATATTATGAAGTTTTACAAATTTGTATTTAAAATGAATAGCTGAAATTGGGTGACCAAATAAAAGGCTTTTAATTGTTTTATAATTAATCATAAAATATAAACAAATATAATTATACATCGTTTTATTGACCGATGACATCGAGTTACCCATTTTTTGTAGAATCACCCATATATATATTTATATAGGCAGTATACTTCTTATATTTATAATTATATTTTCCATCTAGAATCCATATTATTTTAGATATTTATGACTAATTTATTAAACAATCACGGGTGGCAAGTAGGACATCACCGGGCCGCGTATTGCCCACCGCTGCCTAACGTATAGAGAATGGATCCATTCAAGTTGCCTTCACAAAAATCAGATAACTTTACAGCACAGAAGCTAGTCTAAAAGCCTCAACAATCACTTTAATGATAAAAATCTTAACAACGCTAAACAATGTAACTTAAAGAATAAAATTTCAATTTTTTTTAGCCTTGCCTTTGTTTCTGTTAGATCTACGTTAAGGATCTAATTTAATTTAATGGATTATGTCGCATTGACAGCTGTGATCAGTTTGATATTTGAAGTCTGTCTGAGAACGATGTGATATTTGTTTTGATGCTGCCTCAAAGGGTACTCTACTATCACTAGGCATCCTCGTCAAGGTAAAACGGTACTTCATATCAGAGCAGTTGCTTTTTTTGTACAAAGCTAAGGTGAGGTTATGTATGGAGTATACTGTTTTCAGCTGTGGGACGACTCTGCCAAGCTTGAAGCACTAGAGTCAGACGAGAGACGCGCTAGGAGGTCGAAAGGCAATGACAATTTAGTCAAGTCTCGGCTGCAAAGCCTTGAGCATGGATATAAGGTCTTCGTCATCGACTTTCAACCGAATACATTTCGGGGATTATGCCTTGGAGTTGTACGACTTAGTTCCTCCTGTCGTATTACCGGACGGCTAGACAAACGCGACCAAAGCCATCCATACATGGTGGACGTTCCCCATGTGCGCAATAAACACTTCGAATCCACATTCTTTGCCGGAACTCTTTGCTGGAGTCTTTGTTTCCCGAAAAGTACAATATGGGTGTCTTCAAATCAAGAGTAAACAGGCCTAATGAACAGTAAATAAGTTCTGCCCCAGACCACATCGTTGCTTAACATCAGGCAAAATGTGGTCAAATATACGCAGGAACGTATTAAAAAAATTATTATTTGCATTTTAAAAGTGCAATTACAACGGTAATATTGTACTCTGTGTTACATAAATAAATACATAAATAACTGAGGGCAGCTTTTTCAAGACGAAACTTCGTTGATATCGCCGAGGGGGTTCGTACAGGGATGGGAAATCGAATGTAATATGATTTTGGATATCCTCTCTTTCTACATAGGTGTTCTAGGCAGGTCGAGATCTTTTAATAAATCATACAGCGATTTCGCTGATATTGTTCTCGCTCCCACTACTACTGCATATACCTACATAAATTAATCACGAAACTGTTTATAATTAATTCTTTTGTTAGGTTGTATATCTATACATACACATGTATTAATTTTTTTATAAAACCTTTAATTAACAGGCTAATTGGATATTCCAAATAAAAAGTTGAGCGAATAAAATCTGTATATAATATACATACATTGGACCGCAATAAAATGGGTTTCTTTTTGCTCCTAAAATTTTTCAATACTGGCAATGTGCCAGATTGATAAAATTACTTTATGCTGAACACTCTAAGCCTAGTAAATATCACCAGCAAAAAGTGATTGCATAGAGATTTGGTACGAGTAAATGAACACTACGCGCTTACGATGAAGGGCTTAGCCTAGCCCCGCCGCCGATTTACCTGCATTTTCCGGGATAAAAATAAATAGCGTATTTGTTCATTCAGGGTATAAGCTATCTGTATAAGTACTAAATTTCATCCCAATCTATTCTCTTTTATTTTCATCCGTTACAGCGTGAAGAAGTAACAAACATACGGACTTTCGCATTTATAGGTCACAACTCACATTAGAGTGATATTTCTAAACTATTCCGTATCTCTAAAGGCACATTTGAAATACAAGCAACCTATAATATTTTGACCAAAAAGGGTTAGAATTTGTAAGAAGTAAAAAATAAGACGTCATATCACTATTGATTCAATTTTGCAACTTAAATTATTGTTGCTTTTATTTTGATATATTCTATGAAAAGAACGTTGTTACAGGATATAGAAGTAAAAATCCTATCCATATATTTAAAAGCTAGCTTCCTTGGTTAGTGCCTTAACGGTATTTTTATATGTGAGAACTGACCCTTCTAGTTAGCTTTCTTAGAGGCGCATAAACTTTTTTACGATCACTGAATCTCTTTGCTCTCCCGAGTGCGTGCTTCAGAGAATATTTTAGCGCATAATACCTTTAGGAACTTATGTCAGAAAGTCTTGAAAGAACTATTCAAGTACCGTCTCAAATGTCCTGAGAGTAATATTCAGGACCGAGAAATTCAGAGAACGTGAATGTTTTGCAAATGTTGCTGTGAGCGTTCGATATTATTGTTCTTGCTATACTTGTTGACAATGTCTATTTTACTACGACTGTATCTAGCAAACAATGACTCACAATTAATGCATGCAAGAAGTGCATTTAGGTGATAACCTATCATAATTAGATTACTCTGTTATCTTATTTATGCACAATTGGACAAGTAATTAGAACGGTATTGCATTTGAAATGCGCATAGTTCTGTGTAGATAACACAGAAAATGCAGAATAAAGCGAGTTGGTATACAACATGGAAAAACTGCATATATTTTAGTAAAATAAACAAATTGTATTGCTAAAAAATATGAACAATAAACGAATCACGATTTTTACAGCTAAGAGCGTAAAGAAATATTTTTTTATATATTTACAACAACAATTGTTAATACAAAATGTTCATAATTATCTACATATTATGTGTCATTGCATTTTTTTACGAGATTCCGTCTTCGTATTTTTAATATCTTCTACATTAGATGTCAGCAGCTGGAGTCTGTCAGTTACAGGCATGGGCACATCTCGAAAAAAGGCAGTAGAAAAGACTACTCTTTTGCTGAGAATAATCGCGCCTGTGTATTCGTGGCACTAAATAAACACAAGGATCTCTAAACCTTTTTCTCATTAATTGTACATAAACAAAATGGAAACAAATACATTAACCGCGTACAATAAACAAGCTAATTCTAACTGTATGTCCTAATTGTGAAATCACAGACGAAACGTGTAAATACTTGCGAAAATCAATCGAGAATTAAAGACTTGTCTATCGCACATAATTAATACTACGAATACTGACCAGAATAGTTGAGCAGTCAAATGCAAATCCCTACAAACTTTAACAATTCCGCAGCCCATACCAAACTTTGAAAACGCATACCAAACTATACAGAAGTCTATCAAACTGTGGACAGAACAAAGAGTTCAGTGAATTTGCGGAAAACGCATTAGCGGTAGCACTCCGCATGCTAATCGATGCAAATCAGCTTTAATTTAGCGGAACGCTTTTGGTGTACACTTGCCTTGATGGAGAAGCATTTTTGCTGGAACTCTTTAACAGTCAGATGCAAAAGTGCTCTTTACTCAAGTATCTTCTTCAGACTCTTAAGATAATTATTTTAAACGGTTACAAACAAGTAATAAAACAGCACGGCAGTTTAGTTAGTAGACCGCTTTACAAACTTTGAGGTCTGGATTCGAATCCCACAGCACGTATCGCTGAATTTTCTTACTTCAAATGGCGGAGGAAAACATCGTAAGGAAATCTGCATTTCTTAGAATTTTAAATGTTTTCAACGATGTGTTTACAAATCCGCATTTAGACAGAGTGGTGGCCAAATATAAACACGGCTAATATGCAGCAACAAGCAGCACACCGTACGCACAGCAAAATTGTACAGCTAACCAGCGATCGTTAATCTTGTTGAGCTAAATGTAAAGTAGCCTTATATGTTAATCATAAACCAAGGCTTAAGCTACTTCCATAGCAAAATTTCATCCTAATCCGTAACGGGGTAGACGCAAACATATCAAACCATCGGGAAACTTTTGCATATTCTGATACAGTTTCATTTTAATTAACTTGGCGCCATTAAGGCGCTTGCTAGCAATTTAATGACGCCATAAATAACAACTTGAAAAATAAGAAAACCTCTAAACTTCTAACAAAAGTTAATAAATTTATTAGAAAAAATAATTAAAAGTTCGTGCGAATATTTTATAGTTTCGTATTTCAATAAATCCTAGTTCCTAAGCTTTGTTGGGATCCTCGCTTTTCTTTTCGTTTTAGAATGTGAAAATTTATTGCCATTCAAAGTGTTCATTTTTATTTATGTATAATATTCTCGGAATTAAACACATAACTATAGACAGATAGATATAAACTCTTTATTGTGCACACCAAAAATAGAAAAAAAATGTACAGAAAACAAAAGAATCTTATGAGCTAGTGCCACAAATGGCAGCCTTATCGCTACGAGCGAACTCTTCTAGGCAACCAAGAATGGAAAACACGGTACATATTAAGAACAGACTGGAGATGTAGTAACACTATTAAGTTTAAGAAATACTTACTATAAATTGGAATAAATAAAGTGAGAGTATAAATATTTATAAATTTACATAATATACAATTCTTTAATAGAGTACAGGCAAGGTATGATAAGTATTTCATGGAAGTAGAACGAGGGACACTAAGAGGAAGGATATCGTACATCGAGCGATTTAGTAGTTAGAAATCAAGTTTTTAAGAGCTCATTTAATTGACATAGTCTTTTTGTTTTTATTTTTAATATCATAGCACGTTCGTGCATTGCCAATTCTCAAGTTTTCACAAATAAAACTAATTGTGTTTTTTAAATATGGTTTTGTTGGTCCTACCTCGTAATCCATTGATATCATTCGTGGGCTAAGTATACTTTACCCCGTAATTGGTGGAAAAATCCAATAAATCAAATTCGCCTTTGCTTCTGACAGGACTGTCAATACCGGAGTCGGCTCAGGGGAAACCAATTATTGGGCACACAACCTACAAACTCAATAAGACGTATTATTTCTTGACGTTCAGTATATCGCCCTGTCTTATCGGACAATGGAATGCGGCGCGAAGAAGAAATAACTTTACTAAATTGTTCTTGTAATTAAATGCTAACAATAACTTAGTTATTGTTAGCATATATTATTAAACTTTAATATGGAGATTTTTTTAGCAAGAGGTCGTCTTTGTATGTTTCACAGCAGTACCAGGAATTCTACTGTGAAGTAGTAGTGTTCAAACATTACAACATTGTAAAACATATTATAATTCATAGTTGACAAAGGATACGAACCCAGGTGTCCGTGGAATGGATTTTAAATAATAAAAAATAAAAAAAAACACTGTCATCCGGCTTAAAGGGCTACTGCAGCTAGCGGAGTTACCTAACCATCAAATGTCTCAAAGTAATGAGTGAAACAAAAAAAAACAAGCTTTAACCAAGCTTGTGCCTTATCGTTAAAATAGATCTATTCCATGCCACAAGATGGAACAAAATCAAAACAAAAACGACTGGACGGAAGATGCCATAAACACTAAACAACTGTAATATAATACATTTGTACCAACTGAGATATAGGTACGTTATTCGATGACATCGACAAGAGAAAATTTAAATTGCCAACTTCGCGTTACCGGTCTACCTATCGAACACATATTTTTCTTTGTATTTGTAAAACTGAGTATAAAGAAGCCGATTGTTAGAAAAGTCCTTGCCTATTCGTGACACCTGACGCGATGGGAAATAAAAAGGTAGAATTTTCTTTTTGTGTCATCATTACGCCGATCTCGGGAGAGTCAACTTTGCGCACTTATTACATAGATGTCGAGACGCTATTGTTGAATTATTCGTGCTTCTGACAGCCCTAAGTTAGATCAGTCTATTTTTTTATGTAATCTATAATAAGGGTTTATCTTTATCTATAATTGCAGTTTTAACACACTGAACAAATTAATAACGTAATTTTCACCAATAAAGAAAGCAAGTTCATATAAACATGCAATATACATTTAGAACTACCAGACACAAAACAAACAGTTTGTGACATAAATATTTTTTAACACGTTTTACTCTGCGTTTGAGCACCAACTCGCCTAATGGTAAGTGATGATGTGAATGAAGCACGCAAACTTTGAAGATATTTATTCACTCTGACCTTGAAAAGGTCTAGATTATATTTCTCAGAAAACAAGCTGGCATGTCATTCCATGCAGATGAGAAACGTAGAGTCAAAATGTGTGGCCTGGGTGGACATCGAACCCATACCCTATGGTTCAAGAAGCAGAGCTAATACCAAATGAGCTAATAGAACACGCTTATGTCCTAAGCTTTCACTTATTGTACCTACTTATCGAAAACCTCAACCTTTTATCAACCTTAATTTAAATGCCTACTTTTACATTTAAATTCCTATGGCTGGCAGGTACATGGCCGAATTCATCCCGACACCGTAATTTATTCATAGGCCACACAAAGGCTCGATCGAGATAAAAATATTGCTGGTCACATCACGAACGGTTGTCGTCTGCATGCAAATAAAATGAAAAATATCTCGAAATATGTAGAGTATGCAACAATTTGTCGCAATTTTATTTGACTGTTTGACACAATGGGGGTAAACATCATACGCTTCGAATTTACGATACGATATTTATATTTATTTTATTCTTAAAGAACATCCCAAAAAGGTAGTAGCACTGTTACACTAGCTGACTAGTAAATGGTGTGATATTTTATAGAGATAGAATGCTAATGATATTTTTTCTTTTCTTTTTTTTTCAATGCTGGCTATATCACTAATTCTAAAAAAATTGTGTTCACTCGAACTACATATTTGACAAATTTTTTATGTAGGTATACAAGTCAATATTAATTAATTGCTTTATTCCTGGGTTGACATATTTCTTTGATTTGCCGCAACATTAATAATGTGGACATAACAAACTAATAGGAACTGCGAAGACGCTGCGAGACTTGTCGTCATCTACATACAATTGCTTTAATAAATCACGTAGCATATAAAATAAATCAGTACAAATGGGTATATTCCGAGAAAGAAATTACTTATTCATAAGCATTAAAACACCAGTTAAGTGCGAGTCGAACTCGTGCTTCCGAGGGTTCCGTACCTACCCATTATACCGCCATAATAAAATTGGTATAATTTTTATTGGTGGCTAAGTTTTAAGTGTGTATGTGTGTGTGTGCTGTAATGGTAGAAATGTAGATTTTCGCGAAATTTTGTGAGTACCAAGATTTACCTTAATTTTCAAATTTTTTATTTTTCGGAATTTTCCCTTTATTCTTACTTTAAGACCGCATTTTGCCAAATCTCGTGATTCTAGGTCAACGGGAAGTATCATATAGGTTTTCGACCCAAAACCTATAGGGTCTTCCGGTTGACCTAGAATAGTCAATTTTGGTTAAAAGCAAAGTCTTACAGCACAAGTAAAGGGAAAATTTTGAGAAATAAAAAAGTTGAAAATTAAGGTTTTAGGTACATGTAATCGCGAAAATCTAAATTTGCCCATATGATTTTATCGTGTTGACACAGGACCTTGATTTCTATACACCTACTAGGAACTATAAACATCAGTATCTGGTATAAATTTCAACTTGCTAGGTCCATTCCGGAGAAAATCGGTGGTGACATACGGACAAGAGAGTGATCTTATAAGGGTTCCTTTTTTACCTTTTGAGTTACGGAACCCTAAAAACGGATAAAAGAATAAACTGTTTGAGAACTACATTTACTGTAACTTACATTTTGTAATCCCCGTAAAACAACAATGAAAATGCTTGGCGAAAAACTTTTGGGTATTATTTTCGACCACGCCGTCGAAAATTATGTAATAATTTTGCCTTAAAATGGACGGAAATAACGACATCGATAGATTGTTTTTATCAGACAACGGCAAAGTCAATAGATTTTATGTTTTTAGCAGTACCTACCTATATGTCTGTTTTTAATTCATGCTATATTCCACAGCAGCATCTAAACTATTTATCCAATTTTGATATATGAAGTAACAATCGATTAGTTATATACCGTGAAAGTTTGAACATTAGTAATATTGATACAAGGGGTTCAGTACTTGGCTGTCGTTCCAAATAATAATAAAAAATATATTGGACCTAATTATCCTAAGCAAACACAAAAATACGGACACTCAAATTACGTGCACCGAAAATGATATGGTAGTCGCGTGCGGTCTTAGATAACAGTTAATGCGTAGTCTATGTATAGTAGTTACGTCTTACGCTAGCTCGGTGCGAAAGGCTGCGCGCTGTCCATAAATTCTGGAGTCTTGGGAAAAACTTTAACCAAGGTTTTCTTAGTTTTTTTTTTGTATTTGTTTCGATTTTATATCTTTATACGTTTCATATGACCACTAACTAACATGTCTATGAATATTGCTAATATTCACACTGTCAGTCTGTATAATCACAATGGCATAAACTAAATTCACGAAATGCGATGCCAATAGTAAAGAAAAAATTGTTTTTGATGAGAAAAAATAACATCGTAAAAATTCTGAGAAAACTTGAGAACATGCTGTAGTAGAAGAAAAAAAAAGAAATTTTCGAAGACGATTTCGTTGTCAATGTCAATTCGTCAATTAAAATCGAGGCGGCATGGAGTAATTGACAAAACCTACTATAAGGTGGATCATTACGTGGAAGACTGGAATATATGGTTGTTGTAGCTTCTCTCTGCACTTGCATCCCCCTGGCTATTGGCTAAGTGACAATTATAGTAAACATAATGTATGTATTAATATTTATAACTGTAAACTGTAACCTAATATATAAAAGAAAGATCCACAAAAAAATGCCTTGCTGAGTTTCTTGCCGGAGTCTTCTCAGTTGAAGTGTAATTACGAGCCGGTGGTAGATTCAAACATGTAACTTAACGTTCATAACCAGGGCCTAAACTGAATAAATGACTTTTGATTTTGATTTTTGATTTTGAGTAATATTGCCGAATCTAATCACTCTTGAGAAGACCTATTCCCAGATGTCCAGAATGCTATAGATTGATATGGCAGTCTTCTAATTTAGATCAATATGGCTGACATATTACGTTCTGACAAAATAAACAATAGTTATCCCCATCGGTGTAATATTGCTTGCCTCAGAAACCAAAACTCCCGAGCTAAAATTACAGAAACCTTCCACCATTGTCGCGTTACCGCATTAATATAACCGGAGGAATTGTAATAGCGGGAGGAATCTCTACATATACTGTGACAATATTTGTCATATCCTGTCTCTTTTTCATATCGCTTTATACTATAGACTGTAAGAGAAGGGCTAACATGATCACATTAACACTCCAGATAGTATCTCGAACTATAACCTGGTGATATTTAAACTCACTTAATTGGATTCCAAAATTAAAAAAAAGAATGACTAGCTATAAAGTATGTTTTTATTTTGCCCACAGCTCACTTGATTTTAAATGACGATGTAGTCTGATATGGTAAAGCACACCTAGCCTGGAATGGAACTGGCTCTAAAGAGAGACGCGGGAACACACCGTTAAGTGCTCGGTGGCAGATTTTCAACTTGAGGGTAGTAGCTAGCCAGCAGAGTACTCGAAAATATCCTATCACCATGCTATAATTTTCTCGCGATGTTTGCCTTCGCCAGCAGCTCAAGCTCGTTGTTGGGGTTTGAACCCAAACCCTTCGGCGTGTAAACCGACCGCGCTAATCACTAAGCTATCATCGCTACAAATCATTGCATCGTTTATAATATTTATCTTATCACTTATTTATCTTATCTCATGTCAGTTCTCGCAAACACAAATATGAAAGTTTATACGAATATGTTTGTGTTTATATATAAGTTTGTTCTTCAACGCAATCACATAAAAATTACTAACTCAGAAGTTTTCTTCAATACTCTCATCATCATCATCATTTGCTGTCGACTGCTGAACGTAGGCCTCTCATAAAGCATGTAACTGAGCTCGATCGACAGCTTTCTGTATCCAGTTCAAAACCCCAACGTCAGCGTTCACCTTTGATTATTATCAATGTTTATTTAAAAAAAAAAAAACACGAATAATTCAAATAACTACCTACTGTATGTTCAGGATATAAAGTAAAAGGGGTAAGAAATGTGTAATTTCGTGTTCAAAAGGCAAAGTACATATTTCCATCAGAAATGATATTATCCGCTCGCACCCGGCATATCAAATTGGAATACCAAAAGTAAATCCCAGAGCATGATAACGGTTGGTTAAACCGCCACATGTGGCGCTCGCATGCACAACCCCGGATAATGTGCCTACTGACATTTTTATCCAAAGCTCTTTGGATTTAAATATTCACAAAAATATCCACGAGTTGTGTACTGTACGCATAGAAAAATGAAATCACTAAGTCTTAGAAAAATTATGTCGCATTGTACTATTTCCTAAAACTTGTTATTTCGAATATTCACATATAAAACTAGTTGTGTGTTATTCACAAAGTACCGAATCACGTTCGTGAATTAAAGTAAGTTATATTATGTGAGGAAACATGACTTTTAGTGTTGTATACAAACCTCCGTCGAAGCTTGAAGACTAGACTAGTTAAACGTAGCAGTATTTTCTAGGGAATAATCAGACTTGACTTCATGTGACTTTGACCGTGACTTATAAAATACAAATACAAAATATTATATTGTTACAAAAATTGTGTCTATCTAATACCTTTAAACGAGCAATTCTTGTAATGCATAATTTGAATCTCGGAAACGGCTCCAACGATTTTCATGAAATTTAGTATGCAGGAGGTTTCGGGGGCGATAAATCGATCTAGCTAGGTTTTATTTTTAGAAAACGTCGTTTTATTCGTGTTTTCAGCCGAGCAAAGCTCGGTCATCCAGGTACTATAAATAATGTATAACCCGTCTGCTACTTTAGCGTAAAGCTGTACTGTAGCAGTCAGTGCTCTCACTTTATATGTAGATACGAGTTAAGTAACAATAAATAAAAGTTATATTAATATAATAGCTATATACGCTAACGTTATTGCTCAATGCCCTGTTGGCTCATTGGTAGTATGTCTGCCTTAGGAGCTGTAGGGTATGGGTTCGATTCCCGCCCAGGACAAATGTTTTATGGTATAAACAAATGTTTGTTCTGTGTCTGGGTGTTCTGTATGCATTATAAGTATATAAAAAAGTATTTATGTATACTATCAGTTATCTGAGTTCCATCACACAAGCTTTGCTTAGTTAATGGTCAGACGGCGCTGTGTGTAATGTGTCCTACGATATTTTTGTATTTATCTATGCCAGGTGTCTGTGTGTGTTAGTGTATGTGAATGTGTGTTTTGGGTGTATCTATGTTTGTGTCTGTATGCTCCGTAGTCTATTAAAAAGTTTTTCATTGAAGTCGTATTGCTATTTTGATGCCATACTCTGATGTATTCTTAACTAGAACTTGCTTTACTAGATTTGTCATAAAAACACTTATCAATATGAAAATACTTGACACTGGAAAATACAAAAAGAGATATGCCAAAAACAAAAAAAATATGTTATTTGTACTGTATGTATTATAATTCTAAAGATTGTGTTGGCATTAAAACTCTATAGCTTATTTTTTAACCTTCGATCAAAATATCTAAGCGGAAGGACTAACCGTTCAATGCATGAACGAGTCAAAGCAATCTAACTTTTATTTCATCAAAGCTTTCGAGCAAATATTTTCGCTCGGATCATGTAGACAGAGTTTTCAAGGTACAAAAGCGTTGCGTTAGAGTTATAAATAGGGCTTGGTTTTTGGATAGCTGCAAACCCCTTTTAAAAGCGTGTAACATATTTCCTTTGCCATGTATGTACATTAAGGACATTTGTATTTTTACCAAAGAACACCCGGATTATTTTAAGAGACGTAGTGAAGTTATTACTTTTCAACAAAGAACAAAGTTCACAAACCTGTTATACCAGCCAACTACCTGAAGAAAATTATATAGAAAAAAAAACGTTTATTGTTAATTGAAATACATTTATTACCAAATGACATCAAAATTCAAAATGTAAATAAATTAAAAAAAAATTTGATTCGTTGGCTTCTTAACAAATGTTTCTACAGCGTTAAGAAGTTTATGATTTTTTTGATAAATAACTAATAATAATAATATCACACATCATGTCATCAGCCATAGGACGTCCACTGCTAGACATAGACCTCCTCCTGTACTCGCCACGCTTGGCAGGCGGGTTGGCGAGCGCAGTTAGGTGTGATTGTTCAAGAAAGACGCTGCTGCCCGTCTTCCGGATTACATCCCTTAGCCGACTCTTACGGCAACCACGGGTAGAGAGGGTGGGGTACAATTCTTACCACCACGGCATAATAATAATATAATCTAGACTAAATAAACTAATTATTTTTACATTTAACATTTGCACGTCTGCTTGCATTGTAACATTCCAAAATTTTTAGTAAGACCTATTTATAGGAACGTATATATCTATATGTATTCTTGTGAATAAATTATTTGATTTCGATAATGTCAGCAGAGTCATCCTTGTCTCATTTAGTACATGCATAATTATATTTCTGCGCCATAACTCGAGGATACAGTCGTCGTATTCTGTACAAATTATAATGCATTTCTAAAATGAACTTGACATTTTCTATGCACAAAATGTTAATTGCAACCGTATATCTAGATTCAACATTTATATATATTCCATACGATATTTGACCACGTGTTGTGATTGCAGCAATATTGCTAGACTAAAATCTTGCAATATTGCTAGAAATTGAACTCGGTGTACCTAAATAATAATTGAAGTGAAGCTTACTTCTGGAGCAATTAGTATCACATTCACATAATCCCACCAATATTATAAATGTGAAAGTTTGGATGGATGGTAGGATGGATGGATGGATGGATGGATGGATGGATGGATGGATAGTTGGTTGGTTTGTTGGATGTATGGATGTTTGTTACTCAATCACGCCAGAACGGCTGAACGGATCTAAATGAAATTTTACATGTAAATATTTTAGGCCCTGGAATAAAACATAGGATACTTTTCATCATCATCCATCACCACGCGGGTAAAACCGCGGGGCGCAGCTAGTAATATTATAAAGGCGAAAGTTTGTTGTATGTATGTTACTTCATTACGCTCAAACGCCTGGACTAATTTTGTAAAAATTTGGTATGGAGGTAGCTGACACCCTGGATTAACATATAGGCTACTTTTTATCCCGAAAAAATGGAGCAACGCCGAAGGGCGCAGCTAGTACTTTATAAATATGTATTATATATCTATCTAAACATATAAATAAAACGGTATCGAGAGGTTTATTATACATTGAAAATATTATTTTAGGGCTTAAAATATACAATTTATAAATACTTGGAAGGAAGTAATAGAAGCAAAATATAGCTAGTTTTTTTAAATATGTATCTGTCTGTTTGTTCGAGATAAACTCAGAAAATACGCGACGTATACAGCGAGGCGCTACTGCGCCGACATTAAATGGAAACACATATCCAGTTCCACGTTCTCATACATTCGGTATGCTTTAATTTCATTAATTATTATTATTTACTGAATTATTCACAATTTTCAAAAATTCCATTTGGAGCAACCTGTATCTAAAAAACTGCAGCGCAAATGTCATTAGCCGGAGACAGAACAAAACGTATTATCAATTAAAAAAGAAATACTATTAAATTAAGATAGTCCTGTATTTTAACAGCGAACGGTGCACAGAACCGTGCAAAGACACGCGTGTGCGCGTTTCTTAAATGCAAACGATAAAGAAATACTTACTGAATGAGCTAAAAGCTCGCACAAACTTGACCGCGCTTCCTATTTTCTTTTCTTCATAAATAACTTTGCTAACAGACGGTGCGGTAAAGTTCTGATGATGAAGCTAGGAGATGGTGGTAGTACTCTGATTTTTATTCATGAACCATTATTAATTCACAAAGATTTTTGATTCTTGTAAATAAACAATAAATAACCAACTCTGACAATGTCAGTACCTAATAGACTAGTTCTTACAAAGAGATGAGTTTGCAAAAAGTTTACATTTAAAAACTTTTTTCAATTAAAACTTATTGTTACTTTGTGTTGATAAGATCGTGTTTTGTATGTGACTGTGTAACATAAGTAGTTATTTTGCCATTAATGATGTCAAATTCACAACATTACACCATCATTTAAAATATTATTAAACCATGCATTATACTGCAAATGCACGAGTTACTATAAAATAAGTTTAAAAAGGTTTTAACAAACTTATACAAACTGTTTGAAACATTGATCTATTTGTATGAACCAATCTATTTGCTGACATTGGCAGTATCATTGTTGACGTTTGTCCGTCATGTTTTATTTACAAAAGTATATGCTTATAATATTTAAAGCGTTCCCTCGATTTCTCCTGGATTCCATCATCAGATCCAGACCTGATACCAATGGGACCACATGGGAAGTACACCCTTTCAAAGAAGAAAATAATTTCCGAATCGGTCAAGTGGTTTTCGAGTAATCGGTGAACATACATAAAAATAAAATAAAATAAGAAGATTCCGAGGAATTGATAACCTCCTCCTGAAGTCAGTTAAAATTAGAAAGTGTTAATAGTGATTGTGAATACGATGTACATCATACCTAGTGCTCTGAGCGCAATGCAATGCGACTTGCACTGTGCAGTTTCGTTTGAATCTTTTGATACCTACGGTGTCAAAGAATCGCCGCGCCCTCTAGCGCACACAGCTGTAATTGTATGAACGAGTCACAGCATGATTCTAATTCGGGTACTTGATTTATTATTTAGTTTGTTTGAAAATTGATTTCTTTTAAATTTGCGAATATATATTTTTTACATTGCTTATATGATTACTGATCATTAACCCTACCCGTGTGTTAATTTAATGTCGATGCAAAGTATCCACGTCGTATACATGTGGTTTTAAAAAATATAAATTTTTGAATCCTGAGCAACATTTAGTTTTCGTTTGATCAAAATCATTTCAGGAGTAAATGAGCCTTGATAAAAATGAATTACACTAAGCCACAGTAGGTATTCAACTGATGGATAATTTAGCAATTTAATATATATCCATAATAAATCTAGCTATATTTTCGTAGATATGACTGACTGTACATAATATTTTAGTTATTCGGACTGCAACGATACGAAGGCTAATTGTGCTCAATATTAGAAGTGTGTCTTTGACACTATAATGAAGTTACCTATGGGTAAAGCAGTGGGACTTGACCATATTGGTGTTGAGCATTTGCGTTTCGGTGGTCCTTGGGTAATAGTTTTTCTGTCGGTATACATAAACACCTGTATAAGACACTCACACCTTCCCCCCGACCTTTTAAGGTCAGTTGTCTCACCTATTATAAAGAGCAGGACGACCAGCGCATGCCTAGGTTCAAATTACCGGCCAATCTCAGTTTCGACAGCTTGTTCAAAAGTCGTAGATTCAATTATGCTAAAGATATTATCGAAACACATAGCAATTAATGACGCACAGTTTGGCTTTAAGAAGCAGAGTTCCACTGATATGGCCATCTTTAGCCTGAAGCAGATAATATCGTACTACAATACTAGGAAAACTAAAGTCTATGCTTGTTTCCTGGATCTCAGCCGCGCTTTCGACAGGGTCGATTACCGTGTCCTGTGGGAGAAGCTGCGTCGCACTGGCGTCCCCCCGGACATCGTCAAACTTCTCCAGTCCTGGTACAGATGTCAGATGAACGTTGTGAGGTGGCGGGACTCGTTTTCCGAGGAGTATCTGCTTCCCTGTGGTGTCCGCCAGGGGGGGCTCACCTCACCCGTACTTTTTAATTTGTACGTGAACGCGCTGATCGAGGAGCTCAACGAGGCTGGTGTCGGCTGTTCCATTGGACATAAATGTATGAATAACCTGAGTTACGCTGACGATATGGTTCTGTTGAGCCCTTCGATCAGCGGCATGAGAGTTTTATTATCGATATGTGAGAGGTATGCTATCGCCCACAACCTGGCCTACAATAATGATAAGTCTGTGGCCATGGTCTTCGGTGCTAGTAAATATGAAGCTCCAGGTCTTCCTCTTTATTTGAATGGCCAGGTACTGAAATACGTCACCATTTTTCGGTACTTAGGGCATGTGATGTCGGGCAATCTAGAGGATGACCTGGACATCGACAGGGAGAGACGCTCTCTTGCTGTCAGAGCGAACATGCTGGGCAGAAAATTTGGGGATTGCTCGCGGGAGGCGAAAATTCTGCTTTTCAAGAGTTATTGTACTGCACTTTACACTCCACAATTATGGTCCAAATACAAGGTGGAAAGTTACCATACGTTTAAGGTGCAGTACAACGACTCGTTCCGCATCATGTTTCGCCTCCCGCGGTGCTGCAGCGCTTCCACCATGTTCGCGGAGGCCCGCGTGCCGGCACTCGATGCACTGATAAGGCATCGCATTGCCAGATTTAGAGATTCACTCTTTAAGTCTGGTAATGCGATCATCGCTAGTATAATAAGGCACAGTACTGGTATCTTAAAACGCTGGTCAAATTTACTATTATAAAATTTAGTAATTTAATTTATATTTTAATTTATAAATTTAATAAATATTAATTAATTAATAAATATTAATTAATTAATAAATCCTAATTAATAATTATTATTTAATTAATATTGTTTTGTACATATTATTGGTTAGTTATAAGTATGGAATTTGATATGAATCTTTGTTGTTCGAAATAAATTATTATTATTATTATTATGACCTGTGTGTTCCGGCAGCCTCACTTGAGAGCCAGTTCTATTCCAGGTTAGGTGTGTTTACCATCTTTGACTACACCGTCACTTAACATTAGGTGAGCTGTGGTCCTATCAATGTGAGCCTATCAACCATAAAAAATACTGTCACTGTATCAAAATGAATAACGGGTGCTGCTTGCGGGTCGCTGGTCTGCTCGTGGTATACATACAAACTAGTACTTTAACCCTAGTTAAGATTTAAATTGCCTCTTCCCATATTGTAAAAAAAAAACAATATTTTATAAATCTAAGTTAACAAAGGTCACGCACCCCGGTGTCTATGGAGTGTAATCAAAGATTTTGTTATAAAATACAATAAGTTATCCAGCTCGTATGCACCGTCACTAGTGTGGATGATTCAACATACAAAACACCGTGATTCAGAACGGGATTCTATATGGCATCACCGTATTCCATTTACGCTAGTCAGTTTTGTGAATGGAACTCTTATCTAGATGATGAGTCATATCTAGAAACGAGTCGACTTAAAAAGTTCACTCAATTTAAGAAAAGGTTAGCAAATAATAAAATTTAATAGTCCTTTTCCAGACATTGTTGATCTTAATTTTCGCTGGTTTAGACTAATAGCTGTAATATAATATGGGATTGCCATACTTAGTGGCTGTTTTTTTTAAGTTTATCTCCTATATTGTACAATCGTTTGCGTTCTCAAATCTTTAAACAAATGTAAGCTTTATAAATGCCCTGTTGGCTCATTTTGCAAGTGTACTTCTTGATTAGAGGGGAATTAATTCAATTCCCTTCCCATCCAGTACAAACATTTATGTAGCGAATATAGGTATAGGTATTTATGTTTATTCTATGTCAGGGTGTTCTTAATGTAGGTGTGTTTTATATGTTCACAAAAAATTATATCAACTATCTAGTTCCCGTGGCTTGGTTAGTTTAGGGTTAGACAGCGCTATGTGTAATGTCATCCAATATCTATCTTCTAGTTTTTTTTTTTAATTATTAATTTACTTGTCAAAAGTCATACCACAAAAGAGGTTATGAATGTTTGGGCATCTTTATATAATTCTGGGCTTAATAATCAAATATTCAAAAGACCCAAACTGTGCGGAATCAGAGAAAAACAAAAACAAATTGAAAATCGATTTACTGCAGATAATTCTTTGTGATGCTGTTAAAAGAATCTAATTATGCTTGTTCGTTTTTTCTTGAGGTTCTTGTTTTGAGATTGTACTGGAACGTTTCAAGTATTTAGCCATCCAGCAAAACTATATTCGTTCCATGAATTTTAAAATAACATATATAATTTTATTCAAATTGCTTTACATGTATAAAATACTTGTAACATTAATTTCAGAGTGTTGTCTTAGTGTTTAATGGTAAAGTACCGTCATTGCTACAAAATCTACCCATGAACATAAACATAACAAGACTATTTCACCGACGTCGCCTATCACAACGCCAAGCTGAGATGCCATCCTGAGTTAGTGGGTGGAAAAGTATAGACTAAAAATGGCTCTACACTCGATAGTAAGTTGCAAAAATGGACTTGTAATATATACTATATTACTTATTTTCTGTTCAGCATGGGAACCAGATAGTTCATAGAATACTTATATACTTTTTTTTGCTGAAATACTTACTTATCATACATACAGAACACACAGACACAGAATAAACATTTTAAAAAAAACACGTTCTATTAGCAAAACAAAGGGTGTTCATGTTCATATTATTATCATATAAAGCAATACTGGAAATGTTACCGAAAGGTTAGTAAACAGCCTTTTATTCAAATAAAAAATATGACTGTCGTCATTATTATTATCATTCACGTCATTCTTTATAGTAAGAAGTAATGAAACGGACGAGACACTATTTTGATAGAGATAACACCATAATATTACCATTGCTGCGGTACTCTGAACTTTGAGTGGGAAGACTACGTCAAAGTTCGAACCAACGCTGTTTAAGCGCTTTCGAAATCCCGATTCAGTTTTTTTTTTCTTTTTTGGCACCGCTCTTTGTACATTAGTAGTTCTCGTTTAAAAAGTGACTCACTATATTAATTAAGTAAAATCAATGGTATCGTTACTTGAAGTTTCTACAGAATTTTGAAAACAAAACAATAAAAAACGTTCACCTCATTATATCACTTGCTCAGGCGCGTGCATATACATATATTAACTTTTTTTTTAAACACTAGATCTAAAACATTTTCAAACTAAAAACTAGAATTTTCCAAGTTCGTTTTTGGTATCTGTTCATCTGAGTCGTTTTACTTTGATATTTCTAGACGACTATTTTGTATGATGGAAGGTTCAATAAATAACTTACCACAAAACAAATCTGCGGCGTCTCCATGGAAAAGCCTGTTAATACTCGGTTGGCGCTTAATCGCGAGATCAAAGCGACCGACACTTTGTTACGTTCCAGCAGTAAACTTGCTCGTAAACCATCTGTCATCAACGCAGAGCTCGCCTATAATGAAAAATATAAAATACGGATCACCGCACGACGGTGTCAGTGTGAGCTTTAAATTAAGATGGGAAATTGGAAACATTAGACTTTGAATCTATAACAGTAGTTCCAGTATTGTACTTTGTAGCGATGATAGCTCAGTGATTAGCACGGTCGGCTTACACGCCGAAGTGCGTGGGTGCCAATCCCAACAATAAGCTTGAGCTGCCGGTAAAGGAAAACATCGTGAGAAAACCATAGCGTGGTGGTAGACTCTCAACTTGAAATGTTGCCAAGCACCTAACGGTACACCTAAATTCCATCCCAGGCTAGGTTTGTTTACCATCTTCGACCACGCGAGTCACTTAACATCAGGTGAGCTGTGGTCAAACTTAGCCCGTTAATCATAAAAAAATAAAGTATAAAGTACTTTTCGAAAGGTGGTTTGTAAAAATGTAAAAATAATGAGACGAACGAAACGCGCTCCTAGCGGTAAGAGATAACGCCTGTCCATGACCATATAGCGTTACTCAGAACTTTGAGTAACAAAGCAAAGTGCATGACGCCTGCTTTAATGCTCATCACTTTGAGACATTTGGTGGTTAGTTTCAATATCCTTGTAATTTCATTTCTGGAGTGCACTTCATAATAAAACACATTAATATTTAAACACTACTGCTTGGCGACAGGATATCTGATACTGTGATGGTATCTATCTAAACAAGAAACCGAGACATCTGGAATAAACAGATGCTTACCATACACTGTTTTTTATTATTTTCTATCGAAAACCTATAAACTTGCTGCGAATGTTGCCATTTGTCTAGTGTACTATCATTGTCTGTAAAATGCTAGTGGAGCTCGTGCTGTGCTTGTATAGTTTCATATCTACTTTATCTCTCAGACGTCTGGGTGAAATAGACGTTCTTGGATCAATTTTAAAGATTTTCCATTTCTTTTTGGGATCCTGTTGCAAGCTTAATAGATTTTGCTAACCATTCTTGTCCAAGTTTTAAGAAACAGTAACATCAGACTCGTTTATATGTAACGGCTATGTCATATTTGTATTGTTATGTAAAACAATTTTTTTTTTTGGTGAAGGATGAGTATTTGACAAATAAATTTTAACTGTATGTGACGTAATCCGTCATCAAATTAGTGAGTGAGCTTAAAATAAAAATAAAATAAACAAATCAATAATATAAATAAATATCGTCGGACACTACATACAGCGCCATCTGACCCCAAACTAAGCAAAGCTTGTACTATGGAAGTAAGATAGCTGATATAATACTTAAATACTTTTTTGTAAATACATACTTATTATATATACAGAACACCCAGACACAGAACAAACATTTATGATTATACCACATAATGCTTGTCCTGAGTGGGAATCGATCCTACGCCCTACGGCTCTTAGAGCAGACATACTACCAATGAGCCAACAGGGCAGTCAAGTTACATTGTTCTCTTATTGTACGGAAAAATTAATCATGTAACTTACTTACGTTATTACATATCCGATTTGACATTAATTAATTTATATTTTATTTTTGGACATTTAATATATTTCTTTGATATTTTTAACTTTGGAACATACTTGACCATTGATCACAATAGGCAGTAGTTCGTACCTTATTTTGTCTAATGATGTACCTACGTCAGTATTGCTTGTACATATCTCCACACGATTTTATTTTTGCAGACAGAAAGTCAAAATATGGAGCTTTTTGACTTTATTGAATATCCATTGTACTCATAAACGCAATAAATGAATTCAGCCCTTTATTACAGTGTATATCGTGTTGCCAGAGAAATACTATGAGAGTTCAAGACTACGACAGATAAGTGGCAATTGTCGAGAACATGAGACGATGTTTTCCTTTATTTCGCGCAGTAAGTAATCCTCGCAATTCAGCGAGGCAACGCAACTAGCATTAGGGCACGTTGTCTGGAATTAGAGATCGTTTAATAAATATAGATATTTTTGATATCTCTATTGAGTTTTAAGTTTATTTAAGTCACTTTAGATCTGTTATTTTTATATAAATTATGTATTAAAATCATTTATTATAAAACATGAGAGGAACAAACACTCTTTGACATATCTTTCGCAGGGTAATAACGATGTAAAACAAACTTTAAAAAAAATTAAAATGCTTTCGCGGTAAACTTAATCAGCAAATCGTTTACATATAAAAATAACAAAAAGATATTTGTATTGCTGAGAGGGCACTGATATACTATTACTCAAAATGCGATTACGATAAATATCGTTGACAGAAAAAATCTTTAATAAACTCTAATAATACTATAGTAGGTACGTTTTCTGTGTAAATTATACGCATAAATTAAAGAATCAAAGGCTTCGTACAATACTTTATTTTATAGTACTGTTGTCTTCTTTCTTATATATTACGCAATAGCTTTAATATAATTGATAATTTTTCGTGTAATGTTTCGTTCTAATATTTCCTTGCTCTGCAGGCTGTAATGCTGCCTTAACAGTTCTGAGCCAGCACTACGACTTGGGTCCTAAATCCTAACCTAACGAGTTAGTTAGTCGGTCTTTACTCGTCATTACTCGTCAATCAGTGCGGTTGCCAAAGGGTCCAAAATACTTATATTTCAATCACCCGTATAATAAACACCCGTTATGTACGTCGCGTCGACTGGTAACTGCCATATTTTTGCTTCGCTAAACTGACACTATGTACTTATAGCTGAATATTAGTAATCAACTGAGCTACTAAAACTGGAAGCGCAATCAACGTAAGTCATTTCAGTCTTCGAATTCTTCATTTGTTTACTGCTATCCAAATAACCAATTGTATCATGTTCCTTGCTCAAAAGTAACTACAGCTGCTCGAAATTACTGCAAGCACCCAAACAAATAAGGCGCCCGATTAGAATAAACTTCCTAACAAAGAAACCATCAGATGAGGCCGTAGGACAAAAAGCAAACAATGATAAATTACAATAAGCCTGACAGAAACAACTCAGCCAAATGAACATTAATACCATTTGCCTACAATACTCGGGACAGGAAACTTTTCTAATTTACACTAATAAAGGTAAGCACCAGTTTACGAAAAAAGACAATAAAAGCTAGCCCATCGAGCGGCTCAGCTTAGAAAAAATTGGAAGAAAAGTATCGGTTTCCAATATCGTTTTGTGTAATGAAAACAAACAAGTTTCGTGCCATTTCGTACTCCGGGTAAAGTTTATAAGTAGATTTGAATAAGACCGAATTTATAGCGCGAGTCGCCGCGTCGAGTTCTGTTGATGGTATCTAAATAATATTCAAGGTTTATTTAGTTAAAATAAAAGAGTTTTATTATGATTTAATATGTACTTTTGTATGTTATATGATGATTAACAATAGCAAGCGATAGATTCATAAAAGCAATGCATTAGTAGCACCCTGACCTTTCACCAGCTTCTTAATCAATTACCCTAGTACGTCAAAAAGAGGGTTATGATTTTTTTGATGTCTAAATATGTATGTTCATTTCTTGTTGTCTATTTTATTTTTAATAGGTCCGCGTCTAATTTGAAGACACCCATATTGGACTTTTTGGAAAACACAGACTCCGGCAAAGAGGTTTGATATCTTCTAAACTACTTATAGTATTTTTACAAATGAGGTTTCTATCGCCGCGTTGTATCATAGGTTATCGTAAAATTTCATTTTCATAATCAATCGGTTCAATTTGAATATAATGATGCCATCATTTTCATAAACAGAAAGAGCTTGAAAAGCACATTCCAATTAGTATAAGCCCGGCAAAACGTAAGTTACAATCTAAATAAACATTTTAGTTCTAGATGGTGATTCTCCCTTTTGGTTTGTACAACCCAACCTTCCTAATAAGGGTTAATAAGAAAGCGATCGTACCATGTTTACAAATGACATAAATAAACACTCTCATTTACTCACTTATTCATAATATTTTAATGATGTAATGAGATTTTTGTTATTATTTAAAAAGTATTATAAAGAAACAGTGCTATAAAAAAAATATACCGGTTAAAAATGAAGCAAAAAACCTTTCGACCGACGTCCAAGTTTGTAGATAGATGGGTCTTTGGGAAAATCTAAGAATGCAATAACTTTATTAAATCGACGGTTCTTTGAAGGAATTTGAACGAAACGGTAATTAATTTTCATTAAGAGCCACGGAGGGACCGGGTTGCTTTTGACGTTCGCAAAATTGTGTAGGTCTTAACTTTGGGTGCTTGCTGTTTATGGGTTTTATTTTCTACTTCCCGTTATTGGTCTAGAAACTTTCGACAATGAGTTAGTGTGTTTACTTTTTAAAAAGAAATATTTCTGGCATCACAGTTTGTGTGCCAGTGAATGGTGTTTGTGTTTGTGTGTATTTGAAATTTTTAAGTGTCTAATAATAAAAATTAAGTAAAATCTTTATTGTTCATACGAAACATCATACATTAGGAAAAAAAGCCTAAAAAATCTAGTATGACAGTTTTAACTCTAGCTTAGTGTAATTTTAATCAAAAGTAAATAGTCCACACTTGTGGTTTTTACGAAGTAAAAAGATAATTGTTGTTGACTGTTATTTTACAATATCACAAGTAATGGAATTTTGCATGCAAAGGGAAATAGTTTTGCAAGCGGCGCGCGGCGCGCGTCGGTGCCGTTAAGCAAATACATACTTGCCGCATGCTGACTTGTCGAGGTGAATGTTTGAACAGGCAATAGAAAACCGAGTCTAGCAAAGTGCGATAGCGGAATATTGAGCAAATATAGATTTTCGGCTTTGCCAAATATTAATTGTACACGTACCTTTAAATAGAGATCGAGAAAAATTTGGTGGTTCCATACAATATATTAATAACATTTTGTTTACTCTGATTACTTATTTGGTGGTAAGTAAGTAAGGAGTATCGGGAGGCCGTCTATGTATGTACCACCCGCAGTACCAGATAACCAAGCCGCCAACTGGTGTAAACACTGAATATATTTAATTACTTACTCTTCTCACTATGAGAAAAAGCACACGCCCAGCCGTGACAGCTTATAAAAACAGGACTGATCAACCAAAATAACATTAGATACATATGAACATTTTACTATTAATACTTACAAGTAATTATTTAACTGATGGCATTTATTACAGTAACCGTAACATCAATACCAATAATAACATTATTCGGTAATAAAATCAACCACGTCGGCGAATTTCTCAACATTTGATTTTATGTGTAATCCTATAAAAACGATCATTAACCTACATTCAACCCTTGCTACTCGTCTCACGAACAAGTACTCCCATACAATGAGGAAAATATTTTTAATTAAGTTAAAACGCTTTGCAATTTTACAAAGAATTGGGAGTTGAAAAATTAGATTCTCATACCATAAATCGTCCTATTAATTTATTTTTGTTGACCTCTATCTAATTAAAATAGCTTAGCAAGGTTTTCAAGGTGAATACATAATTGTACATCAATAAACAACAGAAGTCTTTTGTAAATTTTATGTACCTACTTGATAAAATTTACAAAAGACTTCTGTTGTTTATTGACAACATCTGAATTATATTTTGCATAACTATCAAATTTTTGTTGTTTTACAGCGTCAAAGAGGAAGAAGCAAAACGATAGTCATGTACATAAATTATAATGATTGATCAAAAGAAAATGATAATATATACTCGTAATATAAAGATAATTTAAACAAAAATTTAAAAAAAGAAATTAAACAAAAGAAATAGTGAATAATGATTTTTTAGAATTTGATTTAATTTGCCAATTTTTAGCCAAAGATAAATGAGAAAAAAGTCAAATCTGTATGCATTGTGTGTGTTCGTTTGCGCGTGCGTATGCGTTTAAGTCTTCGGAAGCAGGTGCATGTTTGCGTGCGCGCTCATGTTTGTGTGTGTGCATTTGCGTGAAAGCACACAACAAACAACAAACAAACGATCAATCATTTTCGAAATGTCGTCGCTGTCGAATAGTTTTAACTTAGTACCAATTAATATAGTATTACGTATAAATATTATTGTACTTACTCATATCTTCTCCTTTTTTTATCGATATACTTACTTACTTTTTCTCTATCTATTCTCATATCTATTTTTCACCTTTAAAGTTCATTCTTTATTATTTTCGACAAATATGAAATGGATTTTTCTACACCAGATCATCTGATAAAAGCTTCTACGTAATAGCATGTAACACGTAGCGTACCGTTCGTATTAAAACTCACTGAATTGCATTTCTCATTTCCTCGACACACTGTTCAGCCACAGTCTGTCGTGACCCAGCTTTAAGATATCAAATAGTTACCAGTAACTTGCGCTCTTTCCCCACGGAGCAAAGTTTAAATGTAAAAGTTAGCGAATCTGTCGGATGTGTCGCAGTTGGATTTTACGGTATATATTCGTAAGGCAGAAAATATATAAAAAAATAATGTCACAGATAATTTGTTATTAACAAACAGAGTCCTAGAGTGTCACGCGCTTATCGTCAGAAATCAGTGATATATATTTGTTTTATATAATAAATAAGTATATAATTAAATCAAAAATGTGTCAAAATCACGTCAGCTTCCACAGTGATATTTAAATGTACTACGTACAGTATTTTCAATAAATACACCATAGAAAATACTAATATTTTTAGTTTGTTATGTTTTTTTTATTTATCTATAGTTTAGTATGTGTATTTATACCAAGATATATTTATATACATATATTTTTAAGCTAGGTGTACTTTACCATCTTCGACCTCATCGTCACTTAACATCAGATGAGCTGTGGTCAAACAATCAATCTCAACCATCAAAAAAAGAATAAATTAAGAATTCGAATTCGGTTTTGTCAACATTTTTACATAAAAAAGTCACAAATGACCCAGTTAGCGTTTAATTTATATGCAGAAGAAGTGGGAGGAACTTGAGCAAAATCTCTTCACAATCTACTAAAAGACCTCGGCTTGCCAAGAATATCTATAAATTTATTTGCTGTAAAGTACAGACAATCACTGGCTAGTATGAAATTGTTTCGTATTTCGCATGTATCTATTTGTTCGCTTAGTTCTTATAAGCTAAGCAACAGGCTTTGATGTGATTTTCACTATCAATTAGACATTTTCAGTAGAAAGGTAAATAATTTCCATACAAAACCGCATTGAATTATCAAGTAAGTTACCACTTAGTATGATATCAGTTCAGGAAATCTCTAATATATCATATATTGTTATTATAAAAATTACTTTGGCGTGAAAAAAAATTGCCGTGGTGGTGCCGGCGTAAGAATTGTACCCCACCGTCTCTACCCGTGGTTGCCGTAATAGTCGGCTAAGGGATGTAATCGGAAAGATGGGCAGCAGCGTCTTCCTTGAACAATCACACCTAACTGCGCTCGACCTAACCTGCCTGCCAAGCGTGGCGAGTATTGGCAAAGCCCCCCCAGGAGGAGGCCTATGTCCAGCAGTGGACTTCCTATGGCTGATGATGTGATGTGATGATGTGATAAAAATCCCAAATTAGTTCGTTTTATTCGTCACCACTAAATGAAACCAGGCTAAAATTAGGTTTAACTTTTAACATCAAATATTGCTTTCTTTTTCACTTTCAGGTTAACCATCACATTTACAAAAATATGCTGCAGCAACCCAAAAAAAAGAACAAAAAGTATTTGCGGTCTCTCTCATAAAAGGAGAGTGCAAAAAGGGAATGTACTTTAGGGTTGGCACACTGTCGTACATTTTTAACACTGCTGGCTTGTGTTATCTTTGTACAATCAACAGAGGATATTTTACCCGTATCACGTGATGAGAAAGCTAACCCGCCTGAAAAGTTAATTAATCGTGTATTTCTCTTTTTAGAACAGCCGTCCGTACATATTAGACGTGTATAAAAAACGTGTTAAAGTTTGGTAAACATAAATACTGATAAATATTTTAATTCGTTTGGATTTTCAGTCTAATTTAAAGTCAGAAAGAGTAGTTAAATATATTATTTATTTGATTTAAAACTTGAACGAAAAGATTTGATCCCACGTTCATTGTGCGGACTGCTAGACAGTGGAATGCGCTGCCTGAATAGATGCTCCCCGTTAGATGTCCGTTAGATAATCTGGATGTCTTAAAGTCGAGAGTGAATCGATATTTTCTAGGCAAGCGTGCTCCATCTTAGACCGCATCACCACTTAACATCAGGCGAGATGGTGGTCAAACACAAGCATGTTTCTTATTAAAAAAAAATACAAGATCATTTAATAACAAACATATGTATCTCATAAATAAATACTTTATCATAGAAATGTACTTTTTTCCAGAATGCAGCTTATTTGAGTCTGTAAGATAATCTACTCTTAGATTACTATTTGTAATAAACAGATTTAAAAAAAAATTACAAAAATTTATGCTTATGCTTTCTGGTTACCCTGTCAGCTAATTTGTTAGTAGCTCTGCTCCCTGATTTCTGCGGCGTGAATTCCATTCCCACACAAGACAAACACACTTGTGTGACGAACATGGATGTTTTTACAGTGTCTAGTGTTCTATATAATAATTATAAACTATTATAAAAACATACTTATAATAATAAATGCAGAACACCCAGACACATAACAAACATTTCACATCACATCACATCATCAGCCATAGGACGTCCACTGCTAGACATAGGCCTCCTCCTGGGAGGGTTTTGCCAATACTCGCCACGCTTGGCAGGCGGGTATTGGCAATTTGACCTTATGGATAACTTGTTTGTTATTTCATTTCAAAAGATAATCCGTTATACACTGTTCTGCAACTAAACTGAACTATTGTTGAACGTGCAACCGATGTTTGAGTGCATAGCCGTGTAACTTGCTTGCTGACTGGGCCGGACGCTATCTACACCTACTCACTGTAGTTGAACAAATGAAGCGAGCTGTGGAACCGAGATTTCAAGGAGAACTGCACAGATTGAAATCTGCTCTTCAGCTCGTTGATTTTGAAAATCAACAATTCACGATAGTAAAATCAAACTTAATTTTATAAATAGTTTCCGTTTACATTGAATCAATTTTTTTTTTTTAAAGAATTACAATACGAATAATAACAACAAAGAGGTATAATTATCTGAGTTCCATGAAAATCTAATAGATGGCGGTGTAAGGTAATTTATAACTGGATTGAGTAAGTATCCAATAGATGGCGCTACGTTACAATTCCAAACGTTTCATATGCGCTACAATTTATTTCACGTTACACGCGTGTGTTCGATTTGTCCACAGCAACGTGTGGCCGGGTCTGCTAGTATGTTATAAAAAAACCTAGAACATAAAAGGGTTAATTTGTTTGATAAAGGTTACTCTATTGAGGCAACTTTTTGTATATGTAGATTTTTTTATTTTTTTATTTCGTCATTTACTTAAGAGGGATGTGAGCCTAAGAGCGAAGCAGAGCTTAGCCGTGGTGGTACCGGCGTAAGAATTTTACCCCACCCTCTCTACCCGTGGTTGCCGTAAGAGTCGGCTAAGGGATGTAATCCGGAAGGTGGGCAGCAGCGTCTTCCTTGAACAATCACACCTAACTGCGCTCGCCAACCCGCCTGCCAAGCGAGTATTGGCAAAACCCCCCCAGGAGGAGGCCTATGTCCAGCAGTGGATGACCTATGGCTGATGATGTGTAAGCCTAAGAGCTAATCAATAAGTATTAGTTTGACCTGAAGCTTGATCTTTAAAGCCTATCCATTATACTTTGTTAACATTAATTTATTTTCGTAAGATATAAATTAGAGCATCGAATTCTTTGAACATTTAACAAAAAAATAATAATAAGCATAACAGCGAACACCTTACCCACCTGAAGTAACCGTCACATTTGCTCATAACTGTTAGTAGACATTGTGCAAACATACATAGATGTCGTTTTATTATTAATCTATTCTTTGATTTCCCGATAGATCGGAAAAAGCTACATTATAAATGAGTCTAGTTCAAACCAATCGGTCGGAACGGCCTAGGATATTTTTGATTTATAGGTACCTACAAGGTGTGGCTTAATAGAAATAATTACGTCATCATAGACCTATCGTTGTCCACTGCTGGACATACAATACACCTCTCACTGCCATCACGTTATTCATTTCCATCCACTGCCAGCTGTCCTACGTACATCGTCACTCCATCGAGTGAAGGGCATGCTTTCGAGACGTTCTCCTGAGTGATAACGCCTGTCCATGACCATTGCAGAGATACACAGAGCTTTGAGTAGCAAAACAAAGCATCACTGCTTTGGCACTCATTACTTTGAGAGTTTCGATGGTTAGTCTCGACAGCCCTGTAATTTCGCTAGCTGCAGTATCCTTCAAACCGGAACACAGTAATGTTTATACGCTACTGTTTGGCGACAGAATATCTGGTACTGCGGTGGTACCTACGTAGACAACTTCCTGCTAAGGAGATCTACCACCAAGTAAGTGCTATGTTACTTTTGCCAATTCGCGGTCTCCACTCTAGAAAACGTCTACACCAGCGGTTATCGATTCTACGACATATTATGTCCAGCTTGCTAATACGCTGAGCAATATCTGTAACTAGTCTGTATACTCTTAAGACAAATGCCCTAAGATCTATACTTATGTACGTATTTGTTTTTGTTTCAGCTAGTACCAACTTAGTGGGAAAATTCACACAGAGTGTTCGGCGAATCGTCCAGGACGTGAAGGATGAGGGAGCTTCAAGTGAGTATCTATAATAGTTTTTAACCCCCGACGCAAAAAGAGGGGTGTTATAAGTTTGACGTCGATGTCTCTCTGTCTGTGTGTGTGTGTGTATGTCTGTGGCATCGTAGCTCTCAAACGGATGGACCGATTTCGATGCGGTTTTTTTTTCATTTGAAAGCCTAGTAGGCTTTCAAATGAAAAAAAACCTAATCTACGATAATCTACGCTAATCTACGCTTATCTACGATAGAGGCACATTCACCAATCTAGGTTTTTTCTTAAGGCATATCCAATAAGTCTGAAAAGCTAATTGTCAATTCAAAAAACCGAAATTAGCGAAGCAAAAAAGGAGCGTGGATGTTCTGATTCGAACAATTAGTACTTACCTATTATAATCTATCGGATAATTATTAATGGTATTAAAAATATTGCGTAATTTTAATAAAGAAGATCGTTAAATAAAGCACGCAGTTACGCACGAGCGTAACTTGTACTGATTTAATTTTAATGTCTTGTTAACTAAAACAGAAAACGTAGACGTTAGATGTTATTTCAACAATTATTGTTTATATTGAGAAAATTTCGCAATCGTGTTTCTATTATAAAACAATTGTTACCTCAGAAATACCATGAAAATAAAAAAAATGGTGAAAGCAATTTAACTAAAATTGTTTGCATGGTGGTAGGGTACTTTCTAGTATTCGGCTGGCTAGTTAGGCTTAAGTTCAAAATCTGCTACCAAAGCATATAACGGTGTATTCCGGCAGCCGCCTCACTTGAGAGCCAATTCCATTCCAGGTTAAGTGTGTTTACCATCTTCGACCACACCGTCACTTAACACCAGATGAGCTGTGGTCTAACACCTAGCCTGTCAAATGTTTATAAAAGATTCAAAGAGCTGGAAATCACTAAGTAATTGACATCTCAACTTACAACTAACTTAACCTAAAACTAGAAACATAAAACACTTAATTCATCCTGTGGCATATATTTATCCATTTATGTAATAGTTGTAAGGTCAATTGATTGGACACTTAATTGAATTGTATTATATAATGAAGTATGACCGACCAATTTAGTTATTTAGAACCTACTTCTAATACGTTTATATGGTATACGAAGTATTATCTAATGTACATATAGAAACAGCCTACATTTAGTAAGGGTCGAGAATCAATAAGGACTTATAACCCGCGGAATTTTGGGATCAATTTTTATCTGTATTGACATTATATTTAATTAATAGGGTCAATTTACTGTTCCCGGAAAGGCGGCTGGATTTTGTTAATTAATCCCTGATTTTCCAAATTCGTAATTAAGCACGGTCGTTTATTTGAAATCGGTTTGATGATGTGACATCTGCGTTTGACGTAGAATATATGTAACCTATATACTTGTTTGTGATTATATGTAATGTGCTACTTGTTTGTAATTTTATGTAGTATGCTAAGGGGGTATAGAAATATGATCGTATTCTTGGAAATTCCCTTTTTTTAAAGGTTGGCGTGCTAGGTGTTTATCACAGCTCACCTGATGTTAAGAAGTGACGGTGTGGTCGATGATGGTAAAGAACACCTAGCCTGGAATGGTACTGGCTCTCAAGTGAGGCTGCCGGAACACACCGTTAGATGCTTGTCGACAGATTTTTAACTTGAGTGTGGTAGCAAACCAGCCGAGTACTAGACAGTACCCTACCACTATGCCATGCTTTCGTCGCGATGTTTTCCTTCACCGGCAGCTCAAGCTCATTTGAACCCACACATTTCGGCATGCGAACCGACCGCGGTAACCACTGAGCTATCATCGCTACAAATGAAATCATGCAAATCGCTATCATGTTTGAAATTTGATCTACCAGGCGGTCAGACCAAAGAAGAGGTAATAGAAACCAACGAGCGACTGCGCGCGGTCCGCGTCCGTTTGGACGAAAACTACGACACTGCCAAGAAGGCCCTCATTGTTCTGATGGCCAGGTACAGCGAGTCCAAGGCTGAGAGGAACGTATTCACCAGATATGCGCTGCTGAAGGCCATGATAAAGGTATTTTAGTTTTATTGTTCTTAGATAGTTTTTAAACAAGCTGCGTTCGTAGAAGAAAATCCATCAGCAATTTTATCTACCTTCTGCCAGCTTTTGAGTCCTGTCAAACATATAAGTAACAAATATGGATGTTTATTCTATCTAAATATACATAATATGAGTATGTATTTGTCGTAAGAGTCGGCTAAGGGATGCAATCCGGAAGATGGGTAACAGCGTCTTCCTTGAACAATCACACCTAACTGCGCTCGCCAACTCGCCTGCCAAGCGTAGCGAGTATTGGCAAAACCCCCTAGGAGGAGGCCTATGTCTAGCAGTGGGCGTCCTATGGCTGATGATGTGAGTATAAGTTTTTTATTGTAAATACAATAAAAAGTTTGATATAAGTATATACATAAGTTTTACTATGGAAATTGACGTGATTTCGACACCATGAAGGGCACCAGATGTGGCCGAAACTATAGACGGAGTATCCAATATAAATAAAGTGAGATAAATATTAACTATCTGACTTTGCTAAGTTTGAAACTATTTTATTTTTAATACAGAATAGGTTCGCGTTTGATCACATACTACCTAATGTTAAGTAACGATGTGGTCTAGGGTCGAACACGCTTACGTAGACGGAAACTGTTTATTCTTGATTTGAAGACACTCATAGTGTACTTTCTGGGAAACAGACTACGGCAAAGAGTTCCACATCCTCGCTGTGCGAATAAAGAATTTGGATTTGAAGCGCTTAGTGCGCACATGGGAAACGTCCACCATGTACGGGTGACGCTTTGGTCGCATTTTTTTGGCCGTCCGGTAGTAAAAAGGGGCGGGGGGAACCAAGACGTGCAACTCCAAGGTAGAAAGCCGATAGACAAGAGACCTTACGTCGATGCTCAAGAGTTTGCAGTCGAGACTTGACCAAAGTGTCATAGATAGCACTTCTTTATTTTGCTTCAAACAAAAAATTATTTGCGTTATAAATTAATCTCATACAATCGCGAGAACATTATAATGTCGTCATTTTTCCGACAACACATTGTATACAAGATACGAGTGGAAGCGTGACTCTTGTTAGGTTTCTACCCGTTCTATGACAATGATAAATAGGGTTGTCAGTTTACTTGAGTTCGCTACTTTATCAGTTCTAGGCTACCTTCCAATCTCAACTGAAAATCTTGAAATACTATTAAGCGAGCTACATATATTTACATATATGTACCTTGTATATTTTAAGGTCTCGAAAATTCGGCTCAAACGATTTCTATGAAATATGCTATACGCGGGTTTTTGAGGGCGAAAAAACGTATCTATCTGATTGTAAAAATATCTAATTGGTCTCATCTCTGGAAGTTTTTCCGAGTTTTCACAATTTTACACTTTGTTGACCGATCATTGCTCGTTCGCCCAAAGACCTACTGTGTATACATATAAATATAGCAGCAAACAAAAAAAAAACTTTTTTTATGGTTGACAAGCTAGGTGTTTGACCACAGCTCACCTGATGTTAAGTGACGATGTGGTCGAAAATAGTAAAGCACACCTAGCCCGGAATTGAATTATTTAAGTAGTCACATGCACTTTATAAGTTTGTTCGGAGGTATTAGGAAAACAGAAATATACAAGCCAAACTGAACTTCCAAGTGAACAAAATCAATGAACTGCTGCCAAGAACTACTACGAGTATATTAAATTTTATAAATTTTGTTGTGAACAGGTAAACCTATACTTATTAAACCAAGAATTTAATAAATTCTTATCAACTGTACACTTGATACCTTATTCTATATATGTATGTATATATAAAAATCTCGTGTCACTCCTACGAAATGGCTCGACCGATTATTATGATTTTGTTTATGTATATTTTGTAGGTATGAGAATAAGTCATAAAGTGTATTTTATACCGCTAGGTGATTAGCTACTTTTTATCCCGAAAAAATGTTGTGGGCAAAACCGCAGTGCGCAGATAGTAATCAATAATGTTGTGAGTATTCAAAATGAATATTCCATAATATACGAGATTCTACATTAATAACCTAATTGCAGTATGAAATACTAGGTACGTAATATTTTGCTAAATAAGACCGTCTTTGTGTGGTTGCAATACTTGATTGCATGTACAAATATATAAACGAGTCTTGAAAATGCCAAGTTTAACTCGAACATATGTTCATATTAAGCGTAGCGTTTAGATGTTCTTTGTTCACATTGTTCGAGTACATCATATGACGTTCGCTTTTGTATAAAGACAGACGTCTTGTTATATCAATACAATATATCCAATTAACAAACTTTTGAACGGTGCCTTTGAACGGGCGATGTCAGCACAAAAGAGCAGAGAGAATACTGTCAGCGTTTATCGCCATTTAAGTTATGCGATCGTGAAAAAAAGTAACCGCATACCGTATCAAGGTTCGCAATGTTCTCGGTCAAGTAAGTTTTCCGACATGACCTAATCTGAAAGGCAGTACTCCCGCAAGACTTAGTTTCGGGTCATGCATGGTAGTTAGTAGTTACTTATGAGTGTAATATTTTTATGTACACGGCTTCGATACACGTATGTATTATTCATTATACACAACATACGATACAACACTCTTCTATACATATACACAAATCAACATTACACATAATATTATTTTACTATAGAAACTGATATTATTTTGACATATTTTTCCTTAACATATGCGGGATTTGTCACGTTTCATTATTTCGGATATTCCGAGTGTAGTTTATATTCACATCCGGTGGCCTTCTTCAAGGAGTCAAAGCAGAGGACAACGCGCGCGGGGCTTCGTCTTGCTTCGCAGTACAGGCCGCACGCCTCGCACGTGACTGCAGTCGGTGCGCGGGCGCAGGCGGGTAGTGTGTCAAGATGCGCCGGTGCGCTCTGGAGCCCTTCCTCGTCGATGTTCTCCTGTACGGTGTCAGGAATATTCCAGCACACAGAGTTCACTGCGACGTCTTCAGATACACGACCACCTTCACGAACTAAGGCTGGTTACGTCAAAAGCTGAGGCTTTTGACTTAAAACGTATTATTATTATTTACATTATTCGTATTCATGATATTAGTGAAGACTAATTATCATAAAACAGGTGCACAAGTAATTTATATTGACAACAACTATAAGAACTATTTTCTTTCACACTTCTGAGTAATGATTTTTGAAGACGGTTATTTTTTTATATACAAAAAATTATTAATATTACTATGAATTTACTACTAATAATGCTATTTTACCTAATCAATGACATTTTTCTTTTGGACATTCATAATAGGGTGAAACATCCTAACAAAGTTAGAAATCTGGGACGTGGTGTACGAATTTGGACCTTTATACTCGGGTCACGTATTTTGTTCCATCTAGTTTCATTGGCCTTACTACAGTTGCGGGGTAATATATATATTTTTTATGTGTGATATAGACTAGGTATTTGACCATAACTCATCTGATGTTAAGTAACGTGGTGGACGAAGATGGTAAACACACCTAGCCTAGGATGGAACTGGCTCTCAATTGAGGCTGTTGGAACACTCCGTTAGGTGTTTGGCGGTAGATTGGTAGCTAGCCAGCTGAGTACTAGAAAGCACTCTACCACCTTTCTATGGTTTCCTCACGTTGTTTTCCTTCACGGGTACCTCATGCTTATTGTTGGGGTTTGAATTCACGCCCTTTAGCGTATGAACCAACCGCTAACCACTCAGCTATCATCGCTGCAATATATATTTTTTACTTTATTTGAACGGGATTATTCGTGTTTGATACTACTCTAATAAACTTATACCGATATTTTGACTGTAGTGTCAACCAAAACCAATGATCTTTTTCGAGGAACAGATAAAAAAGCGCGAGCGCGACCACACTTTGCTACGCAAAAAATAAAACAACATTGTGTCAAAATAACAACAGTTTCCAATAACATGATTTTTATGTTCCGTAAATATTATTTTTATTTAAAGAATTCGGTCTGGATAGACATAAAATGTCATTATGACATGTCGCAAAATGTCTCACGATTCCTGACATTGTGTACACGCCCCTGGCTTTTGCACAAATTCGGTATGTAAAGAAAAAAAATACTTTGCTGATTCCAAAACCATTTCGAAATATTACATTCCTGTACATTATTTTGACGTTTAAAACTCTCTAAACTATGAGATGGGGTATATTTCAATAAAATACATAGGTTAAACTTGACTTTCAATGAGTCCCATAATGACGTCATGTAGTTCGCTGTGCAAAAGCAATGGCGAACCTAAACAAAAACTGTCAATGTCAAGTCAACGCAGCGTTGGATTTTGTACTATAATTACAGTATTTGTACAACTATTTCATGCTCCGTACTAGATACTATCCATATCTAAGGATAATACGGAAAAATACTATAATTTCGTTACTTCATTTATAAAATACCAAAATAGGTAAATATAACACCCGTGCATTGCCAAATCACGTAAAAAAAAAGTTCATTGGGTTTGTCCTTTTTCTTTTTGGCATCATACTCTGTGCATTCTGTCAGTTCTAATGTTTCTGTAAAACAGCTGTAATAGATCCATATATTTTTTTAAATCTTAATAGATTTGCCAGCGGCGTAATAGCGTAATAATCCATACAAAAAAGTAATAGATTAGCAACATTAAGAAGCTTTGATAAACAAAATTCTTTACTTCATGTCAGTTGTCAAAGTCAATCAAATGTGTCAAAATATTATTTTTTGTTTTACATGGCAAAGGCCTACTAGGGATATTCAGTCAACCTTATGACGTCATCGCTATCGAAAGTTTGAAAACGTATTAAAAATCAACTACCGCATAAAAAGCCAAAATATTCAAATTAGTTTCATGAAATAAAGTTTACTATCAGAAAAAAATATAAAATAAATACCAAAAAAAAAACTTTACATACCGAATTGAATTATTTCGATAGAAAAATATAAGTTTTGCGTTAAGCGATTTTTAGTAGACGCAAAACTTATCGGTTTGCGTCACCAACATGCTAAAGTGACGTCTTTGAAGTTTTCACTTCTGTCAGCAGTCCCTGTAACCGCCTATTTTTTTTTTACATTGCAATTTAGAATTGTTGACTTAGCGTAGATCTATTTCCAATAGTAAGTAAATTTCACTCCTTTTTTGGGTAGTTGTGTAAAACTTCAAAAAAGCCTTAAAATGCTGCAGATACAAACAATGGTAGGGACGCTCAGTCCTTCCAGTTCCGAGGTTTCCATTATATTCCGTGTGTCTTGAATATAAAGCACAGAAACAATTTGCTCTCTGAGGATGTATTAATATTTTTTACTTCACCTCTGCTTTTTGTGTGCGTAATTTTCTAAATTAAGATTTCTTTGGTAAATTTTCACCTGGGGCAATATAAGTTTAAGTGTTTGTTTTGGTTGACTGCAGATTGTATAAGTCAGAAGTTTATCCTGGCTTAAGAATTTTATTTTGTTAGTGTTTAATACACTAACAGGTGAATGTAGAAAACATTATTGACGATTTTGAATACAAAATAGTACTCTAGGTTAACAATCGTTTTTCTTTACATAGATAACTATTTTGAAGTCGATTTATTAATAGGTTGTAAGTACAAACATAGTTATTTTCGTTAAACTTGTTCTGAGAAGAAGTAAATGTCACATGCAATTAGTCCGATAGTTGCTACCCCCCTCACACCGCTCCTCGGTATCGCCTCCGCTAGTTACCACCCGTCCAAAGTTGACCATTCGCCTGCGCATTTAATTCGATCGTAACTTTTGACAACAACTACTCTACTGGGCAATTATTATAGTTATAGTGTAAACAGTTAACATTTTTTAAAATACTAGTAAGATATACAATTATTCTAATTTTATACTACTTTTGTACAAATAATGGCATACAAGAGCGAATTCAACTTTCTTATTATTGTCTAAAAAAATTGTAATTGGTTTTATTTCTAAGAAATTAGTTATACTTCAGGGTTCCGACATATATTTTACAGAAATACATTTCATAGATAGTTTCTAGTAATAATAGAGGTTTAAATATAAAATTGTAGTTTAACGCAACAGCCACTTTCGACAAAAATTAAACCTGTATGGTGTCAGGTTTAGAGTGAAACTTTTTTGTACGAACATTGTACTTTTTTAAAAGACGTGACATTTCATTGTTCAACTTTTAATTGTTTTTACACCCCCGTACAAAGCCGGAGCGGATTTGGGATCAATGTTAAACTGCATACTTTGAAATGAGATGTATTATATTGAGAGTAATTGAAATATCTTCAGTCTGCGTGCTTCATCTTCGACCACATCATCGCTTACCATCTGCCGAGTTGGTGGTCAAACGCGGACACGTAAGTCTTAAAAAAAAATAACAAGTTTCAAAAATTACATCATATCAACTACTGGGACGAATACGGTAACAAGGTACCCAAAAAGTGTAGTAGTGGGTACCTTGTACCTTATAAATACTTTAGTAAATTTCAACTAGACATAGGAATGGCTCAATGGACTCTCCCTTGTAACTCGTTTGCCATTACATAGGAGCGGCTTATAAACCTTAAATTAGGTTGGGAGTGTTTTGCATAAAAATTAGGTTAGGCGGATACTCTGTCAGCACTTCGTTAGGCAAACGTTTAACGAACCACTGAAAATTAACTATCGTGGTAATGAAAACGAGTCACGTTTACACTGTTGACAGAATCAGTGTTACCAATACTATGTTATTTTTTCTACTAAATAATGTTTTCTTAACCATGTGTTCATTATTGAAAGATATTCATTGATATTTTTGTCAAGACTACAATATTACAAGCTTATATTATTATATTATTTATTGCAATGAGTATCTATTTTGCAGCGCAAATTTTAAATTAGTTTGAACAAAACTGTCACGATCTTAATGAGATGTAAATACATACTTAGAATACATACAGAACATCCAGACATAGAACAAACATTTATTGATCAGCACAACTTCCTCTGATGAGCTCTGATCTTCTGTATGGAGTAGACAAGAGACAAGTTAGTAATCAATAAGTAAATCTGATTTATCTGAGGTTCAAATACCTACATTCCGATGTAATTTTGATAACAATCAATAATAATGCTGCCGGTAATGGATGGATATGGTTATTGTTTATTTATCAAGAGTACTAGAGTATTGGTTTAATATTTGCTAATTTATTTGTAAATATGTGTAATGTTTTTCGTCGTTTTGTTCACACAAAGCTTATTTATTTTAGAAAGATTTATGTAGAAATGCTTTCTTTACAACATGTTTGAGGAAAGCCCTGGAACCTTAGCGGCGACTGGGCATTTGTTCAATAGCTCGTCTAGCGGCGTCTTCCGTGATAAAAAAGTCTATGTGGTTCCAGGGTATAAGCTATCTGCAATCCAAATAACATTAGAGTCCGTTAAACCATTACAGAGTGAAAAGTAATGGATTGAAAATTAGGCACTTACATACTTACATCGTCTATCAAAGTTTATACATAAAAATGTTCAAAAGTATCATTCATAGCATAGCAAGCATAACAATACTCTCAGCTGGACAAGAAAATCACTGCATGCACGTCATAAACAATAACAGATTATTCTACAAAAAAAGAAAAGGGATATTTGGGGATATAATGAATGAATGTGTGTGTTTCTGTGTGTGTGTGTGTGTGTTTGTGTGTGTGTGTTTGTGTTTGTGTGCGTATATGTTTGCGTGAGTGTGTGTGTGTAGGTATGGTTCTAAGTTAAATGTAAATGTGAGTAAGTATTTGAAACCCTTGCAGTCTAAGACGGATCAACTAGAATAAAACTTCAGTAGAATCATAATTTAACTGTAGAAGCCATTAAAATAGAAAAATATACAAACAGTCAAACTTTCACTTTTATAATATTAGTGTCATAATGAGACGAACGAAACCGAGTGGTGGGAGATAACGCCTATTTACGACCATTGTAGCGGCACCCAGAACTTAAGAGTAACAAAACAAACTTCTGAGCTTCGCTGCTTCGGCTGTCATTGCTTTGAGACGATAAATTAACAGGCTCAACGGCTCTGTAATTTCGCTAGCTGCACTGCCCTTCAAACCGGAACACAGCTACAAAGCAGTAGTAGGTATTATTTATTCTGTACTGCAACTGAAAATTGGAATCGAAACCGAGTCACGTCTTCTCTTGTCATCCACAGAGTCAGTTTGACGCAAATAACCTACGTATTCTGCGTCGATGTGACAAGAAACGTTTTGGATGAGAGTAGAATATGAAGTGGATAGGATTCTTGCTGTTGCATAATTATCTAGATCTTCGCGTTTACTCTGAATCGACCCTGCTCCTGACCTAACACTCTTGAGCACCTCTTCTTATTATAGAAAGGGTCATCTATCACACTGGCCAAGTGCGGGGTGGAAGACTTCACAAGTGTTTGAGAACATTAAAAACTCACAGTAGATTTCCTCACGATGTCTTCCTTCGCCGTTTGTTTCTAAGGGTAATATACGCACATAACTTAGAAAAGATAGAAGTGCGTGCCATGGGATTTAAACCCAAAACCTTCAGATTAGCAATTAGACTGTCTCCCAACTAGTCTACCGGAACTTCATGTCTGAACACAAAGTTCTTATAAATTATAAACGCAAAAAAATACTTTATGGAGTTTGCTGGTGTATTATTCGTTTCAATACCTGTTTTGTACTTAACTATTTTTATACATACCGGTATTATCTTTTTTTGTACCTAACTGTCATTATACATACCGGTATTATCTTTTTTGTATTTAATTGTCATTATACATACCGTCATTATCTTTTTGGTACCTAACTATCATTATACATATCCGGTATCATTATTAACCGGTACCCGGTACCGGTACATGTTGCCACATCGTATTAATTGTTAATTATTACCCGTCTTAAGTTTTGGTAGCGTTTCTATTGCACCCTGTATGAATCCGTATACAAATAAGCGAGGCAATCGTTTAAAAAACAAAGACATTTTGGTAGGAAGTAATGAGCCCAAACTCGACAAGTCTACCATTTGGCATTACTAATTTCTTAAACATATTCATTTCATTCGTAGATGATATTGAAACCGCATCGTGATCGAAACCATCAAACCTAAACATCATCCCTGTCAATCCTTAGCTAGAACAGTGGAAATCGTTGTAAAACCAATAATCCGTCCTTAAAAAAAGTTGCTTTGCCCGTTTTACACTGTACTACAAGTAAAGGAAAAATTCATATGCAAAATGTACATTTAAAATTTTTGTTTACAAGAACATGCTACGTGAACACTAAATACAAAAATAAAGCATCGTTACAAGGAACATAAATCATTAATGGAAAATGAATGTTAATCTCATATAGAATACTTAAGAAAATACCATGTAAATAACACAAGCTCAATAAATCAGTAAATAGGCTTGGGCTAGTCCATTATGTGTAAAATCTCCCAATGCATCAAACTAACTAACTATATATTTCCATCATCCGTTACTCATGTATTTGTAATGCGAGTAAAAAGGAAAGAAATAATATCGAATGCTCTAGAAAAGTGAAGCGTCACATTTATCAGCCATACTAGACAAAGAGGTGCTAGCAGTGTTATTGGGTCTCGACCACAACAACAGGACCGACAGGTTCAGTGAAAGCATTATTTTCGGAGCTCGGGCCGCCTTGACCACATCGTTACTCTACTGAGGAGGCAACAAACTTGCTTAATACCTAAGGACCTATAACAAAGCTTGGTGCTGGTAATTAATTCACGACAACGAAAACCAGTGATAGGAATGTACTACGGGCTAGATGACGTGATACCAAAACTTATTTCGCTCTGCTGAACTGTATAGCAGTGTACTCTAAAAAGTGAACAAATTAAGATTTTCGACGAACGTTCATGGCACAATACTAGATTGAATTGATACTAGTCTAAAATTATTTTCTTTGATCATCAAACAAAGTCATCTGCAAAACAATGCGCAGATTGGTTGGCCGATTTTCACACACTTCTTTGTTTAGAAGTTATCTTTCAGGTACATAGAATTCGTTGCAGAAAATTAACAGTTTAACTAATTAGTTACCGTAGACTCAAACACTAGTAGTGTACTTAAACGATAGAATAATTTATTATAAAAAAGTAGTTTCCATTAATTTACATTGTAATTTACGGTATATTTACCGTGATTATGTTGAAAATTGAGCTTTTGATATTTCGGCGCAGCCATGCATCATACACCTATTAATACAAATTCAAAATTTAAACATAATAACTAAATAAATTAAAAGAATAATAATATCCATTAATTAAGTTACTATAGAATTAATCTTTAACAAATAAACCTAAGCGCTTTCTAAGCTTTCTTTTTACCTGACTGCTAAGGAAGGGTTATGTTTTTTTGCACGTATCTTGTATGTATGTGTGTAAATTTCTTTATAACCTCGTATCTTCCAAGCGGCAAAATGGATTACGACAAAAGGTGTCGTTAGATTTGTCTCAATAACCTAAGTGTCCTTAGAAGATGGTTTAAAAAAAACTATATAGATTTCTGGTGCTAAATAGTAATACGTATTTTTTTTTTATCAACTAGGGTATTAGAGTAAGACAATTAAAAGTATGTTTAAATTCATCAGGAATAATAAACGTGTTTAAAAAGTTTTTTCCTCTAATTATAGCTATTTTAATCGTAGACGGGTTATAGATTTTTTAAACTCTTCAGCTTATTTTATTCAAAAGTTTTGTAGATATACAGCATATCTTATTAAAAAAAAAACGGTAAGTATCGCCTTAAATTGTAATAGTCGGTTCACACCCTATCAACTCTAAAATACATTCGCCTAACAATGGACTTGGTTATAAATCACTCGCAAAACTAATTAACCGAAATAAAAGCTGTGCGAAATTTTGAACTATCTTGATTGTATCGAACAATAGACGGGAATAGTTTATAGCAGAAGTTATTAGCTAACATTATATCTATGTTAGCAAGAAAAGCAATCATATTATATTGTACTAAACAAATTATTTATTGCATTGCAGTTATCAACTGAATTATTGCAGTCGCGAATGTGTGAAACTTGTAAAGACTTTTTTACTTGGTGGTAGATTTCCTTAGCAAGAGGTCGTCTAGGTAGGTACCACCGCAATGCCAGATATTCTGCCGCCAAGCAGTAGTGTGTAAACATTACTGTGTTCCGGTTTGAATGGCACTGCAGCTAGCGAAATTACAGGGCTGTAGAGACTAACCATCTAGTTTCAAAGTAATAAGTGTCAAAGCAGCGATGCCCTGTACTTTGCTTTGCTACTCAAAGTTCTGTGTATCGCTGCAATGGTCATGGACAGGCGTTATATCTTACCATCAGGAGAGCGTCTCGATCGTCTCATTACGTTGACATTTTAAAAAAGACTCTAGAGAAGTAAATAAACTAAATTTTAAATTTTAAACTTTTTACCCTACTGCCGAGGAAGGGTTATATTTTTCGCCCGTATCTTGTATGTATACGTATATGTTTGTATGTATTTATGTATATGTATGTATGTATAAATGTATGTACATATGTATAAGCTTATTACCTAGTTACCTTGTTACAGAAATAAATTTCCAAAAAACTCAACTGACTGTACTTCTCACCTACGACATTATTGCGTACGTGCGTATTCGTATGATTCAGAACCATGAACCCAGAAAATGAACGTTCAGACATACGTGCCGTATATTTGTCAAGAAGGGTTATTTACACCGTATGATCAAAAAACGATGTTTCCAATATTTTATTGTGTGGAGGAATTGTGAGGAGGAAAAAGAAAGTGTTGTGAGGAAATAATGTATCCTAGTACGATCTCCTGATGGTTGTGTATAGTATGTGTGGCAAGAATTTATAAATAACTAGCTGCGTCCCGCGGTGTTACCCGCTAGCTAACCTACTTGTTAATCCAGGGTGTCCGCTACCCCCATACCAAATTTCATCAAAATTGGTCCAGCTGTTTGTGTGTGAAGAAGTGACAAACATATTTACACACTCACAAACTTTCGCCTTTATAATATTAATGTGTATTGAAAATGAAAAAGAAAGAAAAACAATCCAATTACAAGCGAATTTCGATCCCACACCAAAAACGCAAGTTCAACCCTTACAAGTAAATGTTAAAAGGCGGGAAGGCATGAGCCAGACAGTTTTTATCGACAGATACTGGCAGCAGTCCAGCAGAAGTTAAGAGGACAAAACCGCATTTTGTTCTGTCACGCTCGTATCTAACGCAAAAGATTGTTTTAGATAATAAATTAATGTTTCCTTCACTTAGAATGTAGTGAGTATTTTGCTCCTACCATTGAGACCGATATTTCCGTTACATTACAAAAATATCGTGGTGGAATATTTCTCTGTCCAAAACAAGGTGGTAGGGTACTTTCTAGTACTCGGCTGGCTAGCTACCACCTTCAAGTTGAAAATCTGCCGCCAATCATCTAGCGGTGTGTTCCGGCAGCTTCACTTAAGAGCCAATACCATTCCAGGCTAGGTGAGCTTTACCATCTTCTACTTACACCGTCACTTAACATCAGGTGAGTTGTGATTGAAAACATAGCCTGTCAGCCACGAGTATTTTGATATAATTCCATTCCTGAGAATATTTTTCATCCAAACCACTACCCAACTTTTATTGTAAACGGAATTGAATTGGCACACTGGATATTGCATTGTTAAAGCCAAATGAAAACCGAGTGACGCCACGTCCCCGGATTGATTTGATTTGAGCTTCGCAATAGTAACTGAAAACATAAGTCGAGTTGATGTATCTTTATAGCTTTTTTATTACTATAGTCTATACAACTATACCAACTGTACTCGCAAATTCATACATCCTTTACAACATTAACATTTTTGTTTAAACAAGTTTTAAAATAAGTACACATTTAAGAGGACTATTGTTAATTAAACAATGCCAGAAATTAGATAATTTTAGCGTCCGTCTTCGCGGTTTATCGTTAAGTCTACTCATTAGTAACATGATCGTAACATCGAGTAACATCGTTTTTAGTATTTAAACTGACGTAGTTTTAACATATCTTTGTTTTACTTAGGCGAGATTACTCACGTTTAAATAGGTCGTATACAGACAGGATAACTATCCTAACAAAACGTGAGTAATCTACTATAAGTAAAACAAAAATGATAATCGTTTATCATTGTAGCTCACCACTATAAGAACAATATGAAATGTATCGATCCGAACAAAGCCTTTCAATAAAAGTTACTCGATAGAGAATTGAGTTAACGAGTTTGTCTGTTCAACAAAAAGCTCTCCTTGCTCATAACAGAACAGCGTTACTATTTACCTACTTTATTACCTATTTATTTTTCAAGCATTTTTGTGTTACTCTTGATTTTTAAGCATCCATTGGAAATCCTAAAATCCAATTAAAAATACGAATCACGTTTGAATCACACTACTTTTTTATTGAGAAGTGAAAACGAAGCCAAGTCTGCCGAGGGAGTGTCGTTCTTGACAACGACATTTTCCAAATGAATAAAAATCAGGCAGCTGCTGGCTTTAATTTTATGTCGGTAGTTTGTTAAACACGATTTTTACACGGCTGCCCAAAAAAGGGGTGTAATGTTTTTAGGATTCATCTACATATGTGAGTTTCTTTATTAAACCATAACTTTTAAATGCCTTAACAGTTTGGATGTATTTCGTTAGAATTATAATGTCATCCTAAAAGACACTGGATATAATTAATAAAAAAACAATATGGCGGCAGTATGTATTCATTTTTTTAAACGCAGTGTGCACGTGTGTCTTTTAATAATCATTTATTTAAAGTTTTGAACTCCCGATAATGTTTATTTGGCGTAGCTCGATGATTGTTTATATTTAATGTTCATAATAACCATTCGCGATACTATTAATAATAAATGACCTATTGCCCAATTTACATAATGGTTTATGAATATCTGAACGTTCTACCATTCCAGGACGTGATCCGGCTAGAGACACAATACTGGTCGTTGGTAGAAATCCCTCGCCAGGAGAAGGCTGAGACGGTACCAGCGTTCGTTCTCAGAGCCTGCGCCATAATGGAGAAAACCCAGAAGTCTGGTGAGGGAGTCAAGACGTCTACAAAGCTAGCTGAAGAAGCTGCCGACCGCAGGGAGCGGATAGAAAGACTAAACGGTAAGTATAATTTGAAATCCTAACCAAATTCAAGGCTAAACAGGTTTTAATTATTTTCACAAATATCGTACGACATTACACACAGCGCCATCTAGTCCCAGTCTAAGCAAAGCTTGTAGTATAAAAACCAGGTAATACATTTATTTTGTAAATATACCTATACTAATATTATAAATGTGAAGGTTTGTCAGTATCAGTATAATGTCATGAGTTAAATTTCTCTTCGGCCTGTCTACGCCATACCTACGCCATAAGATCGATTTTAATTAATCTGTCACAGTCTAACACCGAGGGCACACACACGACGTCTAGGTAAATCTGATTCGGCTACTCTCAGAGCAATAAAGCTAAACCAGATTAATTGCTTTCCTCCGTTAAGGGTGCCCGACGTTTCTTTCATGGTGCTTGCGTGGTTCAAGCCTTAACTAAACTGGCAGGAAGCCAAATTCAGTCTTACAAAATTTGCTCGGGAATCTCTTTGGTAGATTACAAAGCCGTTGCATTTCTAATTAACATTACTTTGGCTGTGGTATCCTGCCTAAAAAAAAAGAAAGACGAAAATTGCTCTAGACGTGAGTTGTGGTAGAGCTTATTTCCCTCGGCCTTAACGAACTAACTCGATTAGTTACCTAGACGTAAATTGCATTACAGATGCAGACATAGATCCAATGAGCACACTGTTCTAATACATCCAAGGAGTACCTACACTGTTTCATTAACATTTATGTTCACGTTTTCAATTTAGTAATACAAATTCCGAGTTTTTATGACTCTGTGGCAGCAATAAAAAAGTTAATTTATAATCTAGATTTCTGCGTCCGTTGTTTCTGAGAGCAGCACTTTTAATTAATATTTACGCTTAATAAATTCCACTTGTAACATAAATTGGTGCGGGGTGCTCGAACCCAAATTAAGCGACGCGGCGGTCGCACAGCCAACCCTGTCCTAAGCACGAATTAAGCACAAACAATAAAATGAGTTAAGCCTCAGAACCGTGCCGACACGAAATACGGGCTTTTACGTACTTCACCTACGTTCATGGTGAAATTAGAAGCATTAAATTCAATTACTCCTGTATGAAGGCGTCGACGAAATGGAGGCAATTCACGTCTATGTTTACCGTTAACTCTGTTACAGGTGCTTTGGCAAACAAACGGATCACAATTGTCTACCTTTGCGACTTCACTTAAATTCATTTATGACATTGTGATAATTTACTAAAGACATTGACATTATTTCGACACATTGTTTTACTAATACTAGAGTCAGTGGTTCCCAAAGATGACAGAAACGAGACCCACTAAATAAAAAATTCGGGACTTACTGCTTGGTTGTCAAGAATAACAAAGGGGCATAATTATATAAATGAATAAATTGGAAAAAAATACATTCATTTCAAATCATAGATTCTAGTACTTTATATGCTATTTTTCAATAAGATTAGTATAAGTTTAATTTAAAGATTTGTCGGCAGACATCTCATTTTGTGTCGCCGTGTGAATCAAACAAGTATTTTCTATGAACCGAATGCAGCAGAAATTACGTGACTGAAATTACGCGACTGACAACTCAAAAATTTACGCTTGTTTGGCTTCACCCTTAATCGTAATGAGTTTGCAAACGTACAATTTACGAGGTCGGTCTTATTTTTCAGGGCCCACTCAATATTATCTTACCCACAGGTGGATCGAGACCCATGCTTTGAGAATCGCTATAGACTCTAGTATCTATATGAAATAAAAATAGTCGGAGTATCCGACTAACTTACATGCGTATTAAGTAAAACAAAAATTGTAAAATGGTTTTATTCAAATGTTTCAGATATGACAACATCTCAAATAGAGACCGAGAACACACAGATGACTAACGACTTGTATCGCTTGCTCAAAAAATACACCGGACTAAGGAATCTAATCAGGGAATTAAAGGTACTGTTAAATTAAATTCATTTCTAAGATACTTTTTAAGTTGAGTTGTGCAGTAGCTCTAACTGGATGGTTATATTTTCAGTTAACTTTTTCTTTAGGAAATGAAAGTGAAGTTACCATTATTTACAAAGTGTATTGTTTGTGACTTTAATTTAAAAAAATATATATCGTAAGACATTACACGTAAGGCATCGCCATCTGACCCCAAACTAAGCAAAGCTTGTACTATGGAAGTCAGATAACTGATAGAATATTTTAATACTGTTTTTTAAATACATACTTATATTTCATACAGAACACCCAGACATAGAACAAACATTCGGTATGCCATAAAATATTTGTCCGGTGTGTAATTGAACCCACGCCATTCTTAAAGCAGATATACTACCGATGAGCTAACAGAGCTGTCAGTGACTTAAAAATAGAATAACGTTTATGGCCTAACTCTGTCTGATGTTAAGTAAAATAAAAATTGTTTCTTTTTCAGTCGGATTACGTAAGTTCCAAGGTATACCCTATGTTCCCGCGGTATACGATGCTGAAAGACATGATCAAGGATATTATGCATGACCCTGACTACATGGAGGTTTGCCACGAGGTGGACCCATAGCGTGGGGTGCGCAAATAGATGAGGAGTTCCTTCACTGATCGCCAGAGGTCATTTCGTCGCTAGCCCTTTACAGACCTTTGAGACATGGAACCTATGGGATAGACTTTTAAAAGTCTCCTTTAGCAACTTTGCTAACATGTAAAATCCATTTGGTCTGTGTGTACTCCGGGGTCTTAAGAACCTAGATGTTTCAAAGGAATTTATTTAAAACACACATCACAACACAACAGTATCTTGTATAATGTTTGTTACTTCCATAATCAGATTTAAATTCATAGATTGGACTAACAAAATAAAACTATTTTATCAAAAGAACTATTAACGCTTTATTTGTTTGCTTCCTTGTTTTTGACGAGGATTATTGTTTCCGTTATTAATTACGTTATTGTTTATGCGGAGTTCAAATAAAAAGTAATTCAGTGCTCGTAGACGCATATTCCAGTGGTTCCATAAAAATGTTCTCCTCGGTTTCCAATGTGAGGGTCTAGCGACGATAAGGAAACTAGTACTCATTTTATTTGCGCGTGTTATTTTATTGGACTTTATTTGATGTAAGGTTAATTAGACTTAAGTGTTTGTGTACTCGTATTTGTAGAATTTACCTACGTTGACATCTTTAACTTACAATTTCTGTGGTGCTTTTACATTGTTTTCAGAGAGTGTTTTTCGATGCACCTCATTCTCAATTATCCCCAATAACATGTGAATATGTTAGGCTATTCTCAACTTCTAGTAAGCTTCAAAAGTTTATTATCTTGTGTGTACCTAGTAATTCGTTGTATTATATTTACTTTATCTAAACTAAACTATTTATCAAAACTCAGTAATACTAACCTATTACACTGATGTAAAAATTGCTGTTTATAGTTTAGTTTGAAAAATAGGAAGTCTTGTAGAATTTCAACTAAAATTAATGGTTAGTTGTGTCTCTGTAACTTTACATATCTACCAGAAACTGTCGTTTCTGATATCATTATTGTAAAACTTAAATTTCTTACCCACATTACTGTCTTGTACTCAGTTCAAGTGTTCACTGATTAAGAAAATTTATGAGTAAAAGCTCATCTTGAACTACTACTCTAGTTATTAGTTGATAAATATATAGTCTGTTCAGCAGTTGTTTTGCTGCCTAGATTAAATAACTAATTATTAAAAATAATATAAGTAAATCTCCAGAGCCAGCAAACGGAACATATCCACTTTCATGGAGTCGTAAGGGACGAGAACGTTATCTTCCCGAAATTGTTGTTTTTTACGCTAAAGGATATGTTCAAAATACAGGACGAGGCATCAATATCAATGGAGAGTATATATCCCACTTCCATAATCAGATGACTTCGTCATAATGGCTAAATCGCTGCAAAACTTCCAATAAGTATTTTACAGCCTTAGCTGATCCTTTTCAACGCATCGGTATCGAACAGAACTTGGATTAAACCGAGATTATTTGTAACAAGTCCATTGTTCCGGGACCGGTTGCTAGAATTAAATGTCTTGAATTTAGAAATATTTCAAAGATTTCTTTACCAGCATACGCTTAAACTAGTTAAAAACAGTTTTAGAGTAAAGCCAAGAGAAGAATACAGTTGGGCTGGGCAGCTTGTCACCCATCCCGTCTAGTCAATTCTTAAGACAAAACTCTTTAACCAGTGCGTTCTACCCATAGTGCCAAAACGTAGACATTCACAGTAGTCCACTAGTTCAGTTGCTCGGGGAACTGTACAGAAAGAGCTATCCTTGCATATTGGCTCTAAGGTATCGTATCCGGAACGAAGTAATTCGTCGGAGAACTGATATCACAGACATAACTCAACGTATAAGCAAGCTAAACTGGAAGGAGGCTGACATCTGTCGCAAAAATTGTATAGGTATATCTATATACCGATGAAGTACATGTGTTCTAGAGTGGAGACCGTGAATTCGCAAACGTAGCGTAGAACGCTCTGAGACTCGATAGAGTGACGATATACGTAGGATCTCTAGCAGCGTCTGGAAGCAAACAGCCGAAGATCGTGCTAAGTAGCACGTCTTGGGAGAGGTGGTAGTAGTAAATACTCCACCGCAAATCGTGTAAATTTTAGGGAGTCTGTTAAAACTCATAATATCTTATTATTTGACTCGCTACAGAATTCCGCTATCTTCGTACAGTGAACATCTAAATAATATACCTTTTATTCGTATACTTTGTAATTTGCGTATTCTTATACTTTACCTTTGACATAGTATTATTATAATAAAACATAACCTAACCCACCTAATGTTAAAAAGATGTTACCGTAAAATAATCATAATGTATCTAATGCTTAAACATAAATATAATCATGATGTATCTAGGTGCTTAATTACTAATATCTATAAAACATGTTTGAATGAACAAATTTAATGCCATTGTATGTGTTCAAAGATAAAATAGAATGTGTGTAACATTATATTATGTTTTAACTACCTAACTTTATATATTTCAAACTAAGTTTATCGCGTATAAAATATTTAAAGTTTACAAGTGTCGGTAGTAGGTACTAAGCAAAGCGAGGTCACGTTATCACATTATTATGAATAATTTTTACAAGGTACCAAATCCAAAATCGCAAAAAAAAAGTCATACCTTTGATAAATTATGGCGTTATGGCGGAGTTTTTGGTAGTTTTTCGTAGTAGGATGAATGATGCAAAATCTTTTGTTTCTTTGATCGATGACTCAAGAACTCGAGTAGATGGGATAAAAAAAGATATAGTAAAGCGAAATGTTTTTCTATTCCTTGTGTGAACGAGTCAGAGATGGAATCAAAGCCTTTGTATCTACATATCCGAAGAAAACTCACATTTTACGCTGGGTAGTGGCCCAAGACTGCCCACTATTAACTATAACCTTTTATTTGGTTATAGATACCTATAAACTAACCAGTTTATCATTACTTATAAGTAGCTACATAATTACACTGTTTTGTATTGAGTAGATCGAATACGAAATTACGAAAGTTTATACAACACTTTTGTAACGTGAAAACGTACTTAATACATAATTATAAATTATTATTTTTTAAACGTATAAAGTTGACAAAATTCTTGCAGTGCGTGGATTTGGCTAGTAGTTTAAAACACATAGGTATATATAACTATAATAAGTTTAGTTCGTTTATAATAACATATTCAATCGGTGAATATAGAATAGTAAAATTCATATAGCACAGATTAAAAAAGTTATACAGACATGACGTTAAGTAGAAAATGGGTAAGGACAGGCCTATTTGGTCGGAAAATATAGCTGATTATACAGGAACTACATGCACGTAAATACCTACGTGGTACCTTGTGACGTAAAACATTAACATAATATGCGTATCGTATTACAAGATAATACGTAGCACCACAGAGTCTTCATTCATTTTCTATGCAACTCTATATCTGTATTACGTTTTTGAAATCTATGATATAAATATATAATTGTAATAATTATTTCGTTATTTTTTATGTATCTAAAATAATCATGTAGGACGTATGCCAATATATATTATCTGTGATTATTATTGTAAAATATTATTATCACATGTAAGCATGAAAATATAAGTAAATTGTACCTACTTATATAATTGTATTGTGTGAATCGCATATGAAATTGTTTTTCACAATGATAATACTCGAATGTTCATGTATGTACTACATACTAGATAATACCTGTGATCCGAGTACCCACTTAGGTCAGCCTAGCTGCAAAGCAGTATTGTAGAGTATTCCACAAAAAGTAATCATAAATTTAACAAGCAAACAAAAAATTTCGTAAATATGACACACTACAAAGTTAATTTAAGCGAAATAATGTTATTCGACCGCAAAAAACAAAGATAGCTTGACCATTTTACTCACTTCTTTCTTTTAAAACTATCTTCTAGGTAAATAGATTTCGTTAGTTCTCTTTGTTGGTTGTTTAGCGTTTACCGCGCTCTCGTTTCTATATAGAACACAATCGAAGTACCTATCTAGAACGTTTAAAAAAATCTGTTACATCGGTTTAACTGTTCTCAAATTACGCGCTTACCAAGGCCTTATAAGCTTCGGGTGAACTAAATAAAACGAAAGGGGTTATTGAACTCCTCCTTATGATTTTATTTTACAATTCTGAAATCGCCAAAGAAATCGTCTTGTCCATTCAAAAATGTTGTTGATTCCGAGTGGTGAACATTGTAAAAGTTATAATTATGAGAACAATCACTCTCTTTCACATTTTTTAATCCTTGTATAGCGATGATAGCTCAATGGTTAGGTCGGTTCACACGCCGAAGGGCGTGGGTTCAAACCTCAACAATGAGCTTGAGCTGCCGGTGAAGGAAAACATCGTGAGGAAACCATAGCATGGTGGTAGAGTATTTTGTGGTACTCGGCTGGATAGCTACCACCTTCAAGTTGAAAATCTACCGCCAAGTATCTAACGGTGTGTTCCGGGAGCCTCGCTTGAGAGCCAGTTCCGTTCCAGGCTTGGTGTGTTTACCATCTTCGACCACATCGTCGCTTAAGATCAGGTGAGCTGTGGTCAAACACCTTACTTGTGAAACATTTAAAAAAAAATGACATGTATCTTATTGATATCAATAAAAAGTATAAATTTGAGTATACATATGTATGTAGTGTTGGGGGTTGTTTTGATGTATAGCCCTTTATTTGAAAGTTGATGCTCAATTTTATTGCTAATGTTTAATCTATTATTTTAAAGAACTTCGGTGAGTACTTTCGAGTATATTTAGGATTATATGGTGTCCGCATGTAATTCAAAACTGTATTTATTTGATTATTATCAATAGGTATATAAAATATCACTAATTTATTAATAATACAATATAGAAATAATAGCTTATGTATTAGATCTTACTTTAATATAATAAATATTAAGCTTCGTGCGTTGTTTGAAACATAAAATAAAAATTTGAAAGCGAATAGTGAGGTTAAACAAATCGTTTTAGAATAAGATCGTTGGGTTAAACCAATATAATAAAGTATATGTACTTATAGTTAATGTATTCACTAGATCAGTTATATTAATATAATAATAGATATATCTACATCTTATGTACAGTCACATAATATAGTCGTGTAATTTATTTTGACAAATATTTTTATGCTTTTTCACGGACCACCCCCTTACGGATATAGTAAACCTATCAAACACCCATTAAGCTCAGTGGTTAGTGCGGTCGGTTCGCATGCCGAAGGGCGTGGGTTCAAAACAACAATGAGCTTGAACTGCCGGTGAAGCAAAACATCATGAGGAAACCATAGCATGGTGGTAGGGTACTTTCTAGTTCTCGGCTGGCTAGCTTCCACCCTCAAGTTGAAAATCTGCCGCCAAGCATCTAACGGTGTGTTCCGGCAGCCTCACTTGAGAGCCAGTACCATTTTAGGCTAGGTGTGCTTTACCTTCTTCGACCACACCGTCACTTAACAACAGGTGAGTTGAGGTCAAAAACCTATCCTGTCAAAAAAAAACTATTGGGTGGCAGAACGTGGTACCCACCAAGATGGAATCCCCTGATGGAGATCTACCACCAGTTCTTTTTTTAATCTAAAGTTAAAAAACACTACTTTTTACGAATAACATGTACGGCGTGTATGCAAAGTCCTCTGTTTCATTGATGTTCATTGTTGTTTCAACTCCTACTTAATGTCTTCGTCTGCTTTTAATACTTATCTAAGCTGTACTAATTATTAAACTATAATCACAAATATGTAGGTTTCTATTATAAGAGATACTTATACCGGGCTATAAGCTTAGGGTGTACTTAGCCGAAAAGGGGGTATGGTACTCATAATTATGAACCACTTTTAATATAGCCACAAGTCTCAAAACGCGAAAATACCTACTTCAGGCAGGGTCCGGGGTCAGCGAATTTTTATTATACAACAACTTATATATTAAGTACATACACGATAGTTTAGCAGATGGCATGCCACCCACGTATGTAGGCATTATTGATGCGTGGAAGGCTCCTACCACTTGATATAATCGACTGTTTCTTCCGCGCATTCTGTCTTATATGAAATTGTGTACCTTCAGTTTTTCCACAAAATGTTGATCTACCTCGCTGCTGGTTAATTTATCTGAGACATCGCTTCAAACAAAGGGTGAGTAGGATCCTTAAAGGTAGACAACCCACTGGCAATGCCCCGGGTATTGTAGGTGTTCATAGGCGGTGGTGACCACTTACCATTAGGTGGCACGCCAGTAGCTTGCCACTCTTTCACATAAAAAAATAATTAGTCGAGTAGTTTCTTTTTATATCCGCTGTCCTCTTTTCCATAATATATTTGTCGTTGACGTAGTACGTAAATCACAAATTGATATGCTAGTCCCTCAGACGTTTCTTTTTTACATTTTGAGAGCGGGAGCCATATAAAAGTTGTTCATAGTAAAAAGTATAGCAACCTCCTTTCAGTTTATAGTACGTCCCAAGTTAACAACCTGCTATATCTCTACTACATTATAAAACTATAAGTTGTGTAGGAAATTGTAATGTCGCAAAATAAAAAATAAAAATGTAAGTGAATATCATAATGGACGTACGCTTTGTTACATTAAATGTAATACAATATTATTTGTGCTAAAATGTTGTTTTATTCTATATATATGTACCTACCTATCTAGTTACGTACTCACACAAATGGAAATGGAAAATGGTTCTACCGAGATCATAACCGTTTTACGGAAACAATCTTGGGTGTAATTCGGTATTAATTTTAAATACGTTTTCAAACTTTTTATAGCGATGACGTCACAAAATAGGCTGAATATGACTGAATGTCCTTGCCAAGTAAAACAAAAAGTATTACATAGCTATTTTGACACATTTGATTTTGACAAATGACATGAAATAAACAAATCTTATATCATAGCCTCGTAAAAGCGATACCAGAGTCCAGTAACGTTTAAATTAAAATAATCTAGATATTTGTATAATATTAGTAAAGCGAAAAACAATTCGACGTATGGAAGAGGTTTATTATGGCTGCCGTTGACTTGACATTGACAGCTTTTGTTTTGGTCTGCCATTGCATTTTAGGCACTATTTTTTAGTCCTATACAGCCTACTATTTGACGTCATTAGGAAAGTATAGTTTATTTAATGTATCTATCTATCTATCTATCTATATCTTTAAACGAGCAATTCTTGTATATATATATATATATATATATATATATATATTCTGAATCTCGGAAACGGCTCCAACGATTTTCATGAAATTTTGTATCCAGGGGTTTCGGGGGCGAAAAATCGATCTAGCTAGGTTTCATTTTCAGAAAACGTCGTTTTATCCATGTTTTCAGCCGAGCAATGCGCGGTCAACCAGGTTCTATCTATTCTATATCTTTAAACGAGCAATTCTTGTATATATATATATAATGTGGATCTCGGAAACGGCTCCAACGATTTTCATGAAATTTAGTGTGCAGGGGGTTTCGGGGAAGATAAATCGATCTAGCTAGGTTTCATTTTTAGAAAACGTCGTTTTATCCGTGTTTTCACCCGAGCAAAGCTAGATCATCCAGGTATATCTTTAAACGAGCAATTCTTGTATATATATATATAATGTGGATCTCGGAAACGGCTCCAACGATTTTCATGAAATTTTGTATCCAGGGGGTTTCGGGGGCGAAAAATCGATCTAGCTAGGTTTCATTTTCAATTCAAAGGGCCCCAAATTATTGTGTGCCCACCCAAGGGCCCTAAGACGGCCCTGGTAATAAGAAGCGCAGAGTAGGTGGAGCAGGGGAGGTGGCTGATAGGACGAAATAAAAATCTGACCCTCAATAAAGAAAATGGCAGGGCTGTATTTGTTATGATCAGTTTATTGAATTGCCTCTCACAATGAAACAAATTTAAAGACTATTAAGAAGTATTCACTTCAAAAAATTAGCTGTTTCTAACGAATTCTAGTTGGGTATGGACATACACAAGCTTTAATAAGAGCACAAAGACTTTACCTTTGACATTGAATACTACATTTCGATCTAAAGGATACTACAGCTAGTGCAATTACGAGACTATTGAATTCTTTATTGGTAACATCTTTGTTACACAACTCACTACAAAACAATATACACGACCTGCAAAAATATTGTAGTTGCGACATCTTCTGGCGTAACTTCGTACTTTTACACGCTGGTGGCAAGGTTACCATTGTAACCATATTTTGTTGATTCTAGTTAATTCGCTCGTCAAGTTAGAGCCTATAAAGTTATAAGCTATATTGGATAGATGGCGCTTATACAAATATTTAATAAAAATGTTATCATAATCACTTGATATATAACTCCAATAACTAAGGTAAAATTTACAATTTATGAATTGTAGCGGTATGTTGGTTATCTCGCAGTCACGGTTTATCTTTATGATTTTATGGCACTGATCTATTTTTTATTATCTGATTAAGCCAGAAGATTTTTTAGGTATTACCCAAGAACGCAATTAATAGATTACAATTTATAATAATTATGTAAGTACCTATATTCACTTAAGTATTACCTTGTATATCCTACACAACTTATCGCTATTCGACGTACGATCATCTTGGATAGCGATCGATGAATTTGAAAATTTGATCTGCAGGTATAGGAAAACATTTATCATGGTAGTAGGGAACTCTCTACGACTCGACTGGTTAGCTCGACCTTCGATAAAAATCTACCGTCAAGCACAGTCAACGGTGCACACCGTTGACTGTGCTTGACTAGCAGCCTTACTTGAAGTATAGTGCCCATTGCGAGCTTTGTGTATTTACAGTTTTCGACCACACCGTCACTTAACATTAGATAATTTGACAATATTTTTTTATTTTTTAAAATGTAAAAGTAATGAGATAATGAGACACTCTCCTGATGGTAAGGGATAACGCATGTTCATAAGCATATAGGTACTAACTGAATATAACTTCAAAACTATTTTTGAGATTAAATTAGAACAAAACCAGCTTATTCCAAATAATTATATGTAAAAATAAAATAATGAATTAAACAAAATGGGGTAATTTGATAGTTAGGCTTGGCAGCCCTAATTCGTCACGTTTCATTCATTCATTTCATTCTTACGGCAGCAACTGCGGGGAAAGGAGTTGCGCGTGTAATCTAAAATATTATGGCGCGGTTTCGTGATCATAAAAAGTTTTCATAACTTTTAATTTATAACTTCATGAACTAAAACTTATTTCTAGCGACTTAAAAGCTGCAAAATCCATATAATTCTGTCGATAACTACTAATAAGTGAAAGTTCACCGGTCAGGATGTCGGTTAATTCAAAGTGGCGGTTACCTGACGTTTTTTGTGATGGTGTGATGAATGGATGAATTACGTTTAATTCGCGGAGGATGGGTGAGTGATATCGAGGGACAACTACCGAGATGCCTTTCGTGCAGCGTGTGGTGGAGCCAAAGTATCTATCGCGGACAAGTCTACGTGACGCGGATGGGAAGCCAAAAGTTACAGATGATGAACTTCAAGCTGTGACCAATTGTACGCTGAGTAATGCGCTGAGACAGCTCGCCTCCCTCGTGCTGCTTGCCGAGGACATATTCAGCGAGCTGACGGCGCAGCTCCAGGGTATATCGGAACGTTCGAAGTTAGCGCAAGGGAAGATCGACAAGATAAACGAGATCGTCATCCAGTATGACCCGAAGAAAGTTACAGTCCGTAAGTATTGTTGATGTCTTTAGTAATATTTCGCTCCTTTATTGCTTTTTATTCAATTTGTAATAAGTAGTATGTGCTAGCTTCTAGATGTGTTAGTTTCGAGCAGTAAATTTTGCAACTACATTGGGTAATGTTTACGTCTTTTCACCCTTGGATATTCGGGTAAAAAGTCGAATTAACACATAAATAATAATTTCCTATTCTATGGCATAAGTTAGTAAGTACGTAGGTACTTACTAACTTACTGATAAATAACAGGTATTTAAATTGTCATGGTTGAAATTTGCTTGACTCACTACTTTATGTTACATCTGGTTTATTTGCCTTGCCTGTCAACCATAAAAAAGATTTTTTGTATACAGTTTTCGTAATAAATATATATAAACCTATTTATCCGTTTATTTGTAGGTACGTGTCTGTCGATAGTGAACAGACGTCGAACTAGAAATAGGTACCTAGGTTTTAACGTTGATAATAATCTATTAAAACGATCTTCCTACTCTTAACAATTTTAAATAACGTTATCTACTTAAATATACCTAACATTTGAATAAAAATCTATACTGTTTTTAATGTTGTTCTTGTTTGTGTTATACCTACCTACCTATAAAAAAATTATTTGTAATTATTGACTATTCCAATTGTTATTATTTTATATTACAGTCAAGTCGGGTAACTTTGAATTTCCGTATAACTTTGAATACATTTATTTTTCTCAGCACACTTTTAGTAATAAGGCTTGATTATCTCCGTGAAACGTAACAATGAAATATTCTAAATGACAAATGTTACCGAGTAGATGGTATAGGTACCCAAGTGAATGGTAAGTTGTTGACTACAAGTTTATTTATTTTGTATACATTTTCTATTAAATAAAGACAGTTTAATCTTACCCAAACCACATAAGAAGCCAATTATAGGTATAGGACTTATTTGTCCGAAATAATCCGATTCAAAGTTATCCAAAAGTTTTTGCATCTTTGAACAGCCATTAAAACGTCAATTTCTCATACCTACGTTACTTTAATAAATCATAATTTAGGCTATTTAATTAAAATTTAGAGTATGAAAGAACACTACACAGAGTACAATATTGTAAGACCGATTTTTTTACCTACATCGGTAAAAGTCTGATTCAAAGTTACCCAACTTGACTGTACTAATTAATATATGTGGTCGTGTGCCGTTCTTATTATCCTAACAACAAATAATCGTATGTTTAAGAACTTTGTAAAAGGAACGAAGAATGATTGACCAAGGCTGAAACTAAAAACATGTTTTTCGTTATCTGCTAATTGATTCCCATGTAAAAACACGTTAAAACTATATCAAAACATTTATAAATCTGAATGTCGTCGTATCAGACCCAACACTAGATTGCAGTAACAAACGTGCTCGAAACAACGGAATAATAGGGTCTTCATCACTCATCAATCACAATCACTAGGCAGATATTTTAACTTCAATAGGTCGACCGATATTAATCAATAGATTGCCTTCCCACCTAGATAACCCCATAATTGCTGGCAAACGAAAATTGAGAATAACGCACCAGGATAAGATTGATAACCTCGCGGTTTAACTGATAAAGGCTGAAATTGAATGTGCTGCCTAACTCAATTAATGTTATCTTAATTTAATGAATTTAAACTCTTAAGTGATGAAAACAAGTAATTTGCCCCTTTGTTTTTAAATATTGATTTGAATAAATTCGATCGACACTAATGTCACATATTAAATAATAAAACAGAAATAACCCTCAATCGGGAGATCGGATCAATCCAAGATAGAATGAGGTCTCCCGTTCGATCTAGTATCTACATCCCAATAATAATGGATGGATGATGTGGAAAATTATATCTCTGCATTGTTTTATTTTTCAAAGCTTGTATGTTTTCGAGGAAAAAAAACTTGAATATATTGAAGTATTTGACACTGGCAAAATGTGCAAAGGGCGATGCCAAATACTAAGAAAAAAGAGCTCATTGAAAGGAACGTACCGAAACCTCATTACCTCGTCCTCCTTGAATGTGCCGCCTTTACAAAAACGTTGATGCATTACTCGAGAGGTCTATCTAAAAACCTGTTTGGGCGTTCGAACGGGCCCGCGATGGGAAAAAAAACTCCCAGATTCCGATGCGCACCATAAAAACGTTCGAGATAATTTCAACGCATCCAATTCCACAGACCGAGACGCTTATTCTGACCGCTCGGCTGTTTAGCACTTAAACGAAGGAATTCTTGCCTCTCTACTTGTCCATTTCAGTTGCAACAATGAGCATTATGCTTTGTTTGTAAAGCGTAAAATAGCCCCTAATAAAGATAAGGCTGATAAAGCTAATCTAGCCTAAGATCACAGTCAGTATGCAAGGCGTCTCAAATAGTCTCAAAGTTTACCCATTTGCACCTAGTGTATGAACGTATTATAATATCACACTGTAGCAACAATGTTGATATATTTACAATAAAATGTTTTTAAGGAGGAAAAGTAAGAAAACAAATAAGCGTAGACGAACAAAGTAAGTAAATAAAACGAAGTAAACAAAATGCCCGGTCAGCCCGTTGAGTGAAATAGCTCTGGTCCCGAGTCCCAACATTATTTTGTACCAGAGTGTAAACACTGCAATTCATTGGACAACCTTTCACCTGGCGATAAGCGCTAAGTGTTGTTTTTAGTGTCGTCCTGAGGAGGTCTGCCTCTTTACAGTCTCTTTATACGAATTGTTACTACTAGTAGATATCGTGCGTTTAAAAACACCATACGTTAGGACTATTCACCATCATAATAACAAGTAGTCGCTGGTCTCCGCTTTCCAACAATTCTTATCAAAATAAATATGGCATACAGTAGCCAGACGCAACTTCCATATTACCCATATAGTAGGCAATAACGCAGTTACCTTTTGTAGGTAACTTATCCGCGCTTGCGCAATTATAGAGTTCGATGCCCGATAAAGTTCTTATCAGTTTTCTTTGTAACTAAGAAACGAGTTCATGAGACGTGACGTAGAAATTAATTGGGTAACAGAAATGTAATTATGAGTTAGCCTTTTCATGATCAGCGCTCCGTGGCTCCGTGGCCCTCATATATGTACATTGTAGTACTTATAACCGAACTTACATTAAAGTTTTGCAATAAGCTCTTTAAACTGTCTATCAATTGAATAAGTTCAACATGACATGCTAGATTGGTAGACAGCACCGTGCGCATTGAAATTCAAATCATTTGCAAGGCAAGCTATCGAATGTCACGGAATATCTACACTCTATAGGATTCGCGCAAACAAAGCTCGCAGCCGGTAGTCAAACCAACAGCATCGGTTTTTCCCATGCTTGATTTATCTCCTGCGTGTAGAAGGTCCATTCAACCTCGTGCGACACCGGTAATAGTCTAGCAGACCAACTAGCTAAGCAATTTGAGACCGTATCTCCTTCCATTGTGGGGCTTTTATGTCGAAGTCGTGAGTTCCAAATTGACGTTGGTACTCAACTACTCGAGCAAACTTTCAAGGTGGCCTCGACTTATTTGTCAGTTGACGCTAACACCCGCCCTATTGGTTGACTAAATTTATCTCTTTTTAATCTACTTAGAAGCCCAATGGAACTCGAATAAGTTTAGTTAATATTAATATCTATCAAATCCTTATCTAAGGGAGTATTAAGGCTGACTTACACAACATAAATCACGATTCTCTCTCGCGTAGTGCGGGAAATTAATCTCTTGTGAATTACCGAGTATTTCCGTGACCCGCATGTCAGATATTAAGTTGGCTCTGGCCACATGTAGGTACTTATTCCGTCTTCAGACTTAAATATCTCAGTAGGTACCTATTCCGTCTCCATACCCTAATATCTCAGTAGGTAGGTACCTATTCCGTTTTCAAACATAAATATATAGTACCTGGACGACCGACCTTTGCTCGGTTTTCTTTTCGTTTTCTAAAAATGAAACCTAGCTGGATCGATTTATCGCCCCCAAAACCAAACTAAATACAAAATGCATACTAGATTTCATGAAAATCGTTGGAGCCGTATACGTATATATACATATATACAAGAATTGCTCGTTTAAAGGTATTGTTTTTTTTTTCTATACTAGTGTATTATTATAAAACAAGACACTTACTCAAAACTCAAACTAAAAATAAGTCAATTATCTTAAATTAATTACCTACGTGTCCGGGTTATAAGATTAGAAAAAGATGTTTCCGTTTACCTATAGAAATTGGATAAACCTATTAACATATACCTAATACATAAGAATATCTTGAACCCTATAGAGAACAATCCACTGCAAACCATAGACATTCTTGAGGTAAAGAAATTCATCAATACATGTCGAACTTCAAAATGCCGGTTAGGTTATAATTGCACACAAAATAGAAAATATTTCGTCTTGGTTCCGTTGAGAATTGTGTTAAACTAGCTTTATCGTAATTTAACTTCATGGCTACAAGCCTGGGTTGTTCTTATCCGAAAGGGGATCATTCAACTCACGTTATTAACAACTTTTACTTTAGACAAATCTTAATATCGCGAAAAATATCAGTTGCATTATACATTTGGTTAGGGGTCAACAAACTGTTTCCATGAGACAGCTGACTTTTTGAAATAAAAAAAAGATGTTCATAATAGCGAGTATAATAATTTCCTTTCGTCTTAAGACATCCTATCTTATAACCAATTAGCCATGTATATGTAACTAGTAAGAAACTCCCGAGCTTATTGATTATAACCAGTACATAGCCGTTGCATCTTAATTAATACTTTCATTTTCACCGATACATACAGTCAGACATTTAAAAGTTGTATTCATGTACAGACGATCTAAAAATAAAATAAGGCACAGGCTGGAAGTGAAAGTAAAATCGCCTCCGCTCCAAATCTAATGACTTTAAATTCAGCTTTACCCGATCATACGTCTCCAAGTTGGTTCCACCGCTCGTCTGACCAATGTCTGAACTGTCAATCACAATATAAGCTTTCTAGTGCATACGGGTTGCGTGCTCAAAGGGTAGCGGGAAGACAGTATCATATGAGTGTTTATGATAAAAGCAACTCAATCTTAAGTGCTCTCTTAATCGTAGTATATAATATAGAAATATTGACTTGAGTAATCGGTCAGTTCGCAAGGGACCACGACCAGACATGCTCAATGACTCTTAATTGTTTTAGAAATCGTATTCCCACGTGTACTAAGTATAATATTCCCTAGTGCTCGAGCGGCATTGCAAAGCTGCATAGTTAATCAGCCTGGTTACGCATATACGTGCACATATATTATATTATAGATCTCGTTCCACAAACTACGGTGTCACCATTCGTCCCCGATAACGCCTTCGTTCGGTGGCTTGCAGTCTATTGCCTGACTGTCGGTCCTGATTCGGTCCGCACGGTGTAATCTGAGACCCTGATTAAGGCTTACTTGTCTCTAACGCTTTATGCCTCAATAATTTTACGAAAAACAATACTTGAAATAGCTTGAAAGAATAATAAGGGTGCTGGAAGCCAGTGCTGTCTTAAATTTCCTGGCGTGTACGTTACTTCACGTGATTAAAGAAAAATCCAAAAACATTCATAGATATTTTTTGTTTGTTCAAAAAGCTAGTTGCGTTATTTTGTTATCGCACTCTACGAATAGAAGAGGAGACAAAAACTACACTTGAGATCACCCTCTCGCTCGTCTTTATTGTGGGAACTTCGAACAAATATGGGAGATATTTTTTGTCAAAAGTTTCTGAGAAGTCGTATTCCAGGTAGCTGGCACTAATGTGAGCTTTTGTATGCATATACTAGAGAGAATCCGCAAATTAGTGGACATTGTTGAACCAAGAACTAAGCGGGTCTAATTAAACCATTATGCATGTCATTTTATTATTTTATGCAATTATTTAACCTGAAGGTAAATTTAGGGTTATTACTAAGTAGGCTTAAGAATATTAACAGCATAAACGTAATTATGGAAATACTTCAATGATGCTTATTACTGTTAGTAAAAGTAACTGTCGACTTTGGGCCTTTTTCGCAGAAACGTCTGTCGCATCGCTTTATTTTTAACCGACTTCAAAAAAGGAGGTTCTCAATTGGACTGTATGCATTTCTTTGCACATATGTTACGCGATCATTCCGTCAATTATGAATCGGTTTTGATGATTCTTTTTTTGATGGTAGATCATACTTACTACAGAGGTGGTCCCATATAAATTTTATCGAAATTGATTTAGCGCTTTTTGAGAGAATCAACATAAAACAAAATACCTAGGTATATACCCAGATAATGTTTTGGTTCAATTCAGCAAAATGATTGATTAAGACTTCGTTTACTCCGAAACCTCGCTGTTTCATGGGAGCAGTGATTTTAGTTGACTTAAGGGTCATTGGAGTTTTTTAATTGTAACTGTATGTTATTATATTTAGAAAGTTGCACAGATTTGAATTGATAGTTGTACTTTTATATAAACTATTTTCACAAATGCGGAAGCAAAAAATAATATGTCATGCTTTACATCTATATTAATATTTGTATTAAAACTAGCCATTAACTATTCCTAATGCTGGGGAAGGTGGTTGCAACAAAATGACTAAAGTTCAAGTGATATTACCTAACTTTACAGTCACACCGATATCTCATATTCCGTCGTACCTACATACGTTATTGAGAAATTTCCTTTGATTACTCATGTTCTCCTTTTTCTTTATAAAACAAATATAGTGTTGCAGCAAAATACGTTCGCTTAAACATGTACCAATGCATGTGACTTTTTAGTACTTACTATTTAGATTAACTGCATTAGATGCATCTGAAAGGGATACGGTACATAAGTCTATTTTAAATCCGATTTCTGTCTGTGACAATGACCTTTAAAAGCCCACGCTAATTATACACACACGTTGACTTCGACAACCGATGCCAGACTAGTTCATGGTATGCGATGTTTCAACTCTTGCTCCGGTCTATAAAGTTCCTGATTCATAACGTTTTCACTTGGTCGCTTCAATTTACAATCATTCGAGTACATTTAAGTACATATCTACAAATATAAAGCGGAAAAGTTTGTTTGTTAGGACGCTGTCTCTAGAACTATCAGTAGGATTTGAAAAATTATTTTTGCATTTGATAACCTATTTCTTAAGAATTGCTATGTATTTAACATCACGATAAGACCCTTAGAAGCTAATGGGGCACAAATCTTCGGTCACAGCTAGTATTATACGTAAGAATACGTATATACACGAATCATTAATAATTTTCTATTATGCTTGATAATTTTATACGTAAATATAATAATAAACGTAATTTTAGCATGTTTACATGCATATTGTTTAGTGTGTGCATGTTTTTTTTTTTGTTATTTTGGAATATTTTCACTTACTTTCTAGTTGTCATAGTCTCTAGAATGAGTAATACACGACGATGGAATTAGCTCTTACCAAAGAAATCAATTTCGTTATGTTGTTAATAAGCAGGAGTTTAATTAAGCATACAAAAAAAATATTAAAGATCGAAGATGCGCGAAGGATTAAATTAAGGTTCACCGGTGCTTATGATGTAATAAAGCTAATAAGCTCTGCTTCGGGCAATAAATTTAACGCGCCCCTCCTGTTACCAGCATATGGCGCAATTGCTAATCTGCTTAAACTTCATATTGGATACACCGATAATATACGAAAGTACTTTGATTCAAGAATACTTTTGTCAGCACACGATCTTCGCTGGTGAACACAACAAGTAAAACAACAAGACACCTTACGCTATGAATGAGATTCACCAAGCAACCCAAAAAATATAATTGTGCGCATTCCGTTATGTTATCGATTCTTTCAACGCCGACAAAAGCAAATGTGGTAAAATCAAACGTATTGGAAAGAGATTGAACGATTGGCAAAATATGGGGTGAATTGGATAACTGCCTTTACGTGCACTCGTAAAAAATGTTCTGCTGTTGCCAAATATCGAAAGCTTCGAAATCTTTATTCCATTCGAGGGTACATTTCATTTTGAGGTGTGTTTGAAACATAAAAAAATATACGATCTCTTCTCAAATATTAAAGATCTGTTCTGTAATGTAACTAAAGTGAATATTCCCTTTGGTAGATTCTAGTATTGACGAGGGTCCGACCGACATTATCAGTCGGGTTTAGATGTTATTTTATTTGATTACCGTTTGCTAACTCAATCAAGAATTAGATTCGGAACTTCCTGGATTGTCAATTTTACTTTATCAAGACGATAAAGACGCTTTGTGGATTCAATAAATTGAGTCTGGTTTGAATATCAATCATATTTCTTAAAATAACGTGAATGGTTTCCATCACATCTCAAAAGTAGTTTTACTTCCAATGAGTGCTTCAACTGCTTCGTAATAACAAGCAATTAATCACTCTAGCTGAAACAACAATGTCTGTTTTTGTAGCGTAATGAACGTCATTGGCTCCTGTTTTTTAACATGTTTCTCTTTACGTGTGAATACATAGTAGTTAATATTAGACGAAGCCCGTTAAAACCCGAGGGTGCCGGCAGCTGATCGGAAGTCCCGCCCTTTGTTCGCTTTTTCACCACAACTGAGTGCTGTAGTTCAAGGAAGGAAGGAAGTGGGAACTTCTAATTGATACCTTATTTTTTAAACAAGGATCACGGTTGTTTTAAAACTAGATTCTTGAGTAAAATTGCGTTTTCTAACTGTTCCCGAATATTTATGGTATATTGCATTGTCCATTACGAAATACTCGTATTTTTTATTAAGTACAAAGAGGGAAAGCTTCCATTATGCAGAAGTTCGGGCACAATAGCATACAAAGCTCAGCAGCGCGACGCGCGCGCAGCGTGTGATTCAGAGCCGAGATCGATTGTCTGCGATACACTGGGAGGCGTATATACAAAATTGTTGGCTTTTGTGCGCTTCAATGCGAATATAAAAGAACTACACACCTAGATAATTTTTTCGTTACATTTATTAACTGCTTCCTTCCATCCCAGTGTTTCCGCTCTCTTTTTTGTATTGTTATTTATGAGTTCCCATTTTTGTGTATCTGTCAATGAACTATGTGTATGATTTATTCCTGGTTTATGGAAATAATAAATAAATATCATAGGACCCCAAACTAAGCAGAGCTTGTGTGATGGAAGTCACATAGGTCATATATATAACTGATAGGTTACATAAATACTTTTTTGTTGTACAAATACATACTTATAATACATACAGATCACCCAGACACAGAACAAACATTTGTTTATACCATAAAATGTGTATCCTTGGTGGGAATCGAACCCACGCCCTACAGCTCAGGCAGACATACTACCAATGAGCCAACAGGGCTGTCTTTGATTGAATTGATTTAGTTCAACAACAAAGGCTCAGATTAATTTTCTAATTTATATACTGGGCATGTAACTCTCTTTGTTTCTGTCAAAATCCAGAAACTTAATTAAAAAAATATCTGTTTTACTTATGCGGAATTACTCATGTTTAATTACGTCAGATACTCCGACTATTATATAGTTTCGGCCACATCCGGTGACCTCAAGGAGTCAAAAATGAGCGCGCGCGGTCTCACCGCATAAGTAAAACAGAAATGTGTCAAAACAAACGTCACTTTCCATTGTAAGAAAGATGTTACTCCACCAAAACCACGTTATAGCTACCTACTTGAATCCGTGGATATACTCAAACTTCATTATACCTTTGAACCAAGAAACCAACCATCACCTACCTACCTTCCTTACCTTTGATTACCAAGAAACTCGGACGGGTTACGTATTTTGCAAGTGAAGATCGTTAATTGGCAGCGTTGTACAACAATTAATGACTTTTGATGTGGAAATTGAGGCGGTTGCGTCTACACTGGCCTGAGGAGTCGCGTTTTGTGGCTTTAGCAAATAATGTTTTTACCAATAAATAGGTTATATGGAAGTTGGAAAAATGTATTGTCTTTAATATTCAATATCAGGTGCTCATTGTCTAGGGTTGTATAACAAAGTGGTTTAATATATCGACCGTAAAACTTGTGTTGGCATTTACGCTAAACCTAAAATATGTCACTGATTTCAGTCGATTGTAATTAGGATTTGTTCCTATGATGTTTGCTCACACCTGTGGATTCGAAGCTACAACATATTATAAGTTTGACGTGTGTAGGTGTGCGTCTCTGTGGCGTCGCAGCTCCCAAAAAGCTAAACAGATTTTGAATGTATATTTTTTTTCTATGAAAATTGTCTGCATCGAGAGCGTTTCTAGCTTACTTTACTTGGTGGTAGATCCCCTTAGGATGTCGTCTAAGTAGGTACCACCGCAGTACCAGATATTCTGCTGCTAAGTAGTAGTGTGTGAACATTATTGTGTTCCGGTTTGAAGACTACTGCAGCTAGCAAATGTATGCAGTAGCATGTTTTTGGAGAGATATAGTAATACGGTAATTAAAAAAAAAAAAAAAAAACCTGTCGTGTAATAAATTAAAAGGAGATTACAAAGATATATATATATATATATATGTTATATGTTAAAATTTTATTAAGAATAATAAATTGGTTTTTGGTTTTTTAGCTTGTTACAAATAACGGATAATTTCTTATTTTTATGAAATAGAATACGCTGGTAATATACTACAAACTTTGATTTTAAGCATCTGTTAATTTCAATCTGTATTTTGTACACGCAAGCCAATAAACCACATTTTCCATTAATGATCCATTATAGAACAGATGATGCAACAGTGTGGGAATGCTGTAATTGAAAGCAGAGAGTCTCAGGATATTATTATCGTAATTATGGTATCGTAATATCCTGTATCCCGCGATTTATTGATACCTTTCTAGCCGATAGCCGAACGTAATGACTAATGACGTTGGTAATAAATACCGCTGATGAAATGCTTAGCTGTCTATATAATAAATTATATTGTTCCTAGTCTCTTTAAAAATACTTAGTATTTTAAAAGTAAAATATAGTCGTACTGCACCCCGCGGTTTCGCGTTTTTCATGGTAAAAAGTAGTAATCCAGAGTGTAAGCTATATCAATTCAAATTTCGTCTAAATCTGTCCAGCCATTGCGGCGTGAAGAAGTAAGATACATAAATAAATAAATATAGTAGGAAATATACACACTGCTCTATCTGACCCCAAACTAAGCAAAGCTTGTACAATGGGAACTAGATAATTTATAAAATACTTAAATACTTTTTTTTTGTAAATACATACTTATAATACCTACATACAGAACACCCAGATACAGAACAAACATCTACCTACATTGTGCGTCACACAAATATTAGTCTTGAGTGGGGATCGAACCCACGGTCTTCAGTTCTCAAAGCAGATCTACAGCCCAGTAATTTCGCTGCAGTACCCTTCAAACCGGAACACAGTAATGCTTACACACTACTGCTTGGCGACAGAATATCTGGTACTGCGGTGGTACCTACCTAGACGACCTCCTGCTAAGGAGATCTACCACCAAGTAAGGTACCTACCTACCAGGCATTCAGCTAGTAATACTTATAAAAGTCAAAGTCAATGGTTTCGTGGAAGTTTGCACGGCCAAGTTTAGGTTAACTGTAGAATTTAAAACTCGCTAGGTAACATTTCGCTCCCACGTGTTAATGAATCACACATAAGTGACACTGATTTCAGATTAACTTACAAGTGGTCACAACATACCGCTGAGTGACATGTTTACGTTAACGCAATGGCATCATTTCATTTCCAAGACATTTTATAAAAACCTTCATGTTTACAAAAATTGCGAAACAATTATTTTATTCGAAACGACAAGATAATGATTTTTCCTGGTGTTATTAACACCCTTTTTAACCGACTTCAAAAAAAGAGGAGGTACTCAATTCGACTCGTTTTTTTTATGTTTGTTACCTCAGAACATTCGACTGGGTGAACCGATTTTGATGATTGTTTTTTTTATTTGAAAGCTGGTGCTTCCCGTGTAGTTCCATCAATTTGGCTACATTCAATATGATGTTATTGCAATTAGCGATGATAACTCAGTGATTAGCGTGGTCGGATCACAGCGGGAGTTCAAAATCTTATTATGAGCTTGAGCTGCCGGTGCAGGAAAATTATAACATGGTGGTAAGGTAATTTAAACTATATATAACATGGTGGGTGGTTGGACTCTGCTGACTAGCTTGAAAATCTGCCGGCCAAACACCTGCCGACATAGCCTTACAAATTTACGGGATAAATCATTAGGAAAGGCCTACATCCAGCAATAGACAGTAAGACTCATTTTGATGACATTACTTTAACATGTTAACATCAAAATTATCAAAACCGTTACAGAAATGGCCCGACCACAGAAGGAGAGATTTTTAACCATACGCCTTAATTTTAGCTTACGAGTGTCTGACAATCATGCCACATCCTACGAAAATCGGTCATAATTATATTCGTGTACGTTACATGACCGAGGCAGATGGTATAACAAGAGAGAGGCCTATACCCAGCAGTGGGATAAAGAAGGCCGTGGATGATGATGACGAAAACCGTACGAACGTTTCAAAAATAGAGTCCAAGGGGTTTTTCCAATAAGGGCAAAACAAGCTTCCTCATACATATTGCAGATTGCAGACCACAGTTGGATCAGTTCATTTATATTGCAGTCGGATGTTCTTAGCCGCATTCTATAAGAATATCTAGTCTCTTCGTAGAAGAGATTTTCTTATGCCTTTGCCGTTATCGACCACTTGCCTATAGGAAACGTATGCTTCAGTTACTTTTTATAGGGAAAATGCTTTAAACCGCGCGTTTGATCCCTATAATTCTATCAAAGAAAACGGTATCCATTCTGACGTTGTACCTACCTATAATATGATGGTCCATTCTTCCCTTATTTCGTCTCAAGTCTATATTTACTCAGATAAGGTTTTCCATTATACTCATAACAAGCGAAATATAAATTCTGTAGACAGTCATGAATGTGCTCATTTGATTAATGGATCAGCTGAGAAGTCTAATCACATAACATGTACACGTACATACATGTGTGTGTGTGTGTATGTTTATATGAACTAAATAAAAATGTCTGTCAATCTGTCTTCTAGATTTCTAACTATTCTATTGCGCTAGTAAATAACATTTGATTTTAATTTTCTATGCTAGCATGAACCCTTTGTTCCCTTAAGATTTTTTTTGTAGCGATGATAGTTCAGTGGTTAGCACGGTCGGTTCGCACGCCGGAGGACGTGAGTTCCAATCCCAACAATGTGCTTGAGCTGACGGTGAAGGATAACATCCTGAGGAAACCAATATCTTGAAACGGGCCACCAGGTACTAGGAAGATAGAATAGACCAGCTATTTGGTGGGCAGATGACATAATACAATTAGCTTACGAACAGTGGATGAATACAGTAAATAATGGGGAAACTTTTTTATAGTTGACAGGCTAGGTAAACACACAGCCTGGAATGAAACTGGCTCTCAAGTGAGGCTGCCGGAGCAAACCTTTAGGTGCTTGTCAGCATATTTTCAAATTGAGGGTAGTAGCTGGCCAGCCGAGTAGCCTGGAATGGAACTAGCTCTCAAGTGAGGCTGCCGGAACACACCATTAGGTGCTTAGCGGCAGGTTTTCAACTCGGTGTTAGTAACTAGCCAGCCGAGTACTAGAGTACCCTACCACCACACTATGGGTTCCTCACGATGTTTTCCTTCACCGGCAGCTCAAGCGCATTGTTTGGATTTGAACCCACGCGCTACGGCGGGTGAACCGACCGCGCTGTTGACTAAGCTATGATATCTATAAATTTCTTCCAGGCAACCTTTACATACTAATAGTTTTATTACATTCTTTTTTATTCTTTTAACTATTTAAATTTTTCTCCTTACTTCTTTGACATGGTCTGATTTGAATATGAATCTAAACTAAATAGCACACATACCTACTTTGTTTTAACAATGCACTGGCATAATTGGCATGGAATAAAAACAGTTCATATTCCAAGCCCAACAGGCGGGCTAGTTTATCTTAATCAAATTCTTTTCTCACAACCAATCTATTCTTGTGGCATCGTTCCTACAATCATACAATAGATCTAACAAGATCGAACAAATGAAATCAGACGAAATTTTCCATCCACTCGTTTATCTATCATGCGTTTATTATCTCCAATGACTTGTGAGTTTCTAAACATAGCCTTCCTTTTATTTTAGGACTATACTGGCTGATGGTGTATTTTTAGTCACTTGCTTATAGAAATGTTATTGACATTGAAAAATATATGAATAGAAAAGCAGTGCAGTGATAGAGATGCATAATAAGTACAATTTTGGTAATTAATCACAGATACGAAAATGTATCTGTATGTTACTTCTTTACATTGACATTCATTCATTCATTCATTTTTAATAACGATGACATTACGAATGCAGATATCTTATACCCTAGATTTACACAAGGTTGCTTCTTAGTCTAGAAAGTACGAGTGAAACCGCGAGACGCACCTAGTCCTTAATAAAGTATCAAATGTATACCGAGTTACTATCAGAAAAAATCTTAACATTCAATGGTATCGTCGTGCTGGTGCCGTGCCCGTTACGGTGCTTGGACGGGAAGCCATACATTGCCTAGGACATGCAACCAAGATGTAAGTTAAAGAGGCCCATTTTAATACACTTTTTTTATATTTGACAGACTAGATGTTTGGCCAAAGCTCATCTGATGTTAAGTGATGGTGTAGTCGAAGATGGTCAACACATTTAACACACACCGTTAATTGCTTTGCGGTAGATTTTCAACTCGAGCGTGATACTAGAAAGTTATCTTACGCTATGGTTTCCTTACGATGTTTTCCTTCACCGGCAGTTTAAGCTCATTGTTGGGTTTGAACCCACGCCCTTCAGCGTGCAAACTGACCGCGCTAACCACTGAAATATCATCGCTACAAAACACTACCTGATCTCTCTCATCTTATTCCATCTTTACCAAATCTGATGTGGTCCTATAAATAAATATTCATAGGATAGGCTAGCCAGAGTTGATAATTCCGTTTTGTTTTCAATATTACTTGCATGCCTGAAAATCATCAGACTGCACCTAATTGCAGTTTGGGCGAATACAATCATGTCACATCGCTGAATCACCACTGATAAACATTGTTTTATTCCATGACAATAATAAAGGTGAAATGCTGATCGCAAACGTATGAAGCAGATAAGGGTACCATGTCCGCTCGATAAAGCCTTTTATAAGGTGCGGCGATGCATGTGCAGACCATATTATGTTTGTGGTGGCAAGCAGACGGTTCCACAACCGTTTGTTCAATTATGAATCGAGGTCTGATCAGGTCTACCGTAACTTAAACATTCTTATTCCAATCCACAGGTTAGGAAAATGAATGATAGAATGTTGCATATGAAATGAGTGAACATTTATTGGCCGTACAATATTTTCTCATGTTAAGGGCAAACATATACCTTGATGCATTTGTGTGACGTAAGGCTTGGTCCATACCAAGATCCTTGATCAAGATCCAAGATACCTTGGTCCATGGCGGCAGATTTTCAACTTGAGGGTGGTAGCTAGCCAGCCGAGTCCGAGAGAGTACCCTTCCACCACGCTATGGTTTCCTTCACCGGCAGCTTAAGCTCATTGTTGGGGTTTGAACCCACGCACTTCGGCATGCGAGCCTACCGCGATAACCACTGAGCCATCATCGCTACAAATATACATACATGAAACATATTTTTATACGATTATTGTTATTGGCTCAAAAATAAAAATGTTTATACTCAGAAGCACAGAATTTTATGTAAGCATAGTGCACACCGAGGTATAACAACAATATTAAAACGTTAATATTTTTACAATATACATAAACTAATATGCGTCAACTAACACAGCAGATTTCGTATTATACGAAACCCTCAGTACCTACTAATCCAAAACGCATTTGACCCGTTTTATTTTATTGAGAAGAGTAAATAATATCTAATGAATTAATCAAAACATATTATTATAATCCCATAAAGTTTACGCTAAAATTTGTATTCGTCAATAACCTGATTTTAAGTTTATGGAGCCACGATAATGTTACCTTAGTTACCACCGGCGTGTTTGTGTTGAAAATTATTAATTTGATACACCGTTGCCTACATGAAGACATCGATAATGATTGCGGTTATATTGCAGGCGTCGTCTGTAGTTACATACAACATCATCGATCAGCGTAATTACTTTTTCTGTCCAACGACTAAAATAGAACTAAAATAAATATTGGATGACGTTTGACACAACGCCATCAATCCCCAAACTCAGCTAAAACTATAGAACAAAATAACATAGAATACAACAATAGAACTGAATTCTGTTTATAGAATATTGTTCATTATAATCCATACGCTTTAATTATAATGCCGCTGACTTCAGATTGTGAAGGAAAATATCGTGAAGAAACCTACACGTCCAAGAATAAAATAATCATGTCTGAAGTCTGCCAACTCGCACTTGGCCAACGTGGTGAATTACGTCCTAACCCTTCTCACAAAGAGAAACCGCATCCGCCCAGCAGTGGGCCAGTTTATTAAAAAAAAGATTACAAAAAAAAAATTACCTAGATATTTCTTAGTAAGTAAATCACTACATACTATAAAATAAAATCGTCCGCTGCGTCTGTCTGTCTATTTCCGATAAACTTAAAAACTACTGAACGCATTATAATGCAATTCACCGTTAGATAGAGTGATTCATGAGGAAGGTTTAGGTATATAATATGTCAAGGTTTTGTGTAAATATAAAGATAATTGTTAAAAGTGTCGTAAAAAGTCAAGCCACCTTTCAAGGGAGCTTTTATCGAAAACGCTGCCTAATTTCTTTGAGATATAACAAAACAATGCATGGTGGGATATTGCTCTTTTATAGACCTACGAAAATATACCTTTATATATACATACCTTTACCTAATATATATACCTTACTAAGTAGCTTAAGGATAGCTTACTATAACCATTCTTACTACCCGTGTGAAACTCCGTGGTACGGAACCCAGAACCCTCCATATGCGAGTCCTACTCGCACTTGACGGGTTATATGTCTCACATAAATTATTTTGAGTGCCGCCTAGTTTAATCCTTTAAGTCTTTGATGCCCAGCTTGTTTGGACAGTCTTCTAACATCCCAAAATTCGTATCCCGTTACAGAAGCAACACATCTCGCAACTTCCGATTTCCGATATTTTTCTGACGTTTCGCCTATAATGGTACTTAACATCCATTGCTGTATTTGTCAGTAAACATAGTATTATTCTAACCAGCGCAACTTTTATATTCCTTGTGGTATACAGCGATGATGTGTTTGCGATATTTACATTAGGATACGGTTCATTAATTTGTTATGTCACCTCGTGCCGGCTCATGTAACAGATGATTTATTTCGCGACAGCTTGCGGTGAACGAACTCTGTCACTGCACAAGTTACAGGTTTGGCACATCGGCTGGCGATGTTATTCTATTAGCTAGCTTACCTGTTGCTCTGACTGGCTGGCAATTTTTATCTTAAGTAGGTTTGCGTTTGACCACGTCCTGACTGATGTTAAGCAACAATGTGGTCTAGGATGGAGCATGGATGGAGCACCTAGAAGGAACATGTTTGCTTTAAATTTAAAGATATTCGCCGTCGCATCGGCTCGTCAAGTCGGAGATGTCGGTATATATTCTGGGGCCCGCGGTCTACGACCGCGTACCCGCTTCCATTCGAGATGCATTCTCCATCGCGTGCTTCAAAAGCGAGCTAAGATCTTGGCTTCAATAGAACTTGTTTTATGACTTTGACGATTATTTAGAAATAAGAGATTATTGAATTACTTGTAATTTTTATTTTTAAATATTAATGGAAAATGACCTGTTACGTTGGTGTTATCTATAAATATTTGTATTGTACTCTTCGGGAAATATAGACTCCTGCAAAGAGTTCCACATCCTCGGCGTGCGAATAAAAAACGTGGAGACATAGCACCTAGTGACACATGGGGAATATCCACTATGTACGGGTGACATTTTAATCGCGGATAAAAAGGGGCAGGTGGAACCAAGTCGTGTAACTCCATAGCTCCATCCCCGAAATGTATCCGGTAGAAGACCGATAAACAGGAAACCTTATCTCGACGCCTCTTAGCGCGTTTCGCGACTGACTCCAGTACCTCAAACTGATATAATTAATAATAGATTTACCATATAAGTAAGCTCCGTATTCATTTTCGCATCGATGCATTATCGTTACGAAACCTGTCAACAGAGTTACCAGGGAAGGCAAATGGATGTGTAAATGATATTAAACCAGCTGCGCCCCGCGGTTTTTCCCGCTGTTCCCCCGTGAACGAGACATTTATTCGGGGTAAAAAGTTAAACGGTAGCCTGTGTTAATCCAGGGTGTCAGCTACCTCCATACCAAATTTCATCAAAGTTGTTCCGGCCCTTTGAGCGCGAAGAAGTAACAAACTTACACTCACAAACTTTCGCCTTTATAATATTAGTGTGATTTAAATGTTTTACTATGCTCTTATGTAGTTTTTTTTTATATTCTACAGGCTAGGTGTTTGACCACGGCTCTACTGATGTTAAGTGACGTTATAGTCGAAGATAGTAAACACACCTAGCCTGGAATGGATGAACTTGAAGGCCTAGCCAGCCGAATAACAGAAAGTACCCTACCATCACACTATGGTTTCCTCACGATGTCTCCCTTCACATTTAACAAATCGCTCACTTGCGTCTATAAAGTTCTACTGACTCTAGTTACTGCTAAATACTTACAGAATATGAATATGCCCAATATCTGTGTGTAAAAAGCACACGTTTAGATCACCTTCAACCTTTAGCAGCAATTTCAATAAGTCCCGTTTAAAAATTATGAATGAAAATGTTTTTTTCTGAAAGCATTATTCTTTCTTGGTCTCCTCAAAACGATTCTAACGAAATCACGTTAGAGATAACAGAATTATTTATTAGCAAAAAAATGGTCGAACATTTTTTTCTGTTTGTAATTTAACAATATAATACCTTTACATCGCGATTTTTTTTACATACCTTTAGTTATTAGTTTACTCTTAATTTATGCCTATTTGAACTTTACTATATCAGTTAGGATAAAACAGCAAATATTGGACATGGGCCCTTATGGGCCCATGTCAAATATCGTTTCGTCGTCCTTATCGTTTCTAGTCGTTACCTCACTCACTTAGTAAAAAAACTTGATTTGAACCGTTAATCTTGGTTAGTGCGAGCAGCTGCCATCACAACAATCAGTGCCAGCTTTACCCACCAAATTATTAAAAGCCATAAAACGAGTCTCTTATAAAAGGGTGAGCCACCCCATGTATTCTGGATTGACGTGTTCAAATTCGAACCTTGCATGAGCGCTTATTATTTCAAACAGGCGAGGTGTAGTATTGATTTTTGATTCCATGACAACTGCATAAAACTTTTACAAACATCATAAAATTCTGATTTCTGAAATAATATTATAACTACATATTATAAAACAAAGTCGTCCGCCGCATCTATCTGACTGTCTGTTTGACTTTTCGCGATAAACTTAAAAACTTCTAAATCGATAAAAAAATAAAATATGTAGTAGGTAAAAATAAAAATTACGTGTCTATTTATTTGTAATAAGGTTCATCATCATCATCAGCCGCATGACGTCCACTGCTGGACATAGGCCTCCCCCATTGACTTCCATAAAGACCGGTTGGAAGCGGCTCGCATCCAGCGCGTTCCTGCGGTCTTTATTAGGTCGTCTGTCCACCTTGTGGGTGGACGTCCTACGCTGCGCTTGCCGGTCCGTGGTCTCCACTCTAGAACTTTGCAGCCCCATCGGCCATCGGTTCTGCGTGCTATGTGCCCTGCCCACTGCCACTTCAACTTGCTAATCCGCTGGGCTATGTCGGCTACTTTAGTTCGCCTACGGATCTCCTCATTTCTGATTCGATCTCGTAGGGAAACTCCGAGCATAGCCCTCTCCATAGCTCGTTGTGCTACTTTGAGCTTACTAAGAAGGCACATAGTCAGAGACCACGTTTCGGCGCCAATAAGGTTGATGTGTACGAAATATACGCACTCCCTAAAATCCCTTCCTGTATATTTGCGCTTAAGATTAATTTATATTTTTACTAATCTATGATCAAGGAAATTTTTAGGAAAATACAGAAAATTATATCTAACTAGAATTATGTAACTTATGAACCGTGAGAAAAACGTATAATTTACGTCAGTTACTGTCAATATATTTTTCATTTAAATGATATATTTCCTTGCATATGGCCTTATCTATTAAACAAACGCAATTGTTTCTCATACTTATCCTAATCATAAACGTGACGATGAGTTCAAATCCTAAAATAGCATTGAAAAACAGGCCATCTTCACATTAGACAACAACGTCCTAACACAATAATAACCGAGGAAGGTGGAAGTCTCCAAGGTTACGTTAACCGTTGATAGGTGGGCTGGTGTGCGAATGTCCATTACAGAATATGCTAATGTTACCAGGTATTATTTTAAATTTGAAACAATAAGTCTGTCTGCTAAATTTTGATGACTCAAATGAAACAATAATAATTTTTTAAAAAACTTTTTTAAATAACTGACATAAAAAAATAATTATTCAACATTTAGCAGACAGTTTTATTGTTTCAAATTTAAAATAAAACTTGGTAACATAATTTGTATATTAAGTTCAAATTTACATGTAACGTATTATAAATTGTATTACAACCCAATGCGCTATTTTATGTAATTTATATTTTTTTTTTTTTTGCAAATAAGCGTAATATTAAACTTATACGTAATAAAACATTCTGTTTTCTGTTCAGTAAGGAAGTCTAAACGCCAATAATGAAGTTTTTTTTTTTATGTAACAGTACTGAGACGAACGAGACGCTCTCCTGATGTTAAGAGATAACGCCTGTCCATGACCATTGCAGCGATACACAGAACTTTGAGTAATAAAACAAAGTCCAGGGCATCGCTGCCTTGGCGCTCATTACTTTGAGACTAGATGGTTAGTCTCAATAGCCCTGTAATTTCGCTAACTGCTAGTACCCTTAAAACCGGAACACAGTAATGTATACACACTACTGCTTGGCGGCAGAATATCTGGTACTGCGGTGGTACCTACCTAGACGACCTCCTGCTAAGGAAATCTACCACCAAGTAAAAAGTTATAACTAGTGTAGTTTGTTGCGGTGGTAACACTAATGTGTATAACAAGCAGGCGCGTGGTTTGTCGCTTGCAACCGGTCGCATTGTGTCGCGACCGTTACTCGCCCACCTGCGCGCGCGCCGCGTCGGATCCCGGGACAGCGCGACGATCGTCGCGCGGACAGAGCCCTCGGACCGAGACCGACGCGCGACTCTACGATCATACACGTGTTTCGAGGGATAATAGACTCCGTGTTTGCATAATAGTATTATGGCGCTCCTAGTCAGTAATGCAAAACTATTTTGGTTATTTGAAATGATTACTATATTTCTAGTAAGTAATTATAAACTTTTAATTACAATTAGGCCCAGTTCTGACAATAGCATCCAGGAGGAAACGATATGAAGTCGGTATTTTTTGGTTAAAATTTTTTTTTTTTTTACTTGTTTTACTCAAAGTTTTGGGTACCGCTGCCAATTGTAAAGCGTTATCAGGAGAGCGTTTCGTTCTTCTCATTACTTTTACATACAAACTATAATGCTGGATCATCAATAAAATAAATTACAAGTATTAACAGAATCTGAAGATTAATTTGCATTTGCTGCTCACGGCTTATAAAATGAAAGACGGTGCTTTGAAATTTGCAACTGTCATCCAATTAGTAAAAACAACAAATGGCGGATGTTTCAACACAGCGCTCGAAGGGGTCCAGTTACGTAATGTTACCTTAATTAAACATTTGCCGAACGCGCCATGCATCGCGATGCATCCGCCATTATCGTAAGTCAACAAGTGTGATAAGCGATATCGAATCGTGACCGGCTATCGAGTTACGAATACGATACATTCGATACTTTGACACAAATTCACCGGCTTGTTTGTTACACGATTAATGTTTTATACGCTCTCGTTTTGACCCATTTTACGTATGTAGGCGATTTATTAGTGACCACCAATAAATTTTAGACAAGATGATCTAAGAAAATCTGAACATCGAAATTTGAAATAATGAAAAAAAAAATCCAAATCCTGAGTACAGGTTCCTTCCTAAGTAAGTGTGATTATAATCATCATATAACAACTCTGACATTGTGAAAAATCAACGTCTTTATACATTTGGTCTTGTGTCAACGAACTTTTACTATACAACAGTTATTTTATTCCCACGATTACAGAGTTAAAAAAAAAACAAACCTTCGCATTCAAAAAAGTTTTAAATTCATTATATATTTTCCAAGATTCAAAATATATATATATATATACAAGATTTGCTCGTTTAAAGATATAAGATAACAATCAGACACAGAACAAACATCTACATATGTTCGCTATATACAAAGTATACAATTGTATATATTTTTTTTTAATGTTATAAATAATAAAAAAACATATATACTTATCTTGAGTGGGAATCGTATCCGGGCTGTACTACTCATGAAGCAGAGTTGCCGAATAAGTTAACAGGGCATTTGATCTCAGTCATAATTACGATAACTAATGAAATATTTTATCAATACGTACAATCTTCCCCGACAATCATTACGTGCAATATATTACAGTTTTCTCCCCATTTTCAGAGGACATTAATATAATATAATGCTTCCTCCTCGTTGACTCTCGTTGTCGTCGCAGTTTTATCTTTGCGGATGCGAACAAGCAATAATTTTCATGACTTTTTCTACAAACACGACGACAATAGAAACCAAATTTTAAAAGCAATGATTGCTCAACACCGTTCACACTGTACGCCGAGAAGTGTGGATTCAAATTCTAACAATGAGCTTGAGCTGCCGGTGAAAAAATACCTCGAAGGGAGACCTTGTCATATTAGTAGGGTACTTTCAAGTGGGAATTCGGCTGGCTAGCTACCACTGTCAAGTTAAAAAACTGCCGTCAAGCACCTAACGGTCTGTGTTGTGTTTTGTGCAGCCACACTTCAGAGCCAATTGCAATCTAGATTAAGTGTGTATACCATCTTCGACCATACCGTCTCTTAACATCAAGTGATTGGTCAAATACCTAAACCATGAAAAAATCGGGCTTGTATCGTGGACAATACACGTAGGTTGTTCTGAACACTAAGAAGTCCTGATTTCTATGTTTCAATTCCGTAACGAATTCTTTGAACCTTTAGCTATTGAGTGGTGAAATCAAATTTTAGATATAGATAAATATGTAGCTGCAACTCCAAACTGTACCCCTCAATTACGATATCATTAGTTTTCTGAATTTCCTCCTACTATGGAAACAAATTTAAAAACGTTGTCACGTCAAAAATCAAAATAACACTGCAAGAAATTAAAAATAAATCTGTTACAAAGAAGACTTCAGCTTGGTCATAAATTATTATGAAAGAGTTTCAAAGTAGGTCACATTACGGAGTAGTATATCACAAAATGCAAGCAAAAACAATGCCCCGCATAAATTCTTATTGTATAACTTGAGACCACACAACGCCGCGTATGCGACATCATTTTATGAAACACATTTCTTAAAACGGTAAATAATAAAGATTGCATCGTCACCGCTGATTTGAGTGCAATGTTTCCGATTACAAATGACACGCTGACGTCATTTAGTTTTAGCTTTGTTTCTTTATAATTAAACTAACGACCCGCCCCGGCTTCGTACGGGTAGTAAGAATGGGTATAGTAAGCTATCCTTAAAAGGTACCGCGGTACTGTATATTATTATAGCCACCACAGCCGCGGGCTGGTAGGTATATGCCACCGCGGACTTTTTTGTAGATTATAAAAGAGGAATATTCCACCATGCATTTGTTTTGTTATATCTAGAGAATACAATCCCGAGCATGTTTTTCAATCCCGGGCTTACGGGATTTTTGAAGCCTTTTCCCGGGATCCCGGGCCTATCCCGGGATTAGACTATGTGGTTTCTAATTGAGCTAAAATTTAAAAAAACGAGTAATAAAAAAAAATGTCTTTAATGTCTTTGCACAACACAAATCAGAACAATAATAAGAAAAGAAAAAACACAAACCAAAAAATACAATACTTTTGCAAGAAATTAAAAAACAGCACAAAATAACTATTTAGAATTTCGAAAATATAGTCGCAGAAATATCAAAGCATCCAATGTTTGACTTCCGAGCCTGCTTCGTAGTTTATTGCCAACATAAGCAGCAGCTGAAAACGCTCGTTCAGGTTCTACGCTGGTTGGAGGAATAGACAATAGATACTTATATGCTGTTTCTAAGTGATATCCACGAACTCCTCCATTTTCGAACAGGCTCATTTCACGTCTAATACTATTTGCCAACCCCAATTCATTTTGTACTTGTACTTCAGGATCTGGGGATTTCATACTCTTGTTAATTTCCAGCTGTAACTTTTCCTTTAATGTCAATTGGGGTTGGGAGGTTTCTGACCTTACCTCATCATCTGTTTGTGATCCTGACCTTGCTTCTTCTTCCGTGTTATCTCGACTATTAAGTCTTTTAACAATACTCTTTATTTGCTTCCTCACTAAAGCCTGTGTCGGAACTGGAAATAAGTCGTGCCATTCCAAATCCGATAATAACTGATTTTCATCATCCATTCGTGGATTTTGTAAATAATTTAACACGCCAGTTAAATCATCACTTCGTCGTTGCTTTATACGTTCCACTAAGGATGTTTTAATTTTTTTGGCAAGTGCTGAGTTTTTGCTAGACAGTTGTTTTATAAGAAATTTCAGAGCGGCATCAGCTGTGCATAAATTAGCATCTCGCCGACAGATTGCTTCTACTGTCAATTTAATTGGGGTCAGCACATCAACAATTTTATTTACCAATTCAAAATCAACATCTTCTAAACGAATTGGATGATTGAGATCTATAAGAGCTTTTTGAATGCATGCTTTTAAAAGATAAAATCGCTCCAGCATTGTTAAAAGACTATTCCACCTGGTTTTACAGTCCAAAAGAAGTGACAGCTCTTTTCCATGTTCAATTTTCACATATTTTTGAAGTACTGTTTCATTTTTCAATGGAGATCTTTTGAAATACACTACAACTTTGCGGATTTTCTTTATCAGCTCATTAATATTTTCATATTGTGTTAACTCTGGTACGTGTTCTGGCGCAAGATCATTTTGTGACATTACGATTAAACCTGATTCTGGACAGTCTAAGTCTTCTAAATGGTGTTCATCATCGCTGTCGTCCATATAATCAACATTCACAGCTGGTTCATTTATACTATCATCTGAGGTAGGGCTATCTTGCAAATTATTATGTTTTTCATAAAGCACATCACAGACCGCCAAATTGATACCATGTGCGAGACACAGTTGTTGTTCAGTGCAAACAAGCCGCCCCACCTTTATCATAACATTCGGTCCATCGGTTACAATAGCCACGATGTCAGTTTCTAGGGAAATGTCAAATTTACTTAGACGCTCTTGCAATATACGAAGACAATTTTCAGCTGTCATACTTCCGTAAATAGGAACAAGTCCTAAGTTCCAAAATTTTTTATATGAATGAACGTTGACCGCCATGTATCGTTTATTGGAAGTTGAAGTCCACTCGTCGAAAGAAAGACTAAATCTTTCACCTGCACTTTTCAAATGTTGTAATTCTGCAGTTACTTGCTTTCTGATTTTTTCACTGTAATTCATAACACGTTTTCGAACAGTGACGGCTGACTTTGGTAAATCCGTGTATTTTGCTAAGAGCAATTTTCTCAAATCATCTGAGGTTATGAATACACTGAATGGAAATCCATCTAATGCAATCATTCTTGCCAAGATATCATCCAGGCTATCGTCGGCACTTTTAGTAAAATAATCATCTAACTTTCGCTTGGCTGGCGGCGGTGCTGTGTTCAGATTTTCAGAATCTTGACTTGTTGAAGCTGATATAACCTTGATATTATGTTTTGATAACAAATGTGTATGTAATCCCTTAGTTGATCCACCCAAAGTCTTGAGGATGGCTGGGCATCGCTTACATTTAGCACTATTCCCGTCCTTCGCAACTAAATAATAACTCCACACTGACGTCGTATCACTGTCTTTTTTATGTTTAACAAAGTCTCCCGCCATTTGAAATACTTAATTTCAGATAATTGACTTTTAAATTTTAATGGCGTAGCCTACGTAACCCGTCACTGACAGAACAATAAATGAAAAAAATAAAACCTGATTTGCATATTTATACTTTCGTACAGGGAATCCCCGACGGGAAATACCCGCAACAATATTATGATATGAGATGATCGGGTGATTCCCCTGTTGGTCCGTTGGGGAATTACCTTAAGAGTATTGTATTAAAGTATTCCGAGTGGGGAAGTCCCTTCTAAGTTCAACGACAAACATATTATTAGGACTGTACCTGTGTAGTAAATAGTGGGTACCTACCTACGTATTGTACGAGTTGCTTTTTGTCGTAATGTATTAAAATAATATAGGCAAGGTTATTTTCAAGACGCAACGGACTACGGAATACAAACTAGACTTGTTTGTGGCAATCCCGAAAATCCCGAGATTAGCCAAGTACAGTCCCGGGATTTTCGGGGCCAGAAAACGGTCGGGATCCCGGGATCCCGAGATTTGGGATCCCGGGATTGTATTCTCTAGTTATATCTCAAAGGGAGGCAGCGTTTTCAGCGTTTTTTGAAAACCCCCAGGTGGCTTAATTTTTTCCGACACTTCCAACTGTTATCATCATATTTCAACCAATTTACAAAAAACCTTGACATATTATATACCTAAACCTTCCTCATGAATCACTCTATCTATTGGTGTATTTCGCACGATAATCCGTTCAGTAGTTTTTAAGTTTATTGCGAACAGACATATAGACGAGGCTGACGACTTTGTTTATAATATGTAGTGATGAAAATGTTATTCCGATTAGAATGAGATTTTACTCCCTAATGACCCTATCAATTTTATAGTATACAAAGACAAAGACGAATATGTTTCCATTAACCATTTTGAGTTGTATCGTGATTACTCATTCTATTTCGTACTGATTTAATACACTAATATTGTTATTTGAACACAACTCACCTGATGTTAAGTGACGGTGTGGTCGAAGATGGTAAAGCACACCTAGCCTGGAATGGAACTGACTCTCAAGTGAGGCTGCCACAACACACCGTGCGATGCTTGGCGGCAGATTTTCAACTTGAGGGTGGTAGCTAGCCAGCCGAGTACTAGAAAGTACCCTACCACTACGCTATGGTTTCCTCACGATGTTTTCCTTCACCGGCAGCTCAAGCTCATTGTTAGGGTTTGAACCCACGCCCTTCGGCATGCAAACCGACCGCGCTAACCACTCTATCATCGATACAAACATCACTACATTTGATGGTTAGTCTCAATAGCCCCGTAATTTCGCTAGCTACAGTATCCTTCAGACCGGAACATAGCAGTATTTACGCACTATTGCTTGGCGGCAGAATTTAACATTGCGATGGTGCTTATCCAGACGACCTAAGTATTTTCTTAAATAAGGTAATTTTTTATACTTAGCTTAGTCTTGCCCCAAACTAAGCAAAGCTTGTACAATGAGAACGTACTAGCTGATATAATACTTTTATACACTTTTTTTGGAAATAAATACAGAACACCCAGGCACAGAACAAACATCTATGTTTATCATGAAAATGTATGTTTTGAGTGGGAATCGAACCCACGCCCCTCAGCATTTAAAGCAGAGCTATTACTACAGGCGCTAAGAGGGCAGTCAATAGTAAAAAGTAAATAGTAAATAGTAATAGTAAAAAGAGTAACATCTAATGTATCTTTAGGGAAGTCATTCAAGGATATTGTTATATCTATTCTCATAATCGGACAACTTAAACTTTGATCGTAGGCTATCGATCCTGCGCCGGATAACAAAAAGATGACATGGCTAAACCAAAGCCGACTCATTGTGATGTAAATATGGTTTTGTCGTGTACAAAAGGCGGTGGGTGTCGGAGTGGGCAGAGCGTCCTGAAGCCTCCACAAACACCACCCTTCTCTATCCTGTTTACTAGCTATCTGTTGAGCAGAATCGCTCGCTTCGTTACCTCAAACATGCATACTTGAACTAATTTCCATGACAATTACGCTGGATGTGGGAAATGGCAAACAATGAAGGCGTATCTCCGCAAATCGGAACTATGATAATTAACGTGGTGTGTATGATGCATGCATGCTCTGGCCATCAAATAATTATAACTTGTGAATGCGATGCGATACTAGAAAGCGGTTTAGTTAGTACTAGCGACCCGCCCCGGCTTCGCACGGTTGCAATGTAGATACAAATTGGTGCATATGCATATTATGCATGTATTATACATCCTTCCTCTTGAATCACTCTGTCTATTGATGGAAACCGCATTAAAATCCGTTGCGTAGTTTAAAAGACAGACGGCGGGAAGCGACTTTGTTTTATACTGTGTAGAGATTTGTATATAATATATTAGCATGGAATGTATATTTTTCACTTAGTCTGTTCGTTCTAAAACTCTGTAGTTAAGGATTTAAGTATTTACTTATTCATTATTCATGTTAACATTACAAATATTATCTTCTTAACTATCTTAGACAAGACAAAGGAGTGTTAGGTAAGTCTAGGGTGCCTTCGCGCTAGGGAAACTTGTGTCGCGAAGTGTGTTTCGTTCCATAACTCATTTCTGTAATAAAACTAATTCTAAAATAAGTTGACACATTATATTTATGGCGTTGCGTGAAATGCCAATAAAAACGTAAAGGTCGCTCAATCTTCCTCCATTACGTTATTACTAACACGTCATAAATTTTCAGTATTAAATTATAACGTAATATCTGTAGGTACCTCCTTACGTACGATAAAATATTTTCTTATACCTCCCTGATGCTAGACATACATACATACAAATAATATAAATACATATTGTATTTGAAAATAATGAATATTATACAAGACTAACAAAGACTTGACTTGTAATTTTTATAATTATGAATAAATAAACATACACTGCGTATGTACATACATATGTATGTATGTTATTACTATTTCCAACTCAATGAAAATATACCTACTAAACACAAGTTTTATTATGATACTATTTCTAACTCAATGAAAATATACCTACTAAACATAAGTTTCCTTTAAATAGATACTAAATACAAACTTTTTTTTTTCATTACAAATTTCACGGGTCCCTGTGTCTGTGGAGCGTATAATTTCAATTAAATAAAATATTTAAAACTCTTAATTTGTGAACACCAAAGGAAATTGTACAGAAAATAAAAGAACCTTATGAGCTAGTGCCACAAGGCCTTATAGCTAAAAGCGATATCTTCGAGGGTATCAGGCAATTGGAAAACAGATTACTGACTAACAACAGACTGGAGGTGTAAATAATATCAATATTTTTTTTTAAATAAATTGATTTGGCCCATCGGGGCAAGCTTTTTTTTTTTAATAGCTGACAAGCTTGGTGTTTGACCACAACTCACCTGATGTTAAGTGACGGTGTGGTCGAAGATGGTAAAGCACACCTAGCCTGGAATGGAACTGGCTCTCAAGTGAGACTGCCGGAACACACCGTTAGATGCTTGGCGGCAGATTTTCAACTTGAGGGTGGTAGCTAGCCAGCCGAGTACTAGAAAGTACTCTACCACCTCGCGAAAATAGCTGTAAAGCCATACTGCCTTGACTTCGGTTTTTGCAATTCATGTCTTACATCTATACAGTCAAAGTCCAATCCGTGCCAGTCAAATCAAGGCATGCCTTAGTAAAGTAGTGGCGCTTTTTTGAAAAAAATACAATGGTGCGACACGACTCTTACCGCGTTCCCGCCAAGAAAATGACAGAAAAATACCTTCTTCATTGATAGTTGCAAATCATTTCACATTAAGATTCCTGATAACATAGGATATAATGGAATAAGATATTATCCTGACTGCTTAGTAAGGTAATCTCCCAACCTCAGCATCGTTTACATTATCATTCCTCAACACGCCCCGTCCAGTGAGTGAGTGAGTGGGTGTAATGTTTCGTGCATTCACACTGCCAGTGAAAGCAAACATTCACGTTCCACCTAATGCGTGTACAGGAACGACATCTGACACCCTGCTCAGAGTTACAGAACTACTTCCTATTTTCTATACTGTGACGGTCGTACTTATAATCGTTGTTTAAATTTATATACATACATATATGCTTAAAGTAGCCTGACTGTATCGTTTTTATGCGTCATATTTCACCTCAGGGAAAAGTTTTTTTTTATCGTTGACAGGCTACACCTGATGTTTAGTAACGGTGTGGTCGAAGATGGTAAAGCACAACTAGCCTGGAATTGTGCTGGCTCTAAAGTGAGGCTGTCGGAACCCATCGTTAAATGCTTGGCGGCAGATTTTCAACTTGAGGGTGGTAGCTAGCTAGCCGAGTACTAGAAAGTGCCCTACCATCATGCTATGGTTTCCTCACGATGTTTTCTTTCACCGGCAGCTCAAGCTCATTGTTGGGGTTTAAACCCTCGCCCTTTGGCATGCGAACCGACCACGCTAACCACTGAGATATCATCGCTACAAATTTTAATTTTAGTTGGCAGACATACTAGTTTATAAATAAAATTGAATGAGGCTCAGATATATAGATGTCGTTGGCATTTCCTAAAATACAATTAATAATTTTTCACCATGACGCTATTTTCATTTATTGAATATAACTATTCCTCAGATGATTGTTATGTTCTCAGACACTAAAATAACCACCTTTAGAATGGTAATGGTAATTAATATAATTCGACAATCTCGAATCGTTTCGGATTTATGTTTCGTGCATTTCGAATCGAATGCATCTCGTTCCGTTGATGCAAACCATGAATATAAATCAATGGAAATCGTTGGCAATTCGAATCACGGTCAAGTTCAGTGACCTCGCTTCGTGAAGTCTTCTGGATTGACAAATTGACCTTTCTCGCTAACTTTATTACTTAACGTCATCGCAACAGCAGACTCGTTCGCAGACAGTCATATTCCAAATGTACACAATAATACTTTGTATTGAATGCGTGTTTACGCACTGTGAAGTCGTGAAAAATTATTGCGAGAAACACAAACGTGAGTTCTAGCGGAGTTTCCGTCTCAAGCACGAAACTTAATTCCGCTCTGATTCTCTTTGTTTTTCCACATTTCGTATCTTATCTTTTCTGTTGGAGCAAATAAAGAAATAAATATCTTTAAAATTGCATTAATATACCCAGCGTGTTAAATGTAGGTGAATGATAAAAAAGATACGCTATCATGAAAATGCGTTTACTCAAGTTTGTAACATGACAGATTAGATAAAACTCTTTATTACGAAGAATATGTATGTAGGAACTACTACTTATAACGTCACATCAATTTCAGTTTAACAATGAATTAAAACAAAGATAAAACAGCTTTTCCCGTCTTGTTACTCGCCTCAAATATCTGTGCGAAATGTTACGCGGAAATTATATTCCATTTTAAAAGTACATTGTCGGACTAGCTCCCAAGTTTTTTTTTCAACTGGCTTAAAAATGCTTTTACGTCATTACATCATATTACAAAGTCATAATCACCACGTCATCTCGCTGTGGAGCGTGTTGAGCAAGTTTCAGCCCCTTTTATGTAGATATCCATTAAATTTACAGCTACGTTAGCTACGTTGCCATAAGTACTAAACCATGATTACGGCAGAATGTTACGAGTATGATGACTTTAATCGCGATGGAATTTTGTACATCGTGTTACGAGCTAAAGAATGAGTATTAAAAGATCTAAATAATGTGTTACGATAAAATATTCCATATTAATATTCATTCGAACGATACGTGGTGTCTTCAGCGACATTCTCTTAGGATCCCCTAATTTGCGAAACAAATTATTCTCGTGAATTTTCCTTAACCACGTTAAGTAGAAATTACAAAGATGTATCACCTAATTTTGTTCCGTGCAAGCATCGCAAACTCCGATGAGATTTGACTCGCACCTATGAATTTAAAATGCGTATGAGTATGGTACAGTTATAAGCGTGGGCCCTTTGAGGGTTTGAGGTCAGGCCCGGCGACAGACCGCGGCCTACGCAATCACCATTGTAATAACCATAATAACTTTATCTCTGAATTACATAATATGCTGCTCGACGCTTTCTGCGCATTCTTGACTCATTTTTTTTTTAATCGTCGACAGGCTAGATGTTTGCCCACACTTCAACTGACGTTAAGTAAAGGTATGGTTGAAGATAGTAAACAAACCTAGCCTGGAATAGTACTGGCTCTCAAGTGAGACTACCGGAACACATAGCTAGGCGTTTGGTGGTTGTTTTTATATTTTAGGGTGGTAGCAAGCCAGGAAAGTATCAGAAAAAACCCCACAAAAGTATTTTTTAGCCAAAGCTTATTGTTGAAATTTAAACCAAAACGCCCCTCGGCGTGCGTTCCGACCGCGCTTACCACTGAGCTATCATCGATATAAAACACCTCTACACTTCTTCTATAAGTATTATACATATGTGTGTATGGCCATATGCTTACACACAAAATGTATTAGGTAATATTCAATAGACCCTCTATTCGGATTTAAATTATCATTTATCTACGAGATGAGGAACTGGTTATTCCTGTTTACTCCCACGCAGACCATTTGCTTTCCCACGAGGCCTAGTATATACGTACATCGAAACCTTAAGTTACTTTTACTTACACAAGGATTTTTCCAATTCCAAACGTAAGGATTTTTTAATTGTTTCTATTTTTATTCGGCCTGTCGACAAACAAAATTGAGTTTGTGTCGTTTTGGAGGAAAATACAATTGGCTGTCGACTGCGTGTGGCACCCCAATTTTAACGAAAATAGCCGAGTGTTACGTGTTCTTAGAGGTAATCAAATTGCATGACACTACGCGTGCAAGGTGTGATTTGACGCGGAGCATGCTTCGACCCATCACTTAGTTTATTTTCAGCCTAAAAACTATAAACATAACAATAAATACGTCTTTACTTTCTAATGGGCGCTTTACAAGCTCAAATACACATCGAGACTAATTTATTGTTTTTCACTTACGCTAATGAGAGGTGCAAGTTAACGTTGCGTGACATCTATGTATGTAGTGGCGGCATGGCGTTTCTCAATCAAACAAATGAGAATCTATGTGTCTCCAACCGTGAGAAACGCATTTTTCATTCAAGCGAGCGCGAGATGTAATGACGTTGAAGCCGACATTCCTCGTAGACGTTCTACCAATAAAGCATTTTACTATTAATGGCGTCATTCTACGCTACATTGACTAAAGTTTTATTTGCTTCGCCCACTGTGTAGTAAAACCCGTTATGGATTCTATGGAAGCAGGTTGTCGAATTTGTACATCGCTCTTGAATACTTCAATATAGAAACCAGATATTTCCTATAGCGCCTATTGAAAACATGTTGTAAACCCAAAACTAGAAGAACTTTAGCATCTAAAAGTCACATCATTTTGTAGATGTTAAAGAAATGTGGACAAGTTATAGGTTTTTTTAAATATAATTAAACTAGCGACCCGCCCCGGCTACGCACCGTTTTTTAAACGGGGCTTTTGATCTATCTCAAAGGGATAAGGCAGCGTTTTCGATGAAAGCTCCCAGGTGGCTTGCACTTTTTCTGACACTTCCAACAATTATCATATTTCAACCACTTTACACCAAACCTTGACAAATTACATACTTAAACCTTCCTCATGAATCACTATCTATTGGTGAAACTCGCATGATAATCCGTTCGGTAGTTTTTAAGTTTATCGCGAACAGACAGACAGACAGACGCGGCAGACGACAGACAACGAAATCCCGCATAAGAAAAACAAAAAAAGTGTCAAAACCATGTCAGTTTGGCATAGTAAAAAAGTTAAAGGCTCATAGCGTTTATTCTCTTCTTAGACGATATTCTTCGCAGGAAGTCATTTAAGCAAGTTGTTTACACACTACTGCGTTTTAGTTTAAATAGTGCTGCTACTAGCGAAATTACATTGCTGATGTCACTCGCCGTCAAATATCTTGAAATAGTAAATTTAAAAATTTGAGTACCTACCACTGCAATTCTAATGAAGAGCAGGCTTTATCAAAAGGGCGTCTAACTGATCGTTCGTTACTTTTCTTTCAATAATAATAAACAAAACTAATTTCATGGTATTTTGTGCGCGATTAATAAATACCCAATGATAAACATAATTGTGTTCAAATCGCGAAAGTTTAAAAACTATTTTTTGTAATATTTGATTGAATATCAAAATGTTCATATGTTTATTATTATTCAGGTCCCAACAAGGGCGTAGATCTTATTATCTTACTATGCAATATCTTCATATTCTTGCTTATAATTAGAACTATTAGATACTTATCAATTCCAATCCATACTCTGTACATTCGCGGCATAAGGGTGTATAGAGGCAGCCGGCGCCCGCGGCTCTCACGTCAAAACAAAACAAACACCACCAAGTAGATGCTATCGTAAAACGAACACCGATGGCTTGCCATTTAAGGATAGCTAGGTTACTGTATCGTGCCCGATTTGTCGGTTTATCCTGTCACGTACAAACTTTCGTTTTCGCTCAAAGTTTCCCGTCTATCTTCAACCTTTTCGAAATGTATCCTATCTACTAAGTAAAGTTTTGAGTGTTCGAGTTATTGAAATTTATGTGCATATGTGTGCCTGTTTGAGGTATCGTAGATCCCTAATGGCTGAACCGATTTTGATGAAAGTTTTTTTGTTTGGAAGACGAGTTGATCGATAATTTTCTTAGCAAAGATGCAATAAAAAAATTCAACCGTTTAAAGATTATATCAGAGCTTTCTTAGTTCATGACCTAATGTGAGCATAATAATATATTCTGTTAATGGTGTCGGGACCTTTGTAAATATTTAATTCGTACTTGTTTTAATTATAATATTATCTGTTTTCACTTGGTTTCCTTTCTTCTCTCCGCTCTACCCTTAAAACATTTTGAACATTATGATAAATTAATATTTACTTAGCATACCTACTGGCGAAACGTTCTCGAATTTTTAATCTTTATTGATTCTTATCATCTATATTTCTGATAAAATCAATACAAAATTATACCAATTTAAAGTTTAGCATACCTGCAACATAGTACATAATTATAATAATTGACATACAACTAACGTAACTGCCTTGATTTATTACTGACTTTATATATACATCTCAATAAAGTCATGAATACCAATTAGTTAAAGCCTAGCTGCTCCATTTGTCCTCTATTGTACTAATGTAACACACTTACTTGATATTTTGGTGACAATTAAATGCATTCCTGGGAGGGCGATACGTGATACACCTTCAAAGGTCTTCATCACAATGCACATTACGTTTCTGTTAGTCAGCTACTGAAAGAAGCGTCATTACCTACTTTTACGATGTCGTCAAGCAAGAGACACGACTACCAGTCGCTTTGAAAACATCCAAGACTAAAATTATAGCGGTATTCAACTTGTCCTACAAAGCACTTTATGTCATTGTCATCAGTTCAACTGAAACTTTGGACTGTCTCTCGCTAACGCTGCTCTACGTTAGCAATTTCATTTTTCTTGTTGACACTCGTATTTTTGACGTAACTCAAATTCATTTTATGTAGATAGTGTCTACTTGGGTTACTTGTAAGTAGTTTCTTTATACTCGACCGCCCCGGGAAGGTTATATATTAAGAGCAAGTATACATTTTAAAATTGATGAGGCTAATAGAAACATGAATTTGCAAAATATGCATTTCGAAATCTCTATAAAATTTAATATCTCGACTCAATGTGTATATACATATATGCATATCCCCCTCTGTGTACAAATAAGCATTTCGCAGTGAGTAGAAAACTCACACACTCACACTTCACAGTAAGATGGTAGCATCTGGTGGCTGGTAGCTCGTGGTATCTTCGGGGTACGCTTGCTCAAAAATAGGAGTTGCGTACCCTAATTTATTACCATTTTTGCACAGCGCCATCTAGCCCTAAACTAAGAAAAGCTTGTACTATGAGGTCCATATGACTGATAAAATACACCTTTTTTTTGTAAATACAGACTTATAAATACGTAACTCCCAAACATAGAACAAACATGAATATTCGTCACACAAAAGTTTGCCCTGGGTGGGAATTGAACCCACGGCCCATAGCCCAGAAAGCAGAACTACTACAGTCAACCCAACTCACGAAAATTATGGCCTTTTCGGGTTAAAAATGCTGGTAAAATTAAAGCTTAAACAAGCATCGCGTTAGTAAACACCCCTTACCCTAATTACAATAAATAACGGGAATGTTTGACTACCGTCATATCTAATCCTACCCATGTCTTGCCGCATTACACCCTCGTTGTGACAGTCAGCACAAGTTAGCAACAAAGGTGAGCTATGATTTGCACAACAAATTATTTCACACAAAAAAGCATATGAATATCATAATTATGCGCTTTAGGAAATCAAAATGTTTCAAAGTTCGCAATAAAAAATGTTTTAAAAGTTATACATAAAATATGTATTCATTTTTATAATATTTCTGAAGGGATCATCGTTCTCGAAACACGATTACAATAAATTTTCTGGCCATTTTTTTTTAAGTATCCTCTTAAATACGAGTCATATTAAAGTACATTCTTTGTGTAAATTTTAAAGTACTTTATTTAATGACACTGTTGACTGTCTTAACACATCAGTTTTTGTGCAAATAACTATTTTCCAGTAAATGAGTCATACGAATCATAACGTCGAAGCGCAACTGCCATATTTCAATCGCACACTAGCTATGACTGATAAGTTTGATAATTAATCAACTAACAACTGACTACCAAAATACGCTCATATTAACTACTGGGAGCGCCTTAAATCCCAAAATCACTGTATTCACTATCGACTTGCATTTCAAGTAGCCATTCTATTTAATTTATTTGTTTTTCTCTGGATCAACGACGTGTTTTACTGGATTTTGCTCACTCTTTATGGTAAGCACCATTTTGACGCATTGCCTGGGGGTAAAGGTGATATTTCCTACATCGTTCGCGGAGGAAACATAAATATTGCTAGTTTATAGACATTTATTATAGCAATATATGCTATATCCTTTCTTACTAAAGGATATCCATTCTTACTAAAGGATTGCGGTAAGGAGAATAAGACAACATCAAACGCCGCGGCTGAATCGGAAGCTGCAAGGTAATTTATTGTTCCTTGCAGGTGGCCCGTTATAGGCAGGAATGTCCTTGTGATCGATGTAGAACCGGCTGCCATTTTATTCTCTGTCAACGCAATGTTTGCGGATATTTTATTACTGCTGATCGATTCCAAAGGAAGTTTCTCGATTCCAATCCTACTTTTACATTCTGTTACCATATTTTCTCTATTTCCCACTCGTTCAACTACTGTTACTCTCTGTTATTATTTATTTTTGGAATAAATATAATCATAATGTTAATAGTGCATCATGATTTAGTTATCTGATCGAAGATTCAAATTTTCATATGCTACCCCGAATTTGACAGCCCTGTTGGCTCATTGGGAGTATGTCTGCCTGAGCTGTAGGGCGTGGGTTCGATTCCCGCCAAGGACAAATGTTTGTTTGGTATAAACAAATGTTTGTTCTGTGTCTGGGTGTTCTGTATGTATTATAAGTATGTATTTACAAAAAAAAAAAGTATTTATGTATCCTATCAGTTATCTGACTTCCATCACACAAGCTCTGCTTAGTTTGGGGTCAAATGGCGCTGTGTGTAATGTGTCCTACAATATTTATATTTTATTTATTTTAATTTCAGTCAAATCGAACTTCGCCTTACTTCCTGCTACATTCGTCTATAACTACAGCAGAGTAGACACAAGTTGTAATATTTGATGTCATGTTTTATAACAGGCAGGGTTAACCACCCGGAAAATAAACACGGCTCCCAAGATGCGAGGAATCGGGGGCCGGGACGCGAAGCCAGAGGCTGTGAGTTGACCCGAGATCTGCTTTATTGAATTCAAGTTATGATTAGGAAACTTTCCTACTTTCTGCCGTAATGCGGAAATCGTACTCATTCCGTCAAATGAAGCGAATGATGATTGGAATTATCTAGTGTCACACAGAGGACTTGTTACTTGTGTTTTGAGCAAAGATTATGAAGTAAGCTTATATTTTTCGACAAATTCGAAAGTTTAACGCATATGATCAAACATGCAATCAAATCAACCCTCTGAGCTAAACTTTGTTTATATTTGCGATAAAAATTGCACTACCCATCAAATGTTGAGGGGTGCTTTACGTACGGCATAAACCACTCAATTTTATGGTTATTATAGTCCTGCAATAAAAAAGCTTTTGCCCTGAAGGGCGAGCATGTTATTAATCTGTGCTAGAGCGTACTTAGTTATGACCAAGATACTCAATTACGCTTAAGAGTGGTTAAGTAAAGATACGAGTGTAGCGCACCGTTTAACTGCCTGCGTTTCGAAGGTAGAGAATAAAACGAACTGAAGCAGATGATAGATGAACAAGATATAATTGCACAATGAGTAACAGTGTCAGTCAACACAATGCACGCCTCATTCACCGCTTTTTATACGAACATCTGCAGCACGTGCCATGATTTTGAAACTACGACACAATCGGAAACGTGCACCGCCGATGTTGATGTAGATAGCTAAACCAAATTAATTACCCCTCTCTAAAATATTTAAACAGCTCGTTCCGAATATTAATAGTTCATTACCAACTCAATTTCAATTTGACTAATGCCATTAGTGTTGTTACAATTTAGGGTTTTAGGGAATTAATGCCACTCACATTGACGTAATGTATAGTGTGTTCGTGATGTGCGGCATCACTCAGTCACGCTTGTTGGTCTCGGACTTTAAAAAACGTTTTTGGGTGACTTCACGAGTTAGTACAGTCTCGGTGTGGCAAGGTATTCACAAATTTACCTCACGTATCTGTAATGCCGGTTCTGGTAACAAGATTTTGTCGAATGACTACGTTTCGATGACCATAAAAGTCGAACTCTCGAAAGTTATGGTAAAGCGCGTTCGCGCACGAGAATATATTTCGGGGGTCCGAACCAGGCTCTTGGTTTTATTCAGTAACAATTTGCTTCGAACACGTGTAGCTGGAAACTGCTTGAATACGCTTTGATGATCCCCCAAATCGGTGTTCCATTGTAATCAAAGTTAATAAGTTCACAGGATAATGAGTGAATTGCTATTAAATGAGCAGGCGGTGCATTAGAGGGTATGCAGTTTTATCACGGTTATCAAATTTAAAATGGCTTTTTGATACAGGCCAGATGTCGTACGCACTCCCCTCTTGTAAATACCAACATAATTAATAATAATATCGCATTCGATGTAAATTAGAGCACGTGTCTCCCTAATTTTTTAAAAAAGATGTTGACAATATAACAATTCAAAATCAGCGTCACTGGACGGAACGGTGTCAGTTCGCAGATTCACATCTGCTCCCAGTATGCTAACCGCACATCTGTTCAAAGGCGATCATGTCATGATGCGTTTGCCTCTTCGTGACCTACATGGGCCATTATTATCTATCAGCAGGCCATACGGTTAATTAACCATATTTCAAATAGTTCATTTTGGGATCGATGCTCGGCTGTCGATTGCAACAATAAGTCCATTGTTAAGTAATAAATAGAACAAACTGTTTTTTTTACGCGTTTTTTATAACGTACTTACCAGTAGGTATAGGACCTTACCTGTATAGGATTTATAAGACATAGAAGATAAACAAATTACCACATTATTTCTTACCGTTATTTCAATCCCACAACTCTCATTTTTTCCACATAATTCATAGCTGCTCAGTTCATACGGTTGACAAAAATAAAAATATTTTTTCCTGTGCTTGAAGCATTTCAGCCACGCTCAATCGTAAATCATACGATGTAGTCTCGCATCACTTCACAATCGAATTTGTAAGCATTTTTCAATTATCCGTTATTGACCACAATGGACGATATTATTGGCCTTTTCCTTGTCGTAAACAGTTTGTAATGGTCCTGTCGTTTTCACGTCAGACGAAAACCACTTCAAAGCCAGTGTTAAAAGGACCATGTTTCCCGATCACCATTGGGAAATTAAAAACTATACCACAGCTCTTGTTTTCATGAACTGGGGCGGTCTGCTGGAGTATTTCGATTGTTGCTTTTTGCGTATTGTATACTTACTTAATATATTGTGCAACCGCTAAAACAAAAAAATTGCTGTTAATATTAATTATTTATTACTGTCATATTTTATCCCACTTATGCTACATTCTACTTACTCAATACTTATGAAATATACTTTTTTTTTTCAGGTAAGTTACCAATTATCTTAATATCACTTTGCTGCCTGGTGGTAAGTTAGCTAAAAGTCACTATTTTATTATTCACTTGCCTTATAGAATTTTTATGTGTACTGAGTACTATGATTTTGTATCCTGCCGTCTGTCCTATAACCTATATTGACCATAAGGATAAAAGCTAGCCGACTAAATAATAAAATGAAGAGATAAAATAGGTAGGTTACAAGTAAAAAATAGACCCTTATAAAAATTGAATTCAGCATTTGAATAGTTTAAACAAAGAGTTTCATATATTTTTCTGTAATTTTTATTTATTTATCCGGTAATAGGTTTGCTTTTGACTACGCCCTGCCCCTACATTAAGCAGGATCCAGTCTAAGATGAAGCACGCTTACCATGAAAAAAACCTGTTCACTCCGGATTTGAAGACACCCATATTGTACTTCGCGGGAAATACAGCCGCCCGGCAGAGTTACACATCCTCGCTATACGTACGAAGAATGTGAAATCGAACCGTTTAGTACTTACGTGTTAAATTATTAAATCATCGATGTAAGCAATTGCCAATATGCGCCAATTAACACGAGTGGTACGGGAACGCTCGTACTTGACCGATTTTATTACAGGAATTATATTCCGTCTATATTTGATATTCTAAAATCATGCTCGTTTCCTTTGGTATTATTGTCTAGCAAATAGCTTATCTGCTTACATTCATATCCATTTCAAGAAGCTGTAAATTAATAAGATTCGTCGTGAGTTTTGCGCTTTTACCGTTAATAGTGTCTTTCAGTTCCTGATATATACTTCTTCTGTAAGTAGAAGCCGACAAGACTACGAATTTGTCGAGTTTAATTAAGGTCTGGCTGCTCGATGGCCCTTCATTTGTGCAGATGGGGCATCACGACCTTATCCCGAAACGAATTGCTCTCAGTTGCTCCTTAGTGGCTGTTTAGCGGAGACCTCTTCCATAACGATTGTTTACCCGCATCATTACGTTTTTTCCTCTATTCAAGCTAAGTGTCATGTCAGTTCTACTCGTAAATGCTGACACTTAGCACCGCCTTATGATTTGGCGCTTGCATAAATACGTGTAACACACACTTAAGTGCTGTATCACGGAAAAGCTAGTTCAAACTTTCGTGACAATGATGTTAAAAAAATTAATAAATGTTTTAATCTCGAAGGTCAAAGTTGCACTGTTTAATCACAAAGCAAACTTATCTGAGGTATCTGACAATTCGCCAGTATTTTACGCCAAAGTAGATAGCCGGAATAATAAATTGTCAGTGTAAATAATATCGTAGGCTTATCTCGAGCCGCATCAATGTTAGTCACGAAGGCGGCGTGACTGAAGGCACTGGAGCAACTAGGACTGTTTGCCGGTTGGTATGAAAGTGCAATGTGAATTCCAGGTTCCGCCCATTTGGCTGGTGAATTATTTAGTTGTTAGAGTACGGGACAGCATTTTGCCACGGCATTTTTATTGCTTACTCAAGCTTACGAATAATTAATCTAAAAATTATTAAAATTAGAAAATTAATTTATTATTAGAATTATTATTATAAATCTGCCGCCAAGCATCTAACGGTGTGTTCCGGCAGCCTCACTTGAGAGCCAGTTCCATTCCAGGCTAGGTGTGCTTTACCATCTTCGACCACACCGTCACTTAACATCAGGTGAGCTGTGGTCAAACACCTAGCCTGTCAGACATAAAAAAAAAAAAAAAAAAAAAAAAAAAAAAAATTTGGGAGATCCATATAAGACTCAATGAGAGACCGTTTAGATTTTTTTTTATTGTGCTTAGGTTAACTATTTTATTATGTACTTTTTATTTTTGTTACTGGAAATTAACACAATAATAGTTCAGCCAAAAAACACAATGCCGAAATGACGCAAACGTATCCTTGACTTGCAATCTGAGAATCTAAGGTCAACGACCGAGCGTCTTAGAATTACAGCATTTCATCATTATTGAATTATCTTACGAGTAAAACCGTTTGCCATATTTTAAAGAGAAGTGCAAAGAAATTCTATATTGAATTCAACAAAAATAAAATCAAAAATTCTTCTGAATTCGTCTGACTTCCCATCTTGAGGTTTCGAACCTGGGTTCGAACATGGCACGCGCCTCTTTCTTTTCTAGGATATGTGCGTATTTCCGATAACTTCAAATGGTGAAGGAAAACATATTGAGAAAACATACACACATGTTTGAAAATTCTTAAAAATGTTCTTGAAGATGTGTGAATTCTGCCATCCCGCACTTGGCCAGCGTGGTGGAATATGACATTACTCAACGCTTTCAAGCCCCAAACTAAGCTAGTACCAGATAACTGATAGAATACTTAAATACTTTTTTGTGAATACATTCTTATAACACATACAGAACACCCAGACAATAAACATTTTCAATCTTGCCATTGATGCAACGATTCATTTTGTTTGAAACTTGCTTCAGGTTCTTTAAATTCATCTCATGGTACAGTTTCGATAACGCTACCTTTAATTGAATATTCTACTTCCCCCGAGCGTAATGAATCACCGCTTAAATCATCTGAATATTATTTTCTGTTTTGACTGCAGACAGAAACGTTTGCAAACTGTTTCCCATCAGCTCGTTGAAGGCTCATTTGTAGTCTAAACTATTATTGTTTCTCAACTATCCTAATACTATACCTAATATTTGATCTAACTCTATGCTTAAGATAATTAGTAAGTATTTAAAATTGACCTAATGTTTTGTCATTATCATCTAAAAGCTTATTTCGATATCTACTAAGGTCCATGCCGTGGGATTCGAACCTAGGACCTCCAGATTAGAAGCCAAATTGATTGAACGTGATTGACGTTGACTATTATAATATACTAGGTGCGCCCCGCTGTTTCCACACGAACACTGCATTTTTTCGGGATAAAGTGTCAACTACCTGTCAGTAAATTCCAGGGTGTCAACTACCAAATTGTATCAAAATTGGTTTAGTCGTTTGAGCGTGCAGAAATACGAAACATACAAACACACAAACTTTCGCCCTTATAATATTAGTGTGATTGTATACTGTGCACAATCTACGTTGGGATAAATATTACGCGTACACAATTTCAGTTGTAATTAATTATTTAGTTGATTAATCAGATTCACACATATAATGTTACACTATTAGTGTAAATTATTAATTTCTGTATGTACTTAAATGTACTCCACACTGTACTGTGTTTATAATGGATAATAACACGAACTGGAGAATATTCAGAATATACATAAAGTGGTACTATAATTATGACGTCTTATCGGCTTCATTCATCACCTTATAACCACCACGCCTCTTTCTTCTTTACCATGATCATCAACTTGTCGATATTGCTAAAACGTGTCGGACCGACACTTGAAATTAATTAATGGTTTCATTCTGTCCGTCACACTTGCTCGCCAATCGCCAGTCATCGCAGCGCAATTACTGTTTTTAATTAATAATATCGAGAGCAAACTCTCATATAGATACTCTGTCGCCATAGTCCGAATTCAATATCCTCGCAAATTGACGAACGGCGTCGGAGTTCTTAAATGGAATTCGTAATTCGATATCCGGAGTAACCGCAAAATGACGTAAGTTTGATTGCCGAACGTCCCGGCACTCTTTGTCTAGCACGGTCTCTCTTCCGGGTCGCAAATGGCCCTCAGTGGGATAGAGCCGGATGATGGTGAATCACCCCATGTTACAACTTCCTGCCAAAGGAGCGCTTCAGACGACGACCTACTTGTTTATCGAGCCCTTGTTGAAATGCGGAAATTCTATTTCATGCTAAATTTTGGAACATATCGGTCACATCTGAACCGTAACAATAGCAATCAACGGAGCAGAGACAATTCATGCAATCGATTTTATGTATGAACCATTTAAATGCAAGCGCGTTCTTAAATTAACATAAAACGTTACTAACCCTTTCTAATGGCAATCCACCGTTTGTCCACTTGAAACAAACTGTAATTCCTTGGGTTTGTCCGTTCAAGGGTCCAATTATGCGCATTAGTCTACAGTGGCAATTGAAAAGGATTTTCCAATTAGAGATCCCTCATTGAATTAATGTGCGTCCTCAACATTGATAAAATACCTCTGTCTTCCGCCACGTCGATCGTTACGCGATTCGAAAACAAATGTATTTTCGATGTTAATTATATTTGTCTCTGTTTTTACATTTCTTGAATTATCGCTTTGAAATAAGTTTCCACTTATTTGGAAAAAAAAGATTTTTCTTTCTTTCCATTTATTTATAAAACTTTAGATACTACAATGAACAACATTCATAATTAACAACCACATGGCCACAATAAAAACAAACAATCTTGTCTACATCTACATAGGCATTAGGCAGGTAAGAAGGTTATCGCTGCAGTGTCCAGTGAAGTGCATCAAAAACCGCCAGTGCTTAGCTGCTGACGATTTAATTCGTTCTGGAGTATTTTTACTCGACTGCCCAAAAAAGGGGTAATATTTTTTTCATGACCGTTAACGTAAGTGTATTATTTGGGTTTCTATGTTCAATACCTACTATAATAGTGCTGTGCTATATATCTTGTATTCGAGTTCATCTATCGAGTGCACCTAAATACTACTTACTACATTGCTTGGCATACTGTACACAAATATAAGTGAAATGCTATGATTAACTATAGAAACTGACGTCGTTCTTGACGTCGTCAATTTTTCGTCAATTTCGGTCACCGACCAAAGCTATAGTCGGAGTGTCCGATTATAGTAACCTTATAATTTAAATTAAAATACTGTGACCAAGCTTTACGTGAAGATATTAATAAATTATAAAACAATCTAAACAATGCTACCAACATGCATTTCCGTAATCCGTTCGGTGACGAAACCCGCCAAACCATGAACCCATAAATCCATAGTATTGTTTCGTGGTGCTATCTGTGTGCGACAGATGCGGGCGCTACGACGAATCTCTGTCATTTGTTACGCTTGGATACCGTATTCCATTGCCTGAAATATGTAATGTGAATCGAATTGCGCTATCAACTGTGTGAAATGTGAGTATTACACTCGTTAGTTAAACGAGCAACAAAGGTGCGATACATCCCCGGCGTCTGCGACTGAGGCGTTTAGAACAATAGAACCATGACTTGGGAAAATGAAAAGCTTGCGTTGACAAGGGTAACGTCCTGAAGCTATTTCTGTATTCTGTTGTACTCCTATCTGCTCGGTGCAAAACAGAATACAGATATTGAAATAGTTTAAACGACGTGCATTACTCGCCTGAAACTTGCTCCTTAGCTATTCAACTTATTTACTTAGTTGAATGGAGAATTCCCCGATCTTTGCGCCGTTGATTTCCGATTTCTCCTTTCCTAACTAAAGACACTAACAAATGCTTTTACGGGTTTTAATAAAGAAGGCACGCGCAAGGCAGCGCGGCTTAATAAAAAAGCTCACGGGCCCGAATAAACAACATTGATACTTTGGTAATGGTATATACCACAAATCATTAGAAACGTGACCGCACGACGTGATGGAATTTGAGGATTCCGACCGTAGAGTTTTTTAGTTCTATCTCGTAGCAACTTGAAGTTCCTGGTTGTAATTGAGTTTATCTTGTTGTTTAATCTCCGAAGTTTTATTCAAATATTACGAAAGCAGAAATTCAGTAAGTTTTTTAACGTGTTTCTCGAGTACTGCTAAGATTTTTCATTGTAATAACATGCGAATGTAATTTAATAGAAAATATTTTCATCATTTAGGAGTTCATTGTACAGAATTGGGTTTAGTTTTAAATCGAAGTATGACACATACGAATTTGCGTAACCGCCAAAATGTTTGTTATAATTAATCTGATTTTATCTAACGCAGTATTAGACTAATTGTCGATTGCAGTAACAACCGTCAAAACATCGTAATCTTGAGCCTTAAATTCAGTAAGAGGTGGTAGCTTGCAGCGGTACCTACAACATATCATAGAGATATCAGATAATTACGGTCGTTATTATGTAACTGGTGATAATCAGATTTCATGATATTCTTTACAAAATGGTACGTGCTTTGAAACTGCACCTGCTAGTTTTACAATAACACTGTTTGGGTACTGAGACTAGAGTCACGTTCTAGAATTTTCTAAACACAAACAATCAGAACAGAAGTATATTTAGCCGCCATAATATTATTTCATTATGCTAGTGCTAGTTAAGTCTAGAGCTTGGCGTCGCGATAGCCCGGTAGGGAGAACTCGCGATTCACATTCCTGAGGTTATGTATTCTTAGGCCAAAGTGATCATCTGAATATCATCACGCATTTTAAAAAAAACAATCCACACAAAGTAATTTTATTTTGATTATTTATTTATTTACTACATTTCATTCCATTCTTACAAGATTTTCCTAATACGATGGTCAACAAACATTTAAAATTATATTACTTTTTTTTATTAAGCAAAACTCTTCGAGAGTAATGTAGATCTATCCCAGCGGTGGGGAATGATGCTGAGTTGAAGAGTTCTATAGTTAATCTCAACACTATGAAAATTTAAAGGGACCAAGTACATCGAATATGTAAAAGTAATAAGCGCCAAAGCAATTTTAATGCCCTTATTTATTTTATGTTTTGTTCTAAGTTCTGGGGTACCGATGCAATGGACCAGGGCGTTATCTTACTATCTATAAAGCGTTTTGTTCGTCTCATTACTTTTTATACAAAAAAGTAGTAGTTAAAGTTAGAAGTAAAGATATGTCATAGAAATTCATACGAGTGTTAATGTATAGCTATAGATGTTTGTATGGAGCAGTATGAGCTCTGCACACGACCCGTCTTGCCTGACATAATATATGGCATCTCTAATTTACTATCTCGGAAGTATACTGTCAGACACCAAAGCATCTCTAAGCTCTAAACTCTATGCATCAAAAAGGTATGAAGAATTACAGTCCGTATTACAGAAGGAAATTTATAACAAACATCATGAATACTCTAAATAAGTACGAATACGCTTTAGTAATAACTCTAAAAGGCACAAAAAATGAGTTTACATATGTGTGTGTGTATTTTAGAATATTACATCAAGTGAAAAACATATTCAGTGAATTTTCTAAACCTGGCCGAATATCTGTTGTTTGAAATGTTGTTATCAGTGTTTTGACATAGAATAAATAGCAATTCTTTAGAAGCGAATCTCCTTTCATCTTGCGGAACGACGATTTCTTTACCTACGCCCGTCACGTCTCGCAGCCCCCGCGTTCAGCTGCCAGAGTGAATAGGGTTTATACAGCAACAAACAAGCTAAGATATATTTATACGAACGTCATTGTAGTCATTCTTTGATTTAAATCAACTGATATAAAAAATATGACTGGACAACCAAGCGCGAGTGGCATTCACAACTTCATCCTACATTATCCTTAAAATCAATAAAATTGGAATTTTGTGACTCTAGCCAGTTCCATTCCAGGCTAGGTGTGCTTTACCATCAAAATCACACCGTCACTTAACATCAGATGGAGCTGTGGTCACCTAAGAATGCCAAAATGAAAGAGATCACGCGCAGTTCTCGCAACTTATATTACCTATTTATACTTATGTGTCTAGTTACCGCTGCAGTTGACATGGGTATTCGTTATCCAATCACGAAATCGTCTTTTTCATCCTATTGTATTGCTTTATTTTTCTTGTAATAGTAATGAGACGTACGGAGTGCTCTTCTGATAACCCCTGTCCATGACCATAAACTAAAACTACAAGATATTTCAAACCACAATATATTCTTTGGCGTCAACATAATATTTTACTGCAAGCTGTTCAACACTGTGGGTTTATGTTACCATTTGTCAGTTTCTTAAGTGAAGCTTGAAGTGCACTTCAGCAACCTGAAATGCAAAACCATAATTAGTTTTTACGATTTTGCAAACATTCATTGAGTTAAGATTCAATTTCCCGCTAATTATGGTTTATGGCTTTACTTTTGGTAAGTATACTTATGATTTTCTATAATTAGATGTTCTCAAGCGTTTGAGTAACATAATTTACGACTTCCTCTGTAATGGTTAGTTAATTAATATTCATATGTTTCAAACTATGTAGATCTTTAGACCAACGGCTCCGCAGACATGTAAAAAACACGTCGTCGGTGATGGAGCGAAATAAAAAAAAACTAATATAGCTGAATAATATTATATATATATATATATATTAACTTTAATTAGCATTTCTTAAATTTATAAGAATTTATTAAATTGTATCTTACCTTGACTTATTTCATCCGTTAACAAGTTTCTTGGTTCTGCGAACTTGCGATGAGAATATTCCTTTCCAGTAGTGACAGATTTTATCAATTCAGCCTGTGCTAAGAAATTTCGAAACTTCTTAATAACCTTAGACTAATTTAACTGAGAGATCCATCATACTGCCGAGATAACATTGAAGGCCTGGATTATTCTCGGATATAGTGACCAGTCCAGGCTTTTTACTATAGAGTACAGCCCGATGCTGATTCATAAATATTTTGTAATTCTACCTAATAATGGGCAACACTCACGGACACACATTTACGTACGCACACACACCCACACACACACACACACACACACACACACACACACTTTGTAATTTTCTACCTTACTTAATAAATTAAAAAATATATAGCTTATAACTATGAAAATGAATCTATAATCATTCATTAATTTTATGTTTATATAAAATTATAGCTGCGGCCTTCTATAAAATTATATCCATAAAATTATAAAAATGTCACAAATATTTTATCGCTTGCACCGAAAACTCAACATAAAATACGCATTAAGCGTAAGACACTAAGTAATACGACTGGTGAATATACCAATCTTGTCTAATATTGTGAAACATGACATTTATAAACTCGATCCAAAATGTGATGTTAATGCTAAGGTTAAGCGTTAAATAACTGTTAACGATCTCACTCACAGATTTACTGCCGGTCACAATATCAAATCTTCAAGCGGGAGGTCGGATAAATCCAAGTTAAAATGAGGTGTATAGATAGATCTCTTGTCTGTATCCTGTACATATCTTAATAATAACGGATAGCAAATAGCAGATAAATTTTGACAACAATCTTCTTCGAACAAAAGACAATCATATTTTTAATAGTATAATAAAAAATAAATTATCTACACATACAGATTTTATTAAATCAAATAGTACATTTTGACGATTTTGGGTGCTGATAGTAGTTTTAAATATGTTTGATCTCGGTTAAAAAAGCAGGTAATTAATTATTTATAGCGAAATGTTTTAGATGGACAACCAGCATCTATTTCTAAGTGATTAAACTTTTCTGTGGTCTATTTTTACAAATTTTAACACAGATAAAATGGCGCTCTGTGAAATGGCCCACGATAATTATTTACTTAATTAAACTATTAAAAGTTACACGCAATATTTTATTTAATGGCACTGATGTCTTTTTTTTATTATAATCCAATCCAACGTTTTAGTCTACCTAAATTACAGGAAATATGCTATCAAAATATTTTATCAATAGAATATTCACCATGTTTCTAATAAGCCAGTTTTTAATGCGGGAAGCAGGTATGTACATTGGTATCGACCTTGGATTCGCCACAGATTAGGCAGTAGCCTCAAACCAAGCCAAATGTTGGCCCGTTGACCTCGCTAAAGTCGCTAACGAATAAGATGGGGCTTAGTCACGCTTAGCTACTGATATAATAACTTTACTCTTAGTTTAACTAATACTACCTATATAAAACGTGTATTGGTTTTGGCATTGGCTGGTTAAGCTATTTACTGTAAGTACATAGTTTTAGCGTTTAATTTTGTGGATAGGACATGACGAAAAAGGATGTATTTAATTTTTTTTTTATGTTAAAGTAATAAATGAGACCGACGAAACGTTCACCTGATGGTAATAGAACGTTTATTCAAGACTATTGCAGTGCCATCTAGAATCTGGATCATTGGATGACAGAATATTCCGTGCTAGTTGTGTTTACCGTCACTTCCGCATCAGCCCTGTTTTTTTAATGGTTTGACCCACTTCTGGGCGCGGGCCTCTTTTCATTGTGAGAAAGGTAAGGCCATAGTCCACCACGCAGGCCAAGTGCAGGTTGACAGACTTCACACATCTTCGAGACCTTTTCTTTAAGAACTCGTAGACATGTAGCATGTAGCTATCTTCACGATGCTTTCCTTCACCGAAGTAATCGGCAATACACATATAACTTGGAAAAGACAGAGGTGCGTGCCGTGGGATTCGAACCCAGGACCACCAGATTGGAAAACCAGACTGTCACCCAGCTAGGCTGCCGAAACTATCTTCTTCTTCTTTAGTAGTATAGAATATATCCCCGGCTCACTTAACATCAAGTAATTTGTGGTCAAACACCTAGCCTATCAACCTTAAACGAATCTTGAAACATTCGATGATTGGTCTCGATAGCCCTTTTATTTTTCCTAGAGTAGAAGCTTTACTTAGTTTGAGGCTAAATGGCGTTGTGTGAATGTCCGATATTTATTTATTTGACAGTTAGAATGCTAAATAAGCCTTTACCATACCAAAATTCCTAGTAGCACATGCTATTGAGGGTCACTAGAAGATATTTTCAAGAAATACATGCGAGTTACCGTGCTTTAACCGGTTCCTGATTGCTAGAATTGAGAAGCTTGCGGTGCTGCGACACCCAGCCGGATGGTGTGTGGAAAGTTCACCTTTTACGGAATCTTGTTCAACCCAAAAAATAGATTGGAAAATTCTTGATAATATAATTATATTATTAACAAATAAGCGTGTATTTAACCGTCATCTCGCCTGATGTTAAGCGAAGTTGCAATTAGAGTATGCATGCCTAGAAGAAACCGATTTTGTGTCTATTGAGGAACCACCCACTCGAAGCAAATTCCGTTGTTTAGCTGTTTGTACTATGAAAGTGGAATCGAACTGTTTAGTTCGTTCTTTTTGGAAAATCGATCATTTAACGGCGTCGTTTTTTAGTGCTCCTGGCTATGTAATATTAGAATGAGCAGGGTGGAATTAGGTCATAAAGTTCTGAAGCGCACTCTCCCAAGTGTATCCGGTAGAAAACCGAAAAACAAGCGATTTTGCGTCAATATTCAAGGCTTTAGCCTATTTTAGGGAGTTATTGCTGATGAATTTCTTGGTACGTTTCCTAATTGGTTCCAACTCAATGGTTCCAACAATATTATTCAAATTATGAATAACTTTTACTATGAGCACAACTATGAAATCAGGATTTCTGAGTTGCCATAATAAAAGTTGTTGACAATGATGAGTACAATTCAGACCCCCTTTCAGTTTAGTACACCCGAACCACCCAACCCTGTAAATTGCAAATGGAATCCGCCTTTTAATTATTATAAGTTATTTCATGCTTAACCTTCTTATTTTATTATGGCAGTTTTTTCTCTTCCTTTTTCTAAAGAATAACGTGAATAGTTTTTTTTATTTTACCAAAACACACCATATTTCTTTAAAAACACGTAAACATATTATTTCGTAAACAAATAATCCAAACCTTCAAATCCTCAAATCTCTTCAAATCTTCGCTTATCATCAGGCGAGATGGCGGTCAAACGCAAGCCTATTAGTTATAAAAAAATAAAAAAATCCTCTTTCACGTCATGTAATTTTCGTGTTTTTATTAGGTGATATTTTATTTCCTCGAGCAAATCTGTCGTAAGTAATTCGTCTTCCAATGTCTCCCGGCAATGTTTCCAGATTTTCTCAGTTTCATGACGAAAAAACAGCGTTAAAATAGATTGGGGCTGTTACATATCTTTGCACTAATTGACACCTCAGAGAGAAACTAACAAGTTAGTCTAAATCTCTACATAGAAATACCTATATGATATTGGCAAACATTCCCAAGATTTGGTAGAGTAACAATAGGTATGTAGGACAACTAGCAGTGACTAGAAACGAATAGCCGAAGATTGGACTGAGTGGCGTGTCTTAAAAGATGCTTTTAAACACATAATTATAAGGGACGTTCGTAAATGATTTAAACATAGAGGGAACTGGTCAATCCTTCCGTGAAAGCGTAGTATGAACAGAAAGAAGGCTAGGGTCTTGCATTGCCATTCAATTTGGCAGCGCTGCGTTTTTGTTAATTTTTTGTATGTTCATTTGTTTACTTTTTATTTTGTATACATGGTGGCTTTAGGTATACTCGTAGTAAATCAAAGGAGGGTTTTTATACTTATCATTTGAACAACTTTTACAACTACACACATAAAGGGTACAACTCACATAAAGTGATTAAACAACAGCTCTTTCATAGAAAACGTTCGTAGGCCCCCAACCAAATATATGGAGCAGGCAATTCTTTTAGAGTTGTGCTTGTATAATCTTACTAACCTTAATATAACCTAAGCTTATTAAAATGTAAATGTAGTTAGGAATTTAATTTTAAGTTGTTTTTAGATAGTAATGCTTTTTGATATATCCTTACTCGCGATCGGCATAAGCTGTTCACGGTTATTTAAATATCGTTGGACATTTAACACAGCGCTATCTAGCCCCAAACTAAGCAAAACTTGTACGATGGCAACTAGATAACTGATAGAATACTAAAACACTTTTTATTTTTTTTTACATATAAATAGATATTATATTAATTTTGAATGTGCAAAGAACTTCGTCATTACGAGAAGTCCGGAGCCGTTAAGCCCTGTTATAACATTGATTAATTAACTTTTATGGGTCGTGTGAAGACTCGCAACAATAGTAGATTTCTATACGCATTCCATGTTCACATCTTATCATCATCAGCCAAGCTAAAATATACTGTAAATAAAATAAAATGTATATTGTAATGTAAACTGTATAATGCAAAACATTTTAAAAAGTATTTTAGTATTCTATCAGTTATCTAGTTGCCATCGTACAAGTAGTATCGTAGTTGTATAATGTGAAAATGTGAGATAGCATGTATGTATACCTATAGTCAGAAGAATAAGATTTCTTTACTCAAATAAATCTAATTCTTTCGAGTAAAGAAATCTAATTCTTCTAACTATAGGTATACATACATGCTATCTCACATTTTCACATTATACATACGTTATTTCTAATATAAATACTTTTTTTAATGTTTTACATTTTTGTTTAACTTATACGGGATTACTCACGTTTAATTTTATCGGAAACTCCGACTATAGTTTCGGCCACATCCGGTGGCCTTCATCATGGAGACAAAGCTGAGTACAACATTTATTGACTCCTCCAATAAACACAAAATAAGTAAGAGAATGTAATTCTTCTGACTGTATACATACACTTTCGCATTTATAATAACTGCGATTACAGAGTTATAAAGATATTCGTATGAAGTACTTTCTAAAAATCATTCTCTAACGTCGTCAACTAACTTTTTCCGGTTTCCTCTTCTTCAGGGAAAATAAAAACTTCTGGGAAAGAGCAACTCTCAGCGGGTCGTCTTGTTTGACCCGAAGTTATTGACAGTCATTCAATTCTTGTTATGATGTCCCTTTCTCAGAAAATGTTATTGGGTATCTTCCTTGGCTTTGTAACTAGTTTATCCCGAAATCTAGCCTAGCAAACAATCATCTCAAATATCATCAAATTCTTTTTTGTAATCTAAGCAAATTGTTATCTATTTAAAGAGGTGTAAAGTACATATAATTATCTTCATATTAACCATCTTAAATTGTTCAAAATTGTTGTACTTATATTTTTACCTTATTTTTTTAATAGTTGACAAGCTAGGTGTTTGCCCACATCTCACCTGATGTTAAATGATGGTCTGGTCGAAAATGGTAAAGCATGCCTAGCCTGGAATGGAACTGGTAATCAAGTGAGGCTGCCGGAATACTCCGACAGGTGCTTAGCGTTTCAAGCGTGCTTAGATTTTCAACTAGAAGGTGGCAGCTAGCCAGCCAGTTGAGTAGTAGAAAATACTCTACCGCCATGTTATGGTTTCCTCACGATGTTTTCCTTTACCGGCTGCTCAAGTCCATTGTTGGGGTTTGAACCCATGCCTCTTCGGCGTGTGAACCGACAACGCTATCCACTGAACTATCATCGCTACAAATAACTAACTAACCTATTAACCAATTACTTTACTATCTTTTGTTAGTAAATTAGAGCAAACAAGATCTAATTTTGTATTACGAAACCACGACGAAGCTCTACAATGTTGTGATTAGTTTAGGCAGACAAAGTGCAAACGAGCCCTGTCTCGTCCTACGTCCTATGACTCATACATCTCAGACGTTTCGCAGACATACAAACATCAGAATTAACTTACCATAACATCTTGGTTAGATTGGACACAATGCACTTTTTTTTACATTTTGAATATACACAAAGTAATTGGTTTAGCACGGTAACTACATCAGACCGGTTTATATTAGATTGATAAAAAAATAAGTGCATAAAAGAATCACTTAAATTTCCATTACAATAATTTTACGCGACACCAGGCAAGGACATTTGTTATTACGCATGTCCTTATCATTGTTATTACAATGTTTTAATGATTACCAGCCAGTACACTAAACTTACAATGTTCTCACAAAATAAAGATTAATTGAGCTCAAACGAATGTCTAGCGTCAATTGCAGCTAAAATCGTGAGATCAGAAACGATAGGCTCGGTCAGTTGGCACATAATTAATACCACTATCAAGGAACAACCTGCGTTGAAATCGCCTTCAATTGCCATTGCTTCGTAACAGTAACTTCGTTAGTTCGCCGGCATTGCCCTAGTTGTCGGCAGCTTTTAATTTCCTGCACTAACAATTATCTCCTTAACATTTGACCGCTTTCTTTATTAGGACAATGCGTTATTGTGTAACTTCCTGTTGCTTCACCTTCATTCATGATCTGTACTTTATCATTTATGTGATTATTTTTGATAGATACTTGTGATTCACTATCCCAAACAAATGTTTATTAACACTAAAGTCTTAGTATCTTACCATTCTCACCTTACTAATAAATAGCATTGCTAAAAAAAAATTGCTAAGTCCTGATCAGCGCCACCGCCGCAGTGTTTGTCTATTTTTTATCGGATACAATTTCGGAGAATATGCGAAAAAGCTCCATGACCTTATCCCACTCTCTTCGTTCCACCACAGGACAAGCAGAAGAACGACACACTCATCCGTTTCTCGTGGGTGTTCCCAGTGTTCGTACGCAGCGAATCAGCTCTACCTTTTTGACGCGTACAGCCCGTGAATGGAACTCATCGCCGGAGTTTTCAGAGATTTCTTCTAAATCAGCGTGCTCCATCCTCGGCCGCACCATCGCTTTCCATTAGGCGATGGCCAAACGTAGATCTATTAAATATAAATAATTAGATTATCATATTGTCATTTTAATTGAAGTGTCGGCAAAAAAATTACCAACAAACATACTTAGCTTACCAGACCAATATGTTATCCTAAAGCATTTCTGATTTGTACATAGCAAACACAAATTAACAGCAAATGTTATTTTACACTCAGGCAGCGCCTCAAACACTACGCAATACACAGCAATTTATTTCTATCAATAAAACACGGACAAGTGACAGAATCAGACTCGCCCACCGAGGGTTCTGTACAAACTAGTAGGTATGATAAACAGTTCGAGAATTGAGTGGTGAAGTTTATGGTTTCGAACCAATTTTTTTGTGATTAAATTAATCGGTTTGTGATAAGACAATGCTTCTTGCCAAACTTCATAGTTCTAGGTCAGGATGTACCCGGTTTTGATTCCCTTGTGAGTGTCGAAATATGCGGTTTTTCGCGACACACTGCTGTAACTTTTTTTTACGATAACTAAGAAGTTTGATTTTTTTCTCAGCTTTAATTTCAACTCGATATCTCCATCACAGACGGGCAACAATGTGATCCTTTAAGGGTTCCATTTTTTTCCTTTTGAGGTACGGAACCCGGATAACTGAACTGGGAATGCAACATGCGTTTGACATGTGCATAAATGGACATATACATTCATCCGATATTCTAGAACCTTGCTGTGAATATCACACAATTCTGTTATGGTTCTGCTTTACATACTAGTTGACTGTTGCTAGTAAAATTGACAAGCGGATAAGAAAATGTCTATTCACATTTCACATCCAGCCTTAGCTGTGTAACACAAACCAGTGGATTGGATTTTCGTCACGGCTCAATTTCGCTGAATTTGGAATCGATTGTTTCGGATTCAATTTCTGTTGTTCTTTCATTACCGACGCTGTTTCAATTAAACTGGTAATCGCTGTGATTTCCTGTGCTGATACTTATCTATATATAGTCAATCTAAAATTCCGAATAGGAAGTTGGCTGAATTAGATGATCAGATTGGAAATTAATTAAAGCGACCTTTTGAGTTTGTGGCTTTTGAGTCGCACGTGTCAGACTACTATATGTTCTGCTCTTTGTGTGGACGACATCGTAAAGATCGTAGATCGAATCTGGATAAGGTTAGCGCAGCAACGTGATACGTCCGCGCCCTCAAGGAAAGAGGGATGGAGGCACTCCAGCTCCATCCCTAACGGAATCAGCTTCGTCGGGGCCGCGGACGAGTGCGACAGCGTTCCCGTAGCCCCGACACAGGCGTCAAGCATAAAAACTCCAGGGTTTTTAGTGGGTAGGCCGCCATTTTGGCGGAAAGTCTCACATAACAACCTTGCTTCCTCCGGAGCTGGTAAAAGATGATATTCATAAAGAATTTCCTAGGGCAAAAAATAAATAAAAATAAAGGACTGTGATGACTGGCGTATGATGATACAAGAAAATAAACACAATTATTTTGTACGCTACAGAAAGTCAAGTTAAACTTAATTACAATACTATGTGAACAGAAGTTTTACTAGACTTGCCATAAACGCTATGATAGTAACTATCTAACAGCTTTACGAGCTGAACGAAGCTCTAGCCTACGTTAATTCAATCACGTTTTCAAATTAACTGCACGCCTCCTCCGTTCTACCTAATAAACTCAAAGTAATGTTTATGAATGTTGCCATTATAATATAGATAAATATCCAATCTAACAATAAACAGTCGACATTTAAATTGAAATCTCCGCTTAATTTACATAACCAAAAAATTCATAAATGCTTCTTCAATTCTCCAAATGATTTTGTTCAAGTTCTCATTGTTTGATTGGTAAGGGAAATTTCAATTTCGTGTAAGATGAGATTCTTTAAATTGTATGGAAAGAAATGGTTAATCATCCGTTACAAAAATTTGTGGCAAAAATAGCTTGCCCTCTACGTTGCTTCAGGAACAAAGGGGTGTTCGTATCGACAGCTCTTGACATGGAAAGCCTTTTTGCTATTCCCGATAAGGCACTATGGACCGATATCGCAAAAGGATTGAAAGTTGGGTGCCCCAAACACTTTGCTTCTTGAAAGCATTCGCTTTGCAGCTGACGTAAACCTTTTATCACAGCAAACAGGATTCAATTTTAAACCTTTATCTTGTGTATTACAGAATATTCGTAATAATATCATACATATCCGAATTAATGTGTAAGAGTGTTATATCAGCCGCTGTATAAATTTACTTTAGTAATAAACGATAACGATTAAATGGATGAAAAAAGCAGTTTCCATTTACTCCCGCCAGGGGCGCTGTTCTACTTTCTATACATTCTATCGTTTATATTGTGCGGGAATCTCGAAAATATATATACTAGCCCCTTAATAATTATTAAAACCATTTTGTCATTCCAAAATGCAAAGTGAACGAGAACGTATCGCTGCAGCTGTGGCTCTTATGGTATTTTGACATGCTCGTCTGTGTTTATGCGGACGACGTCGCACCACCGTACCTTTGAAGTTACCGACTCGCCGCGGATCGGACGCACCGCACCGGACGTGTCTGCGCTACCACGTACGATACTCTTCCCATGGTGCGTCGGTGCGGGCTGGTCCGCGTCCGTCCGCAGTATCACGCACCGTCGGAAGCCACCTTAAGTACTGCTAATATTCCGACATTGTTTTGTTTATAGACGCATTGATTATGTCAAATACCCATTCAGTGTAATGTGAAGATATTTAAAAATAATATCGACGCACTGGAAACGACAGCATAATTATTTCAGTGATATATTTGCAAGACGAGTCTAATACAGCCCTGTTGGTTCATTGGGAGTATGTCTGCCTGAGCTGTAGGGCGTGGGTTCGATTCCCGCCAAGGACAAATGTTTGTTTGGTATAAACAAATGTTTGTTCTGTGTCTGGTTGTTCTGTATGTATTATAAGTATGTATTTACAAAAAAAAAAGTATTTATGTATTCTATCAGTTATCTGACTTCCATCACACAAGCTCTGCTTAGTTTGGGGTCAGATGGCGCCGTGTAAAAAAAAAAAAAAATTGTATAGTATGGGAAATAAGATTGGATATTGTTCACATCAAAATAACAAGAATAGAAGTTAAAAAAAAAACACATTTAATATTAAAAATATAGTGCTATAACTTACGTTATAACGTTACGTTACTTTGTCTATGTTGAATCTATGATTCAAAAGATTAATGATTTATTACAATATGTATTTGTCTTCCTTCGTTAAAAAACCAGCCAAGTGCGAGTCGGACTCGCGCACGAAGTGTTCCGTACCATAAACTAAAAACGACAAAAAATTTAGGAGCCCCCTTAAATATTTTTTTTATTCTGTTTTTTAGTTTTGTTGTTAAAGGGGCAACAGAAATACATCATCTGTGGTCGAAGATGGTAAACATACCTAGCCTGGAATTGAACTGGCTCTCAAGTGTAGCTATCGTGATTCGTGATCTCCTCCAGCTAACGGTGTTTAGCGTCAAATTTTCAGGTTGAGGATGGTAACTAACTAGCAAGTACCATCATGGTATGGTTTCGTCACGATGTTTTCCTTGACGGCTCAAGATCATTGTTGGGATTTGATCCCAAGCCCTACGGCGTGTGAACCGACCTTGCTAACCACTAAGCTATCATCACTACTTATAAGCCTACCCACCTACATTTAATAAGAATGTCTAAATACTTACAAATCATTTTAGTACATACAGATCAAGACCAAGCAGATCAGGCGCCTGACAAATTGCAGTCTCCGTTTACAAAATAGGATAAAGAAATTCAATTTGCGAAAATAGATTCCGTCTGACGTTTACATTTTCGCGTTACTTTCTGTGAACCGTAGTCTTGAACACAAAGAACTCCTGTGTTGTGTGTTTTCTATCTTACGTCATGTAGGAACATTATTCACAATTTTAGTTGATGTTTTAATCCAATGAATCAATTTAGAAAATGCATTTTTTTATAGTTGTTTGTGATTAGGTGTTTGAGCACAGCTCACCTGATGTTAATGTTACGGTGTGGTTCAAGATGGTAAACACACCTAGCCTGGAATGGAATTAGCTCTCTAGTGAAGTAAACTTGAGGATGGTAGCTAGCTAGCCTGCTAAATACAATAAAGTACGCTATGGTTCTCTCACGATGTTTTCCTTCACCCGCAGTTCAAGTTCATTGTTGTATTTTGAACCCATGCTCTTCGACGTGTAAACTGACCGCGCTAACCACCAACTTTACTTTTTACTTTTTTATTATTATTTTGACTTGTGATTGTTATTAATGTTCTTTGGTGTGATTTCAATTTTGTGTGTTTTGTTGTGTATTGTAATTTTGACGTTTTTATTTAATTTGTAATGGACTGCTTTAAGATTACAAACCATGTCTGTAAACCTCTCCAAGGTAGAACATAGATAACTATTATAAAATCTATAATTATGATGTACCTAGCCGTGGTGGTGCCGGCGCAAGAATAGTACCCCACCCTCTCTACCCGTGGTTGCCGTAAGAGTCGGCTAAGGGATGTCATCCGGTAGATGGGCAGCAGTGTCTTCCTTGAACAATCACACCTAACTGCGCTCGCCAACCCGCCTGCCAGCAGTGGACGTCCTATGGCTGATGATGTGATATGTACCTAGTTTCATGGACAAATAATTCATTCATTCATTCATTCAAGTTTCTGTCACAATTCGCAGTTTCTGTCCATGTCTGCGGTAGTCGTATACACTAGCAATTACAGCTATTTAATCATGAAAGTTACGAATTAATTAGCACGAATTCGCATCTTAAAATACCAGCGTGTTGCGGTGTGCTGAAACGGTTTCATTGCACAATATAAAGGTTGCGGAACGGGGTTCTTGGTTTTTAGTGGTATTCTAAGCGATTCTAGAAACAAATAAAATCGGGTTTATAGCTCATAGCGAGATTGCAAGTGGAAGGTCTTTATTGTGGTGTGGGGTCACGGGACTTATGGCTCACGACTAGCTTCAGGCGCCGACTTTACTTGTGTGGTCTAACGCCGTATTTGTGCCAGATAATCCATTAATTATACGCTCGGTACTAGTAGTAATGTTGCGACATCCTCTTATAAGGGTATGGCAATAAATTGCGAATTGTGACAGGAACTCGGTGGTTGGCGCGGTCAGTTCACACGTCGAAGAGCGTGGGTTCAAATCCCAACAATGAACTTAAGATACCGGTGAAGGAAAGCATTGTGAGGAAACCATAGCGTAGGGTACTTTATTGTACTCGACTGCCTAGGTACCATCCTCAAGTGAAAAATCTGCCGCCAAGCACGTAACAGCGTGTTCCGAGAGCCTCGTTTGAGATCTAATTTCATTCCAGGTTAGGTGTTTTTACCGTCTTCGACCACACCATCAACTAACATCAGTTGAGCTGTGGTCAAAGACCAAGCTTGCCAACCATAAAATATGAAAAAAAAAACTATCAAACCAACAACTTATAATAATAATAATAATAATAATATAACTCTTTATTATTCACACCAATTATAAACAATTATTACAACATAAACTTATCATTATTCATTACCTATTCGCAAATAGCCAATTAGCTTTGTAGACAGTCGCTATAAGCTTACATAAATGCCAGCTTAAGCGACCCAAATAGCGTTACGTTTACTATTATAGTTATCATGTCCATTAAGATATTGGCACTGAATTATTCTAGGTGCCGTTTATACGGCTCCTTGGCGCAAGCCGAGCGCGTCCACTATCCTATCTTATCATGGATGCTGTAGTAAAATTTTAATGAGCAAAGACTCAGCCTGGGTCCCGCTAATCGAAGTAAAGCTTACAGTTACTTTGTGGATACAAAATGCAAAGTGCGGCTACTGCAAGAACATGTGCGCACTTGAGTTTTGTCCAACTATTCGCATTAATTTTACTTCTTATCAATTAACTATGTACCCTACCATACATGTTTATTTAAATTTTACTGTCTCCAAGATGTGCATTGTATTTGCATTACTTGTATCAGTAAAGTAAGATCCTACCGTGACAATTCTAAACGAGAATCAACATTTATGAAACTCTTTTACTAATAGCAAAACTCTTTAAAATAAACCGTGCCAGTGTGTAGGCTTAAAGATGACTTATGTGTATTTGTAATATGTGACATCTATATTCTGGATGTCTTCAAGTCTAGAGTGAGTCGGTATCTTCTACACAAGCGTGTTAGATAGATAGAAATTCTTTATTGTGCACACAGAAAGAGTACAGAAAACAAAAGAATCTTAGGAGCTAGTGCCACAAGTGGCGGCCTTATCGCTAAGAGCGATCTCTTCCAGGCAACCAATAATAATGGAAAAACTATATTAAAAAAAAGAGCAGACGTGTTCTTTCTTAGACCGCATCATTACTTAACTTTAGGTGAGAAAGCGGTCAAACGCAATCCTATTTATAAAAAAGAATTTGGTCATTTCTTAGATAAAACATTTTTATTGAGCTTTAGCAAGAACGCAGAAAAATTATGTCGACGTATTGTATTATTTCCCAAACTTGTTTTCCCGTTTACGTTTGTATAAAAAAAGTTTAATTCATGAAGTGCTGAATTAGGTTTATGAATATGAAAAAGATACGAGTATATATGGAATATATAAAGTCATAATGTAATGAAACATGTCTTACTTCGTTCAGTCCGCCCGGAGAAAAGAGTCTTGATCCTGTATATACAACTCGAAAGCTTTAAACCTAAGGTAATAAATTTGTTTCTAAAACTTCGTCGAAGTTTCTAGTAAACCTGCCACTACTTTACTAGGGCATAATTGTACTGGACCTTGACTTACTTTGCAAGATTTAGACTGTAACTCAGATTTATTTTATAATCAAAAATTTTCTGGAATAATGCACAAAATGACAAAAACAAAGGAAAAAAATTATTAACCTGTTTTTACTTCAACAGTGACAAGTTCCGTTTTTTTTTTTCACCGTACGGTTACCAGTATTTTCCATATTTCCATTGAACATCGCGGCTGAGAGAGATTGAATTCTTTCCATTCTTTTTACCCCGATTTGGAAAACAGCTTCTGTTTCTGAGTTCCAGTCTCCAGTCTTGTTACAAGTTGATTTATGAAACATTGTGCTCAGAACTACGGCCTGTATCTGTATGCACCGTTGCGTTGCACTGTGGTCACTTACCCATAAAAATATTTCGAAACTGCAACGAAAATATTCGTTTTGTTATTACAGTATAACTGGTCTTTAGCTGACCGCTGGCGCGTATAGTTTTGCATTTCTGTATTTCTTGTTGTCTGCAATTGTTGTTTGTAGTTTTAAATATGCGATTTCGTCTAAAGATTCGTTAATCTCGTTATAGATATAAAGAAATTTTTCTCTGCATAATGAAATCAACCTAATATAAAGAATAATACCTGGATGACCGAGATTTGCTCCAAATGCTATATCCAAATTATTAAATCTGGGTAAAATTGTACACAATGGTTACGGATTACTTAGTACTTAGCAAAATTATATAAGTAATTTGATTTTTCAAACATTGTACAAAACGACTTAAACTAAACTTCAATACTTCAAACTATCATTCCAGGCTAGGTGTGCGTTACCATCTTCGACCACGCCGTCACTTAACATCAGGTGAGCTGCGGTCAAACACAAAGTCTGTAACCCATTAAAAAAACATTCCACTCCAGCTTACTTTAATTCGCTGTGCAATGACGGTGACTTTAAATATCAATTGTTTATTTTATGCGTCGGAAAATTGTAGATTGTGATTGTGAATTTTCAAGGATTGTTTTTTAGAATAAAACACCCAAGAGTTTTCAAACTGTCACTAGGTATTATTGAGCTTAGCATTTAAATTTTCTATTTAGGTGGCAACCAAGATGGTATGCTAATAAGGATAATGAAGTTGATGAATATCGCTTTATAGTCTTTTTGTGGCGCCAGCTAAAAGTAGGTCGTGTGCGGAAAACACGAAAATCGCCGCATAAACCCCCTGCTTTCATTATAATAGAAAATGAGGCACTCCCATTACTGCTTACTGCTGAAAAACTTTCTAATCGGACGGAGCGGTTCCTCTCAACAGTGATAGCAAAACTTTTTGGGAATCTCACTGTTAGTTTCAAATTTGTTACAAAAGTTGACTAGCTTTGTATCAATACAAAACCAGAAGAATCAAACAAAGCCCCGGAAATCACAATAAATACCTTTCGCAATCCTCAAATGCAATAGAAAGCAAAAGAGCAGTGACATAATGTCTATTCGTATTTGCTTAATCGTTTGAAACCGACAATGCTGACAGCGACCTGATATATGGAGAGAATTTAATGGGAATGTCAAACAGTCCACTGTGCGTTTTGTGTGATGTTCCACTGAACAGTTCGATTGACGTGTTAAATTAGGCGAAGATTCTTATTGCATTGTCAAACCGGCGCAACGCACGCTGGAAACAAGGCGTTATTCAACTAGGCTCATAATTAAAAACATAGATTTTATTTTACTGTTGAAACTGATGAGGTTTTGACACATTCTAGTTTTACTTATGTGTTTTACTGTAGTCCGAGTTTCCGATACAATTAAACGTGAGTAATGCCGCATAAGTAAAACAAAAATAGATTTTATTATTAACAAAACGACAGCGACTAACGTACTAACCATCAATTCGCTGATCAGAAGACATAAGAAGCAGTGGCCGAAATGACCAAAAAAATGGTGCTAAGGAAGAGGAATCCTATAGGTAGTTCGCAGTAGGTGGAAAATGGATCTAACGATCATGATGACGCTATTCATACTTAGTAACACAAAAAACTGCTTGAATAATTAAGTCTGTAAGATCAGCATTTAAATTTCAAATATAATTTTATATTATCTAGGTTATTCGGATGAAGTTAATTAAGAAGATTTATTTAATCAGAAAATCTATATTTATTACGATTATGCTAAATAAGTAAGTGGATTAAATTTGGTAATGATTAACATATTTGAATGTCATAGAATATTAATGAGAGTATGCAGTGTTTTAGTAACACAAAAAAAAAACTACAACCACTTCTACGATAGTGTTTACTATAAAATATTCTTTCTCGAATTTTCTTTTACTGTGGACAAATCAACAAAGCTATTAAATTTCTTTAACATTCTCTACCTAATATTAGTTTTAGTAAATTGAAATGAATACGAAAAGGAAGCGGAGATAATCGGTATCAGACCGTAACGCAAATGGGTTAACAACCTTGATTTGTATACCCGTTGACTGGCTGTAGGTCGATATTGCACAGCATCCGTTTTACACCATAACACCATTGTGAGTTCTACACACAAGCCCATTATACCACAATATGGGGAGAATGCTGACATAAACTATAAAAAATATTGCCATGTTCACAAGCCGGCTGCCAATTCAACTGAAAATTTAACCATGCTCGAGCCGGCAGCAATGTCCAAACTACTTAAAATAGTGTAGTCTGTAGTCTCTATATACATAGTATAAAATAAAAGTCGCTTCCCGCCGTCTGTACGCTTAGATCTTTTAAACTACGCAACGGATTTTAATGCGGTGTACATCATATTTTGTAGCGATGATAGCTCAGTGGTTAGCGCGTTCGGTTCGCATGCCGAAGGGCGTGGGTTCAAACCCCAACAATGAGCTTGAGCTGCCGGTGAAAACATCGTGAGGAAACCATAGCATGTTGGTTACTTTCTAATACTCGGCTGGCTAGCTACCACTCTCAAGTTGAAAATCTGCCGCCAAGCATCTAACGGTGTATTTCGGCAGCCTTACTTGAAAGTCCTCGCTAGTGATATCTGAATATGTAATGAGTTTTCGGTTTCGCAAGGGTGCAATTTAATTTGGTGAATTGATTACTAAACAAAACTTATTACTTATGAAAAAAATTCATTACCATCTATTATAAATACCTTCCGTAAAACATATCTAAATGGCAGTGAAAACCGTATCAAAATCTGTTGACTGTTTTAGAAGAGACAAGCAAAAAAATAGGCACACGCAAACAGCAACATTATTTCGTACTATACTAGTGATCCACGCCAGCTTCGCACGTGTGCAATGTATTTTGGCAATTTTACTTATATTAAATTTATCTAAATATGCAAAAGTATAATTAGGATGCTTTGTATATACAAACCTACCATAAAAAAACACCAAATGACAGTGAAAACTGCATCCGTTGCGTGGTTTAGTTGAAGTAAGCAGAGAAACGGACACGCTGACGGTGACTTGATTTTACACTATTTTTTTTAATGCTAAAGTAATGAGACGAACGAGATGTTAATAAGAGTTTTATTGAGAGGAGTTGTTCCACTTGATTTATCATGAAATTTTTGACAGTGGTACAATGCACAAAGTATGATGGCAAAAACAAAACGCGGGCTTCCCACTGCATTAGCGGTATCAGTTGTTTAAACATTACCTAAACCACGTGAACGGGCCGAGCTTTGAAGAACCGATAGCGGACTTTGTTTGACTCAGACCTAAACAATGAACCTCTGTACTCAACACCTCTGCTTTTTAACGTCTTCAACAGTGTGTCTGGCACAAATGTTTGGGCTTAGAAACAAATTGAGAAATTGTTATCTGTATTTACTGTTCCGAAGAGAAAGCTTTAATTTTTGGTCACTCGGACAAAAATATTTACTTTAACGTTGGTTCACTAAGGTTGTTTATTGTAACAATGGAAAAAATTGAAAGTAGTCTTCAAATAGGTTTAAAATGAGTGTCTTTCTTTTTGTTGAAGAGGGAAACCTAAAGATTTTCGATTGCATTTTGGAGCTGTCGAGTTATGTGGGATTGAACCCACTAAAATTCTCACGAGTGGCGTTATTTGGTGCTTAAAAGAGTTTCGCTTTTAAATGTCTCAGGATGTATAAATATGGATAACGTGAATAATGAATGATACTTATAAACATCATAGGATCTAATAGTTTATCTGGAACCGCATTAATTAAGATCTTTGCGCAGATCCTGTAGTTCTTTATCTTAACATCTCCATAGCTCAGTGCACGTTCAAACGCAATAACATCAAAGCATTGCACAGGAACTATTAAGGCGGGGCAAGCCGCGAGCTTTAGGTATTTTAGGCTGCCTCCGGCCCACTCTTTCGGAGCGCGACGTATTCATTTACGCGAGTCGGAAGTTGTTTGCGACGCGCCGCGCGCACGTCTCGCGCGGCAGCCACGCTGTGTACGTTACTGGAGTAGTGGATAACAAGTCAGTACATCAATTTCTAGGAAATCGATAAAATAGCAGATCACATACTGTCATTGTATTTATTTAATATTCTTATAGTGATCAGTTTTGGCTCGTTACGTATACTCACTAAGTAATAGTATATAGGTATATATGTATGTAACTACCTACCTATGCACTTTCAATGATTTTTTGGTTTTCAGAAAGTCTATAGAAAAAGTGCCGAACTCAAATGAAATTGGACGATGCGTATCTACCTACTTATTGTAAAGAACTGGGGGTCTTTCAATTTATTGTTCAAATAAATAAATAAAAATTGTAGGACATTACACACAGCGCCATCTGACCCCAAACTAAGCAAAGCTTGTACTATGGAAGTCAGTTTTTTTTTTGTAAATACATAAGTAGGTACTTATAATATATACCGAACACTCAGAAGAAACATTTTTGATTATAGTACAAAATTTGTAGCGATGATGGTTCAGTGGTTAGCGCGGTAGGTTCGTATGCCGAAGGGCGTGGGTTCAAACCCCAACAATGAGCTTGAGCTGCCGGTGAAGGAAAACATCGTGAGGAAACCATAGCGTGGTGGTAGGGTACTTTCTAGTACTCGGCTGGCTAGCTACCACCCTCAAGTTGAAAATCTGCCACCAAGCATCTAACGTTGTGTTCCGGCAGCCTCACTTGAGAGCCAGTTCCACTGCAGGCTAGGTGTGCTTTACCATCTTCGACCACACAGTCACTTAACATCAGGTGAGCTGTGGTCAAAAACGTAGCATGTCAGCCATAAAAAAAAATGTTTGTCCTGAGTGGGAATCGAACCCACGCCCTACGGCTCTTGAAGCAGACATACTACCAATGAACCAACAGGGCAGTCAGTAAGGTCAGAGCAGCGCAGTAAGTTGATAATATTTGTCATCATGATCATCATCATCATCATCACCATCATCATCATCATCATCGTCATCATCATCATCGTCGTCGTCATCATCATCATCATCAGCCATCAGCCATAGGACGTCCACTGCTGGACAAAGGCCTCCTCCCTTGGTTAGGTGTGATTGTTCAAGGAAGACGCTGCTGCCCGGATTCACATCCCTTACTCTTACGGCAACCGGGTAGAGAGGGTGAGGTACTATTCTTACGCCGGCACCACCACGGCACATTATAATATTTGATAATATTTGTGCTTCATAATAAATACAGGGTGTCAGGTATGATACCGGACATCGTGCATTTCATTTTCGTGATTATTTTCTGTCATCATAATTTTCATGTCACCCAGAAATAACTTTAAGAAATACAGGGTGTTACTTATGATACGGGACGTCGTCCATACTTTAATTTTCATGATTATTTTGTCACCATAATTTTTAATCACCCAGAAAATTAAATAACTTTTATAATATTTTTGCTTTATGATAAATACCAGTTAGGACACAGGACGTCGTCGGACACACGTCTTAATTTTAATAATAATTTTCTGTCACCATATTTAGTCAGGAGGAAATCGACTTATTTTAAGCAATCTTCAATCTTATTTCATCTTTTCCAAATATCTACGGCTGGTATAGATGTGTTCGTCGTTGCGTCTAGTTCATTGAAAAGCTAGTTGTAACTTGAGAAAGTGGGGATTGGCAGCACTGTGACGTCACAAACACGGCGTGGTGGCTGACAGTTATAGATATTTATTCATATCTTGAGTTCTATTTACTCAAATTGGCCGAATGAGGTATCGTTTGAAAGCTTATTTGATGATCTATAATGTTTTTGTTAGACCTATAACGTAAGTTTAGTAATTATTACAATATTAAAATATAAAAAAATGCCTCCTATATGTACACATTTACCGGTACGATTAAAAAACTAGAAACTGTAGTATAAAATAGTAGTATATAACTAGAAATTGTAAAATTGTACTTATCTGGTAAATTTTATAGGAGAAAATGACATTCTGATACCACTCTAGTCCTATCATGTATTTTTTGTTTTGTTACTTTCTTTCTCTTTTTTAAATTTTTGTATGTATTTTTATAATGTTTGGTGTATAATAAAGTTGTATTGTATTGTATTGTATTGTATCATATTATTTTCTTATTCTAGATTCATATTTACTGTATACGCTTTATAAACGTAGCGTTTTCTTGCATGTAGCCATGACATAGTGGACTCCCCAAAGCCTCCAGTTCTTTCTATTTGCAATAACTTGATTCGCTTAAGGCTTACTATTAGACGACGGTCCTTTCATTGTAAATTAGAAAGTCACTTGTTATTTCTTCAAGTCTAAACGACTAGACGGATATGGGTGACATTTAGAATGGAGTTAGCCCATGTCTTAGTTTGAGATATTGGCTTCTTTTTGGGAGAGCGGGTTAAGTTAGTGTTGTCTACATATACATATATATATATATAAATAAATATATACTTAATCACCCCTACACCCGTAGGAGTGATTAAGTCATTAAAATAACAAATAAGTACAATGAGATACAACAAAGTAAATGTTATTGTTATATTTTTTTGTAAATTTTATTGATTGAGTATGTTTATAATTTACATTAGCTTGATAATTTAAAAAATAATCATACGACTAGATTATCGCGGTTATTAATTTATTTAGATCATAAAAACTATACATGTCTAAACATTCATAACGATCATCAACATAACAAAAGAACAATAACAATGTTATTGCGATCATACATATATTAGGTCATTATGAAATTTATCTAATCAAAGTAATCACCTATGCAATCGATGCATCTTTGCCAAAGCTTGAGGAGTTTGTTGATGCTCTTAAAAAAACAGCTGGACAGGAGGCAACAAATTCTTCAAAGGCATTTTTACTGCATCTCGGGTATTTAATTTATTCCCCGCAAAAAAGTTATCCAAATTCTGGAAAAAGTAGAAGTCTGTAGGCGCAAGGTTGGTGAGTACGGCGGAGGACGGAAAGTTTCCAACTCTTGCAACTTGGAGATCGTCTGCAGTGCAGTATGAAGTTGCTCGTTATCGTGCAGGAGCAGCGGAGACGAATGATTGACCAAAGTTGGTTGGAGATGTGCGAGCTTTTCCATCATTGTGTTCTTCACAGTACAGTATCTGCAGTAATGCTCATCCCGTTTGGTAAGAAGCTGTGATGAATTACACCGCCGCTAGACCCCCAAACAGTGATTATCACTTTTCTAGGGGTAAGTTTTCGTTTAGGGCATTGTTTAGGTGCTGAATCGGGATCCAACCAACTTGCTGAGCGTTTACGATTGTCAAACAGAAACATTTTTCGTAACAATGCGGTCTTTAATTCCATCGTACTCGAAGAAGTAACGCCAGAGGCACGGAACAGAGGCATGGAGGTGCTGTTCTTTAAAAAAGGTGACAATACCTTATTGAAGAATCATAGACCCATCTCGCTTCTGAGCCATGTTTATAAGCTGTTTTCAAGGGTTATTACGAACCGTCTCAGTCGCAGGTTCGATGACTTTCAGCCTTCCGAACAAGCCGGTTTCCGAAAAGGTTACAGTACCATAGACCACATCCACACGTTACGGCAAATTATACAGAAGACCGAAGAGTATAGTTTGCCACTATGTTTAGCGTTTGTCGACTATGAGAAAGCCTTTGATTCGACCAAGACATGGGTGGTGGTTGAGTCTCTCCAACGATGCCATATTGACTATCGGTATATCGAAGTGTTGAAGTGTTTGTATAATAACGCTAATAGTTCTGGAGTGGAGACCACAGACCGGCAAGCACAGCGTAGGACGTCCACCCACAAGGTGGACAGACAACCTCATAAAGACCGCAGGAACGCGCTGGATGCGAGCCGCTTCCAACTGTCACTATAACTGTCTTTATGGAAGTCAGTGGGGGAGGCCTATGCCCAGCAGTGGAAGTCCTACGGCTGAGATGATGAACAACGTGGTTTAAAAAAATATGAAAATTTAAAGTGCGACGCCCTATAATATCATACCGAACACCTTGTATTTATTATGAATTAAAAATATATTCATAAGTTCTGTTTAGGTGACAGACGTAATCAAATCTAAACGAAATAAGGCCACCAAACTTAGGTACTTACGCATCGTCAATTCCAATTTCATTTGGTACTTTTTCTTGTCTTCACCCTGTATTTATTATGAAGCAAAAAAATTTGGTAAATATTTACAAAGTAGAATATATATCATGGAAATGTAAGTACGACGCCCTATAATATCATACCGAACACCCTGTATTCATCATGAAGCAAAAATTTTTGGTAAATATTTACAAAGTAAAAAAATATCATGGAAATGTAAGTACGATCGAACCCACGCCCCTACAGCTCAGGCAGACATACTCCCAATGAGCCAACAGGGCTGTCATAACGGTGTGTTCCGGCTGCCTCACTTGAGAGCCAGTTCCATTCCAGGCTAGGTGTTCTTTTCCATCTTCGACCAAACCGTCACTTAGATTTTTTGTTGTAAATACATACTTATAATTCATACAGAACACCCAGACACAGAACAAACATTTGTTTATACCAAACAAACATTTGTCCTTGGCGGGAATCGAACCCACGCCCTACAGCTCAGGCAGACATACTCCCAATGAGCCAACAGGGCTGTCATAACGGTGTGTTCCGACTGCCTCACTTGAGAGCCAGTTCCATTCCAGGCTAGGTGTTCTTTACCATCTTCGACCACACCGTCACTTAGTTCTTTTATTGTAAATACATACTTATAATTCATACAGAACACCCAGACACAGAACAAACATTTGTTTATACCAAACAAACATTTGTCCTTGGCGGGAATCGAACCCACGCCCTACAGCTCAGGCAGACATACTCCCAATGAGCCAACAGGGCTGTCATAACGGTGTGTTCCGGCTGCCTCACTTGAGAGCCAGTTCCATTCCAGGCTAGGTGTTCTTTTCCATCTTCGACCACACCGTCACTTAGATTTTTTGTTGTAAATACATACTTATAATTCATACAGAACACCCAGACACAGAACAAACATTTGTTTATACCAAACAAACATTTGTCCTTGGCGGGAATCGAACCCACGCCCTACAGCTCAGGCAGACATACTCCCAATGAGCCAACAGGGCTGTCATAACGGTGTGTTCCGGCTGCCTCACTTGAGAGCCAGTTCCATTCCAGGCTAGGTGTTCTTTACCATCTTCGACCACACCGTCACTTAGTTCTTTTGTTGTAAATACATACTTATAATTCATACAGAACACCCAGACACAGAACAAACATTTGTTTATACCAAACAAACATTTGTCCTTGGCGGGAATCGAACCCACGCCCTACAGCTCAGGCAGACATACTCCCAATGAGCCAACAGGGCTGTCATAACGGTGTGTTCCGGCTGCCTCACTTGAGAGTCAATTCCATTCCAGGCTAGGTGTTCTTTACCATCTTCGACCACACCGTCACTTAGTTTTTTTTGTTGTAAATACATACTTATAATTCATACAGAACACCCAGACACAGAACAAACATTTGTTTATACCAAACAAACATTTGTCCTTGGCGGGAATCGAACCCACGCCTTACAGCTCAGGCAGACATACTCCCAATGAGCCAACAGGGCTGTCATAACGGTGTGTTCCGGCTGCCTCTCTTGAGAGTCAGTTCCATTCCAGGCTAGGTGTTCTTTACCATCTTCGACCACACCGTCACTTAGTTCTTTTGTTGTAAATACATACTTATAATTCATACAGAACACCCAGACACAGAACAAACATTTGTTTATACCAAACAAACATTTGTCCTTGGCGGGAATCGAACCCACGCCCTACAGCTCAGGCAGACATACTCCCAATGAGCCAACAGGGCTGTCATAACGGTGTGTTCCGGCTGCCTCACTTGAGAGTCAATTCCATTCCAGGCTAGGTGTTCTTTACCATCTTCGACCACACCGTCACTTAGTTTTTTTTGTTGTAAATACATACTTATAATTCATACAGAACACCCAGACACAGAACAAACATTTGTTTATACCAAACAAACATTTGTCCTTGGCGGGAATCGAACCCACGCCCTACAGCTCAGGCAGACATACTCCCAATGAGCCAACAGGGCTGTCATAACGGTGTGTTCCGGCTGCCTCACTTGAGAGTCAGTTCGATTCCAGGCTAGGTGTTCTTTACCATCTTCGACCACGCCGTCACTTAGTTTTTTTGTTGTAAATACATACTTATAATTCATACAGAACACCCAGACACAGAACAAACATTTGTTTATACCAAATAAACATTTGTCCTTGGCGGGAATCGAACCCACGCCTTACAGCTCAGGCAGACATACTCCCAATGAGCCAACAGGGCTGTAAAAACGGTGTGTTCCGGCTGCCTCACTTGAGAGTCAGTTCCATTCCAGGCTAGGTGTTCTTTACCATCTTCGACCACACCGTCACTTAGTTTTTTTTGTTGTAAATACATACTTATAATTCATACAGAACACCCAGGCACAGAACAAACATTTGTTTATACCAAACAAACATTTGTCCTTGGCGGGAATCGAACCCACGCCTTACAGCTCAGGCAGACATACTCCCAATGAGCCAACAGGGTTGTCAAGAAGGCTTCATACTTCTTGTAACTTTTTGCAAAAATACAATAAGAATGTATGTAGGTATATGTTTACCTATATACTATTACTTCGTAAATATACGTAACGAGCTAGAACTGATCATGATGATGAGTACACAATACTAATTTGAAAGCATCTACTTACTTACTTTAATTTGATTATTAGATACCTATCTACTAATTTATACGCGTATTACATATACATACATCTAACTACAGAGAGCATAGCAAGAAATGTCGGTTTTAGTGAAAATATTTTTATTACTACCAATTCAGCCTAGTTACCTAGATACATTTTTATTTACTTACCGTCGTTTGCGCCTCATTTGGTACGATTTTTTTATGGCAAGACTTGAAAGTCTTTTTCTACGATCGCTTTTGTTAGCCATTTTTTCCGTAACCTTGTCGCGGCGGCGATCGCTACATAGTTTGGCGCACGTCCGACGTCGACGAGCTCTGCGAGCGGTCTGAAGCGAAGAAAAACGCGCCGTGATGCCATAAATTCGTGATTAAAATTCATATAAAATTACCATTTTAACTTTTTATAATTTTTATTTATAAATAAAAATGTTACATTATTTCGTAATATTTTAAGAATTATCAAAAAATAATTAAATAGCTAGAATTAGTCGTATGTGGATTCTGTTTTTTGAAATAGAGGTAACTTTGGAATTTTTTTCGATCGAGCGAAGTTAATGATTTCATGTATCAGATGGTCTGAGTAAATGAAAGATATGCTTAAAAATAACATATATTTTTACCCACAGTAAAAAAATATACTTTGTCATAGAACAATGTGGATTCTTGTTCGACGTTTAAATGGCCAGGAGCGTCTTAAAATGAACCACATGTTAAAAAAACTTTGGTTAACTAACCGATCGACTTAATCGTGTCTGTGCAGAAATCGCCCAAGTATTATGAAACAATGAAAAATATGACTTCAAATTGAAATGTAATTTTTTTTAATTTAATTCCATTGCCTGTAATATACTACTGATGCCAAATGTCAATAACACATAAAGTGTTAATCTTACGAGAGCAAAAGCTGTCAAAAAAGTCCTTGTCTTATGAAAATCCACAAAATTGTATGGGCCACTAAATTTCGATGGATATCCATTTTACTCTAACATCTAAATACTTACTTTACTTGGTGGTAGGTCTCCTTAGCAGGAGGTTGTCTGGGTAGGTACCACTGCCAGATATTTACCACCATGTAATAGTGTGTAAACATTACTGTGTTCCAGTTTAAAGGGTACTGCAGGTAGCGAAATTACAGGGCTGTTGATATTAACCATCGAATGTCTCAAAGTAATGAGCGCCAAAACAGCGATGCCCTAGACTTTGTTATACTATTCTAAGTTCTGTATATCGCTGCAATGGTTATTAAAGGCAAATGTAATAATTGCTTCAGCGGAGTTTTGAATACATCACTTCACCACATTATTTACTTTCCCATACTCGTGCACGTGTTTAAACACTAGAAAAAACACGTTTTGGAATATATTACAATGGCATGATTTTTCTTCGTTCCCGCCAAAAGTCCTCAAAGCTCGCGGTTCCATTCGCTGCCAATTTATTATCAATGCCCGGTATATTTTCCGCAGAGTGGAACACCGCTGTTAACGCTACATTTCCCTATACCTACGTATCTCGGTCGCCTTCCTTATTTATCCCGCAAAGAGAGAAATATTTCCCTAACAAAATGTTAGTTCCTGGGTCACGCTTCACCGCTCGGCATGCAAAATACCTTCGTGTATTTTTTTTCTCGTGAGATTGCGACGCACTAAAGTGTCAACAAATAGTCGTAAAAGCACCGGCGAAACAGCTTTACGGTTCGTTTATATGTACGTGATTACTGTCTTTAATACTACGCTTCGTGAATATAAGAGCTTTGACACATCGGTAAAGATGACAGCAACTTCCATGAAAATAACCAAATAAGCCAAACTCACAGTTCACAGTAAAAATAATATTGTCTGTATAGGCTTAACAATTTTTCTAATGATTAAAGAGAATGAGATAAACCTACGAGTTTTGTTTACTATGAAAATGTTTTCTAATAAATTAGCTTTTGGTTCACGCAAACCGAGTTCAATAACCCTTTATAACTTTTTTTATAGTATACATTTTTTATTTAAAAAAGTCCCGACTCTATGACCTTAAGCCCGAACCCGGCTAAACTTTAGGTTTAAAGATCAAATTACTAAATCAATTATGACATTTTATGGGGACCAATCTGAAAGATATCCTTTCAAATAACATAGAGTTGTACCTTCTATCATCAGCTTACCTGAATAACTGAAAGAAACGTAAGTAGCGATCTATACGAACTATAGAATTATCCACTAAGTTCTAATTGTTAAGGAGTTGTTTTCCATCATCAGCTCAGCAACATGAAATGATGAGTACAAGATGCAAATACCTGAATAGCTTTAGAAAATATATAAAACATTATGCGTCCCTATAAAATTTGAGGGTTGCCCTCGATTTTTATGAGATTCCATTATTATATCCTGACTTGGTGTCAATGGGACCACCTGGGAAGTCCAAGCGTCTTCCAGTAATCGGATAAAATACATTTAAAAAAAAAAAACGTATTGAGAATCTCCTTCTTTTTTTGAAGTCGGTTAAAACACTGAAAATTTACGATTATTATTATTTATCGCCGTAAGGGGTTATTGTAGTTAACAGTGTGAACAATTTTTACTATGGGCACAACCCCAAAATCGCGAAAAAAAATAGCTGCAGCCCCAACCCTGTAGATATGCTAATATAATTATAATTGAAAACATATATATATGTACATAACATTCTTATATATCTGTCATCATTCTTTTTTCCGAAGAACCAAAAATAACAACTTTTTTTTAATCATTGCATAGGTATATTGATTTACTTTCTCATGACACTGATAGCGTTTTTCCATTTGCCTTAAACTCCAAATTACAACCCCGCAATTTTGACTCATCATAATTATATTCTACAATGCGACGGAGCCCTAACGGAGTTTGCACATTCTCATACTAAAATATACCTGTTTGTTTTGTACAAGTTCGCCTGTAACTGAAGCAATCTCGAACTCCTGTGGAATTGTGAACTTCAAACTGGTTGTGGCAATTTAAAATCTTTATACACTCAAATGTTTATCTACGCTGTGAAGTCAAATACTAAGTTGTACTCGGAGAGGAATATTAATTTAAAGTACAGGCTTCCTAGAGAGGTTATTGACACGGCACACCTTGCTGACGCTTGGGTAAAGTTAAAGATGAAGAAGTAACTACTGTACAATCTGTGGCGCCTCAGTACTATATTCTATTCTACTGAAGTTCTCGCTGGACATTGACTAAACTTCTGAAATGACCTGTAACTTTGGTGATATCAAATATTTGTTTTTGTAGAATAGAATTCTTAATTCATTAATTCTATTTATATTTGTATAATAGAATATAATAATTATTTACAATTTACACCAAATTTACAAAAATTAAATTAACAGAAGTGGGACAACCACCCAATTATTGCAATCTCTTCCAGAGAGCTATAGTATGAATAGGATTCACCGAGAAAGTAAAAGGACGAGGAAGATTATCATAAGAAAAAACAATATTTAATATAAAACATATATGTACATACATACCTAGACTACAACACATAAATATGTAATACTAGAACTGAATGTTACATGGTTTGTTATTGTTTCTGTTCTGTAATCTTGGTGTGAACAATAAAGAATTATCTATCTATCTACCTGTAAATGTTTAATTTGGATTTGATTTACAAATGTACCGCTTCTAATTTTAATAGTTTATAAAAAGCGGATCACAAAACAAGTTATCATATATAATCAAACATGAATCCAGCGCTTTAAAAGCGAAGCTGATATTTTATGAGGTCAATACTCTAGCAATACTAGTTCCTTTTGTTATTTAATTCAATAGCAGTCGCTATGGTTATCGTCTCAAGGATTCTATCCGCGGTACCTACATATCATGTAAATTTAATATATTTCTTATTATACGTATGTATCAGCATTTTGTAGTCATGATACATGATACAAGTGTACAGCGTAGTCGGATCACACGTCACAGGGCGAGGGATGAAATCCCAACAATGATTTTGAACTGCCGGTGAAGGAAAACATCGTGACGAAAGTTTCTAGTATTTGTCTGACGAGCTATATCCCTCAAGTCACAGAACAGATAATAATACTACGTACAGAACAGACACTGTTTCCTTCCCACCCAAACGGGGCATTTTCACCCCGCATGCAATTCTGAGCTGTTAAGGAGCCGATTAGACGATGGGACGAGCCACACGCAACATGCCAATTTTTCAAAAAAGGGTCAATAAGGTTGCAATTCACAATACTTAATATACATTACACAATTGTTACAATGACAACCTTCGACTCCATGCACACTTTCGCGCGTGTACAAATACTACAAATATGTAGTGTCTGTGTAATAGTTAGTTATAACGAGGCGTTTGTATGGAGATCTTATCGAGTGTCCGGGGTATGCTCAAGTTGAAAATCTGCCGCCAAGCACCTAACGGTGTGTTCCGGCGGCCTCACTCGAAGGCCAGTTTCATTTCAGGCTAGGTGAGCTTTACCATTTTCAACCACATCACTTAGCATTAGGTGAACTGTGGTCAAATACATAGCTGGTCAATCAGAAAAAAAAAACCTACGGACGTCGTCTTACCAACATTTTGCCACAAAAATCGCCTGATCATATTCAATGCTATTCAATAACCGCCAATTTTACACGAACGTCCTTGATAGGTCAAAGCAGAACAGCAATGAGGGCGCGTCATTCAGCATCAAAGACCGGACAATACTCTTAAAATTTAGAACAGTATATTGTGCTTTCACACAGGTTGTTAACAATACTCGTAGGCCTTATTTCTTAAACAATAAGAATGGGAATAAAAGCTCATTGGCGCCAGACTACTGCAGTCAGGTTCGCTATTATGCAAAGCATTATATTCCACCGAAGAAAATCTGAGTGAACGTATCACAACTGTCTGATTCTTTTTTTAAATGTTCGTGATACTTCGAATGAAGTTCTTACAGGCTGAAGGCCGAACGCTGCCGCACCGGGTGCAAAGTACCGTGCATTCAGCTAGTAGGTACCTATAAAATAACGGAGACTCACAGTTAGGCGGTTGTCAACACGTTGCTGTTAGATAGAGAGATGAACCATTATCACACTAATATTATAAAAGCGAAAGTTTGTGAGTATGTTTGTATGTTTGTTACTTCTTCACGCTCCAATTGCTGGACCAATTTTGATGAAATTTAGTATGGAGGTAGCTGACACCCTGGATTAAAGGACTGGCTACTTTTATCCCGGAAAATATTGTATTCACGTAACAGCGGGTAACACCTCGGGAGCGTAGCTAGTTTACACTAAAGATAGAGACGGCATTGATAAACTATAGAAAGTAAAAAAAGGCAACTATTAAGTTTAGCGAATCAAATGTTCAACTTAAACAATACTCTGAGTACATCAGGAAAACGCTGTACTTACCACTTAAATAAAATTATTCTTTTTACACTCCTTCGTCATGCAGCCAAGGAAATTTTTTAAACTCTGTTTTCCTTACATGAAAGCGGAATGCCATTATGTAAGCATTTATTATAACTTTTTTGGGTCATCCAACCAATGCCATCCCCGATCTTGATGCCTCAGGACCTATACGTCATTTATTAAGAAGATAAGCGGCGTCATACATAGACATTGACTTGGTCTTCGTAATCAAGTAAAAAACATATTTTTATACAAGGAAAACATCGTGAGGAAACCATATCATGGTGGTACGATACTTTCTGTTGAAAATCTGTCGCCAAGCACGTAACAGTGTGTTCCGACAGCATCACTTAAGAGCCAGTTCCATTTTAGGCTTGATTTATTTACCAACTTCGACCACACCGTCACATAACATCAGGTGAGCTGTGATCAAACACCTAGCCTGTAACCATAGAAAAAGTAATTCCAATTAAATACTATTTTACATGTCCAACATTCGTAACTGTACATTTATAATGAAATCGTCCTCGCTAGAACCTTTTACTTGAAACTTTGCTACCACGCCCTCCCATTGTGCTGCGGGTTCAAAATTTATAACTTGAGCGCTAACGACTGTCCTATCGATAGCATCAACTAGCTCCTGGCCAGTTAAATACCGACTATCCTATCAAACCATTGCTCCTTAATTGGCTTCCGATGTTTCTCGAAACAAAATCCATCACGATGAATTTATTCTTCTGAAGTAACAATGTGAATATACATTACTCGCCCTCTCTTCCCCTCCCCAGCTCCACGGTCCTTTATAATACCTGTTTACGAATTTCTTCGTAATTTGTGTTTGGCTAATGTTGTGCCATAGTCATTAGGTAGAGCGTAGGCCGGGCCTCTTCGCATAATTATAATTCATTGCCTTATTCGTTGATATAATGCGCTTTACGTTGTTATTAAATTTATTAAATAAGTACGTAGCTATGGTAACTTTAATGTAACGAGGTGATTTAATCGCGAAAACGTTCCGAAACGTTGAACTTTGTTAAAGCGAGGAAGTGCATTTTTTGTCACGGACACTGACCATCCGTCTGGTGGAAAGAATCTTGAACTTTTATACACAGTTTAAAAGTTTTTAAAAACCTAGTAAAACTAAGGAAAGAAATTTGTTTTCTAAACTACGCTTAACTAGCTTCAAGTAAAACCAGTACTATACTAGAAACACGGACTTTTAACTGTTACTTTGTGTAACTTTGACTGTGACTAAGACTTAACTTGATTCATTATGTTATTGAAAATATGAAATACTCAATTATTTTTCAAAATCAATGGGCTTGCATTTGACCGCATCATCTCACCTGATGTTAAGTGAAAATGCGATCTACAGAGAACACGCATCCCTACTAGATACAGATTTACTCTCGACTTAAAGACACCCAGATTGTCCATCGGGGAACACCCATTTAGACAGGACGTTCCACTGTTCTGCGGTTCACACAAAGAAAATAGAATCATATAGTTTCGTTCCAGTTTTTGGAACGTCAACCATGAAACAATGTCGGTTTACAGTGTTTCTGGCCGTTCGGTAGAAAAAATAGCATGGAAGAATTAGAATATGTAGATCTGAAGTACACTCTCCGAAATTAATCCGATAAAAAACTGATATATTAACAACATTGTGACGACTTTCAAGGCTTATATAGTTTAGCCTGAATTAGGGTTGCAGTACGTTTCTCATCAATAGATTTCATACTTGGCGGATCCATCCCAAAGCTGAGAGCAGGCACTGACAGAATGCACAAAGCGCGATGCCAAAAGTTTAAAAAAAAACTAAAGAAATGTGTCGTACGAGTCTGGCACGACAGACACTGGAACTGTGTGTATATACCATACAAGTAAACTATATAAATCAATTTTATCCACGCTTGCGGATACCGCAACGAATCGTATTACATGCGGTCACTGACATCTTCCGGTGTTGTGTGAATTCAACAAATGACAGTAACTTATTTACTATTCATACATTGAAAATTTAAACTGTGAAAATATAGCACAGGGTGAACACAAAAAGCGTAATCACTATTATATTCATAAAAGGTAACGCCTATTTTATTACACGAAATATCACGAAACACATAAGTAGTAATATCCTGTTCTAGAAATCGAAATACATATTTAGATAATGGGATTTGTCGAGATGTTCTCGTATAATATAAAAACCGCAAACTACGCAAATATGTTGCGCAGAAAATCCTTTTGTTTAGAAGGATTTATTGCTCTACGGCTGACAAGGTTTTGAGTATATGCGGGCAACACAATGTAATGAATCTCCAGGAACGCTAGTAAATTGTCGTTTATAGCCATAGTAAAAACACGTGTCTAGCCTACGTTACCACTAGAAAACGACTATATGGTCTTTGAAATATAGAGAAGGCAATAGCGGTAACGGTCTAAAAGAGACCATATTTGTAGAACCAGCTCCTGGTCCTATGAGCCTCCAGTTAACTGTGATTAGTTTTTTTATCTGGGTGCTTGTGGTATTTTCTAGACCGGTCTCCGCTTCCTGCTGCGATCCTTAAACGGTCTGATACATCATTTCGATGCGTGTAATCTTCTATTAAACTTTTTATCGCAAACTACTCTAGTCTTCACTGTGTGCGGTGAATTCGAATATCAGTAAAAAGAAACTAATCGTCTTGGCCTCGAATGGTCGTTAACCTATACTATCGTATTAACAAATTTTAAATAGTGCTCTACCTAATCTAAAAGTACAGGATCTGAATCGAGTAAGCCCTGTTTTTATAAACTGTCCCAGTGCTGGGCACCGGCCTCTTATTGTGAGAAAGGTAAGGTCGTAGTCCACCACGCTGGCTAAGTATGGTTTGGCAGACTTCAAAGATTCTCGAGTACTTTTTTTTGAAGAACTCTTAGACATGTAGATTTCCTGACGATATTTTCCTTTACCGTTTGAAGGTAGCGGTAATACGCACTAAAGTTAAACAGAGTGCGTGCCGTAGGAAACCAACCAACAACGTTTGAAACCAGGGCTTCCAGTCTCCCAACTTCCCAAAACTTTGATAATCTAAAAGTATAGATTATGTTCACCTTGCTATATATGTATAATTTTCAACATAATCCTCTAGCTATTGTTGACCATATTGTATTTATAGTGCTCGTGTATACATTTCACATACGGTTACATTTTGGCACCACACCAACTTGTATGAAATATGCTTTTACGCTTCAGACGCTTTTATAGAGAGAAATTGGATATGGTTAGACATCACATATTATAAAAAACAATTCCAATGCAACATGCAACAAAAAATGTACAGAGTTAGTTGAATAACAAAACAAATATTAAATTGGGAGTTTTACCGATAACGTGGAGAAATCATGTCACTGTATTGCATTGTTTTTTAAGCTTTGTGTTCTTTTTCATGTGTTTCTTTAAAAATAGTGGTGTTTTAACATTAAAGCGCTAAAATATACGCACTGGTGTGAGCCTATAATGTTATCAAACATATTGTCTTTCACGGTGTTTCCAAAATTTCGTAGAAGCTTCTAGTAATAATTATTACTTTACTATAGGACTACGCGAACTACTTTATATGAGTAAGGCAAATTTTACTTATGTTTACTACTTTGTTTATACAGAAGATAAAGTTAAAATATCGAATACTCGACACTGGCAGAATGTACAAAGTGCAATGTCAAAAAAAAAGGAAAGTAATATTAAGTTTTCATACCAGAATTAGTTCATTCAAAATTCAGGGGACGGTGCGTCAGCTGGCCCTGTGATTTATACTCGGTACGGGTGCGTACAGCAAAATTTGTTCCAAGAAGAGTAATTCCAAAGGCGTAAAAACTCTAAGTGCATTGCCCCAATTCTAATGTAAATGTAAGTATGTAAATTACACAATAAGTTAAGAAACCTTTTGAAAATGTATTAAGATCGTTAACATTTATCTGTGATGAGATGATTGTCTGATAAGTGATAACGAAAAATATTAACTAATTGTTTTTTTTTTATTTTATTTCGTCTATCTACTTATAAAACATAATCTTTGTTTATATTCATAACTTCGAGGGTTGAAAGACGTGGTTTCAAATTCCACGCAGGGCTAACATTTGTGTGACGAACATAGATGATTGTACTGTCTTGGTGTTCTGTATGTATTATTAGTATGTACATATGTATTTACAACAAAATATATATATATATATATTCTGAGTAAAATAATGATGTGTAGTGTCAGGTAACTGGTGTCAGGTACTTAGTGTGCTTGCTTTTTTTTATATACGAGTAATAGTGATGAGACGAACTAGACGCTCTCTTCATAGTAAGAACTAAAGCATGACAACCATTGCAGCGGTACACATAACTTTAAGTAGCAAAAAGTTCAGGTCATCGCTTCTTTGGCTCTCATGGCTTTGAGACTTTCGATGATTAGTCTCAACAGTCCTGTAATTTCGCTAGCTGCAGCACCGTTCAAACTAGAACACAGTAATGTTTACATACTACTGCTTGGCGGCAGAATATCTGATACTGCAGTGGTACCTAATTAAAGATTTACCACTTAGTAAAATACATTATACAACAGCGATGCATTTTGTATATTTTTTCAGCTGTGCAAAATACCAAATAAAGATGGTCTTACAAATAACTGTAATTGCTATTGTGAAACGATTGTTACGGAGTCTACTTACATCTAGCAATAACTGTTAGTACTAGCACTAATTCATTCTTTTCAAATGTCGGCTTGTTCTCAATACGTATTGGTGACCGTTTCCAATTTAACTACCGAAGTTTAACTCCTCATCTCGTAAGTCTCACATGCTGATTTCATGTTCTCGTAACTAGAATAATGAATTAAAAAACAAAGCACCAAAGGATTTATTTATTGAACCACAGCCTTTAAAACTTGAAACAATGCTTTACAATCGTAACATAAGGCCGTTTTATAATTATTATTTTTTACTTATTAGGGTTCCGTACCCAAAGGGTAAATACGGGACCCTATTACTAAGACTTCGCTGTCTCTCTGTCCGTCCGTCTGTCTGTCACCTATATCTCAAGAACCGCGATAGCTAGACAGTTGAAATTTTCACAAATTATGTATTTCTGTTGCCGCTATAACAACACATACTAAAAACAAAATAAAATAAATATTTAAGGGGGGCTCCCATACAACAAACGCGATTTTTTTGCCTTTTTCATAGACATTTTCATGTCCGACTCGCACTTGGCCGGTTTTTTTTTTTTTGCTGCAACGAAAGGAGGTTATACAGGCTTGTGATTATTTTAATTAGTTTTTTGTTTAATTTGTTTTAGCTTTTAAGTTTATGTTAAATTTTAGTATTAGATATTAAGTGAAGATTCGGAGAAGTTATTTTTTTTTAATTGTAGTCAAGTTATTTAAATTTAATATCTCATCACTGTTTTAACTGAAACGACGGTTAAGCGAAAATAAACTAAATATATACCTTGAACACTGATAGAACACATTTATGTAATGTTTGTCCTAGGTAGAAATCGAACCCACGCCCTATATATAGCTCTCACAACAAAACTACAAAGCATTCAAATACATCATCTACAATTGATAAGCACCAGATATTTTTACGATTTTAGAGTTGTGACCTTAGTATAACTTGTTCATAATGGTGAAGACAATGACCACCTTATGGCTTAGGATACGGTATACTAAGCCGTATATAATAAGTTTGGGGTATACTGTATACCCCACGTAATTTCTTTCACCATTGACGCGTACAAAAATTGGGATTTTCAAAGCCATTAGCCGTATCATTCTTGAACTACGAATTTTTTTTGGGATCCTTCAAAAGAATCGTAGCCTGTAGCTACGAGTAGATCTGATGATCTTATATTCTATTGAGTGCACGTCAGGGCAGCCTTACAGAGGGTAACGTGCTCGGTATATATAACCACTTTAGCTCGAGAGTAGAGAGCAATAGTTAGGAATTACTATTTAGATATAGGATTCTGTTCAAAAACGGTTGTTGGTTGTCGTGTAAGTCGTCTTGAACAGCAACCACTACTGTCGAACAAAGTTAAATTAAGTTAACTTAAAAAAAATATACAATGAAATCGCTTACTTAGACATAGCTTTAGCGGTAAGGTCATCACTTGTGGCACTAGCATCCTTCATAAGGCTCTTGTTTTCTGATCATTTTTATATCGTGTATTCAAAAAGCTTCTAAAACCCATTGCGAAAAGGCCGGTATTTTATTTTCTTTCACTTTTAATCCTTTTCTAGACTCTTTTAACGCGAAAAGAGATACCCCTAACTCCTTTATCTCTACTTGTAGAAATTAGGGGTTCTTTAATGCCCCTTGTAAATTCCCTTGCTACACCATTAAATTTTAGCACCTTCGATTGAGATTCGAAACTGGGAGGAAGTCACAATCTATCCAATCGCCAGAAACTGCTGGGTAAATTTAATGTTATCGGAGGTGTCGACAGGGCCTTTACTACAAATCTTCGTAACACTAAAGCTGTCCCCTTTATTGCTTCAATTACTTCCACAATTGAACATAATTCCAAATCACTCGTTAGCATCCAAATCACTTGAAATATTCTTAAATTGGGAATTCGATTATACAATTTTATACACAAAATTGATCAATAGACATCGAAATTGGGCGCCATCTTTCGTAGCTGTTGAATCATTTACGAACTCTCGACATTAAAGTGTTTCTAGAGGGTCAGCTATTGTTATTGGAAACATACATTTGAGACAATGATATAACTCTCGCATGCGCTCCGTCATATTGGGATAAACGCGACCCTTCCTTTGTAATAACATGCGACAATATGCGGTCAACTTTTAGGCGCGTGAAGTTAACAAGAAATTATTGTCATCCCAGACCCTTTGATGATACACGTATAAATATAGCTACTATAAATGTTCTGTCGTCCTTCTCAAACACCATTGCTAGCAGAGAAATATTTTCTACATTTAAAGGAAGTTTTCGACCTGAATTTAAATCTTTTATTCCCTTGAGTTATATTGATGAGTAATTCGAGTTTTCTGTCGTTGCAATTACATAGTTAAAAGCGGGTGTAAATTTATATGTTCGTGGAAACACAGAAAGAGCAATTTTCTTTATTATAACCTTTTTTTCTTTTGGAATGTTTCTTAGTTTGCCAAAGCTGCATTAGAGCCACTCTTAACCCTCAGAGTTGAAACTTGATTTGTTGGTTCGGTTCTGATACAAAATGCCTATAATGGTAATCGTGACCTGATTGTACACACATCATCATCATCATCAGCCATAGAACGTCCACTGCTGGACATATGTCCAATACTCGCCACGCTTGGCAGACGGATTGGCGAGCGCAGTTAGGTGTGATTGTTCAAGGAAGACGCTGCTGCCCATCTTCCGGATTACATCCCTTAGTCGACTCTTACGGCAACCACGGGTAGAGAGGGTGGGGTACAATTCTTACGCCTGCACCACCACGGCAATTTGTACACTCAAGATTAATTTCCCATGAAGAAACTCACATGAACAGTCCACAGCATAGACACAATATTTTTAATACTCATTCTATTTTATTTGCTCGTTTTAAATTGCCTTGCTGCTGCACTTTTATTAAGATCTTACTTTTTTTTTTTTAACCTATTAATTTAGTCGCAGTCGTTCTCCGCGATTAAATTAATAGGTTCAAAAAAAAAAAAAAGCACGTCGCATTAGCGTATTGGTGACGCGACCCTATAAGTTTTGCCCCTACCGAAGAAAGACTCAACGCTGCTAAAGAAGTTTTCATCAAAAATACTGGAACTGGATGGTTCTGGCGGAAAAAACTGGGCAGGCTTTTGCCCAGCAGTGGCACGATGCATGAAGGTGTGTTCCGGCAGCATAATTTGAGAACCAGTTCCCATTCCAGCCTAAGAGTGTTTACCATCTTCGAGCACACCCTCACTTAACATTAGGTGAGCTGTGGTCAAAAATCTCGTCTGACATTAGTAAAAAAGTATATTTGTAATTGTGTAGTGGTATGAGTCCTTTGATTTACGCTCGGACGGACGTCTCAGATCCAATATTTTATGTAATGCCCTTATTTGCAAAAGAGCCATAGAATACAGCTGCCATCAGCAATTCATGAAGAGGGGTCTTGTACTCAAAAACTGTGTATCTGTTTACGTGAAACGGGGTGTTATTTATGACCTAGCTGTTGGCATCGAAAATAATTTATTATTCCGCCTATTTTGCCAAAAAAATATATAAGCATATCTTGCATATTTAGTGGAATAGTTAATCGCAAAAAAACTTACCTTTGATATAAGGTTTTTTTTATGTTTCATCAGAGTTTATTTATACGAAGAAATTGTATTAAGTAACCTGTGTTTATATTATTTATTAACAAATGAGGAAACACGCCCACCGCGGTCCAACAAGCGCAAAAAAGAAAAAAATATTTATTTTCCTCTCTCGCCGGTCATACGAGTACTTACAACGGTCCGGTCGTCCTATGCGAATGAAATTCGTACGTTCTTTTTTTTTTGGCATTGCACTTTGTTGATTTGCAGATTAGTATTTTCTTTTTATTAATAAAAAGGTTTGCGTATGATCGTCAACTCACCCGATGGTAATCGAATATGCAGTCTACGGTAGAGCACATTTGCCTAAAAGATACCGATTCACTCGCGACTCGCTATTTTATGATAAATCAAGTTAAAATAACATAAAGTAAATCATTACTACAAGCTTCGACGGAGTTTTAGAAGCAATACGAAAAGTCATGGGTCACAACATTATATCGCTTTCCCAGCCTCGCGCACGTAATTCGGTACTATATAAATAAAACACCTCTATGTTTATACATAAACATTTAAAAAAAAGTTTTGGAAAATAATTCAACGCGGCATGACTTTTCCACGTTCATTCGTGTGTATGTTACAAGATAGATAGAAACTCTTTATTATGGACACTAAGGATTAACAGATTATGAGTTATGGCCGGGAGTGGTGGCCTTATAAATAAAATCCATCTCTACCAGGCAACCGTTGAATAAACTAAGCTTGCTATAAGCTTGACTTTAATTAGTGCCGGCTGCGAGATTTACAATGAACAAATGTAGAGAGACAATCCGAGACTGGCTGCGTTTACAGTGATTCCCAGACGTGCCCAAAATAGGTATATGATCACTTATAGCATTTGTTCAGCATGACTCACACTATACATATGCGTTGCTGTATTATTTGAATATCAATGATAGTGTCGTTTTTCTAACTTCATTTTCGACCTTTTTTTATGTAAAAGTAATGAGGCGAACGAGACGCTCTCCTGTTGATAAGACACAACTCCTGTCCATGGCCATTGCAGCGATACACATAACTTTGAGGAACAAAACATAGTCTAGGGCATCACTGATTTAGCGCTCATTACTTTGAGAGATTAGACGGTTGGTCTAATGTCTCAAAGCCAGCCCAGTACTTTCGCTAACAGCCCAGTAATTTCGCTAGCCGTTCAAACCAGTACACAGTAATTTTTACTCATTACTGCTTGACGCAAAATATCTGGTACTGCGGTGGTACCTACCTAGACGACCTCCTGCAAAGGAGATCTACCACCAAGTAAAACCTCACCATCATCATCGTAATCAGCCTAACAAAGTACATAGGCGTCTCCCAATCCACGCCACTAATCCCGATGTTCGACTTTAGAGCCACTGCCAGCTGTTGTCATTACTCCATCGAGTCTCAGGGCGTCCTACGTTTGCTGATTTACACGTCTACCCCAGCGGTTATTGGTTATACAGATATGACCAACCCACTTCAACTTGCTAATATGCTGAGCTACGTCGCTAACGCCAGAAAACCAAAGTAACCGACACAGCTCATTTTCCTATCAACTCAAATTACAGTACAGTAAAATTCGAAAGGCAATATTTTATGCACCATAAAAATCGTATTGTATATAGTATTCACTGCCTCTATAATAATTTAGTGTCTGCGTCTGACCTAAATACGTGGTTACCCTATCATTTGCATAATAAACACAATAAACTTGAATATTACGATCAGACTGAAGATGAAATAGCTTCAAGAGACAAAGTGTGTGTTATAAAAGTTTATAAAATTGAAAGGGACCGAAGAAAATTGCGTTTTAGAATTTCGAATGTTGATAGGAAGAGTTCTTATTTTTTTTTAATAACTACTACTCTGCAGTATAGTTATTTAACAACTACAACTAAGAAGAAAGTAAGAAGACGACTTTTTTTTAATGTCTAACACCACACACACAGCACACCTAGCCTGGAATGGAACTGGCTCTCAAGTGAGGCTGCCGGAACACACCGCTAGATACTTGGCGGCAGGTTTTCAACTTGAGGGTGGTAGCTAGCCAGCCGAGTACTAGAAAGTACTCTACCACCACGCTAAAAGAAAAAGACAAAAGACTTGTTCGAAGTACAACTTGAGTGTCTTTAAATCCAGAGTAAACAGGGTTTTTTCTAGGTAAGCGTGCTTCATCTTAGACTACATCCTGCTTAACATCAGGCAGGGCGTGGTCAAACGCAAACCTAGTTAGTATAAAAAAAGAAAAAAAAGTTATTTTTGCTGATATTATTAATTCTATATTTTGACGTTTAGTTTTGCGTATTTTACTGTGTCGTATGTTTTACTGAAATTATTATTATTTAACTACGTACTCTAATTAAAATACCACGCCAAAACTAATGTATAATATATCCTAATAATATACTATTATTATGTGAAAATTTGTATGTTTGGATGTTTGTTACTCAATCACGCAAAAACGGATTTGAACGAAATTTGGCACCCACATAGTTTATTATCTGAATTAACATATAGAATACTTTTTACATCAGATTTCATTTGTTTATTTATTTTATTCATCGACAGTTTGATAGACTGATGGGAGATTAATACAAAAAAGTATTATAAAAACACAAAATAATGATTCGCAAAAAAGACGAATGAGGGGGTTAAGTTTTTGTTTAATTTCACGCGAAGCTGCGGGTAACAGCTAATAGACAGTTAAAAGTCTGAAGACAATCCAAGTCAAGTCAGTATCAACTTGACAGCAGTGGACGCAGTTTCTAAAAGTAACAACAATTTAGTTCTTCAACGTACGTATACCTACCATCTGAGAAACTGGATACATTTCACTGCGAAGTCTTACAGGCTTCAGTGTAATTTGAAAGAACCGTGGATCCCCTCGCCGTAAAAATTTAATCCTTCCCAAGAAGCCTTGCCAGATTATAGTGGTTAATCCGCTATGCTATTCGAGCTGTGGTTTAAAATTAAAGCCATAACAATTTATACATACCCAGCTACCTACCATCGGACTTCTAAAGTTACAAACATTTTTCTTACTTCAACTCTGAGCTCTGAAAGTAGTGAGAAGTTTTACATCAACATTTCCTTAAGCTTTCTTCAACTCCAAATGTCAACCTCGGTAAGTATTGGAGTACTTACCCCAGTAACCCATTCCTGAACCTATTTCTAAAATAATATTATTATAATATAAAATGAAGTCGCTGTCCACGTCTGTCTGTATTTCGGCTTACTTTTTGTGAACCACACAACGTATTTTGATACGATATTCACTGTTTTTTCGTGTTTTTATCCTGAAATTTGTATATAAAAAAAAAACAATGTTTTATAATAATCAAGTCGCCAAAATAAATTGCACCCTTGCCGGGGCGTACTGCTACCTACATACATTTTAACCTTTTACGATTCACCTATTTGAACGCAACCTTCTGAGTTATGAACCAACTTTTTCTTCCATTTAAGGGGTCCGACTCTTTCCACGAGTTCTAAGCCGATAAATTGTTACGGCCGATTGCGTGCGAATTACTTCCTTACAGTTCATCGGCTCTTTATCTCAATTGAACTTGGTCAAGTGTTTTCGGCCAGTTTTTGCCTTTTCGCGTCCTTTCGAAACTTGACGTCTTAAAGTAAATTTTAGGTACAAGATTTCACAACTATAATGACTTCTTCGTGTAACTCATTATCGACATACCTACTCTTTGTAAGGATTTTCATATGTACAAATGTATAATATACTACAGTAACGTATTAAACGGAAGCAATGGTATTCCCACGACGAACTATTGCCGACTTCGTTATTAACCATAATTTTCAGCGAGTTTATGTTAGAAAACCAGTTCGAAACACAGAACTGGTTACTTTTACCCGCTGATAATGGTTACGCCCTTGTGGGACCTTCTCAAAGTCGTGACCTCAAGACCTTGCCTAAGGCTCTCTTCCTCGACGCAATGAATAGTAAAACACGCATTATGAATGCAGCTTGAAATAGATTTCGTATCTTCTCGGCGTTTATCACATTTTCCTTATATGACACCCGCCCGGTTTAAATTGATGAATTGATTTCAGGGAAATGTTTTTGTTTTTAGTTGCTGCTCGGTTTAGTCAGAAGATAGTAGAAATAAGAATGTACCTACTTGTTTAACTACTGATTAAAATGTAATAGTTCTATATCTTATCTAGTTTTAATTCACGTATCACTTCTCTACTAACCTAACCAGGCACAGATTAATTAATATCCTTTTTTTTTTCTAGAAATTAAATAGGGAATTCCGATAGGAAAAAACGTATTATAAGATTCAATTAAATGTTGCCCATTAGATACATATTTGATTTGAGCAGTTAGTATTATGATGGCCGCCGCCCACGGAGAGTGCGCGTGCGCTCATCCCACGGGACTCGAGCTGGCTCAAGGCCGACCCACAATGGGCCTCAGTCCTGCACTTCTTATTGCGATCCGATACTATTCAATCTCACTATCCATTTTATATGGAACTAGTTTCCTGAGGGCATTTCCCCCGCGAAATACCGGCGCGATACAGTGGCATCAAATTGGCCGTGCAATTTTATATTTAAACTTTCATCGCTTGTGTGTTCGTCTGCATTGATTGTAGCGTCATTAATCAACTCGTCTTGTTGTTTTATTTATTTCCTTGTGTAAGGTTCTTTTGTACGGTATACTAGTTTGTTTTTGGAGCCACATCTATTCATCATCTCTTTCTTCGATGTTAATGAACTTGTCAGCTGTTATTTTATGATTCCTCTTGAACTAGATGATTATTCATTGTTTATGGCAAGGACAGTGCACATGTTATACACGTCAGTGTAAAAATTTATGAACCTTTACTGCTTACACCAGAAATTATGTACACAGAAAACATCAACGGACAAACACAATAATCAGCGGCGACTGTAGCGATGATGGCTCAGTGGTTAGCGCGGAAGGTTGGCATGCCGAAGGGCGTGGGTTCAAACCCCAACAATGAGCTTGAGCTGCCGGTGAAGGAAAACACCGTGAGGAAACCATAGCATGGTGTTAGGGTACTTTCTAATACTCGGCTGGCTAGCTGCCACCCTCAGGTTGGAAATCTGCCGCCAAGCATCTAACGGTGTTTTCTGGCAGCCTCACTTGAGAGCCAGTACTATTCCAGGCTGAGTGTGCTTTACTATCTTCGACCACATCATCAGTTAACATCAGGTGAGCTGCGGTCAAACAACTAACATGTCTAACATAAAAAAAAAAAACAGAAATTTTCTATAAATAAAATACAGAAAAGTGTATGAAATACGAGACAGCAGTGTCTCTAAAGGTAAACCCTTAAGCATAAACAGTTCTTTTTCCTACATTTTTCTACCTTCTCGATTCCTATAACGTGACCTAGAAATAATCAACAAAATGTGTTTTCCCGCCATAATCAATAATGTATTGTTGCAATTTTTACAGTCCGTTAAAAGCGCATGGACGTTTTGACTAAACATTTATGCTAATATGAATTTTGTATGCAGCATGCAAGTCCCAGCATGGTCCATTCTTTATATTCAAGTGGGAACGTCCCCCCCCCACTCCGGTTCCCGTATCATCCACAATCGAAAATTTATGGCTTTAGCTTGAATTGCAATTTTGCGGACATTACTTTAACATTTATAACCCGTTTCTATAGAACCTTCTGCGAGTTATCAAGAAATAGTATTTTACTAAGGATAATAAAAACGATGATTTTGTGATAAGTAATGCAATAAAATATTGGGGCACATTCACACAGGAGTATATACTTTTTTTTTTTTATAAAATATATTTATAATACATAACAGCCACCCAAAACAGAACAAACAACTATGTTCGTCACACAAATGTTAAACCTGGGTGGGAATCGAACCCACCCTTCAGCTATCGAAGCAGAACTACTGACAAATGAACTAACAGGGCAGTCAAAATTAGTATCCCAGTTACCAAGAATAGGTGAGTTTACCATATTTGACCACATCATCACTAGGTGATATGTTTTCAAACATCCAGCCTGTTAAGCTTAAAAAAGTATAATAAGTATATTGTTAAACTAACAAAATTATAAATCAAAGTATCTACGGCCGAAGCCAAGATTTATTCTCCACGCAACGGTAGCAACTAGGGTAATAAAACGCGTACTACTATGGCTTTTGTTGTTCTGAGAAATTCTAGCTAATAGAACATTCGTTGTATTAAACTGGTTTGTGTCAAAGTTCACTTCTCTCATACAGTGCTGCACTGGGCACCCGTGGAATGTGATTCATAGAGTTGAATGCATTAACTGTGGCCATTGCGTTTTGGTTATATCAACATTGGCTAACCATTTATACTTCTTATACATAAAAACGCTTTACAAAAGCTCTGTCATTTCTTTTACAATAAAATTGAGCAATATTTCTTTGCGTTATGTCCCCAGAACGTCCATTTATTTATCGAAAGGCAAGTTACTTTAAATGAAAAGACGACACTTCAATTTTAGCTGTCATCTCAATATTCGCATAATAAATACAGTTCGACCCACCAACTGATACAAATGTGTATCACGCACGCGTCTCTTCTTTGATTGCATTCTGATTATTGATCACTTCATTTATTCCCATTGTGCAGATAGCTTTTTCGTCGATACGTCTTAATAAACGTTACCTATTTTCTCCGGTCGATAATTACAAATCGGAATCGACTTGGTCACGTCACGATTGTTCATCGAAACACGATTTCTTGCGCTAGCTGTACTAATTCCATTATTGGATTTGGTATTTGAGTTAGCGTTAAAAGGTCACCTGTAGAACGCAACTTCTAAATTCATTGGATACATTGTTTTTTTTTTAATGGCTGATAGGCTAGATGTTTGACCACAGCTCACCTGATGTTAAGTGACGGTGTGGTCGAAGATGGTAAAGCACACCTAGCCTGGAATGGAACTGCACTTTCAAGTGAGGCTGCCAGAACACACCGTTAGATGCTTGGCGGCAGATTTTCAACTTGAGGGTGGTAACTAGCCAGCCGAGTACAAGAACGTACCCTACCACCACGCAAATGGTAGTAATGGTAGTTTTAACAGCAAGAAAAGGTATAGGATTTTTACACAGAAAAATTGAAGCGTATTTCACACAGCGCTATCGGTCCCTAAACTAAGCTTAAACAATAGGAATGGTACTAAAAGGATATTTATAAATAAATAAAACAAAATATTGAAGACATTTTTCACACAGCGCCATCTAGCCCCAAACTAAACAAAGCTTGTATGAGAACCAGACAGCTGATAGAGCTTTTTTTTTGTAAATACATAGTAAACACCCAAATACAGAACAAACATCTATGTTATTCACACAAATGTTAGTCCTGAGTGGGAATCGAACCCACGCCCTTCAGCTCTTGAAGCAAACTTTACCAAATGAATGAACAGAGCAGTCGTTTGTGTGCTTATACACCTAATACTGACGTTTAAAACACTCAAACAAAGAACAAACGTCTAAATACATACGTCACATAAAGTTTATCCTGAGTGAAAATCAAACTACGCATTTCAACTCAAGACGCACAGCTGCTACCAAATGAGTTGTATAACCGATAGATAAATAGCCGACTACAGATTTTATACGAAGTTACATAATTATATGTATTTTGAGCTTACCGATCGCACAAAAATTACATATAGATACAAGGTTATAAAGTAACGTAAGTACTTACCATCAAGGATCGCAATGTTCACCCAGACACTATCATTATCAGTCGTATAAACGAGCATTTTGCTCATTGCAATGAGCGTACATTTGCAACATTCCTTCTGAGAAACCTGTAAAGGCAGGCGCATAATCCCTAATACCGCAATCGAGAAATGATATACATAGCAGAACTTATCTTAGAACATAATTTGTTTTTTTATTCCTTTCTTTTTATACACCTCGACTAACATTATTAGCACGGGTAGCCCAATGTGTAGAGATTTCTTAGAGCACTGATTAATAAAGTTTTCTGTCTGTTTAACTACAAAGTTGGTGCCCTGAGAAGAATTTCATTTTATGGGCTAATTATGTATACATCCTCTATTTCCTTTATGATAGTTTTGTGTTGTTTTTAACGGAAACTAGATGGCATGTAATACGATAATAATGACCGGATGATTTCTATTAAAATTTCACATTTTGAAGTGCCTGACTAATTTCTCAAGGTAACTACTAAAATCAATAGTGAGAGTCAATTATATAACAAAGACGTTGTTTTTTAATTTAACCAATTTTATATCAACACTATACAAAATTGGATCCTTAATCCATAAGTTTCAATAAAATTTCTGTTTTGTTTCAGCGGAGGGAAGCCTGTCCGACTTTGCGCTGCGCAAAGTCCACTACACGGCGACCAATGCCCTCAAAAAAGGATTGTTTACTCCCGACACAAGGTAACGCATGATCCTTGAATCTTATATCCATCTCATTACATCTCTTATTTCAGAAAAAATTAGTAACACTAAGGCTGTGAACAACTTCTTCAAAAATTTTACTACTCTATACATTTTCTTGGCGGTTGATGACATTTTTCTATACAATAGAATAGCCAATAGATTTGTTACGATTTCCGAATCGGTACCATAGTAAAAGTTGTTCAAATTAATTAGTAGATCAACATCCGTAAGTTAGTGACAGTTGTTCAAAGCATTCTGTGTATAAAGATTCTCTTATTAAGACTTACAAAGCTATGTTCTTCGATATACATATATATAGCATTGCAAGACCAATAAATGCCAAATAAAAGCATGAGATTTCTTTTTTTTAGATAATGATATAATTCTTCGTCTTGTTTCAATGTAAATAAATTTTATGTAGGATAACTAAAGTAAATGAAGTTAAAAAAGATCACGGATGGACCCTGGACTCTGTGGTATATATATATAAGAAAAGAAAGAAAGAAAACTGTGCTTGACAGTGGTAATATTTTTTAATGTGCTTTAGGCTCGTGTTTGACCCTTCTAATGTTAATCAGTATTGCTATCGAAGATGGAGCACGTTATCTAGAAGTATCTATTGCTTACATCTTATTGAAACCTGATGTTGAATCATTGAATCATGATAAGATACGTAACTCCTACAAAATAATTATTATTTAAACATGAACCCAGCATGGTGCTAATTAGATACAAACACAATTTTAATTAACGGAAGGTACGCACCGCTTTGTATTTTTTTATAATGGCAACTGTGGCCCACACATACCGACGTAGGCAAAAATTATATTGTTTGAGTATCGTAATTTCGTTTTTATAATTACGGACATTCTGTATTTGGTTTATTTTATAATTTGCACCATTTTTGATACCAACTTAGTTATAATATTTTTATCACCTGACTTAATCGCGCACAAAATACTATGGATTAGTTTTGTTTTGTCAGCCCGTGACCCACGGCTGTTGCAACATGCCCGTATCGTCGAAGAAAATAAACAAAACTAATTGATAGTATTTTGTGACACATTTCCGTTAGTATATATATAATTACCAACTTTGCTGCTTATATAGCGTTTTACGAAGTATAGTAGCATTGAGGAGCGCTGATCTTTCCCTCAATGTGAACAACTCTGAAACGATACTGGAATCGAAAAAAAATTGGTGTTCCATACATTTTATTAAAGGTGGTTTTATTCTTAGGCTTTTGTTCGTTATTTTTACATAATATTTACAGGCCCCCCATACTTCGGTCCCTGTACGAGAAGGCGACGACCGACCGCTTGTCCGCTTCGATCCTCGACGCGCTGCGGAGAGACTCCAACCATTCTCCGTACCTGCTCTGCACGCCTGTTCTCGGCACCAAGCGGAGAAAGCTCTACCAGAAGGTTGACGTCGACATCGAAACTCATATAGTAAGTAAAAGCACTCGTGGTTTAGCTTGACCGAAGTGTTTTCAAGCTATCACCGATGTTAAGCTACCAGCGGTCCGGTCAGTTTTCGGATGGGTGACCGTGAGTGGCATTTCTTTTTGAGAGCTACCGTGGTCCGGATGACATGTTAAATTATAGGTCTTGATGTATTTTTCTATATTTTTATAACAACCGTCAAGTCGTGTGGAAGGCCTGAAGCGGCATATCAGCAGGCCACTCGGCCTATACGAAGTGAAAGGGATAATCAATAACAGCACTACGAAGCAGTAGACTCAACGTAATCCCATGATAAAACTTTCCGAGGAGAGTATGTCGCAGAATCTTTGTTAATATAATAATAACTTTAAAACACATTAGAAGTCCCGCTCCATTATAAAAATGTTCTTAACTGCCTACTTAAATATTAATGCTTCGAACAAAGAATTATCCAACTTTTCTCAAGTCTTTATTATTAAGTTAGAAGTTAGTCTGTTTGAGGAAGCTGTCGGTGATGGAAAACTGTTCTTTTCTAGACTAATATCCGTATATGCTGATTGCAATACTAACGCTTGACCCCCAAAGCCCTATTGGCTCATTGGTATATTTACTTTAAGAGCTGTAAGGCGTGAGGTCGATTCCCTTCTAGGACAGTTGTGGTATAAACAAATGTTTGTTCTGTGCCTGGGTGTTCTGTATTTAGTACATATTAACAAAAAAAAATTATTCTATTAGTTATCTGGCTTCCATTACATAAGCACAGATTAGTTTGGGGTCATATGGCGGATATCAGAAATGGAAAACAACAAAGCATACAATGACGAATAAGGATAAGATTTCATAGCAATTTCACAGCATTAAATACAGTTAATTAGGGCGATGTTTAACCAACCTAGCGACATTTGTAGCGATGATGATTAGCGCGGTCGGTTCACACGCCGAAGTGCGTGGGTTCAAACCCCAATAATGTGCTTGAACTGCCGGTGAAGAAAAACATAGCATGGTGGTAGGGTACTTTCTAGTACTCGGTTGGCTAGCTACCACACCTAGCTAGTCAAACATAAATAAAATATATAAATTCGTCATAGCTTCCTAAACTAGCTAACGCTTATAATCATTATTGACATATTAATATTGACAGCCCTGTTTGCTCATTGGGAGTATGTCTGCCTGAGCTGTAGGGCGTGGGTTCGATTCCGGCCAAGGACAAACATTTTATGGTATAAACAAAATGTTTGTTCTGTGTCTGGATGTTCTGTATGTATTAAAAGTATGTAATTACAACAAAAAAAAGTATTAATGTATTCTATCAGTTATCTGACTTCCATCACACAAGCTCTGCTTAGTTTGGGGTCAGATGGCGCTGTGTGTAATGTGTCCTACAATATTTATTTATTCCAGCCCTCAGTTGTGGAAAGCCTGCGTAAATGGACGTCGAAAGAGGCGCTAGGCGAGGTGACGGCCCTCCCGGACGCGTCGATGCGGATAGCAAGCTGCGTCACTTTGACGCCCGATGAGTTATCAGAATGTTCCGGAGAGGACGAACCCATCGACCACCGACTGCCCAGCCCCGATGAACAACTGCGAGTCATCGCTTCAAAGTAATTATTTCAAATTATAAATGCTATATTTGCCGTGGTGTTGCTGGCGTAAGAATAGTACCCCACCCTCTCTACCCGTGGTTGCCGTAAGAGTCGGCTGAGGGTGTAATCCTTAAGATGGGCAGCAGCGTCTTCCTTGAACAATCACACCTAACTACGTTCGCCAACCCGCCTGCGCCTGCCAGGCGTGGCGAGTATTGGCAAAAATTTACATATGCGAAGTTAACAATTGGCACCGATACTTCGAAAGATTTTACGACCTTATTATTAGTCAATTTATATAGCAATAAATTATTCTGTTCATTTGTGAAATATATTTGTTTTTGTAACGAAAAAAGTTGTTCCAAAATATGTACAAACTGATATATTTGTAGATTCCCACCGGAAGTGATAGCGATCGACACTTCAGGGAAGTACTTCGACCGGATGTGCAGCTCCCGGAAGTCTCTCCACATAGAGGGCGGTACCGGTGAGACGGACACGGTGAAACGACGGACCCGCACAAGGAAACCCCGGGGTAAAAGACGAAACACCATATCCGGCACTGATCAGAAAGAGCTTAGAGAGGCTATAGCTGGGTAAGCTTCTAGACTGCACTGTACCTATCACACAAAGGTTACATTATCTAATACCTCGACGCGATTCGCTCATGATTTGCGTAACTAAGTACAAAAAAAAACATACAATACAATGTTCATTTATCTATATCTCTCCATATGAACAAAAAAAAAACAATATATCACAACGTGTTGTGGTAGGTTTAAAAAGGTATACATTTTTGCAACTATATTAATGTTCCTGATTCGCTTATCATAACAGAATTGAGTTTATTTCACAGTAAACCATGAGCTTATTGCTTCCAAAGCTGTTTTTGTTTTAAACTTCTCACATTAATGTTATGTGTCTGTTCTAGATAATGTAATCTCTCGTCTCAATTAACTATTCGTTCATTTTAACCGTCAGCACAGTTTGTGTGGTTCCTACTTAAGAATTCAATTAAAAATTCTTCTGCACACATTTTTAACAACATCGATAATACCTCGTGCTTATGTGAATACATTATGTTTAACATTGAATGTCATTGTTTTTCTAAAACAACACCTAAGTGGGACAAGGAAAAACGAGGCAGTCAATATTTTGTGCACTTGAACACTAATAGTGCCATTGTTCATTAGCTTCATGATTAATTTACTTTGAAGAACTCCGCCGATACGAGACCAGGCGGTGTCCTTTAGAGATCTCTCGATAGATATGCCTCGAGCGTGTGACTAATGCTTTGCTTGGTTTGTTTTATCGTAGCGATACATCCAACGCTGTGGCCACTGAAGAAACTGAAGATAGCACTGTCATCAGGTCGCGATCTAGTGATATTCTTAAGAAAAGTCCTATCGACCCCGTCTCTAAGAAGGGTCACTTTAACAGCCTAAAACAATGGGGCAAGAATAGATTAAAACTAATAGGTCGATCCCCTAGTGCCAGTAGAGATAGTTTCAAAGATGTCACCAAAATTGAAAAGAAGGAATTGAAATCGCCAAGTCGGCCGGAGGAAACTCAAATCCAAGAAACCATAACTATGAGAAAGAAAAGACCAGGAGAGGAAGATAGAAGAACAAATCAAAGATGTGCATCCTATTCATCTTCGGAGAAAAGTATAGGTGTTCCAAGCACCATTCCACAGACGACAGCGACGATAAACAGCGGAGTCAAACTAAGAGGAACTTCCGTGCAAAGGAGAATGCGAAGATCAGGAATCGGTAGAGATGAGCCGCACTCTTCGAGCGGTAACTGGTCTGCGAGCTCGGAATCCGGTCGAACGAGCATAGGCTCTGAGATAACCACAACGACTGTACCTCCTAAAAGCACGACATCTGCAGCCACATCCAGTAACTCCTTAAATGGTCACCATGGACCGCCGAGTTCCATAATCAGCCGTAGGAAATTTCTTAACACTTCTGGTTCTGGCAGTGTTACAAGCGAAGGCACTCTCACCCCTGACATTATCCACGACTTACACGAAGATCTAGAGACGAGTTCGGAGTTCTCTTGCGATACCGAAGGATATTATACGTCGTTTCACATGGACTCTGGCTTAAAAACATTGAAGGAAGAGGAAATGATACCCAGCACGCCGTTGCATACAAGCACAGCTCTTTCGAGTTCTTCGAATAGCCAAACGTTGACCGCCGAGAATGAATACGAATTGTTTGGCAAAGGTTCAACGAGCACTACTACTAGTTCCGCCGGCACTGTTTGCACAACGTTGATGGCTGCTGGAAGTGATCGCTCTCTAGTAATAGGTCCCACAGTTCCCGAACGCAAGAGCTCATTGACGAAAATAAACAGGTGTAGAAGCAATAATACTCATAGCGCGAATGCTAGTTTAGATAGAAGTATAAATTCCTCTTTCGCAAAGTCTCCATTTAATAGCTTGAGGTATACCACTGGATATACATACCCAGATAAACGTGTACATAATCAATCAGCGCCAGAAATCAACGACACGCCTCCTGCTACGATCACGATTACGAGAAATGTTGGAAACCACAGAGAGATAACGGCGGTTGCAGAGATTCACACTGAAACCGAACTTGAAAGTGCAAAGAAAAGTACAGGAACGAGTTCACCTGATTCTGGGCATAACACTTCAAGCTCGCCTATTGAAGATTCTGTCTCCAGTGCACATGGAAAGAATAGTCTTTCTGAACAAGATTATTCGGAATCCTCAGACTTAGAGGGCACGGAGAGGATAGAGAGAATACGATATAAAACTACAATAAACAGTTCTAGAATACCGTCAATGTGTGTCATCACGCCTACTAATTCTGATGACGAAAGTGAAGCTAGTAAAGAATCAGACACACCTGGTAGACTAGCCTTCACGAAGTCTGTTGATAGCATAATAAATAGACCTAAGTTAGAATTACCTCATGAAGAAAAACCAAAAGAGATGAAATCGTCGGAAATCAAGCCAGTATGTAAGCCTTTAACACAAATGAATTTGAAATTACACCCCTTTAATAATTTGATGTGTAAACTCAAAGGTGTGCTTCCAAAGGCAACCAAAAAATCGCCACCAATTAAGGAACCTGAGATGGAACCACAGTTCTATGATCCCGGAGATTATGTAACAATTGCAGATGTCAAGAACAATAATCAGAAACAAAGTCTTCATAGAAATATTTATGGCAACAGTGATATTGTAGGGAAAAATTTACAAAAAGTATTATCAGGAAAACCTGAAACTGAATATGTTTCTCTAAATGAATTGCCAAACTGTCTAAACGATAGCAAAGATTATATAGAACATGGATTGATAGAGAAACCGTCGCCCGCTTTGGATGAAATCCACAGAAAAGGCGCCAAAGTAACGCTTGACTCGCAAGGACAAGTTATTTATTCCTCAGACACGTTGAAACGGCGAAAAGGAGCGCACACTACATTCGAACCCGGTCCTTTCGTTCAAGAAATACCCACGACTTCGTTGATACAACGAGAAACAGCAGACGTGGTTAAAATAACCGATGAAACTGATTTCCCATACGAACCACCTACGCCATTGAGTAAACCTACATCTCCACAGCTAGGGAAAATGATCATCAAAGCGCCCGTTGAGCCCGACGGGCCCGTTACTACAGAGTACATTGCTCTACCGTCTCCCAAACCCAACACTATCATAACTGCTACGCCGGTCACTGAAACACCCGTCGTGAGCACGCCACATACACCTATGACTAGTAAAAAGCCAGACCTACCGCGAGTAGTAGAAGTGATTACTAGAACAGGGGCTTATGTAAATATACATGATGCGGACGGTGTCAGCTTATCTCCGACGAAAGATGATATAGCAGGTAAGAACTTTTCCACAAAATCTATTACCACAAGTACATTTGATTACTCGCAGCTAGATACCGATCCGTCACAGTTAGATGATGTTATAACCCCGTTCATCCCCAACTTCCAAACTCCGATAATGTTACAAAACAAATGTAAACACGAATATAAAGCGGTAAATAAATACGCAGAAGTTCTGAAAATGTTTACAAATAGAAATAACGGTCAAATTAACGATGAAGTCCTCATTTCTCATGTCCCTAACGGTAATAATGATATTGCCGAAAAGTTGCTTCATACTAAAATAAAACGAAGCGATAGCTACAAGTTAGCTAATTCCCCGCTAATGCCCATCAAAAAGCTGTTAAAGCTAGAAAGTTTCGGAAATAATGCGAAAAAAGTAGACTCTTTAGAGATGATCCAGGCTGAAATCGCAGCCGATTTATTGCGCGATCAAATCAACTACCCGCCGAGTGTCTCCCCTAAGCTGGGTCATAAAATCGTTAACGATTTAGATAAATGTGAGTGCATGAACAATAACAGTTCTTATATTGATGAAAATTTCGAAACGAAATTATCTGCTTTAACTTTGAGTCCTTTTACTACACCTCTACCCAAAAGACATTCAGTTGCTATAGCTCCTGATTCTAGAGACACGTCACTGGACATTCTAACAGCCATTTTAGACTCTGACCCGGACGATATTTGCGTCCTGCACTCACCACCTTCATGCCCCCTTACTCCCAGTAAAGTGACTGTACCTACCGATAGCTCTAAACACAGAGCACGTATTCTATCTATTTCTGACACAGACCACGGCACTGAAATTTGGTAATCTTTACAATTTTAACCTTCAGTCTGTCATAAAGAACTCTGTAATATTTTCCCGGAAAAAATATTTATGTTAGAAATCTTTTATAGATTATTCTTACGATACACTTACTAAAAATGTTTATGAATGACTTAGATAAGTATTAGTTTTAATAAGTAAAGATAATTATTATAATCCGTCCATGTACTTGCCTGTACGTCTTCCCTAATATGTAATTCCTGTGATAAATAATGTTACATTATTACAATAAATTTAGTAGCAATTTTTATTTTTGTATCAGTATGTTTATATAGAGTAATATTTTTTTACGTGTGAACGCATGGAGTTTTCTCCGCAATGTGCACAGCTTACTATTTTGTGTATTTCTTATTCTAAGTGCATGGTGTGTTATTCTGTACAACGTTTTCAATTTTATGTGTTGTAAATAATATTATAAGATCATTTTGACTTCACGCACTTATTTCATTTACTTGTTTACCTTCAACACTCACCCTTCACTTCATTGTGGATTGCACTGCACTAAACTCTGAATTTAAAATCGTTATAATATCGCCATGTGTATCTAATGTCTCGCACAGTACATAATCAAGCTCTATATACCTACATTTACAGGGTTATTGGTACTAATACAACCTTTTAAGCACAACTATTGTGCAGACAAATTTTGCTCTATGACTTATCACTTGTTTTATAGGCAATATTATTAGCCGTCGTCAGAATGTTTGGAACGAAACGCTGATTTTCTCGTGAAATTAGAAAGTCAAGGTGCAAAAGTTGCTTATTATGTCCTACACAATTTGATCCCAACAAATTGTTATTTAATTTATTTATTTCTTTATTTTTTTTAAGTTAAATCTACGCTAAACTGTCAAATCAGCTGCCAACACCACAATAAAATTTACCAAGATGATTGTTTGTAATGTTGGCAGCGTTTTGACACCTCTGTTGATCTTATTAAAATAATAATCAAGTTAAATACTAATTAAAGTTACTAATAACCCTGTATAATAACTTTTATTAAGATTTTAAAAACCCACTTTAAGATTAATATCCAAATGCAATTGTTGAATATATGGTTAAAATTTTGTATGTAGTAGAACTTGATCAGTGCTTGTAACTATGAAAGAATTATACAATTTGGTATAATTATTACATACTCGTAGGTACTTCATATTGTAAATAATATTTTAAACCAATGGGATGAAATAACAAACTGAAATGTATGTAAGTCCAAACTATCCTTCACGAGTGAATAACATACCCAACTAATTTGTGAATAACTTTGATATTTCAAAAAGATAAGCTTTAACTTTCGTTTAACAAGTTTCAACTATTTTGTGTTTTATCGTAATAGGTATAAAGTTTCCTTTAATTTGCACTCATCTTACCATGGCTTTGCACAGTGATGGCAGCTTCAGTGACTTTTATCTAAAGTCCTTCAAAGGTAAAGTTTTGTGTTGCTTTTTGGCATGATGCATGACGGTTGAAGGTACTAATGGACAACATGGATAACTAATGATTTGTGAACTACTAAAACCTTGGTGGATGTGGCAACACTTAGGCGCACCTATAACCATAGACTTAAGGAATAAAATACCATGCACTTATTAGATGTAGCACTAATATTCAATATTGTGACGTTCAAAATACTAATTAACTGTTGATATTATGCAAAGTACCAGCGTGTATTTCTTTTATAATCTATCTTAAATGTGGTATTGTTGACGATATTTGTACAATGGATCAAATTTGTCTGTTTATGTAGTTTAGTTACCATATCAACCTATACCTAGTATGTTTTCGTAAATGTGGGATGGGTACAATTTTGTGTTTTGAGCTATAATATGTACTTATATGTAAATTTTTAATTTTACGTTATAATTTTGACATGATAATTGTATGTACTTATTTTATTAATTTGGAGCAGCTTGTAGGCTCACCATGTTAAGCTAAGCTTTGCCCCTTGTGTTTATGAGAATGCTTCCAATATTTTTAATAAACGCACAAGGAGGAACCAATAAAATAGCATAAATTTTCCAAAATATATATTTGCAAATATTTACGAACTTAATGTTAAATTTAACCTAATTTTATCTATCATTTCCAGACTATCGACATTCCAGTGCTGACAAACCCTGTCTGAACGCACCGCTAAAGCTAGGCCAGGAAAAGGGCTCCGCTGTCGATCTGAATACCATCCATCCCTCACTCCGCCGCCAAAACACCGCTCACCTTCGCGGTAAACATGGGATAGTTAATTACGACAACACTACAGATGTAATACAAAAAGAACAGCCTAAGTTTTGGACCCTCCCTAAAAGAACTTCCCCAGAACAAAACCCGCAACTTCCATCCGATCAAAGATATTTCAATTACCCACCTAGAACTGCTATTGTAGAATCTCATACCTTGCCACATCGACACGCCCAGCCGATAGAAGAATCGTTTAAAATATCACCAATCGATCCTCGTACTTCCGGATCTTTCAAGTCATCTACACCATCGAACAAAGAAAATGTACTCGATCTCAACACCAGATTGCTATCGCCAGTGAAATCGACGATGACCAACGAAGAACTCTATGCAGTTATTCATAAGAGTAAAAAGAAGCTCAATATAAAAGACACCCCTGAAAGAGCGGAATCGCCTGCCTTATCTACTATGAGCTTATCTCCAGTGAATTCAGAATCTTCACTCTACGTTAAAGGCTCGCAACGTTACCCTGAAACGGGATATTTAGGAGATCCTAGAAACAGGGTAAGTTGGTCACCATCCGAAAAGCACAGCTACTCCACTAACGCGCCTTCTTCTCCCTATTTAATACAAAAACAAGAAACCACATGCGCTGATAGATATGGCCCTGTACCGCAAACTTCAAGGCTCGATTTCAAAAAACTCTTATTACAACATAGCGTCAAACTGAACACACTCAATCCGCAGGCCAAATCCACCAAGCTTTCTGCGGTGGAACAGTTAAAAGTCTCGAAGGATAAGATTCAAAAGCCGCCGCCGCAGCAGACACAAACGAAGAGGTCACAAATTAACCTATTAGATTTAAGCGGTTCTCCTAAGACATACGCGCACAGAAAAGTTATAAAGCCCAATAATGTTCAAACCACATCGCCTGGAAGAACAGGTGCTCTAATAAAAGAACACAAAAATACTCCCAAGATTTTGCTCTCGCCAAAATCGCAATGGAGGTTCTCGAGCCCGAGATCTGACGTATTGTCGACTCCTATTCCCGAAGCCTACAATGAAGACGAAAATTCTAACAGTTCTGGAGAGAAACACGAAACGCCTCCGAACAACCCACCGTCCAACACAGTTCCTATCGTTACTAACCAACATTTTGGAGCGAGACGTAATTTGATTCCTATAACAGAGAAGACATTAGAAATGGAAAATGATTTTGCCGAAACTGCCCATCAAGGTATTTTTCCACTAAATACAGACTTTACAAAATCGCATGGGCTCTCAAGAACGGAGATATTGCAAGCAAAAAGAGCAGAATTTTTCAACACTTCTCCTGAAGCATCGCCTCCAAAGCTTACTTCTTTTAAAAGTCCGTCAGCTGCAGGTCAGTCTACGAACTCTCGGAGCAAACATTCGCCAGAAAGGAAAGGCGGCAAGATATCACCGTCTACTTTAGAAACAGCTTTATGATACATCTCTAAGAATAAATGAAAAGCTGGTGCTTGAAAGTGTTAACTTCCTCTAGTAGGTATATTACGTAATACATGGCAATGAATTTGATAGAAGCTTTAATCTAGTCTTTCTTGCTTGGCGTGCCATTTATAAAGGCACTTTCGTTCCAAAATACAGTGTGCAACTTTTTTTTACGTACTTACGTGTATAATATGAATTTACAGTAAGTATAGATTCGAGCTCATTCGTTCTTAATTCCATGCTCTCAGGGGCCAATTTTATTTTACGAGTATTATCCTGAAACTACTTTGTTTTATAATATACTTATAGTCTTAAGTATTTATTGAGTACATTAGTGTAAGTAGTGTTTTGAACTTTTTTAAAAGTTTTTAAGTTATTCGGATACAAATTTAATTAAAATGCGTTATAATAATTTCGTATCTACTTTTATTTTGTTTCCCCTTTGCATTTCCGTCAGTGATACGATGGAAACGTCTTTAGATTTTAAAAATCTGCAACCGACTACACTTGATGAGCTGGACGATACTTAAATCCTAGGGATTGAAATGCTGGTGGTAAAGCATAACTTAGCATATTTCAATAGAGTTAGTACAATAATGCAGCAAATAGCAACCATCATGAAATAATATGCGAAAGTGAGTGAGCGTCAGATAATTTTAATCCACAGTTTAGGCTCTACGAACATTCGGTGAAGTTTGGCATAACACTGTACGAAAATTAGTATTTCATCTTACTTCGCTTGACATTTGTGCGTTAACACCTGAGTGTTAATACCAAACGCAAGCAAATTGAATATTTAAAAAAAACGCGCAATTTTTTGTCTGGATCTTTTTCGCGGTGTAAAAGCAGATGTCGATGTTTGCAATAGGTACGAGGTAGATATATGAATTTATACTCTAAATTAGACACGGCACATAGGTTACTTTTTCACTCACGGCAAATCTAATAAATAAATGTCAAAGTTTGTGTACCTATCGTTAAGAGTCGATTACGACAAATTGCTATTAGGATACAATGGATACGAGGATACATCGAGAATTGGGCTTTCAGGCAACGAGATGGCTAATTTGCAAAATTGGCTGCTACCAGTTTGAAAATAAATTTTATCTACTTTTACAAATAAACTACGTACTCGCATGTCTTAATACAAAAAGTTCTGTTTTGATAGTTAAAAAAAAACTATAATGAACTTTCTAAATTAACTAGAATCTGGTAAAAAAAACTACGCAAAGCCAGGTGCATCAAGTGATGTGGTTGTTGGTTGGATCGGTTGGAATCTAGTTATTATCGCGCACATATTGATTACATTCCAGACAATTTCTTTTGAATGCTTTAATAGGTTTGCAACCTGAAAGCCCTATAGAATTACATAAGTTATAAACAAATTAGGGTTTAATGGATTTGGATGAAATTTAAAATTGAGATAGTAAACCGGAAACCGAGAAGCGTAACTATTTTGTTATACTATTTATCCTAAAATGTGGGAATCCCCAGAGAAAACAATACAAATAATCATATTTGAACTAAATATACTGCACAAAGGCCCTGACTTAGTTTCTCTTACTTGGTGGTGAACTCCTTGGCAGGAGGTCGCCTAGGTCGCCTAGGATACCACTGCAGTTCCAGATATTCTGCCGCCAAGCAGTAGAGTGTATATACATAACTGTTTTCAGGTTTGAAGGGTAGGTACTGCAGCTAGCGAAACTACAAGACTGTCGAGGCTAACCATTGAAAGTCTCAAAGTATTGAGCGACAAAGCAACGATGCCTTGGACTTCAATTTGTTATGCGTTATCTCTTACCATCATGAGAGCGTCACGTTCGTCTCATTATTACATTTAAACAAAATCTCGCTCAGACCAAAGAGTTCATACGTTCTGACACCGAAAAACCTATCTTATTATACATTTTTTCAAAGAGTTTATTGTTCAGTCTTCTGTCAACTTACCTGACGTACAAGTTTTGTACATCTTTCTACTTATTTACCTAAATAAAAGTTTTTATGAAAATATTTTCTTCAGAGAAATAAATCAACATAATGTGTCGCCCATGAAGTGCGATTTAAATATAAGCGAAGATTCTTCGATGAGCGCCAATATAGGTCGCTTCTCTCACAAGTTTAGAATTTTAGCTCTGGTCGTGAACACAGCAAATCTAATCAACGAAAGATCTACACCAACTTTAAGTATATCTCACGCCATATTAGCCCCAATTACTTTCACAACTACTTACATTTTCTTAGTAATTTTGGTCCTGGGAACGTGCCAACGAAGAAATGCTTCTGACTTCCTTCAAATTTACAGTCTGGTGTCGTGTTGTTCACTTCAGACTTCACTTTCCATACTGGTATTCGACGGGCTGAAAAATAGGAACAAACCAGTCACCGATAGAGACGTGGGTATCGTTCTGAATGCAGTGCTACCTATGTTAACTATAATGCTATTAGTTGCTGACCTTATAATAATTATGTTCTCCCAACGAGATGATATTACCATACCATCTCTAGAAATTTCACAGGCTGATTTGGGGAGATCTCAGACACAATCAGTCTCAGTTTTACCGAATCGGGAGGAAAAAGAGGATCGAGGAGTGCAGAAACCAGATACAACGAAACCAGCTACAGAAACTCGTACCCTGACGATAGAAGATCCAGAAACTGAAGCAAATGTGCCATCGACGAGATCAAGCTTAAAACGTCCGCCTAATTCTGATAAACAATGAAATATTGCCCTTGCTCTCACTTTAATAATCAAATAGGCACCTAAGAGTAGGTATCTAATATGGACGTGCATATTTTTGTATGTTCAGCGACGGCTACGGCAAAATAATGTTTTGAGTTCCGGCGCTCATTTTGCAATTTAGAAATGCACTCCCGTACGTTATTTTTCCTTTGGTCAAATGTGTAAGAGCAATTTTAGGGCAAGATCTGAATATAATAAATAAAATAACTATGTTTTGCAGAATCATATCATTATATTTAGTCGAAGTAAATCTTATTGTATTTTAACATAAGATACACATTCACGTTAATGTTGACCGAACTGCGTGATAGCAGAAATGGAATGCATACATATGATGTAGTGACAACGTACTATATAAATAATTCAGCATTTAAAAATTATCAAATGATTTTCAGCTGTTTTTAGAAGCTTTAGTACAATTATAACGTACTTATGTACTTTTGTATTATGAAAATAGTGAAGCAGTTTTTTTGGATTAATAGGTTAACCCTAATATTTATGCCCGGTCTAAATTATCAATAGCGTCGTTCTATTACATCCTAGCCCCGATAAACGTATCCTTCGCTGTTAAGACCGATCAGAAACTTAGGCATAACCTTGATTAAAAAGTTCTAAATTCATCATATTCTATATATTTACATTCCATTGACAACACAATATACATAGTTATGAAAAAATATATTTGTCGAGATATATTTATACTATACAACAGCCATTATATCATCACCGGTTACATCACAATTCATCCAATTTTGGGGCAATTAGTTCTTCATCACATGAAGAATGAAGAATATTTATTTAGCTAAGATTCACTATGGATAACAAGAACAGGAGTATCCCTCATATTTTATGGAGATGTGGCGCGTTGAACAATTATCCGTATATGAAGAGGCGCCGTGAAGAATGAGATACCTACGGAATTCGCGTCGGGGCCCGAGGCGTCATATGATATGGACATATATAAAAGAAAAACCTATAGTCAAACAAAGAACCTCCTTTCTTGAAGTCGGTTAAAAATAAGAAAGTACAGGAATAAATACTGTTGCGTAGTAATCTTTTAAAAACACACACGCACTGCAGCGTATATATGTCAGTTATTCCATGCGACGTGCAACACGCCGCGTCTCCATAAATGAGGTCTTAAATATTCGAGACTCTTTTAACAGTAAGCCTAACCTATAAAAAAAAAAAAAAAAAAGACATTGATTCCATACTTTCACTTACTTAGGGTACTGGTATAGGCACAACACAGAATTTTATTAAAATTACTTTTTAAACAGTAGCCATACCTCGAATACCATACAGCTGCAGTTTTTTTTTAAATGTAAAATGACATGTAACTTAAGATATACATCCAATGCAATAAAAATGTTTTCATATAAAAGGAGAAAATAATAAGTATAATTGAAATACGCAGCAGTTTCGAAAAGCAATTAACTATTCATGTCCCCTAAAACAAACATCATCAACTGCTATTATTATGCAAGTAAAAGGTCGCACACGTCCAATAAAAATAAACATTATTATGTAACAAAATAGTTCATTCTTTCAAAGTAAAGTAGCATTAAGAGTCCACAGAGTCATTTCATCAAAAAAAATTATTACAAATATTGTAAAAAAAAAAAATAACAAACAATATTTGCTTACAACATAAGATTTGCTTACTCTAACACAGTTTTAACCATATTTTACATCAATTTAGCAACATCAATTTAATTTTTCAATAGCTACAAGTTTCATAGCATTATGCTAATTTGTTTACTAGTGAGTTTCAGTGCAAATCAGGCACAATTAATTAATCTTATGTAATATATTTAGGGCCTTACTTAAAAGCCCCTTAAAATTGAACATATGTTAATTTTAAGCAGTGTTTTAAGTAAGGTTAAATGCTAACTAATGTAAAGACTCATTTGCATCCATTTGTCAGTTTTCCGTTTTCTATGACCGTTTTATCATCATTGAGACTAAGGGAGGATATTGACAAATCATCCTCTTCTTCTTCTTCTTCATCTTCTGAAAAATATAAGAATTTCATTTTTATCGGTTATCGGTTATTTATGGGGGATATGTGGTCTGTACCGACGTCCTGCTAGGAGAGTTTTATGCGATAGAATCTATCAGCCAACCCAAACCAACCGGGCTCCTAGAAGTATGTGAGCAAGCCCTGGGTCGCTGGCATAAATCGTCCATAAGCGGAACCTATGTTGAATTTCACTTTGTTTCGAAATTTGAAATCCGGAACTGATATTATATAACACATAGTGTTTTGTCACAACAATGGCAATACTAGCTGCGCCCCGCGGTTTTACCCTCGTGGTGATGGATGATGATGATGATGATGATGATGATGATGAAAAGTATCCTGTTTTATTCCAGGGCCTAAAGTATCTACATCCAAAATTTCATTCAGATCCGTTCAGGCGTTCTAGCGTGATCAAGTAACAAACATCCAAACTTTCACATTTATAATATTAGTGAAGTGACAAGGAACTGGTGACAAGGCAAAACACTTTTTTGATTCTATTTCATTTATTCGTCACAATACTAAAGTCAATACTGCATGGCTAGATATTAAAAATAACTTGAAAACGATCAAGGCTCATAACAAAAACGAATAATTAAATAAAACCCCAGAAAATACAAATGAACATTTTTTCAAGGCGCATTTTTTCGACTTACAGTGTTTTGCCTTTACAAGGTAGAGCTCACTTGATGTTAAGTGACAGTGTAGTCAAAAATGGTAAAGAACACCTAGCCTGGAATAGAACTGGCTCTCAAGGATGCAGAAATACACATTTACATACACTTGACATATATAATATTGATTATTTTTATTAAACGATTTGATTCCACGTTCATTGTGCGGACTGCTAGACAGTGGAATGCGCTGCCTGAGTGGTTGTTCCCCGATGGATATAATCTGGGTGTCTTCAAGTCGAGAGTGAATCGGTATCTTCTAGGTAAGCGTGTTCCATCTTAGACCGCATCATCACTTAAGACGCTCCTGGCCATTTAAACGTCGAACAAGAATCCACATTGTTCTATGACAAAGTATATTTTTTTACTGTGGGTAAAAATATATGTTATTTTTAAGCATATCTTTCATTTACTCAGACCATCTGATACATGAAATCATTAACTTCGCTCGATCGAAAAAAAATCCAAAGTTACCTCTATTTCAAAAAACAGAATCCACATACGACTAATTCTAGCTATTTAATTATTTTTTGATAATTCTTAAAATATTACGAAATAATGTAACATTTTTATTTATAAATAAAAATTATAAAAAGTTAAAATGGTAATTTTATATGAATTTTAATCACGAATTTATGGCATCACGGCGCGTTTTTCTTCGCTTCAGACCGCTCGCAGAGCTCTTCGACGTCGGACGTGCGCCAAACTATGTAGCGATCGCCGCCGCGACAAGGTTACGGAAAAAATGGCTAACAAAAGCGATCGTAGAAAAAGACTTTCAAGTCTTGCCATAAAAAAATCGTACCAAATGAGGCGCAAACGACGGTAAGTAAATAAAAATGTATCTAGGTAACTAGGCTGAATTGGTAGTAATAAAAATATTTTCACTAAAACCGACATTTCTTGCTATGCTCTCTGTAGTTAGATGTATGTATATGTAATACGCGTATAAATTAGTAGATAGGTATCTAATAATCAAATTAAAGTAAGTAAGTAGATGCTTTCAAATTAGTATTGTGTACTCATCATCATGATCAGTTCTAGCTCGTTACGTATATTTACGAAGTAATAGTATATAGGTAAACATATACCTACATACATTCTTATTGTATTTTTGCAAAAAGTTACAAGAAGTATGAAGCCTTCTTGACAACCCTGTTGGCTCATTGGGAGTATGTCTGCCTGAGCTGTAAGGCGTGGGTTCGATTCCCGCCAAGGACAAATGTTTGTTTGGTATAAACAAATGTTTGTTCTGTGCCTGGGTGTTCTGTATGAATTATAAGTATGTATTTACAACAAAAAAAACTAAGTGACGGTGTGGTCGAAGATGGTAAAGAACACCTAGCCTGGAATGGAACTGACTCTCAAGTGAGGCAGCCGGAACACACCGTTTTTACAGCCCTGTTGGCTCATTGGGAGTATGTCTGCCTGAGCTGTAAGGCGTGGGTTCGATTCCCGCCAAGGACAAATGTTTATTTGGTATAAACAAATGTTTGTTCTGTGTCTGGGTGTTCTGTATGAATTATAAGTATGTATTTACAACAAAAAAACTAAGTGACGGCGTGGTCGAAGATGGTAAAGAACACCTAGCCTGGAATCGAACTGACTCTCAAGTGAGGCAGCCGGAACACACCGTTATGACAGCCCTGTTGGCTCATTGGGAGTATGTCTGCCTGAGCTGTAGGGCGTGGGTTCGATTCCCGCCAAGGACAAATGTTTGTTTGGTATAAACAAATGTTTGTTCTGTGTCTGGGTGTTCTGTATGAATTATAAGTATGTATTTACAACAAAAAAAAAAACTAAGTGACGGTGTGGTCGAAGATGGTAAAGAACACCTAGCCTGGAATGGAACTGACTCTCAAGAGAGGCAGCCGGAACACACCGTTATGACAGCCCTGTTGGCTCAACGGGAGTATGTCTGCCTGAGCTGTAAGGCGTGGGTTCGATTCCCGCCAAGGACAAATGTTTGTTTGGTATAAACAAATGTTTGTTCTGTGTCTGGGTGTTCTGTATGAATTATAAGTATGTATTTACAACAAAAAAAACTAAGTGACGGTGTGGTCGAAGATGGTAAAGAACACCTAGCCTGGAATGGAATTGACTCTCAAGTGAGGCAGCCGGAACACACCGTTATGACAGCCCTGTTGGCTCATTGGGAGTATGTCTGCCTGAGCTGTAGGGCGTGGGTTCGATTCCCGCCAAGGACAAATGTTTGTTTGGTATAAACAAATGTTTGTTCTGTGTCTGGGTGTTCTGTATGAATTATAAGTATGTATTTACAACAAAAGAACTAAGTGACGGTGTGGTCGAAGATGGTAAAGAACACCTAGCCTGGAATGGAACTGGCTCTCAAGTGAGGCAACCGGAACACACCGTTATGACAGCCTTGTTGGCTCATTGGGAGTATGTCTGCTTGAGCTGTAGGGCGTGGGTTCGATTCCCGCCAAGGACAAATGTTTGTTTGGTATAAACAAATGTTTGTTCTGTGTCTGGGTGTTCTGTATGAATTATAAGTATGTATTTACAACAAAAAATCTAAGTGACGGTGTGGTCGAAGATGGAAAAGAACACCTAGCCTGGAATGGAACTGGCTCTCAAGTGAGGCAGCCGGAACACACCGTTATGACAGCCCTGTTGGCTCATTGGGAGTATGTCTGCCTGAGCTGTAGGGCGTGGGTTCGATTCCCGCCAAGGACAAATGTTTGTTTGGTATAAACAAATGTTTGTTCTGTGTCTGGGTGTTCTGTATGAATTATAAGTATGTATTTACAACAAAAGAACTAAGTGACGGTGTGGTCGAAGATGGTAAAGAACACCTAGCCTGGAATGGAACTGGCTCTCAAGTGAGGCAGCCGGAACACACCGTTATGACAGCCTTGTTGGCTCATTGGGAGTATGTCTGCCTGAGCTGTAGGGCGTGGGTTCGATTCCCGCCAAGGACAAATGTTTGTTTGGTATAAACAAATGTTTGTTCTGTGTCTGGGTGTTCTGTATGAATTATAAGTATGTATTTACAACAAAAAATCTAAGTGACGGTGTGGTCAAAGATGGAAAAGAACACCTAGCCTGGAATGGAACTGACTCTCAAGAGAGGCAGCCGGAACACACCGTTATGACAGCCCTGTTGGCTCAACGGGAGTATGTCTGCCTGAGCTGTAAGGCGTGGGTTCGATTCCCGCCAAGGACAAATGTTTGTTTGGTATAAACAAATGTTTGTTCTGTGTCTGGGTGTTCTGTATGAATTATAAGTATGAATTTACAACAAAAAAAACTAAGTGACGGTGTGGTCGAAGATGGTAAAGAACACCTAGCCTGGAATGGAATTGACTCTCAAGTGAGGCAGCCGGAACACACCGTTATGACAGCCCTGTTGGCTCATTGGGAGTATGTCTGCCTGAGCTGTAGGGCGTGGGTTCGATTCCCGCCAAGGACAAATGTTTGTTTGGTATAAACAAATGTTTGTTCTGTGTCTGGGTGTTCTGTATGAATTATAAGTATGTATTTACAACAAAAGAACTAAGTGACGGTGTGGTCGAAGATGGTAAAGAACACCTAGCCTGGAATGGAACTGGCTCTCAAGTGAGGCAGCCGGAACACACCGTTATGACAGCCTTGTTGGCTCATTGGGAGTATGTCTGCCTGAGCTGTAGGGCGTGGGTTCGATTCCCGCCAAGGACAAATGTTTGTTTGGTATAAACAAATGTTTGTTCTGTGTCTGGGTGTTCTGTATGAATTATAAGTATGTATTTACAACAAAAAATCTAAGTGACGGTGTGGTCGAAGATGGAAAAGAACACCTAGCCTGGAATGGAACTGGCTCTCAAGTGAGGCAGCCGGAACACACCGTTATGACAGCCCTGTTGGCTCATTGGGAGTATGTCTGCCTGAGCTGTAGGGCGTGGGTTCGATTCCCGCCAAGGACAAATGTTTGTTTGGTATAAACAAATGTTTGTTCTGTGTCTGGGTGTTCTGTATGAATTATAAGTATGTATTTACAACAAAAGAACTAAGTGACGGTGTGGTCGAAGATGGTAAAGAACACCTAGCCTGGAATGGAACTGGCTCTCAAGTGAGGCAGCCGGAACACACCGTTATGACAGCCCTGTTGGCTCATTGGGAGTATGTCTGCCTGAGCTGTAGGGCGTGGGTTCGATTCCCGCCAAGGACAAATGTTTGTTTGGTATAAACAAATGTTTGTTCTGTGTCTGGGTGTTCTGTATGAATTATAAGTATGTATTTACAACAAAAAATCTAAGTGACGGTGTGGTCGAAGATGGAAAAGAACACCTAGCCTGGAATGGAACTGGCTCTCAAGTGAGGCAGCCGGAACACACCGTTATGACAGCCCTGTTGGCTCATTGGGAGTATGTCTGCCTGAGCTGTAGGGCGTGGGTTCGATTCCCGCCAAGGACAAATGTTTGTTTGGTATAAAAAAATGTTTGTTCTGTGTCTGGGTGTTCTGTATGAATTATAAGTATGTATTTACAATAAAAGAACTAAGTGACGGTGTGGTCGAAGATGGTAAAGAACACCTAGCCTGGAATGGAACTGGCTCTCAAGTGAGGCAGCCGGAACACACCGTTATGACAGCCCTGTTGGCTCATTGGGAGTATGTCTGCCTGAGCTGTAGGGCGTGGGTTCGATTCCCGCCAAGGACAAATGTTTGTTTGGTATAAACAAATGTTTGTTCTGTGTCTGGGTGTTCTGTATGAATTATAAGTATGTATTTACAACAAAAAATCTAAGTGACGGTGTGGTCGAAGATGGAAAAGAACACCTAGCCTGGAATGGAACTGGCTCTCAAGTGAGGCAGCCGGAACACACCGTTATGACAGCCCTGTTGGCTCATTGGGAGTATGTCTGCCTGAGCTGTAGGGGCGTGGGTTCGATCGTACTTACATTTCCATGATATTTTTTTACTTTGTAAATATTTACCAAAAATTTTTGCTTCATGATGAATACAGGGTGTTCGGTATGAGATTATAGGGCGTCGTACTTACATTTCCATGATATATATTCTACTTTGTAAATATTTACCAAATTTTTTTGCTTCATAATAAATACAGGGTGAAGACAAGAAAAAGTACCAAATGAAATTGGAATTGACGATGCGTAAGTACCTAAGTTTGGTGGCCTTATTTCGTTTAGATTTGATTACGTCTGTCACCTAAACAGAACTTATGAATATATTTTTAATTCATAATAAATACAAGGTGTTCGGTATGATATTATAGGGCGTCGCACTTTAAATTTTCATATTTTTTTAAACCACGTTGTTCATCATCTCAGCCGTAGGACTTCCACTGCTGGACATAGGCCTCCCCCACTGACTTCCATAAAGACAGTTATAGTGACAGTTGGAAGCGGCTCGCATCCAGCGCGTTCCTGCGGTCTTTATGAGGTTGTCTGTCCACCTTGTGGGTGGACGTCCTACGCTGTGCTTGCCGGTCTGTGGTCTCCACTCCAGAACTATTAGCGTTATTATACAAACACTTCAACACTTCGATATACCGATAGTCAATATGGCATCGTTGGAGAGACTCAACCACCACCCATGTCTTGGTCGAATCAAAGGCTTTCTCATAGTCGACAAACGCTAAACATAGTGGCAAACTATACTCTTCGGTCTTCTGTATAATTTGCCGTAACGTGTGGATGTGGTCTATGGTACTGTAACCTTTTCGGAAACCGGCTTGTTCGGAAGGCTGAAAGTCATCGAACCTGCGACTGAGACGGTTCGTAATAACCCTTGAAAACAGCTTATAAACATGGCTCAGAAGCGAGATGGGTCTATGATTCTTCAATAAGGTATTGTCACCTTTTTTAAAGAACAGCACCTCCATGCCTCTGTTCCGTGCCTCTGGCGTTACTTCTTCGAGTACGATGGAATTAAAGACCGCATTGTTACGAAAAATGTTTCTGTTTGACAATCGTAAACGCTCAGCAAGTTGGTTGGATCCCGATTCAGCACCTAAACAATGCCCTAAACGAAAACTTCATACTGCACTGCAGACGATCTCCAAGTTGCAAGAGTTGGAAACTTTCCGTCCTCCGCCGTACTCACCAACCTTGCGCCTACAGACTTCTACTTTTTCCAGAATTTGGATAACTTTTTTGCGGGGAATAAATTAAATACCCGAGATGCAGTAAAAATGCCTTTGAAGAATTTGTTGCCTCCTGTCCAGCTGTTTTTTTAAGAGCATCAACAAACTCCTCAAGCTTTGGCAAAGATGCATCGATTGCATAGGTGATTACTTTGATTAGATAAATTTCATAATGACCTAATATATGTATGATCGCAATAACATTGTTATTGTTCTTTTGTTATGTTGATGATCGTTATGAATGTTTAGACATGTATAGTCTTTATGATCTAAATAAATTAATAACCGCGATAATCTAGTCGTATGATTAATTTTTAAATTATCAAGCTAATGTAAATTATAAACATACTCAATCAATAAAATTTACAAAAAAATAAAACAATAACATTTACTTTGTTGTATCTCATTGTACTTATTTGTTATTTTAATGACTTAATCACTCCTACGGGTGTAGGGGTGATTAAGTATATATTTATTTATATATATATATATGTATATGTAGACAACACTAACTTAACCCGCTCTCCCAAAAAGAAGCCAATATCTCAAACTAAGACATGGGCTAACTCTATTCTAAATGTCACCCATATCCGTCTAGTCGTTTAGACTTGAAGAAATAACAAGTGACTTTCTAATTTACAATGAAAGGACCGTCGTCTAATAGTAAGCCTTAAGCGAATCAAGTTATTGCAAATAGAAAGAACTGGAGGCTTTGGGGAGTCCACTATGTCATGGCTACATGCAAGAAAACGCTACGTTTATAAAGCGTATACAGTAAATATGAATCTAGAATAAGAAAATAATATGATACAATACAATACAATACAATACAACTTTATTATACACCAAACATTATAAAAATACATACAAAAATTTAAAAAAGAGAAAGAAAGTAACAAAACAAAAAATACATGATAGGACTAGAGTGGTATCAGAATGTCATTTTCTCCTATAAAATTTACCAGATAAGTACAATTTTACAATTTCTAGTTATATACTACTATTTTATACTACAGTTTCTAGTTTTTTAATCGTACCGGTAAATGTGTACATATAGGAGGCATTTTTTATATTTTAATATTGTAATAATTACTAAACTTACGTTATAGGTCTAACAAAAACATTATAGATCATCAAATAAGCTTTCAAACGATACCTCATTCGGCCAATTTGAGTAAATAGAACTCAAGATATGAATAAATATCTATAACTGTCAGCCACCGCGCCGTGTTTGTGACGTCACAGTGCTGCCAATCCCCACTTTCTCAAGTTACAACTAGCTTTTCAATGAACTAGACGCAACGACGAACACATCTATACCAGCCGTAGATATTTGGAAAAGATGAAAGAAGATTGAAGATTGCTTAAAATAGGTCGATTTCCTCCTGACTAAATATGGTGACAGAAAATTATTATTAAAATTAAGACGTGTGTCCGACGACGTCCTGTGTCCTAACTGGTATTTATCATAAAGCAAAAATATTATAAAAGTTATTTAATTTTCTGGGTGATTAAAAATTATGGTGACAAAATAATCATGAAGATTAAAGTATGGACGACGTCCCGTATCATAAGTAACACCCTGTATTTCTTAAAGTTATTTCTGGGTGACATGAAAATTATGATGACAGAAAATAATCACGAAAATGAAATGCACGATGTCCGGTATCATACCTGACACCCTGTATTTATTATGAAGCACAAATATTATCAAATATTATAATGTGCCGTGGTGGTGCCGGCGTAAGAATAGTACCTCACCCTTTCTACCCGGTTGCCGTAAGAGTAAGGGATGTGAATCCGGGCAGCAGCGTCTTCCTTGAACAATCACACCTAACCAAGGGAGGAGGCCTTTGTCCAGCAGTGGACGTCCTATGGCTGATGGCTGATGATGATGATGATGACGACGACGATGATGATGATGACGATGATGATGATGATGATGATGATGGTGATGATGATGATGATGATCATGATGACAAATATTATCAACTTACTGCGCTGCTCTGACCTTACTGACTGCCCTGTTGGTTCATTGGTAGTATGTCTGCTTCAAGAGCCGTAGGGCGTGGGTTCGATTCCCACTCAGGACAAACATTTTTTTTTATGGCTGACATGCTACGTTTTTGACCACAGCTCACCTGATGTTAAGTGACTGTGTGGTCGAAGATGGTAAAGCACACCTAGCCTGCAGTGGAACTGGCTCTCAAGTGAGGCTGCCGGAACACAACGTTAGATGCTTGGTGGCAGATTTTCAACTTGAGGGTGGTAGCTAGCCAGCCGAGTACTAGAAAGTACCCTACCACCACGCTATGGTTTCCTCACGATGTTTTCCTTCACCGGCAGCTCAAGCTCATTGTTGGGGTTTGAACCCACGCCCTTCGGCATACGAATCTACCGCGCTAACCACTGAACCATCATCGCTACAAATTTTGTACTATAATCAAAAATGTTTCTTCTGAGTGTTCGGTATATATTATAAGTACCTACTTATGTATTTACAAAAAAAAAACTGACTTCCATAGTACAAGCTTTGCTTAGTTTGGGGTCAGATGGCGCTGTGTGTAATGTCCTACAATTTTTTTTTATTTATTTGAACAATAAATTGAAAGACCCCCAGTTCTTTACAATAAGTAGGTAGATACGCATCGTCCAATTTCATTTGAGTTCGGCACTTTTTCTATAGACTTTCTGAAAACCAATAAATCATTGAAAGTGCATAGGTAGGTAGTTACATACATATATACCTATATACTATTACTTAGTGAGTATACGTAACGAGCCAAAACTGATCACTATAAGAATATTAAATAAATACAATGACAGTACGTGATCTGCTATTTTATCGATTTCCTAGAAATTGATGTACTGACTTGTTATCCACTACTCCAGTAACGTACACAGCGTGGCTGCCGCGCGAGACGTGCGCGCGGCGCGTCGCAAACAACTTCCGACTCGCGTAAATGAATACGTCGCGCTCCGAAAGAGTGGGCCGGAGGCAGCCTAAAATACCTAAAGCTCGCGGCTTGCCCCGCCTTAACATCAGGTGAGATGGTGGTCAAACGTAAGCCTATTTCTAATAAAAAAATTATAAAAAAAAAACAAGTTTTGATATTGAAATTTCTCATGTGAAAGAATAAGTTAATGCATTATACAATCTAGTCTATTTTAGATAAAGCCGTAGCTGAGGTAGAATACTCACCAGAACTAACGTCTGATTGATTCCTTGGACTGAGACGACATCCCTTACTTAGGTAGTTCTTCAGTTTACCCAGAGACGCCAATATGAGACTGAAACAAAAAACAATAGCCATAAATACAATTATTCATATTGAGTACATATTTGTATGATTTCGCTTATTACAAACGGCGTCGTCGGTCGGTTCGCACGCCGAAGGGTGTGAGTTCAAACCCCAACAATGAGCTCGAGTTGTCGGTGAAGGAAAACATCGTGAGGAATAGCATGGTGGTAGGGTACTTTCTAGTACTCGGCTGGCTAGCACCACCCTCAAGTAGAAAATCTATCGCCAAGCATCTAACGCTGTGTTCTGGTAGCCTCACTTGAGCGCCAGTTCCATTCCAGGCTAGATGTGATTACCATCTTCGACCACACCGTCACATAACATCAGGTGAGTTGTGGTCAAACACCTAGCCTGTCAGCCATAAAAAGAAAAAAAATCTAGATATGATCAATTAAATGCCCAGTATTGAGAGTTTATCTGTTAAATGCCTTGTAAACTTACCCTAGGAAGGGAGGGCTGGGTGAAAGTGGCCTTGAAAGGTACTCAGGATGGAACTGCACGGCCAGGTAGTAAGGGTGCGTCTCCACGAGCGCCACTTCCATGCGCATTTTGGAATCGTCCTTCCCCACAAAACGTAGTCCGGCCGCTTCCAGCCGCTCCACGTACTCTGGATTCACTTCGTACCGGTGCCTGTGACGCTCTTCTATCACGTCCTTCTTGTACAGTTGGGCTGTTGAAAATGATTGCCATATGAAAAAAAAACTTTTTAACCGACTTCAAAAAGGAGGAGGTTCTCAACTTGATTGTTTTTTTTTTAACAATTACATTGCTATTTATTTTAAACATATAAATAATCAGTAACATGTTTTCCATTCTTGGTTTCCTGGAAGAGATCGCTTTTAGCGATAAGGCCGCCACCTGTGGCACTTGCTCACAAGATTATTTTGTTCTCTGTACATTTTTCTATTTCTGGTCTGGCACAATATAGCAAGCGAAGTAGAGATGATATCGCAAAATGGCATGTACAATGTACATAGCAATCCTAATTTTAAGGTTTGAGGCATAGATAGTAATGTAAATCTAATTGAATCCTAATCGAAAATTTTAAGTATTTTCTATTACATTGATTGACAAAGCTTGTCTACATAATGTCGTAGGTGTATGCAGGGTTTCGCGGAATGGTGGTATGGCACGGAAAGGGACTTAATATACTCACCATTACGTACGACTTTTACTATCAGACCAATTTTTGAAACCTAAACTAGAAAAATATTAGGTACTCCATACGAAAATGTCATTTGCACGCAAAAAATAAAATAAAAATTTGGTATTACAAGTTTTCGCGAAAATCTGAATTTGCCCATATCTTTTTATCATGTTCACTCAGGACCTTGATTTATATACACCTAATAGGGACTATAGACCTCAGTATCTGGTATAAAGTTCAACTTACTAGATCCACCCGTTCCTGAGAAAATCGGTGGTAACACACAGACAGACCGACGGACAGAAGAGTGATCTTATAAGGGTTCCTTTTTTACCTTTTAAGGTACGGAACCCTAAAAAGGTAGTCGTTTTAGTTATTGCTAAAGACCTGTGAAAAATCTGGGAAACTCACTAACTATGCTAGGCTCCAGGAAAGTTTTCCTTGTCCCCAGCCGCATCGTGCCTCCGAGATTCCCCGGGTGATGTTCCGGCATGTCTATCACCAGCTTATCATCACAATTGGGTTCCACCTCGGTGCTGTTTGCACCTTTCAGGCCGAGCACGTTTCTCGCGAACTCTATAACGGATGCTTGTAGGCCGAGGCATATCCCAAGCATTGGTTTCTGTGTCTCACGGCACCATTGACACGCTTCAATCTTGCCTTCCATCCCACGCTGGCCGAACCCACCTGGTACTATGACTCCACTGAAAAAATCACAAGTTTTGTAAACACGAATACGTGTTATAATTACGATCTGATGAGGGGATCAAGCGAAACCCTCAATTTGTATTATTTATGAACTCTATATAATATTAAAAATGTTCAACTTAAATATATAACTAAATAATCACGTAACTGTGGTGTCTTTTTACATTTATAATAAATAATAATATGATGACTGAAATATTAGATTAAAATATCGGTCACTTTTATGCAAGTTTATATGGGACTACATACCCAATGACAACAATAATTGTCGTTTAAAAATCTCATGCCAATTTTGTAACTAAAAAAAAAAGTCAAACAACTTACTCGCCCTTACAAAGATCCTGCCAAGCTTTATGATAGCTGACTGGGTCGTCTATCTTCATCTGTCGTTCCAAATTAACGGCTTCTATGTACGTGAGGTTTAGTTTGCACCCGGTTGCAATACACGCGTGTTGCAAAGCCTTTGTAACACTCGCGTAGCTGTCTTCTAACTTCGTGTATTTCCCCACTAGAGCGATGTTCACTTCCTTGCGGAGATTGTCCACACGTTTTGCTAGATTACGCCATTTGCGCATGAATCTGTGTATATAATTTAGAATTTAGTATTAATAAAAAAAACCTCGAAATTATTACAAAACTTGTACAGAATATGAAGACAAGATCTGCCTGCTTTTTAACAACAATAAATACGAAGAAATCACCCAGACAACTTCAGTGAGGATAGTACGCATCTATGTAACACATACATGTACTTTGGGATCTGCTAATTTTAGTAATTAAAGACAACTTCAGTGTGAATACTAGGCATCCATACACATATGTACTTTGGGATCTGCTAATTTTAGTCATTAAAATTTGTAATCAAACTAGGTTAATGGATTTTACAACTCATATTAGCTTAGTTTCTTTCGAAATTTGATCTAATTTAATCGCATTTAATTCGATTTTTTTATCTTATTATAACATAGTTACATGTTACAAAATTTAATATAGTAAATGCTATTGTATCACTTTCATAATTTTATGACTTTCTATTGCACGGTAAGTTCCCAAGCCAAGGTGTATAAATAAAGTGTGATAGGCTTTTATTTTTTTTATGTTTGCAGGTTATGTGTTTGACCATAGCTCACATGGTAAACACACATATTCTGTAATAGAACTTGCCTTCCAGGCAGGTTGCCTAAACACTGTCAGGTACTTGGTGCTTGTTGGTAAACTTACTTTCCAGGTCTTGGAATGGATATATTCAGCTGGAGCCTCTCATTCAAATACTGTACGACACCTTGCGACTCCATCAGTAATGGTACATGGTAAACCGAGCTCAGATCATGAATGCAGATTACCTGTAAAATCATGCAAGTTTTTTTAAATGTAAATGTTCATTCGAATATTTACATTAGAAATAGTGGTAATTTATTCAAGAGTGTTGTACTTGCGACTTTTCATGTAGACTTATTTATATAGAATTTTCATAAAATACTTGAAGATATTGAGACAATTAACACTAGCAAATGCACAAAGCTGTGCAGAAATATATTCTTAATTAAATTTAAGTACTTGGCTTTATTTTGAATCACTCGAATAAAGATATTTTTCTAGTGATATGATACTGGATGTTTATAACAATTATGTTGAGAAATAAGCTCCATGTTTCTTTATGCATTTTGCCAGACAAGTATTATTTATTTTCAAGTGTCTCAAGATAAACCAAGTAAAATAGTTTTAAACACAGTCAGTTACAAAAAGAAAGTCACAGTCTAGTCCAGTCCATACCATAGTACAGAAATAATATATAACGTCTAAAAATATGTTACTTCACATCACATATCACTTGATCACAATCCAGCACTTCATGATTGAAATACTACTATTTTTAATAAATGAAAAATCCCAATTTTTTGAAAATAATACAAATCTGCAAAATCATTTTTTTATGCCCTCATGAGCTGTGTCATGAGTAGAGAGGGTAGTACACATAAGTACAATGAAACATTTTGTTAGCTCTCAAAAATAAAATTTTCTTCTTTGTTTCTTAAATCCAATATTATTAAATGTTCATTTTAAAAATATTAATACTAACTAATAGACCTACATGTGTAAACTGAGTTAAACTGTTATTACTTGTTCATGTCTCACAATTTTTTTATAGGATTTTTTGTTTTTGCTTCTAAGAGTTATGAGAATAAATCTGTGAACTCTATTGCTTTAAATATTCTAGAATAAAATGAAATATACTTACTTGTTCTGGACCGACATGACAGAAATTAGATATTTTCTCTTTTACTGTGTGGTCGATAGGCTTCTCAGAACGACATAATATAAGATCCGGTGATAGACCAAGACCTCTCAGCTCCCTTACTGATGACTGTGTAGGCTTAGTTTTGGGTTCTCCAGTTGATTTAGGCTACAAATTTTAATAGAAATTGCAAATAAGAGCTGAAATTTTGTGCTGTTCAGATATATGTATATTAACTTCTTACATTAAAGTACTAAGCTTTTTTTTCGAATCACTCAAATAAAGATATTTTTCCATTGATATGATACTGGATGTTTACAACAATTATGTTGAGAAATAAGCTTTTAATATTTTGTCACAGTATGATGCAAATATACCATATCTCGTAAATCATCATATTCCAGTTATCAAAGAATATCACTGTATTTTAAAATATTAATAAAAACTCACCATTGGAATCAGGGATACATGGGCACAACAGAAATTCTCTTTTTTAACTCTAAACTGGAATTGTCTAAATGCTTCAACAAAAGACATGCTCTCTATATCTCCAATAGTACCTCCCAGTTCTATGATGCATACTCTTGGAGGAGTGTTCTCTGCTGTTACTGGTATGTGAGCTACTCTTTGTACCCATTCTTGAATTGCATCTGTTATGTGAGGAATCACTGCAAAAAGTGAGAGATTTAGAATCCGATGAAATAAAGAAATAAAAGTACAACTGTAACTAATTCTGTCACATCTAATCACATCTAATAAACTTGTTAAGGATATTCACACATATTTTTATCTCAATTTCATTGTCAGACACTTTATATCAGCATAAAGGTGTCGCAATACCATAAATGCATGCAATTAACTCGGTCACGGATTATTATTTTTTTACATTAAGTGACATAAAACAATAGCATATTGCTGCAATAAAGTATTCAATATTGAGTAAAAAAGCTTACTATTGTTCTAATTACAGATATGTTGAAAAATTGCGAGTAATGGTGTTTTATGTCTTGTGAAAGGTCATACGGGTTACAAATTTACAAATATAATAATTAAGTAAATAATGCGCTTCACAAAATAACATTAGTTTACCTTGTACTGTCTTTCCTAGATAGTCACCACGTCTCTCCCTTTCTATAACTTGCTGATATATCTTGCCTGTAGTAATATTGTTGTCTCTATGGAGAGTAATATCCAAAAAGCGTTCGTAATTGCCAAGATCAAGGTCGACTTCGCCCCCGTCGTCTAATACGTAAACTTCACCTAGAAAAGAAAATATTAATAGAAACATGCATTGACAATTACACGCAACAGATGTAGGTTATCTATGAACACTAATTAGTTGATAGCCAAGTTATAAGAATAGTAGCTTACCGTGCTCGTAAGGAGAAAAAGTACCCGCATCTATATTAATGTAGGGGTCAATTTTAATCGAAGTAACATCTATGCCGCAGCTTTTTAGAATCGTGCCAAAGGAACTTGCAATCACACCTTTCCCCACACCGCTTATTACACCTCCAGTAACCAATATGTATTTCATGTCGGGCATTTTTAGCAATTGTAATGTAATAATTAAAACACTACACAGTATCGTTTTCTTTGAGTAATTCAGAAAACATTTGATTAAGAAATCAAGTTCCACCGAAATTTTCGCAGTTGCAAACGTCAATCGATGACACACACACGTGCTTAGTTTAAAACGGCCATAGAAAAAGTATGCTGAAGCGTGTGCACATGAAAGGGAAGATAGACTCAATCTCACGAAAGAAGTCCAGTGAAAGTTTTTTTTTAAATATTTAATATGTTTTACTAATAGTAAACTTATTGAAACTGATTTAAATATTTTGGCTTTCTATGTGGTAGTTGATTTTTAATACGTTTTCGAACTTTTCATAGCGATGAAGTCATAAAGTAGGCTAAAAAAAAATACATTAAACAAACAAATCTTATATCACAGCCTCATAAAAGCAATAGAACATAAATTTCTAAATAAAAGAATACCTTTCATATCTGTGATATAAATGAGTATAAGTGAACGTTTTTCATTTTAGAGAAATCACTTAATATGCTAATAATATTGAAAGCTACGTTACGTTTACTTAACCGAAATGTCTCCGAAACTAAATAAACACAAACATAATTATGTTGTCAATATGATAGTGATGATATCTAGTGGTAAAATTAATCAAAGCCTGGCGGATGACTTTGCTTTATAATATACTAGCGACTGGCCCCGGTTGCGCACGGGCTTACACGGGGCATTTGATCTATCTCAAAGGGATTAGGCAGTGTTTCCGACGAAAGCTCCCAGGTGGCTTGACTTTTTCCGACACTTCCAACAATTATCATCATATTTTAACCAGTTTACACAACTTGACAAATTATATACCTAAATCTTCCTTATGAATCACTCTAGCTATTCGTAAAACTTGCATGATAATCCGTTCAGTAGTTTTTAAGTTTATCGCGAACAGACAGACAAACGCACGGTGACTTTGTTTTATAATGTGTAGTGATAGTAATAATACATAACCAATATCCTATTCTGGATAACCAAGTCTATTTCTTACTCTGTTTATGAAAATGTCAATACAATCACCATTGCATACATTCCACAGAATAATACCATATTCAGACTATTATCGATTTCCTTTTTTTCTTAATTTTTGGCATTCCTTTTATTATGGATTCTAAATACTATTTTTTATATTCTCGAGTGCCACCAAATATAATCAATTAATTGATTTCCTTTGAAGGATGATTTTGATATTGTTTATAAAGATTCAAACCTATTTGTAGTGAGTCATGTATTTCGTGAAATACGTGATAATATCGAATCTTAGCACTGGAAAAATGCACTAGGTGGGATAAAAGATATTAATGACTACAAATATCAATATTCTATGCAGTGGTCTTTTAAAAATCTGTGAACCATTCGTTCTTTTGGACGTCAACTGATGCGATCGGTCGGTCTTGTTATTCTGATTTTTGTTTCGTGGTTATAATCCAGAAACAATCGGTTATCAGAGAATTTCCAATTTTTTATCAAAATGCCGAAGTATTATTGTGATTACTGTGATACATATTTGACTCACGATTCGCCTAGTGTACGAAAAACACATTGCACTGGAAGGAAACATAAAGACAACGTGAAATTTTACTATCAAAAATGGATGGAAGAGCAAGCTCAACACCTCATCGACGCTACTACAGCCGCTTTTAAAGCTGGTAAAATAGCACAGAATCCATTCGGAAATAAAGGGGCAGCTATTCCTCCACCTTGGGATCCTTCTGTTATGGGGCCTGGTGGTCCTAGGCAACCGGTTCCTGCCCCGGGCGGGCCTCCGGGGATGCTGCCTCCGCCATCGATGGGTCCTGGAGGACCTATGGCACCGCCCATGATGATGGGACCGCACGGTCCTATGCCACCAATGATGGGAATGAGACCACCTATGATGGGACCTCTCATGGGTCCAATGGGCCCAATGGGACCCATGGGTCAAATGAGACCACCGCTAATGAATGGACCTATGAACAAATAATAATGTGAGCCTGAGTGATATTAAACTGTAATTATAATAAGTGTATTGTGGTTTTGTCACATTAGGAATAGTCCGAACTATGATATTTAATCCTAGTACTACAAATCAGGGTAGATATCTACCCCAGTTAAACTTTGAACTTTTTATTCTAAGTTAGTCGGTGATACTGTCTTCTGAAGACTCGATAACAACATAATTAAACCTTGATTAAATTTAATTTGCTGTTTACCATTTTCTTTGGCATGAAAAAACGAAAATATTCATGTACTTTTAAGTCAGATTACTGCTTTCAGTACAATTTTACAAGTGAGCAAGAATCCCGTGGGGTAAATATTTACCACGGTTTGTAGTTTACAGGTAAAAAAATGGGTTTGTAGTTCTAGGGTTAGATTTGCAATTATTGATTGTAAGGAAAGAGATGGTAAATATGAAAGATAGTAAAAGAAATAAAGATGAAATAACCTACATACATTATCATATACATGTAAAGGTAAACTTAATTTCTGCATCTTTCTCTTGGATTATAATTAATCCTTAATCTGGGCACCTCTATAGAATATCTTTGTCATTTTGTTACATCAATGAGATCTGTAACGTCAATAACAAATTACATTTCTATTACATAGGTTATAAGAAAGCCCTGTTAGCTTATTCGGTAAACAGTTCTGCTTGGAGAGCTGAAGGGTGTGGGTTCGATTCCCACTCAGAACTAACATTTGTGTGACTAATATGAATGTTTGTTCTGGGTCTGGGTGTTCTGTATGTATTTGCAAAAAAAAAAGTATTTAAATATTCTATCAGCTCTCTGGTTCCCATAGTACAAGCTTTGCTTAGTTTAGGGGCAAGATAGTGCTGTGCTGTGTGAAAAATGTTCTCCAATATTTTACTTTCCTATTGTGACTAAAACTAACTAGGTTATTGCAGAATAATGTTTTAATCTTAAGATAATGTTTAAGATTGGAAATAAATTAATATTACGAACAAACCTTATTTTATTGTCACCATTATCATAGGAATTATATTTTCCAAGATTTCATTGTTCTACCCATAGGGTTATGCTGATTCCATTGCTGAACTTTCATTGACCTATGCTATGTGTACATTATTTATCTTGTGTTGATAGCCAAAGCTGACTGAAATTTTACCGATTTTCTAAAAGAAGTTTCCCAGTGCTGGAAATGTTTTTTATGGCATAACGGTTTAGCAATATTCACATAGAAAAATCATTGTACCCAAACGCCAATGAAAACAGGTTGTGTTTTTGCAATAAAGCCTTGTGCAGTTTAAAATTGCAGAAAATTTCGAAAATCAAAGAATCAAGTCTTTTAATGACATGAAAATGTAAAATCATAATTATTTATAGTAAGTGATTTAAATTTATTATTGTGACTAAAACTATTTGATAGCATTATAATACATATGCATTTTTTGTAGTGATGATAGCTCAGTGTTTAGCGCGGTAGGTTCACATGCCAAAGGGAGTGGGTTCAAATCCCAACAATGAGCTTGAGCTGCCGTTGAAAGAAAACACTGTGAGGAAACCATAGTATGGTGGTAGGGTATTTTCTAGTACTCGGCTGGCTAGCTACTACCCTAAGTTGAAATTCTGCCTCCAAGCATCTAATGGTGTTCTCCAGCAGCCTCACTTGAGAGTCAGTACCATTCCAGGCTAGGTGTGCTTTACCATCTTCGACCACACCGTCACTTAACATCAGGTGAGCTGTGGTCAAACGCCTAGGCTGTCAACCATCTCAATTTAAAAAAAGGGAAATTTGAAAAAGTCGTAAAGATAATACTGGCAGAATGCATTGTAATTGTACGAATACGATATACACAAAAGGAAGAGAGGACTGGGATTTTTGTTTGACATTTAAAATTAATCTAGGAAGAAGCAGTACCTACTACAATCTATGTAATTAATAGATACTAACTACGTCACGGCTGTTAAAGTTTCTAACAAAAATACATAAATTTGGCATTGATATATTAAAAAACCCAATATATCAATGGCCCTAGGCAGCAGTAATTTGTATTATAGGGCTACTTTAGCACATGACATTTAGCGCTTATCTCTATTTTAACTACGTTGCCCAATGCCCACAGCTAGGGTTACAAACAATGCACACAACGTTGCTACCGAAAACGTCCCGTTACAGACGGCGGCAAGAAAACGTACTAAAACGTAACAAGTAAGGAAAGGGGGGGTAATGCGCATGAAATTACCCACATATTGTAATATTTTTTGGTGGTTTTTAGGTCGGATTTTCTAAAATACATAAGAAGTTTTATTAATAATCGAATAGCGACGAATGGGAATATGACATCAAATTCTAATACGCTGACTGACAAAAGCAAAAAAAAATATCTGTTATATTCTAAAGTTGCAACCGAATAATGTTAAAGTACGGCACATGTCTATCTGAATACGTAGTATCATTCAAGTCCTTCATGTTATATGTTTCTGTGTTATCTGTGACTCTATTCATATCTGTCTACACTAGTTTTTGATCTGAGGTCTACACTCTACCATCAAAATACGTTTTTTTGCGCTGCGGAGTGATTGCGAAATAAATCCATAAGCGTTCGATTTTATTAATATTGTTGTACTAATAGAAATACGGAAACTTTACGTAATGCGTACAAAATTATAATTGATTTAAAATCTGTTTGAACCGAAGTAAGTTGATAACTTCGTATAAATTTAAAGCAATAACATGTCATGAGTTGTGAAGGTGGAAATGTAATACATTGAAAGTTACAAGTATAATCCTTCATCATGGTGTTCGAGTCTATTGTGGTGGACGTCTTGAACAGGTTCCTTGGCGATTACGTGGAGAACCTGAACAGGTCTCAGTTAAAACTCGGGATATGGGGCGGTAAGTTTTTCAGCCGCGGCATGATGTCATACTTTTTGTGCCGCATTTATTGAATCTTACTGCGGGTAATACGTCTTGAACTTTGATATTCCAGGTGATGTTGTTTTGGAGAACTTGATTTTGAAACAAAATGCCCTTGAAGAGCTCAATATTCCTGTTCAGACAGTTTATGGACACTTAGGTAAGTACTGTTGCAGTAACTTTGAAATGGTCTGATAGTCTTTAAAAGTTCAAAACAAACATGCTAGTGTATGTTAGAGCAGATTTTAAAAGCTGTATTGAAAATAGTTTAAGTGAAATAAGTTCTGATATTATAGAAGTTTTATAATATTCTGGGAGTGTGCCATGCTACTACAATAACCGCTTAGTATTATATGATTGCTTAAGTTATCTGAGCTATACATAACATTAAATGATCTAATGATTAGTCAGAAAGCTTGAAGTTTTAAAAGAGAATAATACAAATTGATTTATTTACTTACATGTGGTACATTAAACCTTTTGAATAATATGTATTAGGGCTTCAAATAATATGAGTGGACCCTGCACTAGAAGAAACTTGTCAGAGGCCAAGTTGATATACTAACTAAAATTATATAGTATAACAAAGTACTATAGTGCAGTAGATAACAGAATTTAATTACATGCATTACTGGTAACTGAAAAATTAAGTATAACATGAAGGTGATAGTGTAATAATGTAATAAAGAACATGTTACATGCTCTGGGAGGAGTGTATATGATTCAATAGCATTAGTTAAGTGACAATTTATCATAAGTCCTTGGTTTCTTTATAGGTAAGGGAATGTAAATACTTAAAAAACAAATTTAAAAGAAAATGCATATTAAATGCTAGTATGTTTGTCCATGCTCATGCTTTTTGATGATACATTTTATATCACTTTGTCACACTTTGTCTTTGTTAAAAATGTAAGGATAAAGTTTGTTAATATGATGTCTGCCTATTTTACACCGTCCTGAACCTTTTTTATTCTTGATAGGCTAGATTGTTACCACAACTAAGTTCTTTTTAATGTGACAATGTAATCAAAGATGGGAATCTACCTGACATGAAAACTAACTGGATAGTGATTACAGACTGATGAGTGAGATGTTGGTAATCATAATTCATCAGGTTCATATCCTTACCTTATGTGGTACCAAGATAATTTTATCTCATTGTGTGCCAAATAGAGACATAATACATTCAATAGTACACATAAAGTAGTACATAAATAATTAAGGTTGTTTCATACTATCTTGGAGCTTTTGGAATTTTGTCATATTGTAATGTTAAAGACTATGTTTACTATTACTCATTACAATACAATGCTTTATTAATAACTCCACAGTTACTTGTCAAACAATTGAATTATATTTCAATTATAATGTTGATGAGAATCTACCTACTCTATTTAGCACCTGAAGTGGTAGTGTTTCTACAACATAGTAGCTACTCGGGGGAAAAGCTTAGTACTTTAAGTCCATCCTTCCCATGCAAACTACTAAATCAGTCAAATTAGTCATAATTATAAAAAGTATTTAACAGATGGTTAGAAAGTAATTAACTCAATACATAATAGACAGTGAACTCATAACACTTTTACGGTGAAGGAAAGCATCATGAAGAAATTTAATGATAAATGAGTATCCACTGACTGGTTCGGTTCAGTATTATGAGATATCATTTGAGGGTAGACCTGTGTGTAGCAGCAGTAGGATGTTAAAGGCAGAAGCAATAAGAATAACAGTTATGTACTTATTATTGGATTTATAATCAAAAAGTTATGATTGTGCATATACATAACTTACAAATCTAGTTTGTTATAATATGAGTATCTCAATTTCTAGAATAATGACCCTACCTTGAGTTTGCCTTATTACCCAAGGCTGTAACAGTACTTAGCATGCAATCCAGACAGTGGCTATAATTATTGTTACTAAAACTCAGGCTGGGTGACATCATGCCCTCAAATCATACTGGCTGATTGTATTAGTGTTTTTGTGATTCACACATACACAGATACAAGGTCGGAACTGCGACCTTCTAAAAGTAACTAAATAACTGAACCAATTTTTATTTTCTAATCATGGCTATATACATCTTTAGTTTTTTTGTTTCTTGAGTGTTTTCCATAAGTTCATGCTCATGCTCATGCTCACACATGGCTGATTGAATAATGGAATACATTTTCAAATATCTTTTCTAATGCTTGTCCATTTCATAATATAAGGTTCAAAATGTTATAATAGCATCATCGGTTTAGACCATCCATTGTCTGCCAATCTAAGTAAAGAATTTTATTTATTATAGAAGTACATAAGTCAAAGAAAATATGATAGAAATATTTTGTTTGCTTTGTTCTCTTATCTCTCATTGAATTTATTGGCATTTTATAATAGCAGTGTTTGCAGTTGCAGACTGATAAGCTAACACAAACTGTTATCAATCATGATAAATGGATCAGGCTCTCCATGGTGTTTTCATAAAACAAAATAAAAAAATTATGTTGTGGTTTTAAATTTAAGACACTTATTTTAGCACTACATTGCAATCATTTATTTTGTTCAATTATATGTTAAACAATTGAAATATAGTGGTTATCTTTTACTAAGCCAAAGTTAGTAGTGGCACAGAATAAATAAAGTAAATAGTCTAGTCCCAAACTAAGCAAAGCAATGGGCACCAAATAATTTATAAAATACTTTTACACTTATACATAAATATATTTTTATAAGACATTTAGAACACCTATACAGGACGAACACTTGTGTTCTTCATATAAATGTTTTGTTTGTTTGCTTGGATTCGAATCAACCCCATTATTTTTAGGTTGAGAAGCATAGCTACATAAAGTAACATAGCAGTCAACAAATAAGTCTAATAAACTTAGTTAAAATTTATGCAAGACTATTTTCAAATTGCTTGTGCAAGATTCATAAAGGTGCTGGTTTTGTCATATCTATGATAATTAAAAATATTTCATATAAAAAATGTGATTTACTTAATACAAGTTAAGTATAAGTGTCTGGAAGAGATTATTGTAAGCGAAAATACTTAAACAATTATAAAGATATAATTTGTTACTCTCTGAAATATTAGCAGATATGATGTAGCTCCACAATTTTCGTGCTAAGGAAAACTGCTTATGGGACTTACTGTTTAGCTTGTAGTGTACTTGTTTAGAAACTAACCAAATACACCAGTGCTAATTGGCCACAAAAGAAACAATACTTACAATTAGCATATCTAGTCTTATGAATACTAACAGTGTGGGTTAAGCTTATTTTATAGATCATGTTTCTATGCCTGTTATAATGTCTACTGAGAAAAGAATGATATGTTCTTACTTGTGTATTCATTTTCCTAGATAAATGAATACACAAGTTTATGGATCCTTTTTGTTTATTTTTCAGGTAAACTCGTACTTAAGATACCATGGAAGAACCTGTATGGCGCTTCAGTGGAGGCTACAATAGAGCGGTTGTTTCTGATTGTAAACCCATCCGCTGAAGTCAAGTATGACGCGGAGAAAGAAGAAAAAATGGCATTGGCCGCCAAACAGGCCGAATTAGCAAGGGTTGAAGAAGCTAAGAAACGGGAGGCACAAAAAGGTAAGAAAATGATCTAATATTTTTAGGAGGTAAACAGAAACAATTATATGACTACTGACCTAACATAATTTATCCTCTTAATAAATGACCTTGACTGAGTGACTATAAATAAATGTTTGTGTCATTAAAATCAACAGGATAAGTGATAATATTTGCAGATTACGGGTATTATATATTTTATTAGGCCACAAAACTGGGTAAACATTATAAAACAACAAAACGACATACATCTATCAAATCTAATACCTTTAAACGAGCAATATATATGTATATATAATAGGAAACTCGGAAACGACTCCAACGACTCCAACGATTTTCATGAAATTTTGTATGCAAAGGGTTTCGGGGGCGATAAATCGATCTAGCTAGGTTTCATTGTTAGAAAACGTAATTTTATCAGTGTTTTCAGGCGAGCAAAGCTCGGTCATCCAGGTACTACACAATAAAAACCACTGAGCACATTTACCCTTCTTAACACAGCACATTTACCCTTCTTAACACAGCACATTTACCCTTCTTAACACAGCACATTTACCCTTCTTAACACAGCACATTTACCCTTCTTAGCACAGCACATTTACCCTTCTTAACATGTTCTAACATACATAAGAAACTAATCATATGTATATATACATCATAACCCTTTATAACAATTCAAACAATACCAGTGTGTATCAATGGAAAACATTATCAGCTTCACCAAACAAAACAATAATTTTAATCAGGTATGTTTATCAAAGTTGTAAATAAAGTCTTAATTATTTTATTGTGATTAAGTAAAAAAATATAACATTAAATATTCATGACTTTAAGAACATAATGTCAAGGCTTTACAACATTAGTAACTCATTATTCACACTACACATTCTCTAAAGAATAATGGTGGTTGATCACATGCCTGTCAAATTTAGTAAATGTGTTTGGCAAGGAATAAATAATGGTACATATTAATCAACAACCAATACAATTATTACTTTAAATAACTTTCCTAGCACATAATTTAGTTGATGTCATGGTATATTTGCTACACAAAATAATTGTGCCTCACTGCCCAAGAGTAAGAAACAGGTTTTGGAAATAAATGTAAGAACAGCCCCTGCAGAGCTCTTTTTTGCGATATCTTAGGCTCTAACGACAAAGCTACGCGACTTCGAATCTTATTGCGCTGGTGTTCAATATGTGGTCTGATAGCTATTTTCCGAGTGTCTAATTAGAATAAGATTATTTTTATTCTAATAGGAATCACAACATGTTACTCAGATTATGGAGGCAGATTTCGTTAATTAAAAGTCAGATCAACTAAACATTGTTTTGTTTTTAATGATTGAATGGAACAGTCTTGGTGTTTCACAACAGTTCATCTTATCTTAAGTGATGGTGTGGTCGGAGGTGGTAAACATAAATCCTGGAATGAAACTAACTTTCAAGTGAAGCTGCCAGAAGACACCGTTGTTACCTACTGATATTTTCCTTCACGTCATGACGTCACGTTGGCGAGAAGTTGACAGATCATTTTAAGAATTAATTAATTTAAAGTAACGTTTTTCAGTAAGGTCCAAAGAGTGTAGCTAATTTAATTATCAAAATATCAAAACCAATTTGAACTATGGAGTAACAAATTCATAAGTGGCAGGGACGAGTTTTCTACCATATAAAAAAATTACCTAACAGCCAAGTAAATATTTCACACATTTAAGTAACATTCTACATAAGTATTTTAAATAAAATTTTACTCTACTACAATTAACTTTAAAACTATTTTTTCTTAATCATTTTAGATGAAAACAAGTTGGACGAGACTTTTGTTGAGAAGCTCGTCACTCAAATAATCAAGAACGTCCAGCTGAAAATATCAGACATTCACATACGATATGAAGACAGCATAACAAACCCCAAGGCGCCATTTTCTTTTGGGATCACCTTACACAACTTATCCGTCCACACGACAGACGAGAATTGGAAAAACACTGTCATACAAGAAGCTGTTACGAAAATTTTCAAGGTAAAGTAAAAGTTAATTATAAATAAGTACCTGCAAGTATCTCTCCAGAAGCGAAAATCGGATCTCGGTCATACTGTTACACTGTGGTATGTTACATAAATGAAACAAACAAATATGGTTATTGTAATTGAAATATCTTATAATGATTGCAGTGAAGAAGTCTAAATTTCTCAGTTCGAGATAGCATATAGTATGATGTTGGATTTTTCTCGTAACATAACTACTCGGTTATTACACGAAATTCTGACATCCTGACACGACAGAGTGTCAGATTGCTGGCGATGGCTGGAAGTAATAAGCCAAGGATCAGGCTGAGTGGCGTCTTGGGAGAAGCCTGTGTTTTAGCAGTGGGTTACGATAGGTTGACGATGATTAAGATTATTCACCACTTAGATTTTTAAGTAAAAGGTTTTGGTAGGTTTGTTCTGAGATTTTTATAAATACTAGGTTGGTGGGTTTGTTCTGAAATATTTATGAATACTATGTCGAGATTGGCTGTGTAATCATGTCAAATGTTAAGGAGGCAATTGAGTTTCTGAGATCTACTTGAGCCCAATTGAGAAGACTTTCTGTTCTTACTAGTTTTAATTTTTATATTATTATTCAATAACTAGAAGACTCTGCTTTTTAAAGCAGTTTTTACTTAAGTAAAAATAAACGATAAAAGGTTTATTAAAATGTGACTGACTAATAAAATAAAAATTAAATAACCATTTAATATATTTATTTTACTACATTTCACAATATCCTTGCAGGGTTTCCCCAATACGATGAATATAAATATTGTAATATTTTATTTTTTATAGATTCTCAGCCTTGAAGGTCTAGCAATATACTGGAATCCAGCCACAGAGATGTATTCAAAAACTGATGCAGCATCAATCAAATCCAGATTAGAAGGCGAAATCGCAACTAAATCATTTAAGCCTTCGTTTTATCAATATGGTAAGTAATATTTGTAACAGGCTATACATTTTTGTGGTGGTTTTGCCGTGGTGGTGCCGGCGTAAGAATAGTACCCCACCCTCTTTACCCGTGGTTGCCGTAAGAGTCGGCTAAGGGATGTAATCCGGAAGATGGGCAGCAGCGTCTTCCTTGAACAATCACACCTAACTGCGCCAACCCGCCTGCCAAGCGTGGCGAGTATTGGCAAAACCCTCCAAGGAGGAGGCCTATGGCTGATGATGTGATACATTTTTGTAACCACAGAGTAGCTATGGGTGCAAAAAGTAGTATAGTAATATTTACACATCTCTGACGAATGTTATTCTGTATTACTTTATTTTAAGGTAAGTAGACTCGAAAGGATGTGACTTTTAAAATTGTTTTTGACTCGAGTCTCATGTTGCAATATATTTATATCATCTGTATGTATTGACATCGCTACGTTAGCGTATAGTGCCTGCTATTGCTTGTATTGTTAAACAACTTTAGTGTTTATAGGGTTGCAATAATTTGTATTTGCATCGTAGGACGTCCACCCACAAGGTGGACAGACGATCTCATAAGGACCGCAGGAACGCGCTGGATGCGAGCTTCTAACCGGTCTTTATGGAAGTGGGAGGCCTATGTCCAGCAGTGGACGTCCTACGGCTGAGTTGATGATGATGATAATGAAGAATTTGTTTACAAATTCTTGTTATACTTGGTGCCAGATCTTAGCTGGAGGTTGTCTAAATAGTTACCACCATAGTACTAGATATTCTGCCACCATGAAGTAGTGTAAGCATCCCGATCGAAGGGCACTGCGAAGCGGTATGACAAGGCTACTGAGACTATCCATTGATTTTCTCAAAGTAAAGCCACTATTGTACCGATGTTGTTTTATTACTTAATGTTCTGGGCACCATTGGAATGATCATGGTTCAATACTTACAATTAGGATAGTGTTTTGTTCATCTAATTACATTTACCTAAATAATTATTTATATAAATGAATATTTCTTTCAGCACTTGGACCCATAAATGCAACAGCAAAATTAAAATTGAACCCTAAACCTGAAGGCGACACACCAAAGTTCAGTATACCCAAAGTGATACTATCGCTTCACATGGAGGAGCTGTCAGTGAGCCTAAATAAAGATCAGTATCAGGACATGATGCTGCTGGCTGACTCCATGGATAGAATGAACAAACAAGCTCCCTACAGGTAGATTAGTTCTCTACTTTTAATGCAGGTCTAGTACACAATGAGGACCAATTGCCTTTCCTCATCGCGCACATGCAATAAACTTAAAATATGGATCTTAGTTTCATGAGATAAAAAAAGAGTGAATACTTTTTTATTATGGCTTTGTTTTATTGTTTATCGGGCAAAGAAGATTGTCAAGTCGCATTGACAGTGTCTAGCAAGTCTAACTCATACTTAAAGCGTGTCCCAAAAAAGTGGCAGACTTGACACGAGGGTTTTGAGAAGTTTTTGAGGAAAAAAAAAACACGAAAAGACATTGTATTTTTTCATTCTTCTATGCTATATTAAACAAAGTTTGAAAATACTACAGTGTTAGTTGCTATTTGTTTGGCACTAGTCAAACAAATTATAATCAATATATGTAGCTTTCAGCGACCCAAAGTATCACAAATTGAATGCAATTGTTTCTTGTCATAAATTCTATGTTGCATGTTAATATAATTATTGAATTCGCAGAAAATACCGTCCAGATTTGCAAGTTTATCGCGGACACTACAAACAATGGTGGCGATTCGCGTACCAGTGCATATTAGAGGAAGAAGTGAGACGTCGCCGCAGAAACTGGCAATGGACTCACATGTTAGCCCACCGAACTCTATGCAAAGACTATGCTGATGCATATCAGTGCAAGCTGAGTTACAAGGGAAAAGTGTCCGGGGAACAAAAAATGGTGCTAGACAAGGCTGAGAAGTCCCTTGATCTGTTGAACTTAGTTGTTATTAGGCAGAGGATTGAATTAGAGGTATATTATTTGAGTTTTATGTTTGTAAAATGTATTTTGATGCTATGTTAAAGTAGGAATACGAACGACATGCTCTTTTGATTGTGGGGGATAACTCCTGTCCATGTGCATTGTATCGATACCCAGAAGATTGAGTAACGAAATAAAAGCTGACTCAATGTTCACTGTTTAGGTGCTTATTACTTTGAGAAATTTTATCGTAAGTCTTAATAACCTGTAATTTTGCTGTCTGCAGTACTCTTCAAACAGAAACAGTAATGTTTCCTTTTTTTATGGCTGACTGGCTAAGTGTTTGACTACAGCTCACCTGATGTTAAGTGACGGTATGGTCGAAGATGGTAAAGCACACCTAGCCTGTAATGAAACTGGCTCTCAAGTGAGGCTGCCGGAACACACCGTTAGATGCTTGGTGGCAGATTTTCAACTTGAGGGTGGTAGCTAGCCAGCCGAGTACTAGAAAGTACTCTACCACAACGCTATGGTTTCCTCACGATGTTTTCCTTCACCGGCAGCTCAATCTCATTGTTGGGGTTAGAACCCATGCCCTGGGGCATGCGAACCTACCGCGCTAACCACTGCCATCATCACTAATGCGTCACTAATTTTATGATAACAAGTTCCTGTTGCTGGCTGCGACTGCCGGTCGAGCGAATATTCTCGCCGTTCGATTACCTACCGTCGATTACCAAAAAATATATTTTTATTTTTTATATCCTTTTTAAAATATAATAAAGTATATATATACTGTTCTAAAGTTTATATGTTTATTTAAGCTCCTTTTATCAAATTGTATTTGAATATGTCTATGTCTCATTGTACTTACACAAGCCTTCATTTATTAAGTTTTGGATGGGCATTATGCTCGCAAAACAATAATGTTCACATGGTTGTTACATGCCAGGACCTAATTTACACAATACAATACAATACAATACAACTTTATTATACACCAAACATTATAAAAATACTTACAAAAATTAAAAACAGAAGAGAAAGAAAGTAACAAAACAAAAAATACAACATAGAAACAACAAATAAACGGTGTACAAGGGCGGCCTTATCGCCTAGAGCGATTTCTTCCAGACAACCTTAGGATGGAAATTAAAAGAATAGATATTTAAGTTGGTTGGTTACACTGGTAGTTTGTACATGTTTCTTATGTATTTTATGGTTCAATAAAGAAATTTTAAAACAAACAAAACAACTGCCATCATCATCACAAGCCATCATCGCTACATATGCTTATAATTGCTTGGTGGCAGAATATCAGATAATGCAGTAGTATCTATCTAGACAACCTCCTGCTAAGTACTACTTTGTATATTTTTGTGTTCTGAATTAAAACGCAATTGATATTTTATAAACTGAAATAACAATAGGGCAATAATTCACATAAGGTTTAAGAGTGCTGTATAGGCTTAGAATTTTAAAATTTCCTATTACCTTATCTTTTAAGTATATGACAATTCTATCAGTTATCTGGTTGCTATAAGTACGAGTTTGGCTTCATTTGGGGGTTAGATGGTGCTGTGTGAAATGTCTGTAAATTTATTTGAAGTCAAGTTTTCCAATGGATTTTTTTCATATACATATGTGTTTTAGGTGGAGAGGCTAGGGAAATTAGAAGAGGAGGCAAAGAAAACCCGCGGCTGGTTCTCAGGATGGTGGGGCGGCGCCAGCTCTAAGGATGACGAGCTCACTGAAGGAACAGCAATAAGTAAAACTTTTTAAAATAAATTCAGTGCTAATTTAATATCTAAACCGTAAAATATTGAACAGGCTTCTATTTACTTAATACTTTATTGCTGCATATGTACAGGTGCAGGACTTATATAATAAACAATTTCTAGACCTAATACATATGATCCCATTAGGGTTTAGCAAAAAAAAAACTAAGTGCAGAATATTTAACATTGCTTATGTAAATTTATGTTTGCTACCTCGATCATAGGCTATGATCATAATCTTATCCATTTTATACAAAACTTTGGAGCACTTATATATATTTGCAGTCGCTGAGTAAATATTCCATTAATTTCCAGTGAAACAATTCCAAAATGCCATGACGTCCGATGAGAAGGAGAAGCTATTCCGTGCCATAGACTATCAAGAAAACACTGCTCCACTTCATCTACCCACCGAATATGTTGCCATAGAGAGCTACTTCAAATTAAATCGCCTTCAGGTGTCTGTGATGGATAAGGTCGAAATATTGAAGGCGCGCATCGACAACGTCGTATTGGATATGAAACAACGGCCCTGTGCTAACGCTTTGAGGTAAAATCCACAAACTTACTGCTTTTGAAATTTAGTTTGACTTTCTGTAGAGTTAGAACATGAAGCGTTAAGTGTTTTAAAAAGAGCGTCTACAGCTGTGGCGTAGCTAGGCGTGGGCATTTATTTTTGTGAAATTTTCATTACATTGAAATGTCAATTTTTTTTTCCTTTTCAGCAAAAACAGCCGTGTCGTTATGATAACTTTAAAGCTAATCACTATGTTTGTTTTTAGAGTGGACGTGCAAATGCATACATTTACAGTGACTGGCGTAAAACAAGGCGACTATGAACCGCGATTGGTTACGTCTAAAGACGTCACGGAACAATCGAACCTTCTCAATGTTGTTTTCGAAACTAATCCTCTAGGTAAGGAAGAAAGTATTTTTGTTCTTGTATTAACTAAGGTAGAAAATGGAAATTTCAGTTGTATAATTCGATTTAATGAGTATGCAAGCATTTTACGTCTCTCTTGTTTCGTCTTTGTATTTGCGTTTTTGTAAAAGTAATTACATAGTCAAATATAACGCTCTCCTGATGGTGAGAAATTACGCTTATCCATGATCATTGCAGTGATGAAAGTGCATCACTGCTTCGGCGCTACTTTGAAATGTTCGATAGTTAGACTCAATAACTTTAATTTCGCTAGCTTTAGTACCCTCCAGCACAGTAATGTTTACACACTACTGCAAGGAGTCAAAATATCTGGTATTGCAGTGGTACTTACCTAAAAGATCTCATACTAAGGAGATCTACCATCGAGTAGAAATGCCCACTGTCTTACATCGATTAGTGACGTGATGTGACAAATGCCGCGGTGTCGCCACATTTTGAACCCGCCGGCACTGATTGGCTGGAGGCTTAAATAGATAGGGAATATTTAATTCCCTACGAGATCGAATCGGAAATGAGGAGATTAGTAGACGAACCAAAGTTACCGACATAGCTCAACGGATTAGCAAGTTGAAGTGGTAGTGGGCAGGGCACATTGCACGCAGAACTGATGGCCGAGGGGGCCGCAAAGTTCTACAGTGGAGACCACGGACCGGCAAGCGCAGCGTAGGACGTCCACCCACAAGGTGGACAGACGACCTCATAAAGACTGCAGGAACGCGCTGGATGCGAGCCGCTTCCAACCGGTCTTTATGGAAATCAATGGGGGAGGCCTATGTCCAGCAGTGAACGTCCCAAGACTTAAACGATGATGATGATAAATAGATAATTTTTTTATTGTTCTTACCAAAGATTGTATACTTAAAATAAAATGCGTTGATGTTTGTTTAAATTCCTAGTTGTTAATAGTTGTTAATCTTTCTTGTTTGTTCAAGATGGCTCGTGCGACCAAAGAGCCAAAGTTTCAGCCCGCCCTCTGCAAATTGTGTACGACGCTCAAACTGTCATACAGATTGTAAATGTTTTCAAACCTCCCACCGAGTCTACAGCTTTAACTACGTAAGTTGGAGTTCTGCCATTAACTTGCTATTTACTAGATTAGTTCACGTTAGTTTGCAGCGATGCTGGCTCAGTGATTAGCGCGGTCGGTTCACACGCCGAGAGGAGTAGGTTTTTTTTCATGGTTGACAGGCTTTTTGTTTGACCACAGGTTACCTGATTCTTATTATTCTTATTCGAAGTGGGGGCGATAAGTCCTGCACTGACGTCCTGCTTGGGATGTTTTGTGCGTTTCCCCCTACCATGCTTCATGCAGCCTAGTAGCAATTCTGGTAGCTTCTGTGGCTTTGCAATGCAAAAGCACAATATGCTCCACAGTTCACCTGATGTTACGCGACGGTGTGGGCAAAGATGTTAAACACACCTAGCCTGGAATGGAGCTGGCTTTCAAGTGTAGCAGCTGGTACACATCGTTAGATGCTTTTTTTATAGCTGACAGGCTAGGTGTTTGACTGCAGCTCACCTGATGTTACGTGACGGTGTGGTCGAAGATGGTAAACACACCTAGCCTGGAATGGAACTGACTCTCAAGTGAGGCTGCCGGTACACACCGTTAGATGCCTAGCCAGCCGAGTACTAGAAAGTACCCTACCACCACGCTATGGTTTCCTTACGATGGTTCAGACCTTCATAGCTTGAGCTGCCCGTGAAGGAAAACGTCGTATCATGGTGGTGGATACAGGTTATATGTGCTTACAAATTCGATCACACCATCAGATACACAAGGGCTGCCTCTAAATACCTTGTCACCTACATTAAGAAAAATTTATTCTTCCAGTTTACAAGCAGTGGCCGAAAACAAGTTGTCCGAAATGAAAGAGAAATCGACACTAGGTATGCAATACGCGGTGCACCATCATACATTCATAGATATCGACCTAGATATCGCCTCTTCCTACATAATTGTGCCACATACTGGGATGTACAAAGGGTAAGTAGATATATTATTAGATCTTTTTTGGAAAATATATTTCAGGAAATATGTGGTTTTATAAATAGTGAGGGTGTGTGTGGGCGTGCGTGTGTAAGTGCGTATATATAAGTAGAAAATTAACGAAGACTTCTTGGTCCCATAATTTTCGCTTGTCATACTCTTATAACACAATACGTCAAGGCTTTGCGTCATACATACGCATCAAGATTCAAGGCATTTTTATCCTTGCAGTTTCTGCATGTCAAGCGAAATTGTATACTACAACTATAATTGTTTTCACCCATTTTTAACCGACTTTAAAAAGGTGGTGGTCCTCAATTTAATTGTTTTTTTTTTTTCTGTGATGTTATATCGGTGCCACTTATTAAAATCTGTGTTTAATATTCTTTTTTTAAAATATGTTCGTTTCTATAAAAACAGTACTAAAAAGCGAAAAATAAACTTACTTTACAAAGTATTATTATACCTGCTAGGTACATACCATCTGTTTGATCTGTTTGAAGTCGGTGCTTAGCCTAGCCTAGGTGCTAGTGCCAGGCACCGACTTCAAACAGATCTGTAGGTACCTAGCAGGTATAATAATACTTTGTAAAGTAAGTTTATTTTTCGCTTTTTAGTGCTGATGTTTTTTTCTGGACGTCGTTTTTACTTATTATTAAAGTTTTTTATTTTTAAATTTTTAGTTAATTTATGTTCACGCCAAGAAACACTTGAACACTATCAGTCTTACTACAAAAGACAGATAAAACAGTGGTCCAACAAATGTTTAGCTAAACACTGTCTAAAAGATAAACACATGTTTAACGCATGTTTAACTTTTGTTACCACAAAACTGTGTTTAGCGAGTGTCTTTCTAAACAATGTCTAACTCATAAATCTTGGCAACACCATAAAACATTCGTTCAACCTTTTTTTTAGTTCAGGTAGTTCCGTTCTTTCGCTTCCATTTTACGCAGATCGCGTGAGATTAGGTACATGATCTTCTGAACAATTATTACATTACAACTGTTAGTATGTAAGTCAAAATATAGTTAATAATGAAATTAAATACTATTTTAATTATTGAATTAATGCTATTAAGGTAAGTTCAAACAAAAACGTAATGTAACGCTATAGTGAATTGATCTCATGGAAAGAAATGGAACGTATCGCTCAAAAGTAAAAAAAAAAACTGACTAATGACAGCCATGACATCTACTGGGATTTGGATTGAAGCCTGTTGCTGTTTGTATTGTACCGGTCTTGAATCATAATTATTTTGTTTTAACACGAAGTTAAAAAGTCAATATGAATAATAAAACAGTAAATAAAGAAAAAGCGAAAGCGATCCATGAATTCAAGGTCCTCTAAATCCATATCGTCGATAAAATCAATGATTTCTATAATATCCATAGGTATCGTATTCGTAATCGTATTCACAACTATTTTTCAAAAGAAATACGAAGAAGATACTGCTAATTTCACCACGATCACAATGTTTACAGCAAAAAGTAGTAATGGTCAATTCTCTGTTGACAGTTATTTGGTTGACATTAGAACTTAGACATCGGTTAAACTAGCTATGCCCGTTGTTTAAATTTAGACAGTGTTTAAGTCGTATCTAACTCTAGACAATCGTAAAACGAAGTTTTGTGGTAACACTTTTTTTAAACACGTGTTCAACAGATGTTTAACTTTTTTGTGGTAAGACGGTATGTGTCTAGCTAGACTCGCTAAGATTAAAAAACGTCTTGCCAAAGACAATTACATCGTGAATATAAACAAAGAATTTCATAAAATGAAAACAACGGGCCAAACTATGTTAAATTTTTATGGGACGAAATGGCAACTATTCCGCATCAAACTAAAGAAGAATCATGTAAATCGGATCATAAATCTCAGTGTAATCGGTGTACATAAAAAAAACCAATCAAGTTGAGAACTTCCACTTTTTTGAAGTCGGTTAAAAAGTGGTCTAGATTCACTAAAACATTGAGTATTTCTTGGGTAAGACGATAACATTGTGAATATCAGTGAACCTTCTACTTGATTAGCATTGTATGAAAAGAAAGTACTGGCTCAGTAATAGCATACGCAGAGACGTGAATATTTTTGATATCTTTTTATAGGACGGAACAATGCGCCGTAGTGAAACTTGGTGCCATCACTATAAAGTCCGAACCACGATCCAAGGACCTAGACATACACAAGATGTACAAAGAAGGATTGGCTGATGAAGAAATATTGAAGGAAATCACTCGACACAGCTATGACAAAATGCTTTTACAACTTACTGAAATGCAGGTAAAGTGTATGATTTTTTTTATATAAAGGTACATATAGTGCCCATTTCAACGGTTTTTATAAACAGTTGGTATATTTGTTTAAACAAATATTACAGGAAAACTATTATTTTTTTTACAAAAAATTCACGTCATTATTGTCATTAGCCCACTCTATTCCACTGCTGGATATAAATCCCTCCTAATGGACCCGATCTTCGGATTTTTGCTTCCAATTACTGCTCACTGTGTAGGTATATCGTCACTCTATGAGTGTCGATTGCACGACGTATGAACATCAAATTCGTTTGAAAGCGTGGCTTCGTCCAAAACAAATTAGTTCACATATATCTTACTTGATTGGTTTGCTATGCAATTATTATCTTTGTTGCAATCTGTTTAAAGGCGTCTTTGATTATTTTGCCTAAAATGTTTGTGTATTTCTTTTCGTAGATTGTAATAGCAATGGCAAATGAGGATTGGCGTTCGGCAATCGCTTCTAATGAACCAACTCCTCTACATCTTCTGGAGCCAACAAACTTAGTCATTCAAATATCGAAATGTTTGATCACTGATGACCCGAGGATGCCTAAGATTAAGATCAGGGGAGAGTTGGAGAAAATCGCCATCAGTGCTTCTGAAGATAGGTGAGTGGTCAAATATATACAGAAATATGTTTCATTACTTTGCGTTCGAAAATTCTAGCAAATGACAAACTATTTTTTCTAAATATAAAATGTTAAAAAATTGTGGTAATTAATATGTTTATGTTTATTTATTCATAATTATAAAAATTACAAGTCTTTGTATAATATTCATAATTTTCAAATATTATATGTATTTATAATATTTTTAACTTGTTTACATTTCTTATCTATTCATGTCATTTTGAGTTTAGTGAAATCTTTGAAACTGTAAAATGCCTGTTCGATAAGCCATTTTTAAAATTTATATTTATAAGCTTCCCTAGAATACGAGTCTGAGTTCTTGTGACCCGGTCATATACTTCAGTTGCGGTCACGTGCACTAATATATAATCTTAATATATAATACTTGCATTAAAACTTATTCATGATGCTTTAGTTGATAGATGTAAACTTATAAAACATTTTGCTTTCTTTTTGATTGTGAATAGACCAGGACTTCGACAGTTTATAAAAATTTCGTCCTTTTTACTGGTGATAGGCTAGGCTAGGTGTTTGACCAAAGCTCACATGAGGTTAAGTGACAATCTGGTTAAAGATAGTAAACACACCAAGTCTGTAATGGGAACTATCTCTCAATTGAAGCTGCCTGACATATCGTTAGATGCTTGGCGGAAGGTTAAGGGGTCAAAAGGATTGAAGTTTACTTGTAGACCAATACTTTGACTGTTGTTCACAGATTACTGACTCTGTGCGAGATATTAGTCGGCATGCCTTTGCCGCAATCTGAAGAAACAACGCAACTGAAGGTAAAATATAAAACAACGCTTTTTCTGTATCCATTTTTAGTTTTTAACCGACTTCAAAAAAATAACAGTGTTTTCAACTCAACTCGTGTTTTTAAGTTAAATAGATTGAAATCATAGTGTACTCCAGAAATTAACAAATAAATCGTAGGAGCTAGTGCCACAAGTGGCGGCCAAGAAATTAAAAAATAAATCGTAGGAGCTAGTGCCACAAGTGGCGGCCTTATCGCTAAAAGTAATACTTCCAGGCAACCAGAAGGTGGAATAAATATAGACTGAACGGTAGATGCTACAAATACTTATTATAATAACAGTAATTAAGTAATCATACCTATTATTCCAAAGTTTATTTATCGATTTATTTTTTGCTTCTGTTTTTATTATGTTCAGAAAGCTTTCGTGGTGGTTAGGTAGCCCCACAAAAATATCACAAAATTTTGTTCATTAATTTTTAGTAAGAATGATTTAGTTTAGAAATCTTATAACAAAAATATTCTTAGAAGATAAAAAAAGAATCAAAATATATTATTTGATTTGAAGTCGGTTGTTTATAAGATAATACAATTTTGTATTAATTTTATTTAAATTTTGTTTTTGAAGATATATGTTCACAAATTTGCGTACGTGATGACTGGTAAAGTTATAAGCGCTCAAGTTAATTTGAAAGAAACAAATGCCACGGTAATAAACACCAATATAGCAAATATTAGTTATGTGATTACTTTATAACAATAAGTAATAGTTGTTATTTGTTGTTGTATGTTACATTCTTCATGATTAAAAATTAGTAAAGTCAAATTACATGAAAGTAACCATAGTAGTTGTTGAGTTAAATTAAGTTAATTAGTTGTTGATAACTAAATATGTTCTGTTAGCTGTTACCAAGACATCATCCATATTGTTAGAAATATTTTATCACTTTAGCACTATTATGCAATTATTTGGTTTAGTAAAATACATTTACAGTAACTACATTTTTGTAAACCTCATTGCACATCCTATAATCAACCTTCAATATTGAAAGTATGGTGATAAATGTGTAGTGCCAAATATAATAAAAAAAAACCCAAATCGTTGTAAACCTCATTGCACACCCTATAATCAACCTTGAATACTGAAAGTATGGTGATAAATGTGTAGTGCCAAATATAATAAAAAATCCTAAATCGCTTGAATATTCAATTGTTCATGCATTTTGGCTAGGTTTGTGTGTGTCTTGTTGGTGATGCTACGATGGTGTCAGGAACTTACGAGTGGTTCTTTGCGTGCGTATAAGTCGTCAATCATGCGCCAATAACGAATTGCCACCAATAAAATCATCATTAGAACGTCTGTTTATACGAACATGACTCACCAATCAAATATTGTATTAATAATATAAGTAATAAAATTATAGGCAAGTGAATCCAAAGGATCGAGTTTATCGTTGCTGAAGTACCTAGACCCAGTGGAAAAGCAGAGACGAGACACTGCTCGTTCTAAGGAAAGGAAGTCAGACGAACAAACGGTGCAGTTGACCGAAGTTGAAGCCTTCTTTTTAATGAAAGGTACTTTTTCAAGGCTGTTATAGTAGTAGATAGATAAAAAGAAATTCTTTATATTATAATTTTTTTAAATAAAATAAAAAAATCTGTGCTAAAAAAAAGTGCTCGTATGCACGGTAAAAAACCCCTCGTAATTGAATCGCACTACTATACAGAAAAAAAACAGTTACTTATTTGTAAATCACAACAAAATTATTTCGTGTTGGAACCAAGTAATGTAATCTGTTGTTATTTTGGAGCAACGTCCTTAAAAATAAAGATATGTCTTTACTTGCTTATAATTAATGTATGATTGGTTACCTTTCACAGAGTTAGTACTCAGCGTTAATCATAAAACAATGAACGAGTCCCAAACCTACGACAAGTTCCTCATATTTTCGCTGTCACTACTTGAGTTCCAAGCTACGCAGAAGACATTTACTCTGGAAGCGGTAGTAAAACTAGGCGCCGTGGACATGCAACACCATAGAGTGGGTCAAAATGTTATCAACATGGTGGAAACTTTAGAAATGCACCCGGATGAGCCAGCGGAAGAACAAGAACAGTACTTGTTTACTGTTAGATACAGTAATGTAAGTTTTATCATCCACTCAAGGCAATATATGCTGTAATAGTACATAGATTTTTATTCTGTGCCTGTGTGTCTAAATGTATACGTATTATGATACGTATACATTTAATAATTTTTATTTGCACACTTTTAATAAGATTTAAAAGTGTGCATTTAAAAAAGTCTATAAGTATTCTATAAGTTATCTGTTTTCCATAGTATAAGGGGTTTACATAAAGGGTTGTGTCTAAGAGTATAAAAGTATTCACAACCAATCTAAACTATACTTAGGAGGTCTCGAGGATATTTAGTTTATAATTGGCCTGAAGAATGTTCCTTTAAGATATCGTCTGCGATGGCGTGAATCTTATAAATAATTTATTTGACCCTATAATTAAATTGATCCTTTTTACAAAGACGAACTGACGAGCTTTGAGAATATTGACTTTCCATGCAGCTGGTATGTGAAGTCCTGAATGTGCGGAATCTGATAGCGAAAAATTGTCACGGCGAACCTCCGGTTGTCTCCATACACGCGAAGTGAGCCATCTTTTTTTTTGACTTCGTGCAGTGGACTAGCCCACGAACTCTTCGATGGCCTGTATATTCCCATCTCAATCGTCTTTTCGAACTCAAGCTTCGCCGCTTTGTACTTATCGGACGGAAGTGGGCGTGATCAGGCGAATAAAGGCGGTCCAGTCTCGATGTGATGAGTCCCACTATATTTCGGAGGAGTCTTTCAATGACATGGGTCGGAGAACGTCCGGATACTTTATCAAGATGTCGTGGTAGGCGTGATCACGGTTGACCATGTAGAAGACAGGATCGTGATTGTTTATCATGATCGCGTCAACGTTGATGTCAGTAACTTGATCCAGCAACTTGCGGCGGTGTAAGTCGATTATTAGTTGATGTTTACGCAAGAAATCGGATCCCAATATCGAAGTTTTCACATCATCAACCACAAAAGTCCATCGAAAAGTACGCTGTAGTCCTAGTACGCTCTCGACGGAATGACGAGCCGCGATGTCTACATAAATAAACGGAGCGCGCTGCACGACTTCCTCGATTAGATTAGTTTAGATTCAGCCACACACTCTCAGAACAACCCAGTCTAGGGCCCAAGGGCACACCCCTTCCGGGTTTCCAGGGCATGTTAGACCCCCCTGCTCCGACGACTGCCCAAGCCGAGGTCCGTACCACTCAGAGGTGCCCTTGTGCTAGGCTCGGCGCCATCTGCGCTCGCCACAGTGCGGTGACACTGTAGAGGCAAAGTGGCCAAAAGCATGAGACATTCCTAAAAAAAAACACGACTTCAGTTTCCAGCGCGCCGCCGGCCGGCGTGCACGAGTATGTCTACAGGTCTGCACTCCGCCACAATTACTTGCTCAAATTTGAGTGTATTCTTGACGTGAGGGATGTAGAGTTATGATCAGTCAATAGGTTTACTGTCTTTGTTCATAGGTTTGTATTTCATTTATATTAGATTTTTTTTGTACATTTTAGTCTCTTATTTACAGGTGGATAAAAAATGTCCGGAGTTCAGAAGCCACTACGGTTCTGTTGAACAGATGATAGAGCTGGACTTTACCAATCTTCGCGTTCTGTTGCATCTCGAAGGCTTACAGGAAATACTAGTCATTGTTAATGAATATCAGGTATTTAGACCCCTTTTCATATTATATCGTATCGTGTAAACCAATATTTTCAATGACAATTATACTATAGGACCTTTTTTTATAGTTGGTAGGCTAGGTGTTTGACCACAGATCACCTGATGTTAAGTAACGGTGTGGTCGAAGATGGTAAACGCACATGGAATGGAACTCAAAGAGGCTGCCGTAACTCAACAGATTATATCAACTAGTGGGTGGTAGCTAGTCAGCCGAGTACCTACAAGAAAGTCCCCTACCACCATGCTATAGTGTTCTCACATGTTTTAATCCGGCGTGCCAACCGACGGCGCTAATTACTGAGTTATCATACAAAAATATCATGCCATAAATTATTTAGCGACAAATATTTGGTTAGATTATGATATAGCCAATCTACTATAATAATATAAACGAATTTTATCGTCGTAGTCTTTTTCCTGGTTGTTCAAATGAACTATTGAGTTTTCAATCCATGACCTGTGTTTTTTTTTATGGTTGATAGGCTAGGTGTTTGACCACAGCTCACCTGATGTTAAGTGACGGTGTGGTCGAAGATGGTAAAGCACGCCTAGCCTGGAATGGTACTGGCTCTTAAGTGAGGCTGCCGGAACACACCGTTAGATGCTTGGCGGCAGATTTTCAACTTGAGGGTGGTAGCTAGCCAGCCGAGTACTCGAAAGTACCCTACCACCGTGCAATATGAGATATGAACGCCACAACGACTGGGCTATCGTCGCCGTAATTGACTTTATAATAAACCTAGATTTTAAAGTTGCTCCAGCTGTCAGTTATTCTTGCTTGACATTCCAGCATAGATAGCATAGTATTGTAGCGTAGACTTATTTGGTTATTTTTTTAACTACTTTTGCAGACTCGGTTGCAAGCAATTCAGAGTACAAATGATAGAATTGGTAGCGCTGGCGTACTAGAGACAATATTGGAAGGTGAAGAATTATCTGCCGAGAGTGTCAGATCTAAAGGTATAACTAACATTGTAAATTTTATACATTGAAGATTTGAACATTTATTGTCTTATAGGAAATACAGGACCACTATTTATGGGTGTTTTTTTTCTTCTAAACATAGCATTTAATATTTACAGAGATATAAGTTTGGGATAAAAGGGGGTCATTTTACTCATCATTGAACTGAACATCACTGTTATTTAGGGCAAAACTATGAACTCTTAAAAAAAAATATCTATGCAACAGCAAATTTTTTCATAGTTTTAGATCCGTAATTTTTTCATAGTAAAAGTTTTACATTTAAGAGTACTTTGACCTCTTTTCGGGTTAGATCATCCTGGGTTCATAACCTTATATGGTCTTTTTTAATTCAGTGTATTTATGAGACACTAGCTGCGCCCCGCGGTTTTACCCGCGTGGTGATGGACGATGATGATGACGAAAAGTATCCTATGTTTTATTCCGGGGCTTAAAGTATCTACATGCAAAATTTCATCCAGATCCGTTCAGTCGTTCTGGTGTATTGAGTAACAAACATACATCCATCCATCCATCCAAACTTTCACATTTATAATATTAAGTGGGATTAATTTAATTCTATCCTATGAAATTCCAATTGAAATTTAGACCAAGGTGCGCGATAGAAAGGGTGAAAATGGAACACTACTAATATGGACTAACTCTATTTTAAAACTTAAAATTAAAAAAAAAACCTAACTCTGTTTTTATTTCAATGGTACAAAGGCTAAAAATTGTTAACTTTTTTTATTATTTTATAGTGAATGTAGTGAAGCCCTCGCGTCGAAAACAAATTGAGAGCATTCAACTGAAAGTGAACGTTAAGATCGGGGCCATAGAGATCGGATTCTCTACGGATAAGCGACCATTATCGATGGTGCAGCTGCAAGGAGCTACGGCCGGACTCGTTTTAAAGAGTTCTTATACTCAAGTGGACTGTGTTATGGCGGCCATTAATGTGGTGGACTTGAATCCGCATTCTATTCACAAAGAGGTAATACAATTTAGTATTGCTTAATGCGACTGTCATATATTGAAACTTGAATAACTTGACATGAGTTTGAATGCATTTCCAGATATTGAAAGTCCTGGGCGGCGACGTGATTAATGTACAAATTGTGTTGTACAACCTTGAGCAGTATCCAACCGTTAGCGATGTCAATATGTCTGTGGACGCACAGATCAGTTGTTTGCGGATCATATTCCTCAACTGGTTTGTCACTTCTATGTTGGTAAGTTGCATTGTCTCTTAGTCTTTCTATTTGTAAAATCCCAAATGTTGATGATGTTCATAAAACTTGATTTCTGAATTTAAGGGGGGACACCAGTTTAGACAAATAAAAAAAAAACGACTTTTTTTATTGCATGGACATGGACAGCACCTCCAAACGCCTCTATTTTCGGCGGAAATTATTTGAAAAAGTTCTATAGTGTACTTCAGAACATGAATGAAATACCCTCCAACTTAAACTATTTCTGATTATTTCTTCCCTGTTTAAAAAAATTCACGAAAATCACCAAAATTTCGGCCTCCTAAACTGGTTTCCCCCCTTAAATGCTATTTTTAACTGTCTTACAGTGACAACTATTGTGTTCTGAATTACTTAACACGAACGAATGATATAATAAGGTTCCTTTACTTTACCTTTTTTTTGCAGGAGTTCCTAAATAACTTCCAAACAGCGCAGCAAGCGATCATCGAGGCTTCATCTCAAGCCGCGGAAGCCGCGCGAACCACTGCCACCAACGCGTATCAAAACTCCACGAAACTTTCTTTGAAAGTGCGCCTCGCCGCTCCCATCATTATAGTGCCAGAAAACTCACAAAGTCTTAATGCGATGCTGATCGATTTGGGTCGCATGACTCTCAACAACAAGTTTGTGGATTTGCCTACTGCTGTAAGTTGGCACACCATTAAGTGATGACATCAACTATGGTCCGCTTTGCTTTACCGCTGGAACCTATAAAAAGTAATCTATGTATTAGACCATGTTCTGATAAGCATACATCTTATATTTACACAAACTCGCATTTCGTTAGAATTTGTTGTAATATTACTATGATTCCATCACATAGGTATGTGACATTTATCACTGATAGATATGATATACACTTTTTTGCCGGTGATACAATGAACTAAACATTCGAATCCTTATTCTAATGTACATATGTTTTGCCACTGACATCAAACGGCGAAGGAAAACATCGTGAGAAAACGTTTATGTCCGAGAGTTCTAATAACTTCTGCTCACCCCAGTGTTGTGAACCTATGGCCTTACCCTTCTCATAATGAGAAGATTCTTGCGCCCAGCAGCAGGACAGTTAATAATAGCAGGGCTGATTCGGAAACACCCTGTGATGCTGTTAAGAGATAATACCTGTCCATATCTATTGGAAATTTTTAGAGGTGCAGGGAATTTAGAGTAACTATAAATAGTTTCCTTTATAATAGTTTTCCTTTGATCGCCATCTTGCTTAATATTAAACGAAGACGCGGTCTGCGCTAGAGAACACTTGCCTAGAAGAAATCGACTCCCTTGCAACTGAAGGCATATTGTATGCATCTATAGGAAACATCCACTTGGGCAGTAAATTCCATTGTTTTGTAGTAAGAAAAGGACAGATCCCATTTCGTATATCTACACGTATATATATATCAGCATTTGTCGCATTGAGACATTCATCGCGGAGTCTCTTAACTCTATTATTTTGCTAGCCAGTTTAGTTTGAGGCATTCGATGCTGAGACTCATTACCATTGCAAAATGCAAAAAAAGTTTCGTTTAGCGGTGGAATATGTGATACTAATATACAATTTTAATCCGTCATGTACAGAACGTCAACAACAAGGTAACAGTGGAGGAACTGACACTAGAGTTGGTAGACATGAAGGTGTCATGTGTTAATCTGACAGAGGGAAACTATCAGGACATCAACGTCGAGAGAAAGTTGTTGCGGCCGACTAGCTTCAAGCTGTTTGTAAAACGTAGTCTGTCCGCCTGGTACGACACGCTTCCAGACCTCGACGTCTCCGGCCGGATGAATACTATCGCTGTAAGTTTGTTAAAAGGATTTTTCTCTTATAATAATTATTCGGGAATTGTTTGTTGTGGAAATAAAGCAATTAGCTATTTTCCATATGGGCTATTTTCCATATCTTAAAATTTGATGTTGGATTAAGTAGGTATTTCAGATATGAACTAAAATGTATATCCTAATTTTTTGGCGTCACACTTTGTGCATTTATCACATTTTGTGTTCGTCTATATTTTATAAAAAAGTTAAAGTTAAATATGTGGTAAGTTACGTAGAGTAAGTTGTAGTCGAGTCCGGTCATGCTCAAGTAAAGTAGTGGTAATAGAGTAATGGAGTTTCGGCTACAACACGAAAAGTTATATTTCATCACATATCTCTTTCAGCACTACTATTTTTATGCATAAACAGTTGTAAGGCTTGGAAAATAATGCAATGTGGCGACGTGTATACTCTACGTTCCCGTCATAACTCCAAAATGTCTATCTTTATATATATAAAAATTTCGTGTCACGTTGTTTGTCCGCGATGAACTCGTCAACTACTGAACCGATTTTAACCATATCTTGCACACTGAGTGCAGTTTGATCCAACTTAAGAGATAGGATAGTTTATATCTCAATTTATAATTGCAATATTTTTAGTTTATTAAATTTATAATTGTTTGTTTATTGTACGACAAAGAGGTATAATTATCTGTGAGTTCTATAAAATTGTAATAGATGGCAGTGTAAGGTAATTTATTAACTGGATTGAGTAAGTATCCAATAGATGGCGCTACGTTGAAAGTCCAAACGTTTCATATGCGCTACAATTTACTTCACGTTACACGCGTGTGTTCAATTTGGCGACAGCAACGCGTGGCCGGGTCAGCTAGTTAAATATAATATTAGTCTTTCACAACCTATGATTAGAGCTGTCAACCTATGATTAGAGCTGTCAGTTTGCTGTCAGGGAACATTAATAGAGATAGATGGATATAAATTCTTTATTGTGTACATCAGCAATAGAAAACATGTACAGAAAACGAGAGAATCTTATTAGCTAGTGCCACAAGCGATCTCTTCCAGGCAACCAATGGAAAACACGTTACTGACAAAAATAAGGATTAGAGAATAATAATTTATATTCAGTGTCAGAAGTTTTCTTATTTTAATTCAACATGCGTTTCAGATCACAGTCGGCCACAGCGATTATAAGAGCATTATGAAAATACTGAACCAAAATCTTCAAGAAGGGCAGAAGACAGCCGAAGAATTGAAACAACAACAAGCATCCAAAGCGATCACATCCAAAACTACCATGAAAAGCCAAACCAGCAGACCGCAAACTAAATCGACGGCGGCCGTCGTTACAATTGCGGAAAGCAAGAAACCAAGAACGACTATAAAATTCTCGTTCACAATGGACAGTTTCGTAATTAATCTTATGAACACTTTACCTGTGAGTAATAAATAAATTAAAATTACAGAAAAAAAATGTCACCTTCAAGTTGAAACGCTTCAATTAGTCACAAAATGACATCAAACGATAAGTTATGTAACCGATCAAAGTGCCCGCCAATATATGACATATCTTAACATCTTTCTCTTTTTCTGCCTTGTTGTTATGAAAAAAGACTTGTTGTGAATTGAAGGGGTGCTATAGTAGTATTCTGAAGAAATTAAGAGCATTAATAACATTTATGTTCATTTTTAACCCCCAACGCAAAAAAGGGGTGTCGATGTCTGTCTGTCTGTCTGTCTGTGTGTGTGTCTGTGACATCGTAGCTCTAAAACGGATGGACCGATCTCGATGCGGTTTTTTAATTTGAAGACCAGTTTCCTTGCGGTGGTTCTTAGCTATGTTTGGTTAATTGCGTAGGGGGTTTTTAAAATTTTTAATTGTCTACCAGATTAACAGTTGGTAAGTGGCGATGTGGTCAAATATGGAGCACGTAGATTTGGAATATATCAAAATTCATTCAATTCTTAAGATATATATCTTATTATTATCTAGTCGTTAACGCGCTCGGACCGCATGTCGAAAGACAATCATAGAATGGTGGTAGGGTACTTTCTAGTGCTCGATTGGCTAACTGCCAGTGAAGTTGTATATCTATAACTATCAAGCACATAACGGTGAGATTCGGTAGCCTTACTTAAAAGCCAGTTCCATTCCAGGCTGTGATTACCACCTACGACTACACCGTCACTTATCATCAGGTTTACTTGGTGGTAGATCTCCTTAGCAGGAGATCATCTAGGTAGGTGCTACCGCAGTACCAGATATTCTGCCGCCAAGCAGTAGTGTGTAAACATTACTGTGTTCCGGTTTGAAGCGTACTGCAGCTAGCGAAATAACTGGGCTGTTGAGACTAACCTCCATAGTACTAAGCGCCAAAGCAGCAATGCCTTGGACTTTGTTTAACTATTTTAAATTCTGTGTATTGCTGCAATGGTCATGGACAGGCGTTATCTCTTACCATCAGGAGAGCGTCTACATTGTCTCGGCACTATTACATTAAAAAAAAAAGTTGAACTGTGGTCGGAATACTTAGCTTCATGGTGGATATTCCAACAACTCGAACTAAGCGGTTTGGTTCCACCTTCTTCATTCGAACCGCTAAACATTGGAATTCGCTGCCCGAGTGGGTGTTCCCCGATAGGTACAATCTGGGTGCCTTCAAGTCGCGAGTAAATCGGTTTCTTCTAGGCGAGCGTGCTCCATCGTAGACCGCATCTTCGCTTATCATCAGGCGAGATGGCGGTCAAACGCAAGCCTATTCGTTATAAAAAAAAAAGCCTGTAAAACATAAAAAAATATATTCTGGGAGATTAGATTTTTTTCCTTATATTTTCAGACGGAGGATCCAATGTTCTCCAAAGACATAGGTCTGGCGTGCTTTTGTCTGGCACTTCTCTCCGTCAAGGGGAGAATGTTTTCAGACGGTTCTATCCACACTTCGGTATTACTCGTCGATTGTACCTTGGATGATACGAGGCCTGATCGGGGAGCTAAAATTACCAGGTGATTTCTTAACTGCTCATATTATATCTAGTCACAAAATAGTATACATTTTAAACATTCTGATAACTTTAAACGAGCAATTCTTGTATATATCACACATCATCAGCCATAGGACGTCCTCTGCTGGACATAGGCCTCCTCCTGGGGGGGTTTTGCCAATACTCGCCACGCTTGGCAGGCGGGTTGGCGAACGCAGTTAAGTGTGATTGTTCAACTAAGATGCTGCTGCCTATCTTCCGGATTACATCCCTTAGCCGACTTACGGCAAGCAAGGGTAGAGAGGGTGGAGTACAACTCTTACGCCGGCACCAATGTATGCTTGTATATATGTATATATATAATTTTAATCTCGGAAACGGCTCCAACGATTTTCATGAAATTTAGTATGCAGGGGGTTTCGGGGCGATAATCGATCTAGCTAGGTTTCATTGTAAGAAAACCTCGTTTTATCCGTGTTTTCAGTCGAGCAAAGCTCGGTCATCCAGCTACTATCATTTAGTTTTGGTTATATTGAAGATAGGTACCTATAGAAAAGACTGTGTATACCAAAAATCAAAAAAGCAATACTAAAATTTAAACACCTACTAAAATTAAAACATCGTAAGGAAACCAAGCGAATCCATACCACCCTCAAGTTCAAAAATCCATGAGAGCCAGTTCCATTTCAGACTTGTTATGTTTACTATCTTCGACCACACCAGTGAGCTGTGGTCAATAATAATAAAAAAGTCACCGAGAGCAATAAATGTTAATCGTTGTTTGTCTTATAAATCTCGTTTGTTACAGATATTTAGAAAGGCGTAGAGAGACAGTGGTAAGCGAGGACGGTAAAGACGAATGTATGATGGAGTCGGCAGATAAAATCCGTAGTATGATTGACATCACATACACCATGAAGAATTCTGACACCTTCAGTGAGTTTCCTAATACTTACTAAACTTTTGTAGCGATGATAGCTCAGTGGTTAGCGCGGTCGGTTCGCATGCCGAAGGGTGTAGGTTCAAACCCCAACGATGAGCTTGAACTGCCGGTGAAGAAATAGCATGTTGGTAGGGTACTTTCTAGTACTCGGCTGGCTAGCTACCACCCTTAAGTTGAAAATCTGCCGCCAAGAATCTAACGGTGTGTTCCGGCAGCCTCACTTCAGAGCCAGTTCCATTCCAGGCTAGGTGTGCTTTACCATCTTCAACCACACCGTCACTTAAGACCAGGTGAGTTGTGGTCAAACACCTAGCTTGTCAGCCTTACAATTTTAAAAAAAACTTCTGACTGGGGTCGAAATTTTTTTGTTCTCTTGGCTGGTCTAAGTATACTAAGTCCGTAGGATATAAGGTTTAATAAGGTTTGTTTTTATTTTTACTGAGAAATGATTCTCTTTCCTTTTTTTGCAAAGTCGAGAGTTGTATAAAATTAGTATGACTCATAGAAGTGACATTACATCTGTGCTCTAATGTACATAAAACAAAACGAACCTTGTTTCGTAAGATAATCTTCAACTTTTTAACATAAAACATGTGACTAAATAGTAAAACCATCTTTGAGATTATGGTAGGTCTGGCATAGAAAACTTTTCCATTTCAATCTTATTTATTATCTGCCTTTTAATTTCAATCAAGTGCTGTTAATATTGCACTTTTGTTCTCAACTGAACAGTACAATTTTCTTATAATTTCAGTTGACATGAGGATATTCAGCTTCAACCTGATATTGGCGATGGATTTCCTTACCAAAATTGCGGAATTCATGACAACCGGCTTAGCCGCCGAACCTAGTCGCGAGGCCGAGAAAGTAACGAAAGACGACGTCAAAGCGACCAAATCTGCAGATATAGCTGTAAGTAATATAATAGATTTATCTGTTCTCGGTCAGATTGAATAAGATAATTAATTGCATATTTTTTTCTGTTCTAGCGCAAGGAAGCCTCTTCTATATCTACCCCTGTTTTGGAAACACCACAAAAAACAGCGATGATGACAGTTAATGTGAAAATTGAACAACCTGACATAATTCTTGTGGAGTCTTTGGAGCAAAAGAAATGCGACGCTTTGGTCTTGAATGTAAGTTGTATTATTTGATAGCAACAATAGCGGAGGGCTAAAATTATCGTTTAGTAATATATTTTAGTAAAGCCCCCAAGGTATGGCGACTTAGCAGAGACTAGTATGTCAACAACATCAAAACTTTTACTGGAAAGTTTATTTATATTGTTTTTTTGCAACAAACTACATAGGTATGCGTTTTACCACGACTTCATATAGTGAAAAGTGGCGATGGGATCGAAGAACCTATTTCCTAGGAAGTCTATTCACGCTTTCTTAAACCCCGGTATGTACTTTGCGAAAAGATAGACGCAGGCAAATAGTTCCACACTTCAGACGTTCTTCCTAAACAATTGTTCTAAAAACGTTTAGTGCGTTGAGAAATAATTTTCACTTTAATATGGCGTCTTTTCTCGAGCGTCTGGTTATATTAAAACTAGAATACAACTTTATTGTATCAACGATCGACAAATTATAACCCTAAAAACTTAATTAAGATAAAGAAAAAAGATACCAATACATCAAGAGTAATTTAGGGTAGTGTACAACGGCAGCCTTATAGCCTAGAGCGATTTACTATTTTATTATATGTAAACGTCATAATATTTTTATCTCAAACTGCAAAGTGTCACGACGTTAGTCGTAGCCGAATTATCCTTAGACGATCAAAACATTAAGGTCACCAACAGACAGATGCTAGAAACTAAAACAAATTTGTAAAATCATGACATAATGTAAGGTCTGCATACCAAAATATAAGCACAAATGTCTCCCTACACAAACTTGCGGGGTAAATACGGAGTCTTATATATAAGATATCAGAGGTATAGTAAAGAAATCTATAAAAATTGTTAAAATTAAATTTATTTTCAATCACAATTGTAGCTTTCAGTAAACTAAGATGAATGATGATGAACCTAAGATGGTTTTAAAGGTAATAATAATGTCATATGAATCCGAAGTTAGCAGTAACTCAGTAGTGTGGATAAATCGCATGGCTGGTCGCAACATTCTTCTACGATGCCACGCTTAGTTTTCATTCCGCTGTAGGCCTGATAAGTGCGCGGTCTGAACCAGCCAATCTCATTGGTCCTGTACTTGATTACGTTGCCACCAGTCCTCTTAACTTCGTCGTAAACACCCCAGTTGCAGATTACAGCCATTTTATCTGCCAATACTCTGCCGCAGTAAATTCCTAAGTCGTTATCGGCTTGAGTTCTTCTTAAAGAAATGATGATCAAAGCGGTGATGATGACAACTTGAAACTTCATGTTGAATAGTGTTAGTTGAATGTTTCGATCCCAACGACTGTTGCTTCAATGTAATGAAAGCCTTGAGACTTGCGGTATTTATACTGAGGGTTGATTAATTAATATTCAAAATTGACACCTGATTCTAGATCCCTGTGTAGGTTGTGAAATATTTCCATAGCTTTGACGCATGACAGGTTCGTACCTTGTTACATGTTAAAATACTTCTGCTTGGGATTGTCTAGGTATATATCAACACAGTATCAGATATTCTATCTGCGAGAAACTATGTGTATTCTATCTCCAAAAACTTTGTGTGAACATTATTGTATTCCGGTTTGAAGGGTACTGCAACTAGCAAAATTCCTAGAAAAAAAATTGCGTGCTTCGCTATCCAAAATTTCAAATTGAATGACTTAGCGGCGCTACTCTGAATTTAGTTTTGTTGTTAAAGTTGTGGGTGCCACTGAAGAGCGTCGAATTCGTCTCAGTGCGTTTTTTACAAAGTAAGAATGAAATATTGTTAGTATCAGAAATTAATCATTTATTCTGCTACTTCAATACTAAACTTAATATATAACTCTTTAGCAGTTACAAAGTTAGAATTTTTATTAGTATGAATAAAATGTGTACGGAGGAGTCGCTTGTTACTGTCTCATCTCTTAGTGACTTTCAGGGTAAGAATAGTGCTATAAACTAGATAAGAGATTTGAGGCGACACATCGCTAATCACTAAATAGTACCTGGGTGACCGAGCTTTGCTCGGCTAAAGACATGGATAAAACGACGTTTTCTATAAATGAAACCTAGCTAGATCGGTTTATCGCCCCCGAAACCCTCTGCATACTAAATTTCATGAAAATCGTTGAAGCCGTTTCCGAGATTCATATATATGTTACGGTGAGGGTAATTAATTGAAAAGTATTAATAATTCTCGGAGATTATTAATACATACCAGCTCAAATGGTGAAAGTAATAAATTTATCACTTTCATCGGTGGTTATTAATAATTTTTACGTGCCTGTGGTAAAAGTAATGAATTTTAAAAAAGGAGAGCCTGTACAAACTTGGAACAAGAAATGGAATTTTAAACCAATTGTATACAAGGAATGATTTTACCATCTGTAAGGAAACATTTATTTCAATTCATGAAGTTCCAGAAACTGAAATAAGTCTGAGAGAATGTGCTCGTAAGGACTCAAATTTGGGTGGCCAGGGATTTAGACACTGCAACTGCACGGGGGAATGCGGTTCAAATCGTTGCAATTGCAAAAAACACAGATTCTTTGCAATTCAAAGTGCCACAAAAGCCGATCATGCCAAAAAAATAATAATTAAAGGGTACCAACCGTGCGCTGATATTAATTTTATTTAGAAGTTATTCTTTTGTTTCTTTTATTTGGTCGATTTTATTAAAAATTTAGTTGATTATGCGTGATTTATTACTTTCCCCAAACTCGTAATAGAATTATTAATAATCGCCGGTGAAAGTGATTAATTTACCCGAATTTATCACATTCACCAAATGATTTGGTAATTATTAATACTCACCGATAATTATTAATAATTACCCTATTTATCACTCTCACCGTAACATATATATATATACAAGAGTTGCTCGTTTAAAGGTATTAGATTAGATTATAAAATGAAGTCGAATAACGTATACCTATTTGTATGCTTAATTATTTTAGTTACACAACATATTTCGATACGGTTTATATGTCCGTGCGAAGCCAGGGTGTCGTTAGTCATTACATACAAGGTTGATATAGTCAGGGTTCCTGAATAAAATGTGGACGACATCGACATAGGACAAAAAAAAAGTACACTAGAGATTGTAAATATAGGTAATATATACTTTTAAATACATTTGAGCTGGTCAGCTGGTCGAAAAACTACGTCGAGTATTCTTGTCACACAAACCGTGAAGCATTACGACGAAAGTCTTCAAAACAGTGTGTTCTACTTGTTGCTTGGACCCTCATATTTTGAACGACCCATACCACCAACTACTGCACATCCACTTTCCGGATAGCTGCTTCGGAGATTAAGGAAGTAAAGAAATGTAATCTTTATTAACGTTGTGAAGAAAACTAGGACTTCGCATTATCTATAATCGCAGAAAAAGTTTTAGAAATCATCTCGCTTAATTGTTCAGAGTATGGATGGAAATACATCTCCAAGGCGTGGAGATAAGTCAAATTTATATTTTTTCCTAAACAAGGAAATTCAGATAATACTAATCTAATATATTTTAAGCTTATGAGCTTATGCTCTTTCTTTTAAAGACGCTAGAGAGAAATGTGATAGGTATATTCGCAGTGGACCTCTACCAAGAAACCAACACGTCTCCCATTTCATTATTAAGTATCTAACATTATTGATACATATTTGCCGTGGTGGTGTCGGCGTAAGAATAGTACCCCACCCTCTCTACCCGTTGTTGCCGTAAGAGTCGGCTAAGGGATGTAATACGGAAGATGGGCAGCAGCGTCTTCCTTGAACAATTATACCAAACTGCGCTCGCCAATCCACCTGGCAAGCGTGGTGAGTATTGGCAAACCCCCTCCCCAGGAGGAGGCCTATGTCTAGCAGTGGACATCCTATGGCTGATGATGTGATGATTGATATATAATATTTTTGAATTGTATTCTGGTTCGTTGTATGTCATGTGTCGTGTTAATCTGTATCTAGTATTATTAGTATACCGAGTATCTTTGTAAATATTTTACATGCCGTACGGTAATGTATGGCGTTATTTTTTTACTAAAACTTCTTTCACCTTGTTCCATACACGTAATAAATAAATTACGAATATACTATGGCAGTGGGTACTAGAGCAATGGGCAGAGACTGGACAAAAACCAATTTTATGTTGCAGACTAGTTAGACCGGTTCTGCGTATGAACATACATCTGTGTAGTTTGATAGCCAGGAACAAACATGGTCACTATAGTCAGTAAACTAAAGAATACAATAAGATTGACACGTTCATCAATAAGCGGATGTATGAAATCCATATGTAGCCCTAGATCATATCATCCTGGGTCTGACACCACTTCTCTTGCACATACAACAGAAAGCGATGTCGTCGGCATTGAGGATTAAAGTTCGAATCCGTGGAGAAGCCCTGGCTCTACCACAAATCACTGTAGAACTGAGTCTATTGCTTGCGGCAAGAGACGTATAAGGACTCGATACGGAACGATACCAAACCCATCATCTATGCACCCATAAAACAGGCCTAGTGTGGTATCAGAATGCCACTCTACAAAATTTTGCAGATAGTTCAATGTAAAGAGCCACAGCACATGTATGGGAAACATCAAGGCCGACTTGGTCAGGCAGGAAAGTATGGCAAAGAAAATTGGTGCAGAATCACGAATTATTCTTAGTTTCCACACAGAAAAACAACAGCGAAATCTATCTATACTTATATGTACATATATAATCTAATCTAATCTATCTGTCTAATCGGTCGGCTCTTCGCCTTATGATAGGTGCCATCACAGGATATAGTGAGCTCAATTATCACATGCACAAAATCGGATCAATAAAAGGGTGACCAAAAGAATAGGAACAAATAAACTGATTTGGGAATTCATAAAATCTGCATGCCAAAATGTAACCCGTTAGAAATGTCTATCTAGGAAAACTTACGGGGTTGGTAAATCTGGCGTCTTATAAATAATACAATGAGATAGAAACGCAATGTTGGGTAAAGGAAACCGTAAAAAGTAATCAAAATTAAATTTATTTACAATCACGTATCACAATTGTAGCTTTATATAAAGCTGGTAGTTTTAAAAGTATAAGGCTAGATGAATCCAAAGTTAGCAGTAACTCAGTAGTGTGGATAAATCGCATGGCTGGTCGCAACATTCTTCTACGATGCCACGCTTAGTTTTCATTCCGCTGTAGGCCTGATAAGTGCGCGGTCTGAACCAGCCAATCTCATTGGTCCTGTACTTGATTGCATTGCCACTAGTCCTCTTAACTTCGTCGTAAACACCCCAGTTGCAGATTACGGCCATTTTATCTGCCAATACTCTGCCGCAGTAAATTCCTAAGCCGTTATCGGCTTGAGTTCTTCTTAAAGAAATGATGATCAAAGCGGTGATGATGACGACTTGAAACTTCATGTTGAATAGTGTTAGTTGAATGTTTTGATCCCAACGACTGTTGCTTCAATGTAATGAAAGCCTTGAGCCTTGCGGTATTTATACTGAGGGTTGATTAATTAATATTCAAAATTGACACCTGATTCTAGATCCCTGTGTAGGTTGTGAAATATTTCCATAGCTCTGACGCATGCACGGCTCGTACTGTGTTACATCTTAAAGTACTTTTCAGCGGGGGTAGTTACTACGGCAGTGTAAGATATTCTATGTTCCGATTTATAGAGTATTGTAACTAGCTTAACTCTGGGCTAATAAGACACCAACACCATAGGATGTTTCCAAGTAATGAGGGCTGAAGCGGCGTTGGCCTTAACTTAGTTACTTGTTTTTTGGGTACCACTGTAATAGCTATAGGCAGGCATCTCTTATCATTAGGGGAGCGTCACGTTCGTCTCTTTATTTCTTACCATAAAATAATAATAAAACATTGATGGAGGTCAAAATTATAGTTTTTAGAATTTTGATCTGTTTGTCTGTGCGTTTGTGCATGCTAATCTCGGAAACGGCTCAACTGATTTAAACGCATTTTGACTAATGTCTTATGGCAAGTTTCCTGTAACATTTAGTTGTTTTATTCCAATCGGTTCAAAAGTTACGTTAATACATTTAATACGCAGTATTTTAGAAATGTGCTGGCGATTTCACTAAAATGTTTGTTAACTGTAGTTTTTAAAACCATGTTTGGAAGATTAAATGAACACAAAGTTAAACAATCTATATCTATTCTACTATTTAATATACGTATATACTATTTGTATATTTCGATGTTTATTACTCAATTACGCAAAAACGGCAGAACAAATACGAGAACGAATACAAATCTTTTATTGATAACACCAATTTTTTAAATAAAATTGAACGGACATAAATTTACTTCTGTTTAAGTTAAGTTTAAGCTGTCTGCTTGATAAACAGATATAAAATGAAATTGAACTGTCTCTTTGTAATGACCAAATAACAGCTTTTTACTAAATGCGTATGCAAGTATACATTGTTTACCAGAAATCAACTTTTTAAGTTTTCTGTCTGTTTATTCTGAACATTTAAGTGCTGATAAATAAATGTTTATTTTTAAACGCACAGCTGTATAGGCCTAGAACAAACATGGTGACTACAGTCACCAAAATATAGATAACATGGATTGGCATGTCTATCAGCGGATGTAAGAATTCTACACCATCTGTAGTTCTACATTATATTATCATGGATCTGCCACCACTTCACGTGCATAGAACAGGTAGCGATGGTATCAGTATTGAAGATTAAAGTGTCGAACCAGTGGAGAGGTATTGAATCATTGTAAAAGTGGGTCTATTGATTGCGACAAGAAACATGTAAGAGACTTGACACGTTAAGATATTTTACGCTCATTACTGACAGTGCACCCATCGTCTATGCACTTAGAAAACAGGTCAAGTGTGATATTAGGTCTTTACTTATGAAATTGCCATTGTATACAAAAAAAAAAAAAAATCAAACGATTTTTTCACTATATTTTTTATTTATATTAATCATAATAATCACCAGTAAATCACCCATGCAATCGGTGCATCTTTGCCAACGCAGTAGCAGTTTATTGATGCCTTTCTTGAAGAAATCAGCTGGAGGCAACAAATTCTTCAAAGGCATTTTTAATGCCTCTCGGGCATTGAATTTTTTGCCGCCAAGAAGTTATCCAAATTCTGGAAAAGGTTGAAGTCTGTAGGCGCAAGATCTGGTGAGTACGGCGGATGACGGAGAGCTTCCAACCCCAGCTCTTGCAACTTGGAGACCGTCTGCTGTGCAGTATGAAGTCGGGAGTAAACATGTGCTGTAATGCTCATACTGTTTGGTAAGAAGCTGTGATGAATCACACCGGCACTAGACCACCAAACAGTGACCGTCACTTTTCTAGGGGTAAGTTTTCGTTTAGGGCATTGTTTAGGTGCTGAAACAGGATCCCACCAACTTGCTGAGCGCTTTCGATAAATTTTTCGTCGCAAGTAACAATGCGGTTCAAAATTCCTTCGTTTGTGTGCCGACGCGTACTTCGCGCTGGCGATCATTTAGTTCGTGCTGCACCCATTTGTCAAGCTTTTTTACCTTGCCAATTTGACGCAAATGGACCAATATTGTTTTGACGCTGACGTCGAAAGCTGCTGCTATTTCAGCCGTAGATTGAATGCCATCAGTTTCTATAATCGCCGTTAATTCTTCATTTTCGACCAAAGTTTTCGGACGACCACGAGGTACATTTTTCAGGTCGAAATTTCCAGAACGGAAGCGGGCAAACCAATAACAGGTGGTGCGTCGGTTTGTAGTGTTAGCTCCGTAAACGTCGTTGATGTTGCGTGCCGCTTGTGCCGCGTTGCTGCCACGACGGTACTTATATTCCATAATTACTCGATGTTCTAACGTATCTATGATGACGAAAAAGATTCAAATGCGATCAAAACATAACACCAATCAATAAACAAATGACTACTTTTAGAATTTAAAATAAGAATTCTTAGCGAAACAAAAAATATTTTTATTTCAAATGGCCAGTACTGCAGAACGGCAGTTTCATAGGTTAAAATACCTATCATTAGAATGTTTGTTTACCCTTTAAAATTAAGCAGACAGTTATAGTTCCAGTTCAATGAACAAAGAGCAACAGCATATTTGTGAGAAACAAAGCAGACTTGTTTAGGAAGGAAAGTGTGTCGAAGAAAAATTGTGCAGAATCACCAAGTCTTATTCTCACACAGAAAAAGAACAGCGAAATCTATAGAATAATACAAAAACATGCCAAAGCATTTATTCATCAATAGATAGAAAAGTGATCAATAAACTACTAAATCGGTCGGTCGACTACTCATATGTCAGGTGCCATCACAAGTCACTGAGTTCAATTATTACATGCACAAAATTGAAGCTACGGTGCTAGGATACTACGAGGTTGTACTTTTTAAAGAAATCAAGGAAAGTTGGCCAGAAGAATAAAAATGAAATAAAACTGACTTGGAAAATCATAAGATCTGCATGCCAAAATGTAACCCGTTTTAGAAATGTCTCCTTAGACAAACTTGCGGGGTCGGTAAATGCGTCTTATAAATAATACAACAGAGTGCTAGAAACCGTAATATCGGGTAAAAGAAAACGTAAAAACTAATCAAAATTGAATTTATTTACAATCACTCATCACAATTGTAGCTTTATATAAAGTTGATGATTTCAAAAGTGTAAGGCCAGATGAATTCGAAGTTAGCAGTAACTCAGTAGTGTGGATATATCGCATGGCTGGTCGCAACATTCTTCTACAATGCCACGCTTAGATTTCATTCCGCTGTAGGCGTCATAATTGCGCGGTCCGTACCAGCCAAATTTATTGAGATTATATTTGTTTGCGTTTCCAGAAGTCCTCTTGTCTTCTTCATAAACTCCCCAATTGCAGATTACAGCCATTTTATCTGCCAAAAGGCTGCCGCAGTAAGTTCCTAAGTCGTTGTCAGCTTGAGCCTTTAGAGAAACGATGATGATAAGAACGGTGATGATGGTGACTTGAAACTTCATTTTGAATGGTGTTGCTTGAATGTTTTGATCCCAACGGATAATGATTGAATGTAATGAGAGTATTGAGACTTGTGGTATTTATACTGAGGGTTGATTAATTAATATTCAAAATTGATACCTGAATCTAGATTCTATGTAGGTTGTGGAATATTTCCATAGCTCTGACGCATGAATAGTTTGTACCTTATTACATGTTAAAATACTTTTTAGTCGGGGATCGTCTAGGTAGGCAGTATAAGATATTCTGCCTCCAAGAAACTGAGTGTAAACATTACTGTTTCCCAGTCTGTTGTACTATAACTAGCTAATTTCGGGCTATTGAGACTTATCAACACCATATAATGTTTCAAAGTAATTAGCGCCGAAGTGGCGTTGGCCTGAACTTAGTTACTTGGTTTGTATTGGGTACCACTGCAATAGTTATGGGCAGGCATGTCTTACCATTAGGAGAGCGTTACGTTCGTCTCGTTACTTCTTACCCTAAAACAATAATAAGAATGAAACATTGCTTGTAGCACACGCTGTTTTACTCGTTATCTATAGCTACACTAATTTATAAAGAGGAAAGATATGATTTTTTGTTTATGTTTTGAATAAGCTCCGAAACTTTGGCCCGATCTGAATTATTCTTTCATCATTGGACTGCTACATTGCCACTAAATAACTTAGGTTATATTGATAATCGAGTTAAATTAGTTAGGGATCCCTACGAAAACTCTAATAATGTAACCTAAGTGATCAGAAGTAAGATAACTAGTGAAACAACTGATCACTGCTACAAACAATATTTCATATTATTATTATTTTATGGTAAAAAGTAACGAGACGCTCTCCTGATGGTATGTATGAGATATCTATTAGTGTGATAGATGTGGTTAGCTTAAGTAGTTTATTGATCACTTTTTTAGGGTTCCCTACCCAAAGGGTAAAAACGGGACCCTATTACTAAGACTTCGCTGTCTGTCTGTCCGTCCGTCTGTCAGTCACCAGGCTGTATCTCAAGAACCGCGATAGCTAGACAGTTGAAATTTTCACAAATTATGTATTTCTGTTGCCGCTATAACAATAAATACTAAAAACAAAATAAAATAAATATTTAAGGGGGCTCCCATACAACAAACGTGTTTTTTTTGTTCGTTTTTGCTCGATATTGATAACGGCAACAGGTAGACGCTTGAAATACTCACAGAATATTTAGGTAGTTATATATATTCCTTTTAAAAATAAATAGTTAAATTAAAATAAAACAAATATTTAAGAGGGGCTCCCATACAATAAACGTGATTTTTTTTGCTCGGTATTGATAACGGCAACATGTAGACGCTTGAAATATTCACAGAATATTGAGTTATTATAAAAATAAATAATTAAATTAAAATAAACTTTAGTTTTTAAGGGGAGCTCCCATACAACAAAGTTTTTTTTTGCCGTTTTTATAGATAATGGTACGGAATTCTTCGTGCGCGAGTCTGACTCGCCATGGCCGGTTTTTTTTCTGTGTGAAGAATAAGACTGTGATTCTACACAAGTTTTCTTTGTGACACTTTCCTTTCTGCTTTGTTTTCCACAAATCTGCTGTGGCTTTCTCGCTATTGAACTGTAACTGTAACTGTTTGTTAAATTTGTTAGGCTAGAGTAACGTTCTGACATTTTTTTTTCATCAGCCGTTTGACTTCTACTGCTAGACATAGGCCTCTCCCATTGATTTCCATAAAGGCCAGTTGGAAGCGGCTCGCATCCAGCGCGTTCTTGCGGTCTTTATTAGGTCGTCTGACCACCTTGTGGGTGGCCGTCCTACGCTGCGCTTGCCGGTTCGTGGTCTCCATTCCAGAACTTTGCAGCCCCATCGGCATCAGTTCTGCGTGCTATGTGCCCTGCCCACTGCCACTTCAACTTGCTAATCCGCTGGGCTATGTCGGCTACTTTAGTTCGCCTACGGATCTCCTCATTTCTGATTCGATTTCGTAGGGAAACTCCGAGCATAGCCCTCTCCATAGCTCGTTGTGCTAATTTAAGCTTACTAAGAAGGCAAATAGTCGGAGACCACGTTTCAGCGCCATAGGTCATTACTGGTAACACACACTGGTCGAAGACTTTCGACTTGAGGCACTGAGGTAATTCGGACGAGAAAACGCTGCGCAGTTTTCCGAACGCTGCTCAGCCGAGTTAGATTCGACGATTGGCCTCTTTCTCGAAGTTGGACTTCAGATTCTTATATTACACTAGACCTTTTTTCTAAGTGCATAGACGATAGGTGCACAATCAGTGATGAGTATCTAACGTGTACCTTGCCGCAAGCAATACACCCACAGTATCTATAGTTCTGCAGTGGCTAATAGTGGAATGGCTCTTCATTAGTTCCTTAATTTCCACGCCATCACTTCCTGTTGTATGTGCGAGCAATGTCAGATCCCGAATAATATGATCAAGGGCTGCTGATATCATACATTCGCTGATTAAATAATAGCCAATCTGTGTTTTCCCTATTTTGGTGACTATAGTAACCATGTATATTCTAGGCCTATACAGTCGTACGTTCATACGCAGAACCGGACTGACTAACTGTGTTTAGCCAGATGACATAATTTTGGTTTCAGTCCCCAATGCTCTAGTTCATTGCCATAACATATTTGTAGCTCTAGTGATCTCTAGTGACTTGTAGTTCAGATAGATAGTACATTCTTCACACAGACAAAAACACCAGCGAAATCTATAGGAAAAACAAAAATAGATAAATAAAAACCGGCCAAGTGCGAGTCGGACTCGCGCACGAAGGGTGCAATATAATAAATATTGTAGGATATAGGTATATAAGTAAAATTTATGGTTTTTTTTTTTAATGGTAATTTATGCTTTTCGCAATTTTTCCTTTATCTGTGCTATAAGACGTTGCTTCGTACCAAATTTCAAGATTCTGAGTACACGGGATGTACCCTGTGGGTTTTGATTCCCTTGCGAGTGTCGAAAATTTGCAGCATAAACGGCTGTATCTTTTGATTGCGTTGGCTTAGAAGTTTGATTTTTTCACAGCTCTAAGGGACAGTGATCCTGAGTATTTGATATAAATTTCAGCTTGATACCTCCACGCGTTCCTGAGAAAAAGGGTCTTGACAGACAGACATACAGGTTCCGTTTTTCCTTTTGAGGTACGGACCCTAAAAAGTGTTCAATAAACTACTTAAGCTAACCACGTCGGTCGGTCACTGTGAGCTCAATTTTCATATACACAAAATCTACAGGTACGAAGATACAGGGCTAGGATGCTATGAGTACTTTTAAAGAAATAGCCGTGTAATTAGGGAAAGTTGGCTATAGGAATAGGAATAAATATATAAATCAAAATTAAACTAAAAGAAATTAAAAAATATATTTATATGCTTAAATAATAAATGTAACGCAAGATAATAAACGTAAAAAGATTAAATAAGTAGAGTTGATCTCTCGCGGAGTCGGTCATATATGTAAACAATAGAGTATCAGTTTTATAGCATTTCCCGACGTACCTATACCTATTTGGTTCTCGATGATTGTAGATGTAGCAATAACATATTCAACTACCTATAAACTTAATAAAAAACCCAAGAATATATGTAACCCGTTAGAAATGTCTTCTTCTTAGACAAACTTGTGTGTTCGATAAATATGGCATCTTATAAATAAGCACCAGGATGACCGAGCTTTGCTCGGCTGAAGACACGGATAAAACGACGTTTTCTAAAAATGAAACCTAGCTAGATCGATTTATCGCCCCCGAAACCCCTTGCATACTAAATTTCATGAAAATCGTTGGAGCCGTTTCCGAGATTCAGATTATATGTATATATATATTATATATATATATTATATATATATATATATATATATATATATATATATATATATATATAAAATTATAATAATTATAATATTAAATACTGGTCGACGCCACACGTGAACAAAACGCTGGCCTTTATTTTGCCCAGCGTGTGAGTATTGCTATACAACGCGGCAATGGGGCCAGCGTTTTGGGAACTCTTCCCATTGGTAGCGGCCTTTTAGATTAGTTTATTTTATTTTAATTTATTAGTTCATCTAGTCCAGTAAATTATATGTTAGGATGTAATTTGTAGATAGTTTTTTTTGTTCATGTTTAATTTTCCCTGTAAATAATTGTTTTTTATTTTTCTTAAACCATAAAATGTAAATACGCGTTATATTATGTGAGATTTAATTAAAGTATAAAATAAACAGCTAAAAAAATATATATTATATGTATATATATTTATTATATATATATTATATGTATATATATATATATATACATATATACAAGAATTGCTCGTTTAAAGGTATTAGATAGATAGATTAGATATACCAGAATGCGGGGAAATGCTGAGTCGGGTTAAGGAAACCGCAATTAACAATCATAATGGAATTTATTTTTAATCACGGATCACAATTGTAGCTTTAATTATTATACATGATGTTTTTAATGATATAAGACCAGCTAAATTCCATTTTAGCAGTAATTCATTAGTGTAGATAAAGCGCATGGCTGGTCGCAACATTCTTCTACAATGCCACGTTTAGTTTTCATTCCGCTGTAGGCGTCATAAGTGCGCGGTCCGAACCAGCCAAACTTATTATGCCTGTATTTGACTTCGTTCCTAGCAGTCCTCTTATCTTCTTCGTAATAGTTCCATTCGCAGATGTTAGCCATTGTATCTGCTAATGCTCTGCCGCAGTAAATTCCTAAGCTGCTGTCGGCACGAGTCTTCTTCAAAGATACGATGATGATCAAAGCGGTAACGATAATGACTTGAAACTTCATGTTGAAATGTATTGGTTGAATGTTTTGATACCAACGACTGCTACTTGAATGTAATAAAAGTCTTAAGAATCGCAGTATTTATACTGAGGGTTGATTAATTAATATTCAAAATTGATACCTGATTATATCCCTGTGTGGGTAACGGAATATTTCTAGATAGCTCTGACGCATAAACGGTTCATACCTTGTTATATCGTTAAGTACTTTTCAGCTGGGAATTGTCTAGATTGGTATCACCGAAGTATCAGATATTATGTCTCAAAAAAAAAACATGTGATCATAATTATATTCCTGTTTGAAGGGTATTTACTGCAACTAGCCAAATTCGGGGTCCCACTATCGAAAGTTACAAAGTAATCAGTGACTTAGCGGCGATGCCCTGAACTTAGTTTGGGATTCAAAATTCCAGGGTACTAGACTAATAGTTATCTCATACAATCAGGAGAGCGTCTTGTTACTTAAAAAAAAATACAGAAGCGTAAAAACTACAGAACGGATTTAAATGAAACTTTACAGTAATATAGATGATACATTAGCACATAGATAACACATAGAATATAATTTGTTGTCAAATATAAAAATTAAGTGTCAAGTAAGTCGAAAAAAGCGTGCAATGTGAGAATCATTGGCGTGCGCTACCAAAACTGTTAGAGTTACACGACGATGATGGATCGTCAGATTATTTATCTTAAACAGTACTAAATAAAAGTCCGCGACAGCATAATTATATATTTTACGTCGAAGTCATTATAGCCAAAATAGTGAGCCATAAATAAATTTAAATTTGACACTATTTACCATGCACATTTTAAAGTATTAGACGATTTTTATCAAAATAAAAAACGTAGGTATTTATCACTTTTGGGATTCAAAGTAAAAAAAAACTTTGTCTTTTACATTAAGTAATTTGGGGAAATAGTTTAAAAGATAACATGATATGAATGATTTTTCGGTGCGCGTCTATAACCAAGTTCTATAATACTCATGTACGTGCTATAATCTTGTGTCTATAACAATTACAAAAAAATATTCTAGGCCGTTCTCCTAGTTAATATATTCACATCCAGGATAAACTTCCGAAAAGCGCATACCGCAGACGAAACTGAAATTTGGTATAACAACGTATTTTGACATTATCACGAATATCATAACCAAAATTGGTGCAAACGCCATTTTGAATAAGAAAAGCGAAGAAGAACTTCCTTTCGTTCGGTGTGCATAACCGCGCATTCCTAACCGATTTAGACTATTTTAGCTTTTCCCAGGAAGGGTGTGTGTGTGTGTACAGCGGAGACTAGGAACTGTGGGGCGTCACTCCCACATTTTTAACAACTCAAAACCCTCTTTGCTGTGTGTGTTTTATGATATTCGTGATTAGGAGGTCAAAATACGTTATTATACCTTTCAAATCGATTATGTCTTGACGATTATCGAGCGGTATGCGCTTTTCGGAAGTACACCCAATTTAATTAATCCTGTGGAACGCTCTTATAAACTACATAACGCCTTGATGAATTTACATATGTTTTGACGTAGAACATGGTATACACTGTCCTATAAAATTAAGTTAAATCCAATTAAAAAAAAACACGAAGTTCAGTCTAAGGCCAAGATAATGGCCAAATGGTAAAAATAGTTTCGAAGGTGCGTAATTCACAGGACTACTGAAGCAACCTGCGAGATTAAGTACAACCAAAGCTATGTTTAAAATAAGACAAAAAACATTTTGTTATCCACTGAAAAACTATTTGCTTAATTCTTCTAAACCACGCAACAGATTTTGGTGCGGCTTATATGTCCAAGCGAAGCCAGATCGTCGCTAGTTATTAAAAGTTCGATATAGCCAAGGTCCGTAGATAAAATGAGAACAATATCTGCATACTATCGAAAAAGTAAGTGCTCTAAGATCTGTAAATATGTTTACTATACGTAATTTAAACTTTTAAATATATTTTAGCTGCTCAACATTCGAAACTTAAAAAAAAAATTACTTTGAGTCTTCTCATCACATATGTATACTGTGAAGTGTTAAGGTGGAATTCTTTAAAACAGTGTGCCCTATCTGTTGCTTGGGCATTTATATGTAGGCGACCCAGACCGCGTGCAAAGTGCGCTAGTGCAAATCCACTTTCCGGATTGCTGCTTCGTAGTTTAAGGAGGTAGAAAAACACAGACTCATCATTGACCCTTATCTTTATGCACATTAACCTGGTAAAGCACCTAAAAAAGAGGTTGTCTGGAAGAGATCACTTTTATCGGTACTTTTATTTTCAATTTCTGATATACACAATAAAGAGTGTCTTATCACACTCGTGTAGGTGTCGATGCTTTCTTTCCGTAACATGCTATAATTATATTCCTTGAGATAGAAAATAAACGATAGCTTGCAAAATAAATTAATTAAACATTAATCGCTTACGAACAACACCTCTTGCAAGACACCACCCCCTGCAAGACACCATAATGTATTCACAGTTCATTGAAGTATATTCTTGCGTCACATCTAACCTTTACCACCTCGACATATTCAAGTCACATTAGCGTGACATGGTGCTCACTAGTCATTTGAATATTAATCAACACAGCTGAGGTATAAAATCGGGATAAATCCAGCATCCGAACACATTCCAGTCCCGAGACTCGAGGTTGCAAATACAATAATGAAGTTGGAAATATTCTTTGTTTTCGCCATGGTGTCTCTCTCGTACAGTACAGATGACACTCGACAAGTTTACTGCGGGCGCCGGTTGGCAGAAGCCCGGGCCGTTATATGTGAATATATGTTAAGTGGAGAGAAGTCAATTTACTACAATGAAGTGGGATATGACGCTGACTCGTATGGCTTGCCCTGGCTTGTTCAGGGGCAAAGAGCAGTCGCTTTGGCCCAGTCTCGAAAAAAGCGTGGCATCGTCGAAGAGTGCTGCGATAAAGCATGCTCGCTCAACGAACTTTTTTCATATTGCTGAACATCATTTACCCTTCGATTGTAATTTTAACAAACAAGCTGTCTAAATTAGTAGTTGCTCTATGCAGTTTTATTTAATTTTTATTATTGATTGTGTGATTATGTAAATATTATTAAGCAAATTTAAATTATATATTACATATATGCATTGTAAAAAATATATTCAGCGACTTTTATTAGTGGTTTTTAGATATTTTTTTAACCTATCGGTAAGCTACAGTCTTACATTATTTCAGTTCTTCCTTTACAAGAAGCAGGAAGTCCAACCGATAGGTGTTCTCCGATACCCAAATATTTTTGCTATTAAGTCGTAAGCAAGTGTCAATTGGATTTGCCTACTGATGGTGACGTAAACAGTATATTGCGATTACAATGAAACTTTCTTTGGTTAGGTTTGGAATCCTTAATTTGTAATTCTTATTCAGTTTGTATTGTTATACTTTACAGTTTTTGTTTTAAGTGTATGATTGTAATGAACGTTTACTATAATATTATATGGAAATCGCGAAAAAGAAACAACTCTTTCATACATTTGGTCAACGGACTGTGTTATAGAATAGCGGACTTTTTTCTTGTTTTTACCCGACTGCCAAGGAAGGGTTATGATTTCCGCGCGTGTCGCTCTTTTTAAATTTGACATATATGGAAACGACACGATAATCTATTTAAGAAATCATCAACATCGTAGAAACACTCTTTTACCAGCCATTTCAACTGCTCACATAAACGTCTATATGGCAGATTAACAGATTCTACAACATACATAGACATATGTATGTGCATTATTATAACTAACTTTTTAATTATTTTTTCTCATGTATAGTTTCTTGTTCGTCTTATAATTTATTACTCTATTGGTATTATAAGTGTAAATGATGATTTTTTGTTGTACGTTAAAGTAATAAGATAAACGAGGCGCTCTCCTGATGGTTAGAGACACAAGGCTATATCCCTTAACCTCGAGTAGCAAAGTAATGTCCAGGGTTTCGCTGCTTTGACGCTTCTTACTTAGATACTTTCGATGATATATCCTTCAAAGCGGAACATAGTAACGTTTACGAACTACTGCTTGGCAGCAGAATATCTACTGCTTGGCAGCAGAATATCTACTGCTGCGGCAGTAACTACCTAGATGACCCACTGCTGACAAGATTTGCCACCTAGTGGACATTCGTATTTTTTATTGTAGAATAAAAAAAAATGGTTTATGCGTTTGTCTTGCATAAACTTTTTTTTAAATTGCAGATGGAGGCTCGGTTCAAGCTTCGCCAAAGCGAGGAGCGTATGGTGGCGGAAGGTGCCATTTCTGGATTCCAGATCGTAGTCCGTACGCTGGGCGCAACTAGTGCTGCGCCTCGTTGGATGCTCGCACCTACGCACCTCTCGCTGGCACTCTCGCAGCCGCCTGATAGCGGAATGCACGTCGACATCACTATTACTGACATCAAGATCACTATATCGCCAGGTATGTTTTTTTTTAAGTTGATAGGCTATTTGTTTGACCACATCTCACATGATGTTAAGTGGCGATGTTGTCGGTGATAGTGAACACACCTGGCCTGGAATGGAACTGGCACTCACGTGAGGCTGCCGGAACACAGTCTTCTCCGCATCATTATTTTGATGCGATGGAGACGTTACTGTTTGGAAGTGAGTTTTTGTTACAAAACAAAGTCCAAGGCTTAGATATAAAACTAATCAGATTGTTATTTCTCGCAGATATAATAGCGCTATTGAACCGAGTACTGGCCACCATGACAAGCAGCGAGGAAGACAACGTTCAAGAAGAAAATAAGACCATATTTTACAGTGAACTGTGGACGATACAACCGTTCCGGCCGAACGCCTACTGGTACTTAAAAACTGGTACGAATACACCGATGGTAACATAAGAAAATAATAAATTATAGGGTTTAAGTCACTTATAGTCATGGTCCTAGTCCAGCCATAGTAAATTACTGGTACAGGTAGAAGTTCATTCGAAGTTTTGACAACACGAAAAAACGTGTTTGACTACATTTATATCGCTTGCTCACTCACACTCGCCTCATTCGTGCTTATAATTCGATACTTATGATTGAAACACTATTTACTTTAAACATGAAAACTCCAAGACACCCGATTTTTGGAAAATAATATAAAACAGCAACGTGTGCTGTCTGCAATCCTGTCTAAATGTTTTTTCTAATAGTTTTACTGTATGTATTCCTTTGTCGACCACATCACAATCGATGCAAATAGCTCAGAATAGAGAAAGATGACAAACCTTGGAGGCCTTCACTTGAGAGGGGTTACTGATTTACTTTGTGTGTCATCATCATCATCATCATCGTCATCATAATTCCTCCCCCATTGATTTCCATAAAGACCGGTTGGAAGCAGCTCGCATCCAGCGCGTTCCTGCGGTTTTCATGAGGTCGTCTGTCCACTTTGTGGGTGGACGTCCTACGCTGCGCTTGCCGGTCCGTGGTCTCCATTCTAGAACTTTGCGGCCCCCTCGGCCATCAGTTCTGCGTGCTATGTGCCCTGCCCACTGCCACTTTAATTTGCTAATCCTAACTCCTCATTTCTGATTCGATCTCGTAGGGAAACCCCGATCATAGCCCTTTCCATAGCTCGTTGTGCGACTTCGAGCTTACCAAGAAGGCACATAGTCAGACACCACGTGACTTTGTGTGTATTTAGTTTAAATGTAGAATATCGGGAAATAAAAGGCTTAATATATAATATATATGTATTCCTTTGTAGAGGAGGCCGAAGAAGCGATCGGTGCTGACTTCGCGCCACCGCCGGCCAAGAAGCCAGTCGGCGAGATATGTATAATGTCTAGCCCTTCGATCATACTCTCTTTCGAGATGCAGATCGGAAATGAAACCATACCCGTTCTAGTGATGCAGGCCTCACTCACTGGGCAGGTGAAGGATTGGAGCTCCGATGTAAGTTACGACTTGCAGTGTAGCACAAAAGCTGTCGTATTTTCTTTCTGTCTCTGATTTGTCTATTTGTTCTCTCTTTTTAATAATTTAAGGTTAATTTTAACTATTCTGCAACTGAATTTCGATGTATTTTTGTAGGGTTTTAAGTGTGGCAAAGTGTGAATTTGTTTTGTCAAGTTTTTACTTACGTCTGGCATGTTTGCAGTTCTACATGGAAACCACGTGGGCGATGCAAGTTTCGTACTACAACATCGGTCGGGCTGTGTGGGAGCCGCTTATAGAGCCGGTGGAAGTACTAAAAGACTATCAGTACAAGCATGTGCCATGGGAACTGAGGATGGAGGTAATCATTCACCAAACTCGCTTCGAAAATTTCAAATTAATGTTCTTTGAGACTTTCGATGATTAACTCTTTATTGTCACCGAAGATTACATAAGGTAGAAAAATAAACTCAAGTAACAAGTATAGTAACTGGCGACCTTATCGCTAAAAGTAATCTTTTAATTATTTTTTTATGTTTCACAGGCTAGATGTTTGATCACAGCTCACCTTATGTTAAGTGACGATGTGGTCGAAGATAGTAAATACACCTAGCCTGGAATGGAACTGGCTCTGACAGATTTTCAACTTGAGGGTATTTGAGGTAGCTAGCCAGCCGAATACTAAAAGCTACGGTTTCCTCACGATGTTTTCTTCACCGGCAGCTTAAGCTCAGTGTTGGGGGTTGAACCCACACCGTCCGGCGTGTAAATCAATCGCACTAACCACAGCTATTATCGCTACACAATTAGTGTAGTATATCACTTGCTCATACTCATGCACATAATTCGGCATATGATTAAAACGCTATCGTTTTGAAACATAATCACATTTTGTAAATGACTACTATACAGTATCGTGTCTCTCTCGTGAAACTGCCGTGTTTGTTTCAGGTTATGATGCGACAGCCGGAAGCGTTGAGTCCAATCGACACGACTGACGAGGCAAACAACCTCCAGGTGGTCGCGCAGCGGCAAGCGAACAAGTCTATCAACATATCCAGCAGCGAAACCCTTGAAATCACCATCACCAGAACTGCTATGGAGGTAAATTGCCATCATCTATCTAAGACCACGGTGCATGGTATTTCAATTGCCTACCGGCTTAACAATTATTATAATTTTCTTACACAAACTATGTCAAAATATTTTTGTTTTATTTATGCGTGATTCGGACACTTCTACTATAGTTTAGGTGGCCTTCTTCAAGGAGACAAAGCAGAGTACAAAGCGCGCGCGCCCTCGCCATGCTACGCTGCGCGTGCGTTTTGCTCTGCTTATAAATTGCTTTAATATTATAATATTTACATTTGGTGTCATCAATTACCTACATCTTTTAAACACAGATGACTATAATGAAGAAAAATAATTATATATTACATTAAAGATCGGTCCTGTTTGACATCGCTCTGTGCAAAGCCACATGTAATTTACAAATACTGATAAAACAGCAGCAATCCATACATTTGACAGCAACAAAGGATGTTTTTGCATTTAAAAACGCTCATAAAATTAGGTAAAAAATCTCGGCTACGGAACCTAACAATCAAGAACCGTTAAATGATATTTAAAGTTAACCAATAATTAAAATGCTCTGACAACACGTTGACCTGATTTATCTCGCCGGGAAATCAGACATGCTATGAGTTAGGCCGTTGGTTACTTATCATCATTAGCCTTTGTAGTTCACTGCTGGACATAGGCCTCTCCTAAGACACGCCACTCAGCTCGATCCTCGGCTTTTCCCTTCTATCCACCGCCAACTGTCCCACGTATATCGTCACTCCATCGAGTCTCAGGGCGTCCTACACTACGTTTGCCAATTCGCGGTCTCCACCCTAAAACAAATCTACCCCAGCGGTTATCGGTCCTGCGACAGATATGTACAGCCCATTGCCACTTCAGCTTGCTAATACGCTGAGCTATGTCTGTGACTTTAGTTCTATGGCGAATTAGATCGTTACGGATAAGATCCCTTAGAGAAATGCCAAGCATAGCTCTTTCCATAGCTCGCTGAGCTATGGAACTATGAGCTATGAACTCGTGGATCATTCCAGCTGTGAGTGTCCACGTTTCGGCTCCGTAGGTCATGACTGGTAGAACTGGTTAAAGACTACGGATTTCCGGGATGGTTGACGAGAAGACTCGACGTAATTTTCCGAACGTTTCGTTGGTTACTACTGGTGTTAAATCCATAGTAATTTTCAGGTGTTAACCCAACTTGGCAATTCGTTTGCCGCCGCTACAGCGGCCGCGACTGAAACTTCGGTCGCGAAGTCGAAGCAGGAAAGCGTCTCGGAAAAAGAATTCCCTGGTGCTCCATACGTTTTACATAACTGCACGGGACTCACCGTGAAATTGGATCTAAAGAACAACGTTGATTTCTCCGTATTCGTCACGGAAGAATTTAATGCTTCATATTACAGGTAATGTTATTACTAGTTATTAAACTATTTTTCTACACATCATCAGCCATAGGACGTCCACTGCTGGGCATAGGCCTCCTCCTGGGGGGGTTTTGCCAATACTCGCCACGCTTGGCAGGCGGGTTGGCGAGCGCAGTTAGGTGTGATTGTTCAAGGAAGACGCTGCTGCCCATCTTCCGGATGACATTCCTTAGCCGACTCTTACGGCAATCACGGGTACAGAGGCTGGGGTACTATTCGTACGCCGGTACCACCACGGCATTAATAACACAGCGATATTTTTCTACACAGATATAAAATAAAATAACCCGGCCAAGAGCGAGTCGGACTCGCTGAGGTATCAAGCTGAAATTCATATCAAATACTCAGGTCTACTGTCCCTTGGAGCTGTGAAATAATCGAACTTCTAAGCCAACGCAATCAAAAGATACAGCCGTTTATACTGCAAATTTACGACACTCGCAAGGGAATCAAAACCTACAGGGTAATGAACTCAGAAACTCAGACTCCTCCATTGAACTCAGAATCTTGAAATTTGGTACGAAGCAACGTCTTGTAGCACAGATAAGGGAAAAATTGCGAAAAGCATAAATTACCATTTAAAAAAAAAACATAACTTTTACTTATATACCTACAGGTTTGTACGGAACCCTTGGTGCGTGAGTCCAACTCGCACTTGGCCGATTTTTTGTCACGATTTCAGAGTATAATAATGTTTTTATTTTATTTCATTTTATTAAAGAGTTTCTGTCTATTTTCATGTATACGTCTTTAATGAATACTGAGTAAAACTAAAAGATTATTAAATACTAAATCAATTTAAATACATGTCAATAAACCTAAGTCAAATAACCTTAATTAAAACTAAGTCCACCGGTCGAGCTCACCACCAAACGTACCCATCAAACCGGCGGCATTTGTATACGTTGTTTATTTATGTATCTCTTCGATTAATAATAGTTTCGTGACATTGATCTTATTTCCAGCGATGCAGTGTTAAAACCCGGCGCTTGCATCCCGCTGCAACTGAAACATGGTGGACTCAACTTAATGAAGCTGAACGAACCGCCGCCGCCCCTTAAACTCAATGTTGTAGTAAGTATCACAACCTTAACTACTTTTAATTTAGATGCACAAAACACTACAGATGGCGAGAGGTACGCGTGTCCATGACCATTGCAGCAAAACTTTGAGCAACAAGACTTCGCTGTTTTGGCACTAACGCTAGACATTCTATAGTTAACGTAAATCCTGTTGAATTAGAACATATATTACTAGTTGTGATCCGCGGATTCACCCACGTTTTCTGGAATAAAATGTAGTCTGTGTGTTAATCTAGGGTAAGTAAGCTATTTGACCGACTGTATGACATTTTCCTAAGAATGCCAAATTGAGAAAACTGTGCCTCAAACGTCTTTGACACATAATATCAGTTTAAACATTTGGTCTAGGGTTGACATACATTTTCTAAAGAACAACTAGTTTATTTTCTACAAATTTAGAGCTGTGTCCATTATAAAAGTTGTTTGTAATGACGAGTATAAAACCCTGTATACCACAACCATAGCTATTACTTTTTTTTTTATGGCTGACAGTCTAGGTGTTTGACCACAACTCACCTGATGTTAAGTGACGGTGTGGTCGAAAATGGTAAAACACAACTAGCCTGGAATAGAACTGGCTCTCAAGTGAGGCTGCCGGAACACACCGTTAGATGCTTGGCGGCAGATTTTCAACTTGAGGGTGGTAGCTAGCCAGCCGAGTACTAGAAAGTACCCTACCACCACGCTATGGTTTCATCCCGATGTTTTCCTTCACCGGCAGCTCAAGCTAATTGTTGGGGTTTGAACCGACGCCCTTCGGCATGCGAACCGACCGCGCTAACCACTGAGCTATCATCGCTAAAATATTATATAAATATTATCTTAGCGTAAGGGTGCTAACGATAATAAACAAACTACGTTTCGCCACTGATGATGATAAATAGGTTTAAGACTTGTACTGTACATGACCTGCCGATCAGTGCAATAGGAACAAAATTCGACGGAACATGCCATTAACAGTTTCATTTATTTCAGATCCAAGAGCTAGACGACGATATTCAAATCCCAGTGGAGCGAGCGGATAAGCGATACTTTCCTATCGGGCGTCGGATGGGAGCCGCGGATTCTATGCCAAAGAACATGCCTATCACCGCAGCGCTCGAGGCGAGAGGTCTCATATCCGATGTCGTCATGCAAGACGCAGCGTTACACATCTATCTGAGAAGCGTGCTGCAGGTAACTGCTATTTCTTTAGAAAGCTAGTTTTCTCGAATATTGGTCGATTCCATATAGAGAGAATTACGTAAAGCATGTGTGTACTGGAATGGGATGAATGGAAAAAACCCTTCCTTTTGACTGTTTCTGTTAGCTTTTGAATCGCTGCTTCAAAAGCTGTAGGGCATGGGTTCGAATTCAACTCAAGAAATACATTTATGTGTCGTACATAGATGTCTGTTCTTTGTCTAAGTGTTCTGTATGTATTTATACAAAAAAATATGTAAGCATTATCAGTTATCTGGTTCCAATAGTACAAGCGTCACTGCTTGGGGCTAGATGGCGCTGCGTAAAATTTTATACGTCTTTAGCTGTGTCCCGCAGTTTCACCCGCGCTAGATGCCTACGTCATAGTAGCTTTATGCATGCAAAGTCTCAGCCCGATCGGTTTAAAATTTACAAAGTTTCATACAAACTTTCATCCCCTATTTTATCCCCTTGGGGGTAGAATTAATGAAAATCCTTTCTTAGCGGATGCCTACGTCATAACATCTACCTGCACGCCAAATTTCAGCCCGATCCGTCCAGTGGTTTGGGCTGTGCGTCGATAGATCACTATGTCAGTCAGTCAGTCATCTTTGAGTTATATATATTTAGATTAGATTTATATTTGTATGTTACATTTTTGTTCCGTGTGGTTTTAACAGTTGACTACGGTTTCTATAGATTAGGTTTAACCGTTGACGAGAGGAAATCCGTACTCAACCGTAGTCAACTTGAAGCACTGAAGTGTCTGCGTCATTAAATGTCGGTGGCCAACGTTTGTTTCATAACGGACAAAAAATATAATCTTTCTTTTTTTATCGCTTTCAACCTGATGGTGGTGACAATAAAAAGTAAGTTAGTGTAGGCGAAGCGGCCAGTTCAAGTGTCAAAATTTATGGCGTCAAGACTAAAGTGACTAACGGTTGATTTTTTGTATAAATGAAATGAGATGAACGAAACATTCACCTGTTGCTAAGAGATAACGCCTGTCCATGAACGTTGCATACAGCCTCAACAACCCTGTAAATTCGCTAACTGTACAGTACCCTTCAAACCAGAACATAGTTATGTCTATTCATTACTCGACGGTAGAATAAATAAATATACATCGTAAGACATTTTTACCTAGTGTCCTCTAGCCTCAAACTAAGCAAAGCTTGTACCTACTATGGGAACGATGTAACTAATGGAATACTTCTATACTTTTTTATAGATACATACTTATAATATATACTGCCATACTTCATAATTATAATATCTGATACTTCATATAATACTTATAGAATATCTGATACTGCGATGACACCTTCGACGACGACCTTCTACTAAGTAAATCTATTATTATTATTAAGACAGAAATATAGAACAAAAAACTAGGATATACAATTTTCCGTGTTATCCGATCCACGCCCTATTGTTAACCATTCACGGTCACCAAACACGAAGACTAAGTGCCCTTACGCACTAGCGGTTAACCGCGGGGGCGGCTAACCGCGCGGTTAGCCGCTTTTCCATTTTAATATGCAACCGCTTAAGATTGTACGCACTAAACCGCCACAAAATTTCAACCGCGGCGGTTGAATGGAGGGCCGCGGCCCGCTTCGCGACTAGCCGCCATCTTGTGTATACGCACTGGCGGTCAGTTAGCGGCGAGCTGCCAGTGAGGTATGCACGTGTTTTGAGCTGCGCAGCCATGAGCTTCGACACAGAGAAATTCATTGTTGAAATTCAACAACGCGAAGCTATTTGGAATTGTGAAGGAGCAGTATATAAGAATAGAGATTTAAAACGGAAACAATGGAAAGAATTAGTAGTTTTTTTTTTTTGTATTTTTTTTTTGTCACGCGCCTTCGAGCTGTCCAACCGCTGAACGCGGTTTCATCGCGGCTGACCGCTATGGCGGCTAACCGCGAAGAAACCGCATTAAGCGGTTGGACCGCTCAAACAAACCGCCTAGTGGCCAACCGCTGGTGCGTAAGGGCACTTACCCAGTAATCAAAGCTCTTATCTCAATCCCTATAAAGACTGTAATAAAATTGTTGCAGGTGACAAACACACTGTCAGTGAATGTGTCTGTGTACTATATGACGCTGAGCGGTAATGAGGTGCAGCTGCTCGGAGAAGTGAAGCCCCACGACGTGCTTCGGCTGCCGCTGCAAGCCGTCCATACTCCCACCGCTGAAATATTCTTCTCTGTCGAAGGTTCACTTCAACATGACACTAGTTTTTTATTTTATTTTTGGCATCGAACGGAATTTTGTTAGTGCCAAGTAGACCAATTTTTCAAATGTCATAAGTTGAAATCAAGGAAAATAAGTGTTAGTCACAGCCAAAGAGATGGTCCTAAGCCATCTGCTAGTGAAGGAGAGACTTCACTAAAAGCTTCTAAGACATGCTTCATTATATTGTATCACTTGCCCACACTCGTGCATATAATTCGGCACTTAATGATTAAAATACCACTATTGCTCATTTTACGATGATAGCTAAGTGGTAAGCGCGGTCGATTCACACGCCAAAAGGCAATCCCCAACAATGAGCTTGAGCTGCCGCTGAATGAAAACACCGTTAGGAAACCATAGCGTGGCGGTAGGGTACCTTCTAGTACTCGGCTGGCTAGCTACCACCCTCAAGTTGAAAATCTGCCGCCAAGCATCTAACGGTGTGTTCCGGCAGCCTCACTTGAGAGCCAGTTCTATTCCAGGGTAGGTGTGCTTTACCATCTTCGACCATACCGTCACTTAACATCAGGTTAGTTGTGATCAAACAATTAGCCTGTCAGACATTAAAAAAAACAACAAATACTCGAAATACACAAGTTTTTTATGCAATTCAGCTAAAAAGAAGTACTCGTTAACGACAAGATTTTTTAATTTAATATATTGTTATAGGATTTACAGTATCCGTGTCGCCTTTCGTTTGGCGCGAACTGCAACAAGAAATGAAGATTACAAAACTATTGCAATGTGAATCAAAGGATAAACAGAGCGGAGAGAAATTCTACTTAAAGGTAATTAATGCTATAATGAGGTTTTTGTAGCGATGATAGCTCAGTGTTTAGCGCGGTTGGTTCACATGCCGAAGGGCGTGGGTTCAAACCCCAACAATGAGCTTGAGCTACGAAAACGTTGTGAGAAAACCATAGCATGGTAGTAGGATAATTTCCAGAACAAGGCTGAATAGCAAAAAAGCAAAAAAACATTTCATCATCAAGTTAAAATCTGCTGCCAACCATCTAACGGTGTGTTCTGGCAGCCTCATTTGAGAGACAGTTCTATTCCAAGTTAAGTGTGCTTTACCATCTTCAACCACACAGACATTTTACATCAGGTGAGCTGTGGTCAAACACCAAGCTTGTCAACCACAAAAAATAATGGTCGGATATTACAAACTAAGCATCTGTAGAAGCATCGGTGGCATTTAGAAGTAGGCGGGAATTGTCATGACGGACGAAGGGCCTATATTGTTGAATCACATTTTTGGTCTGTCATATATGTAATATCGTCGGAAATCCAAAAACTAACATATTTGTGTGTACGAGCGATTAAAAAATCAAGAGCAAGTTAGCGCAATATTTAACACGCAATACTTTTAGTGCCTAGGCGACAATGTATGCACAATTTAAAACTCGGTCAGAGATGTGTCCTAGCTTAGCTAGATCGATATTTTGCTCTCAAAATCCTACGTATAGCAAATTTCGTCGAAATCGTTACGAGCAGTTTTCGAGGTCTCAATAAATATATGTATACATGTATAAACAAGTAATGCTTGATTAATAGTATAAAATAGTACATAGATTGGATCTCTAAACTATGGATTTCACATATTCGTATGCGAAGGAGATTCAGGCGTACGATTCTAAAATAGAGCCCAAGTACATTTTCGAGCAACGCTTATATTTTTATTCGTTTGTTTTCGTCCGCCAGGCTGTAGGTACTATGGAGCAAGTGTTCTTGGAGCACACCAACAGACATACACTGGCGTCGTCTTGTTACGACATAGTCCTAAAGCCAGCAGTTAAACTGCAGAATTGTCTGCCGATCGATATTACCGTCTCGCAGTTGGGACTCAAGCGCACTCAAGTCTTCAAGCCGGGAGAAATGTTCCACTTGTCCCATCTGGCGCCTAATAGAGCATCCATTGTTATAATGGTAAGTAATTTTCAAATATTTTTATTATAATCATGCTTTTTATTGATTTGAGTAGTTATTTTTTTGAATTACTTTTAAAAACAAGACGCGATCTTTAGTGTCATCGATTGATTACAAATAGTAATTCCCCTCAAACTGATTTATTCATTTTGATTCAGTTTGAAATTCATAGCTCTTTAGCTAATTTACTAATATTATTTTAATTTTAAATTGTATTAGCATAAACTAGGCACTGTGTATGAAATTTATTTTTAGTTCAAATTGTTATTGAACTAAAAAGTATATAAATACAAATAAATGTCCACTGATGTGGCCTATGATGTGTGTGTGATGTGACCTATTACTTAAGTTTATCTTTTTTCTATATGTTATATTTGGTGTGGACAAAAGAGTTGGTCAATCAATCAATGTGTTTCCGTAAAGTTGGAGACTAGGTCTCTACGCATTGTTGGGTCCATAACACAGACAACATTTTCATTTCAGATACAAAACTATCTCGAAAAATGTTGGGTTTGCACTAAAAACCTGCCAGACGTAGAAAGTGAGCTCTCAGTTTGGTCCTTCGAGTCGCACGACAGTCCAGCTGTGATGACGTTAGACCTAGGAATGCACAGTATAGACACCGACGGCACCCAAGTACTGTCCCTCTACTGCCCCTTCTGGATGTTAAATAAGACTGGATTCACGCTCTGTTATAGAGTAAGTTTATATTTTCTAAAACTTTGCCTATTACTTCATGTTGTGTTCTATTGAATAATTGCGTTTGTTGTGAGAGCTAAAATATACACACATGTAAGTGTTTTGTTTTAAAGGAGAATGCTCAAATAACGCTTAAAGTATTTTTTAAAAATTTAAGCAAGTCATTCTTTTTTAGCTCAAAATCAAGTTTAAATTCAATGCACACACAATTCACAAGACGCCTTGTTAAAATATTAATAGTTATTGAGATCAGTTTTAAGAAGAATTAATTGGTTTTACTATATGTGATTATTTATAGAGACGTATTATGTGGTGTCGTGCGTAGCATCACGCAAATTTCCGTTTATGTAGAAGTGGCTGTAACAGCAACGGGATTCGTGTTAAGATCCGCGGCTTCACACGCGCGAATACAAACACGTGGCGATATGTGATCTTGTCACGGGGAAACCAACCAACAGCTTTTACTTACCGCGAGGCACATTTGAAATTACAAATATATCAAGTAATACTTGCACTATGGGATCCATATAGCTGAAATATATATATTTTTGTAAATACCCATTTATGTATTTATATACACATCATCAGCCATAGATCGTCCACTGCTGGACACAGGCCTCGTCCTGGGGTGGTTTTGCCAATACTCGCCACGCTTGGCAGGCGGGTTGGCGAGCGTAGTTAGATGTGATTGTTCAAGGAAGACGCTGCTGCCCATCTTCCGGATTACATCCCTTAGCCGACTCTTACAGCAACCACGGGTAGAGAGGGTGGGGTACTATTCTTACGCCGGCACCACCACAGCAAAGAACAATGAGCAATAATCCCAGTCGCCCGGTTAAACCTATCCAAACTGGTCTGTTATACGAGTACCTAACCCCAAAAGGGCATATTAGTTTAACCTAAACTTTTTTTTTAATTTTTATTATAGTTAGGCTTACTGAATAAGTTTTATTTATTAATCAACCTTAAATGTATGAAACTTAACGCGCGAACGCGTTATCTGATTTTACGTCGTGTCTTGCTTATCTGTATAGGTAGGAAGATATAGTTTACCCAAGGTAGCTAACTCTTTTTATTTACGACAGTAACTTATATTTATTAACTAATTAAGCCTGTTTTATATCAATGAGTTACTTCTACTATTTTCTGAGCATTCTCCTTTAAAATATGCCAAGATTTCAGTTAGCTATATTAAAAAAATTGGCAATCGACGCGTGCTCAACTTAATATAGATAAATAATTAATTATCATATTATGGGCTAGCGTTTTTTGTCATTTATTTTATAGCATGTGTGTCTTGAGAATGTTTTACATTTCACAGTAGACTGATAAAATTTCTTCAGTAGATTATAGTAAGTTACTCAACTCACTAACAAAGTTTCAGTTATCATTTGTCCCGTCACTCAATTTTGTTATTGTTTGTCCGATACTCATCATGCGGAATTACCAAAACTATTGGTTTAAAAGAATTCCGTGATTGCAGAAATCAAAGAAACCAGAAAAAGACCACGGATCTCCGAACAAGGTATCTTTGAGATGACTGTAAAGCTGATACATAGTTGTTATGTAACATTTAATTTGGCTTTCCATGATTCTTCTCAACTCTAATGCTTTATAAGTCTAACTGGCTTCATCTCAAAGTGATATAGATTTGATATGATTATTTTACTTCAACCATATCATTTACCTTTTTTATTGTTTTTATTTTATAGCATGTGCTGCTTAGGTCACAGCCTAAAACAAAAATTTTAGCATGTCGTTTCTTTGGTTTTCTGAATACCATGTACTGCAATTGTTCTAGTCTACATTTAGTTATTGTGTATTAAAAGTGTAAAGTAAATGTAGATATGCTTTGAGTGGAGTTTCAGCGAGTACGTATTTACAGATTAAACATTCACGTTGCAGTAAGTTTCTTAGACGTCATACATCTTGTTTGCCGGTAAGCATGCAAACATAATATTAGATTTGTGGGCAGACAAAAGTGTATTGTCTATTTGTTTGTATACATATGTGAAGGTTGTGTCCATAGCATTCAATTTGGTGTTAGTAACTTTATATTTGTCTCAGCTGGGTTATTTGTTTATACACACAGCTAGCCAAGGTATCCGAAGAAAATTAGCTTAACACGCTGTAGCTATTATTATATTATATATATATTATAAAAAAAAAGCTTAAAGCATAAATTTACTCACTGTATTAAATATATATTTTTATAATGTTCCTTCTACTTATAAAGATTTCTGCATGGCTGTATCGCATGACTTAACAAACAAGGGTAAAAGAGAAAGAAAGGGAAAGTTAGTTCAGCTTGTACGTCGATATTGCGGAATACTTCGTAAACACTACCTAATACGCAATATGTACTAAAATAACATGTCACCAAACAGGAGGCGGTAATACAATTTTCTTTTTTTTCATACATCATAATATATATATAGAATATTATTCTTTTCTTTGTAGAACGTGGACGAGACTGGAAACGTGATATTCCACCCGAAGGAATACAAGGAACCGATCCTATTCTCGTTCAGAGCCAAGAACTTCTTCGGTAAGAAGAAAGCGGCTATCCGAATCGAGTTTGGGGAATGGTCCGATAAGTTTCCGTTGGACGTGCCTGGAAGTTCTGGAGTGATCGTCTGCAAACATGAGGGTAGAACCTATGAGGTTGGTTTCATCTCTTTTTATTTTTGTGTAGCCTTGTCATCGGTCTAGTCTAGGCAAAAACATTTTGAGGCGTATCATCAACACATAGATTTTAAGGATTAAAAACTAAAGTCTGCCGTCTATTGCAGGTGGCAGTAACAAATCAACTGACATTCAACAGTTTAACAAAGATGGTGATTTTCACCCCGTATTACCTAATAATCAACGAAGCGCCCTTCGCCATTCAGTACCAGGAGCTACACAGATCTGCCGACCCTTGGAGACAGGTGAGTCACATATATATGTAGAATTGTTTATTACGAGACACACATAATTGCATCATTATTATTATCATTTTAGCTGTAGGACGTCTGCCTCTAGGGAGATAGGCCTCCCTCATTGACTTCTATAAAGACCGGTTGGAAGCGGCTTGCATTCAGCGCGTTTCTGCGTTGCATAATTCCGTATAAAGCTTGCTTCATAGCTGCTGTAGCGCCCTTGAGTTTAGTTATTACTGCAAATTTGTGTGGAACACCCGCTACTAGAAACTGCGGCAGTTTAAGCAGCCCTTGTCGCGGTTTGAGCTGGACGCATTTTAGAACGTTATTGTAGGTGGCCTATCTGTGCCAGAATTAAATTAAGATATTTGATATTTGGAACAAAGTGCTATCATCATGTGCTGTGTTTTAAAATATACGACTGAAATGTGGAATGAAATAACGGCTTTTGGTCATGCTTACAATCATTCAAAATAAACGAATGATGCAAGTTAGTGAATGACGAGTTTCATATACATATGTCATAAAAAATCGGTGGTACGTCGACCGTCTGTTTATGCGAAAACTTAGGAATAATTAAAAAATTGGATCCTTTATGCAGGTGGAAGCAGGTTCAAGTGCACCGCTATGGCCGGTGGTAGAGAAAGAGGACAAGCTCCTACTGCTGCGAGTGGCTTGCTCGGTGGGACACGCGCCGCCTTTCCTCTACACGGAACAGAACACTGCTTGCTTGAAGCTGAACAACGAGGTCAGTTCATAATATAGAAGTTACTGTTTTCGTCCTTACGGTCACAATATAGTTGTGAACATCGCTCTGTTCGTTAATCATGAAAAATACTCCACTAAAACCAAGGTTTCCCGCGATTAGGTTTATTTTTTCGAAGCCGCTGGACTCTGTAAAAGAGGTACTCACGTGCGTGTAAATCGGTGGTTAAGTGACCTTAAGTGTGAATTAAGATTGTTAACTGTAGTTCTCTGGTAGTGAAGCGATGCTGGTATCGTTTTTATGTCAGTTGACGCGAGATTTTATTTCTATTTATCATATTTTGTATAGCACGACAGTTTTTATGTCATATAAAACCAGTGGCGTAGCGTACCTTGGATGGGCTCTGTATCAAAATTACTTGGGGGCCCAAATGAAGGGCAGTGAAGTAACTTGCCTTAGACTAATCCCGGGAAGTTTTGGTGGGAACGCGGAAAAATCATTGTATTATTTTTCAAAATTTGTACTCTTTTAGAGTGCTTATGTGAAAAAAATAGGAATGTTTCGTTCAAAAAATACGGAATTACGTGCACATGTGTAGAAAAATGATATAATTTGGTGAACCTCTATTTTCGTGTCGCTTCAATTAGTCCATCGATATTTTTATTAAGTTTACTAGGGCATGACTGTACTTGCCCCTGACTTTTTATTATTAATCAAGTATTGAAATATTTAATTACACTGGCAAAGTATAAAAAGTATAATGGCAAAAACAAAGAAAAAACCCAAGCCTTGTATTTTAATGAGTATGTCACTATAATTATATTATTTTTTCATATATTACACATTGCCTAATTAGGCACTAGACAAGTTTAGTGTTGTAATACTTATATCATCATCATCATCATCAGCCTATCGAAGTCAACTGCTGCACATAGGCCTCTCCCAAGACACGCCACACAACCCGATCTTCGGCTTTTCGCTTCCATCCACCGCCAGCTGTCCTACGTATATCGTCACTCCAACGAGTCTCAGGACGTCCTACGCTACGTTTGCCAATTCGCGGTCTCCACACCTGAACACGTCTACCCCAGTGGTTATCGGTTCTGCGACAGATATGTCCAGCCCATTGCCACTTCAGCTTGCTAATACGCTGTTGAAATACTTATATATGTACATTTTTTTTTTGTAAATACTTACATAAACACCCAAAAGCTTTTATGATTGTCACATAAATGTTTGTCCGGGGTGGGAATCGAAGTTACGCTATACACCCGAAACTGTACGCGAATTACTTCCAAATTGCCAACTAATAAAGCACCCAAGTCGCCCTTATAATTGATTCAATACGAATTGTTACTTACGCAGTATGGCGGGCTACAAGTGGAAGTGCAGCTGAGTGAAGGCGGCACCTACATCACGCTACGGCAGTACCGCGACGGACACGCGCCAGCTCTTCTCGTCAACTACACGCAACACAATATAATCGTCTACGAGAAAGAAAACGTCAATGCCAAGTGAGCTTCCTTCCAATCGAAATACGCACAGAAAGTGGCGCCATCTAGACATGATACAAGAAAATAGAAAAAGAGTCCGATTTACCGTAGCACTGTTTTATAGTTTGGTATAATGCATGGTTCAGATGAGGCCGGTTTGTGACATATTTTTTTTTCCTTGAGATTTATTTCATGTTTGATGTTTTTTTTCTAATTGTGTTGTGGTACGGTACTTTTTAGTACACGGCTGACTAGCTACCACCATCAATTCGTAACTCAAAAAAACCGGCCTAGTGCGAGTCTAACTTAACGGACAGCGGAGTCTTAGTAATAAGGTCCCGTTTTACCCTTTGGGTACTGAACCCTAAAAAGCACTTTATATGAATCGGTTGTTTTACTACTACTACTACTACTACTACTACTACTACTACTACTACTATATCAGGAATCATCATTCTGTTGTTGCAAAGTGTAGAAGAAAAGTCAAATGGCTTTTCCTAAAAGGTTAACTGCACTCTTTTTGTAGATTAGTTTTTTTACTAACCTATGCTACTTCATTGCTTCATAAACTTGTTTCTATCTAAATAATTAAACTACTTTTTTAACTTACCAGGAAAATTCCTTCAATGCACAAAATGCTATTCACCTGGGATAACCCCGCCGGACCACGCGTTCTTATATTCGAAGGCCACAAGAGGAAAGAGATCGAAGACGAACTTCGAAAAGATGGCATTGGTAATTTCATGTAAGTATACTTGGCTTTTCGGGAATAAAATAAGAAATACATTAATATAGATGTATGTTAACGAATTTTCGAAAAATCATATTCTTTATTTGATATTTAAGTTTTGTTTAACTGGAACTATTTTTACCCACGACGGAACGGAGACGGTATATGCGTTTGGGGTGAGAGGATGTTTGTGCTAATCCATGTTGCCAATTTTCTCCAAAACTACTAGTTCGATTTTGATGTAGTTTTCAGTGATGGGTGCATGTTCTTAGATAAGTGTTATGGTGACAACTCACCAGGAGGCGCTGCTAGGGCTCTAGGTTTTTCAATTTTTTTAAATTTTTGATACTTCTTTATGATGTCTTCCATGATTGATAACTTTTTAAACATTTTTGTAGAGTACGAGTACAGGGGAATATCATTTACAACGGTGAAGAATCCCTTGTCACTGTGCCCATTTTACTATCGGATAGCCAAGGGTTTTTAAAAGTGACACTGTTTATGGAAGGTATTCCAAAAACTCGGAACTAATCAGTTCGTTTCCACATTCATCATAAAAACCGTTAAACAATCGAATTTGCAGCCCTAGTGGATATTCTCTTTGGATACAATATGGACGCCTTCAAGTCACGTGTGAATCGGTTTCTTTTAGTCAAGCGTGCTCCATCGTAAAGCGAATTCGCTTAACAACGCAGGCGAGATGGCGGTCGAAGGCAAACCTATTTGCAAGAAGAAAACAAGTAATTAAATTAAAAAGTTAAAAACCCCCTAGCCAATTAACCAAACATAGCTAAAAATCACCGCAAGGAAACTGGCTTTCAAATGTAAAAAAAACCGCATCGAAATCGGTCCATCCGTTTGAGAGCTACGATGCCATAGACAGACAGACACACACAGACAGACAGACATCGACGTCAAACTTATAACACCCCTCTTTTTGCGTCGGGGGTTAAAAAGGCAAATCTCAGACGTTGCATAAATTAGCCTGTTGATAAACCAATTTATTTTCTATAATATGATACTTGAATTTTAAATTTGTCAAGCTGGGTTAATTTATTGAAATTGATACTTTATACATAAATTTTCTAAATCCAATGCATATTATATTTCTAAGCTTTTTTGTTTAGTATAAAAGTTATGAGACGAACGAAACGCTTTCGTGATGTCAGGGCAAGTTTGGACATACTAGTCCACTGAATAGTACGTCAAAAAGTTCTCTAAAGTATATGAAACAAATCCTACTGTCTCCAGGATCAATGACACGACCCGCGTTTGGTGGGTCTCATTCCTGGACGGGCTACAGCGCGTTGTGTTATTCACCGAGGAACAGATATTAGCCAGCGGCGCTCATACTATTGGTGAGGCAGAGATCATCGACACGGAGATAACGCTCTCCATGCAAGGAATGGGTCTATCCTTGGTCAATGACCATGAGATGTTGGAACTCGTCTATATTAGTATATCCAAGTGAGTATTGATCATCCAGACAAGAGTGGTTGAGTTTTTTTAACATAAAAGTAAAACGAATAAAACGCTTTCTTGTAAGTAAGAAATAAGGTCTGTGCTTAAGGATTGTAGCGATGATAGCTCAGTGGTTAGCGCGGTCGGTTCGCATGCCGAAGGGCGTGGGTTCAAACCCAACAATGAGTTTGAGCTGCCGGTGAAGGAGAACATCGTGAGGAAACCATAGCGTTGTGGTAGGGTACTTTCTAGTACTCGGCTGGCTAGCCACTACCCACTACAACAAGTTGAAAATCTGCCGCCAAGCATCTAACGGTGTGTTCCGGCAGCCTCACTTGAGAGCCAGTTCCATTCCAGGCTAGGTGTGGTTTATCATCTTCGACCACACCGTCACTTCACATCAGGTGAGCTGTGGTCAAACACTTAGCCTGTAAGCCATAAAAAAAAGGATTGCTGACCTTTGAATAACAAGAAAAAGTTCTGCAGATGCAGCAAACATAGTGTTTTTTTTTTCTAAATAAATTATATATCTTATTTTTTTTAGTATGTACAATGTTTATTTACTTAGGTCATTCTGATATAACGTAAATAAGAAGGGTCGTAATATATAATAGAATACAGTATCGGAACAACCCTAAATAATACAAAAATACTAGTACTTCTTCAGTGATCTGAAACGGGTCATGGGTTTCAATGAAATGGAAAATTTAATGGGGAGGATAATAACGTGGGCTTAACTCGCTTATCAACGATTTAAGACAGAAATAAAATGCATTTTTTTATTATAGTTCGGACATAGTTTGGGAGCAGTGTAAGCACGGCGCGCGTCGTTATAAGAAAATTGATGGTCATAAACTGATTCAGTTAGAGGAGGCGTATCAACATTACCTCAAACAGAAAGCAGTGGCCGATGAGCCCATCTCGCCGATAGTACAGATCAACGAAAAAACTGAGGTAAGTGACATTACTAGAGCACACATAACTTGATTTAGAAAATGATTAGAATTTGTGGCTAAATTTTTGACGGATACGACTGTGCCTAATTTTTTTATCAACAGTACTAAATATTTTAGAAATCTGATTGTTACACTTAATAGTTATGTGATAGTCATCACGAAATTTGTACTAATCCACACATGAAGGGCACAGGCAAATAACAGGGAAAGTCCCAATTTTTTTTATTTTTTTTATTTTATAGAATCATATCTTTGTCTACGGTATTTTGAATTCTAATCATTAGAATTAAAAAAAAGTTAACAGATTGCCCCAAAAATGCAGTTTTGTTTATGGCCAAAACGAAAAGAACTGGGAAAGTCCATGGGCGCAACAATTTGCTACTCTAGTGGGTTTTCTCCGATGGATACAATCTGGGTGCTTTCAAAACGCGAGTAAATCAGTTTTTTCTAAGTAGGCGTGGTCTATCGTAGACAGCCTTTTCGTTTAATACCAGACGATTGTCAATGACAAGTCTATTTGTTAATAAAAAAAGAAGTAGGGGCGTAGCTACCGCCGTATCAGCCGTGTCAATGATACGGGGCCCTCGGAATACAGGGGCCCCATTATGTATAAGCAAAGATTCGTAAGCCTTCAGGCCGCGGCAACAACGGATGTCCAGGGTTATATGTTCGTAAACAAGCTTGTGAAAGAATAATAAACATGACCCCCGTGGAGCCATGAAATTAAAGTCTGGTAGAAGGGCCTCCGACAAATCTTGATACAGGCAAGGCTCATGCTCAGGCTCATCTAAGGCAAGCTACTTCACTGCTCTTCGCTTGGGCCCCCGACTCGACTAATTTGGATATAGGGCTCCTTCAAGGCACGTTACGCCACTCTAAAGAAGGTGGATTTTTAATACATTTTTCTATTGTTTACGTAATTCTGGCAAATTTATATGCTAGTCCCTCAAAGTTACCGTTAACTTTCGTTATCACTTTGCTTGATTTAACTATTGTTGTATATAGGTGGATTTCGAGGAGATGCTCCAACTGAAGCCGTGTGCGCGCATCCTGCGGCGCTGCTCGCAGCCAGGCCTGTGGGCGCTATATGGCCTCACAGCCCACTCGCGCCGTCTCCACGCTCGGTTGCACCGCCTCCAGGTTGGCCTCCTGTTCGAGCTCGACAAGAATTTTACTCTTTTGCAGGGCTATAAATACGCTGCAAACGTTTAAAAATGATACCACATTTTTCGCACACAGCGTTAAAGCTTAGGATATAATACTAAGCCAAAAAGGGATCATTCAACTGATTATTTGCTTTTTTATGTTTAAGATTTAGCTGCTCTATACTTTGCCCTAAGGGCTCTAGGCTAGGCTTAGCTAGGGCCTGGGGTTAACGTACTCTTTCTATGGAACCACCAATTGTTTTTCACGATTTCAGAGTACTACCCATAATAAAAAAAAAAGTTAATGATACTGAGTACAATGACCCCTTTTCGGCTTAGAACAGATTAAGTTTATAGCCCTGTATAAATCTACGTAGTTTTGACTCATTTTTGTTTTATTTGTACGGTCACCACTCTATTAAACCGGATACTCCGACTATAGTTTCGTGAAACTTTAGTAATCTTGTATAAAAACACATGTCACCTGATTTGAAGTGACGGTGTGGTCGAAGATAAAGAAACATTAACCGGATATTGAAACATATGAAATGTTTATTTCTGAATAAAGTTGGTCTATTTTGGTACGTTTTGCATTGTATGCACACGGGCCAGGACCTTTAGAGGAATGTAAATATGGTATGTATTATTCAGATTGATCAACAACTCCCGTTGCCGACATTCCCCGTCACCCTCGCACCCGTGCCGCCGCCGCGCTCCGTCGCAGACACAGACATGGCGGGTAAGTACAGTACAGTCAGACTCAAATGATGCTCTCTCAAGGTAGTCTAGCGCTTGTGATGTAGCTTAAGTGTTCCAAAAAACACTGATATTAAGATGACCGTGAGTCAGATGATACGTTGTAGGGTCCAGTTTGTTTACTATATTTTTATAATAACAACCGTTAAGCCATGCCAGAGGTCTTCAGGCGGCACTTAACCTTGGTACTAGAGCTGGTCATTCAGCCTATACGAACTCACATTCTGAGGTAGTAAAAAAAAATGGAAAAGGCATACATTTATTTCTAAATACCCAATCTATGCAGTCAATTTGTTAATAGATCAAAGGGGATCGATATTTGCTCATGCTAACACACATAGAAATACACAAAAAGAAATGCCTTGATATAACTTGCCTATTGGCTCATTTGCTACAAAAGCTGTAGGGCTGTAGGTTCGATTCGTATTTTTGTTCTGTATGTATTTACAACAAAAAAAGTATATAAGTTATCTGGTTCCCATAGTACAAGCTTTGTTTAATTTGCGGTTAGATGGCGCTGTGTGAATGTCCTACGATTTTTATTATTTAGTAAGACTTAAAATTATGATAATCAATATTTATTTCCATTCGTATAGAATGAAAGCTGTAAATGCGCTGCTAGAGTATTTTCTCAGTAAAATTATTTTGGTTATTTTTTCAACATTTCTTCAGCAATCGTGTTCTCTTGTAGCCCGATTTATTATTGAAATACTGAACTCATATTCAGGTAAATACCAGTATATGGTATGGTCTATTAGATTAATATTTCACGATTTTAGTGTAGATCTAAGGACCTATTTACCTAGTTTAAACCAGTACCTGTGTGTTTCTGTACAGCGATGAAGCCGTTCATCGAAGTGTCCATAGTGGAGCGTATTATGGAACACAGCAAAGTGCGACAGTACAAGTATTACAAGGTGTTGATTCAGGAGTTCCACGTCAAGATTGACATGGGGCTCGTAAACGCACTCATGGGCATGTTCCCGCAGCGAACGCTCACCGAACAGGAGGCGGTAAGACTTTACATGATTTTCGGCTTTATGCATACTGCGATAGGGTTTTATTTGTAATGTAAGAAAATAAAACTTTATGAGTGATCCCATTATTTTAATAATAATAATAATAATAATAATCTTTATTGACCATAATGCATAAGTACTAAGATTTACAGTGGTCCCTGCACTAAGCTAAAGCTTGTATCGCAGGAGGCCATACACATGTTAACAATGGTTTGACTCATGGGCTAAGAATAATAGATCTAAAGAAGTGTACTAGAGAAGCAAGTTAAAAAATTTTGATTCTTACGCTCGATATTCTGTCGCGGCTCTCATACATTGTTCTATCAAATACGTACTATGTAATATTCAATAATAAATTATTTATTAGTCTCTGTCCTAGCATCTTTGATGCTTGTCACTTGCGTCTCGACCTTGTTATTATATCGGTTGCATCAGGTCAAAGCTGTTGTAGTATTTATATGTACTTCAAATGTTTGACATATGACATATTTGACATATTAGTTTATTGACTTTTTCATTATATTGACATATGATTTTTGATATTTTTAAATATGAATGAAATATTGACTTTGGTGTTATCAGTAAAAGATTTGTATTTGTATATGTATCTGTATCTGTATTTGGAATCACAACGATTGACTATTTTTGTCGCAGTTGCCACCATCGTAGTGCTGTTGGTTTTTGAAGTGATATCGTTCCGTATTTTTATATGTTATCATATACCAGTGTGGTATAGATTTTGGTAGTATTTGATATGAGAACATTGGTAATGTTCATCCTATCCTTAACCTTTCTATGAATCATCTCCTACCTAATGTTAACTGGATGAGATTGCTTTTAGTAATAAAGCCGCCGCTTATTACTCTAATTGTTAAGTTTCGATTATTATTTGTACGCGTGTATAATTTATTTTTCTGTGTATTAATTTTTCATTGATCACTATTCCTCATTTTAGCTGGAAGCATTCCAATTGGACATTGAGAAGGCGGGACAACCTCTAGAAGCGTTAGCGGCGATAGGAGTAGCATCGGATCAGAAAAACTTCTACGATGACTTGCATTTGTCTCCACTTAAGGTAACGTTTAATAAATCGAAAAGTGACGATCGAAGTGGTGATCGTTGTAGTATAAGTACAACTTAAAGAGGCTGAAAAAAAATACTACGATTCTTATGGGCCAGTCGGTGATCTACTGCTGAGTTAAGCTAAGTCGTAAAGGATGTTTTTAGCGTTGCTCTGTAATGTTGTAGTAAATTTTTTACTTACGATAAAAATGTATTGTGGACCAAATTATTGTTTTTTTTTAGGTTCACTTTTCGTTTTCACTTGGCGGAGCGACGCAACTGCCAACATTCGTGGGAACACTACTGCAAAGTATTGGAGTCACGTTGACTGATATGAATGACGTTGTGCTCAAGTAAGTTGATTATGAAATTTGATTTTATTAGTGACATTTAGTGATTTCGAAAATTACTTATACGTCAAACTAAATTCGAGTGGTAAAGATTGAGAGTAGTCAACAAAAAAAAAACAAGAAGTCCTAAATAAAACAAGTCGTAAATAAGTAGTAGAAAACAAGTCCTAAATTTGTGAGGTTGTCTGATCTTTCTAGGATCTGCACTAAAAGTCCATCTGCTAATCGATAATCGACTGCACTGCTATTTATTTTAGTAGTAGTATCTCTGCCTCCACAGCTGTAGGTTGTGGGTTCGATTCCCACCCAGATATTTGTGTGATGAACAAAATGTTTGTTCTGTATCTCGATGTTTTAAATGTATATGTTATGTATTATAAATATAAGTATTTTTTGTTTCTCATAGTACGAAGGGGCTAGACGGCGCTTTTTGAAATGTCCTCGAATATTTATATTTATTTATATCATTACCTTCTTGGTGCAGAATAACATTGTAACGATCCTTGCACATACATATAAAAGTGGAAACCTCGCGGAACCTTTATGTTTCGGATTAGATTAGTGGATTAGTAGAGATATACATATGCACTCGCTATTTTGAGGCGCGGAATCCTAGGGCAATATAGAAGTAATGATTTGGGGCAAATACCTTAAGTTACTATACATGGTTTACCAACACTATGAATGAACGATGAAAGTATTGGGAAAGATAAAGATATAACACATTCGTATAACAACACAGAACGAAGGGTGTTGCACATCGAAATGCGAAATTAGTGGCGTATTTTAGCTTTTTATACAAATAACTACTCTATACTACGAGGTTAAGGTTTAAAATATAAATCAAGTGACCAGAAACACTCGAACGTGACACTGCATGCAAGCGAAATGCATTTTGCGAACTGCATGCAGGCGGAGAGTATAATCCTTTGATTTGATATTCTTTTTCATAGATTATCGTACTACGAGAGGAACTTCGAGTTCTTGTCCCAGAATGAGATGATTAGCCAAGTGCAAAGCCACTATACGGGACAGGCCCTGAAGCAACTGTACGTTCTGGTGCTGGGTCTGGACGTGATCGGGAACCCTTACGGACTTGTGATTGGCCTCAAGAAAGGTGTCGAAGATCTCTTCTACGAACCTTTCCAGGTATTTAAAACGCATCGCGACTTCATATAGATTTTAAAACTTAACATAAATTTTGTTGACACACGTGGCCTAATGGCAAAACATTTACAAATTCATAGAGATCCATGTGATTACTAATTGTTCTAGCACTAAACCTGTAATCATATCAGTTTTCGAGATGTTAGCTAATAAATCACAAGAAGACGACAAAACTTCTTATCATTCAATTGTTTTAATGGTTCCATCTTATTGCAGGGACGGGGCCCCGTACATGTATATTTTCATATACATATGTGTTTATATTTTTTAGGATTATATTATCATCTCGAAAACGAAAACGAAAACGGTTACAGGGTTAGAATTACAATATACTGTCATAGAATGATTATGTTCTATAGACACAGAAAAAACAAAACTTGAACGAATTCAAGTTTCAATTCTCAACGAATTTGGTTTCATCATTCATCGAAATGGATTCATCCATTTTTTTTCTGCGAACCTCTAAATAGTGGAATGCACTACCCGAGTAAGTGTTTCCTGATCTTCCAAGTCGCGAGTGAAACAGTTCCTTCTAAAACAATCGTTAACATCAGGCGGGATAGCGGTCAAACGCAAGCCTATTACAACATAAGAAAGAAAACAAAGGATTCGATATGCAAAGCGATTTAAAAAAAAAACGAGCATTACCTCTAAGTTAAAATCTAAGTACTAAACTCTTGTTAAGAATAAGTATATAGTATTTTGTTAGCATGTGGAATAGTATATATGTAGTTAGTACGTGGAAGTCTCGGACAGTTTGCTTCTGCCGCGCTCCTGTCAGATGTGAAATGCTCTTTGACGGGAGGTCTTTTCGCTGAGCCTCAACATAAAGTGCTTGAAATCAAATGGCAACACAACACACGGAAATTTTTGTTGTTGCAGATGTTCTAAGACAGCGTTGACCAATTGCCATCAGGTGGTCTGCTGGCTTGTTTGTCACTATTATACAGGATTATAAGCGTGTCACTAAGTCTAGCTCTGAAATCATGAAAAGGAAACAAATTTTATCTATATGACAGCTGGTATTTTATTCACGATTTCATTGTGTCCACGTAGGAAAAGTTGTTCATAATGTTGTTTACAATGACCCTCTTTCGACTTAGTACAAGCTTATAACCATGTATAAGAAAGTTCTATGTTATTACCTTAGCGCCGCGACGTTATGGGAATGTTCACCAGCTACAGTAAATTTCCTTTGGTAGGGCGCGATTCAAGGTCCGGGTGAGTTCGCGGAAGGTCTGTTCCTGGGTGTTCGCTCGCTGGTGGGACACACGGTGGGCGGCGCGGCGGGCGCCGTGTCCCGCATTACCGGCGCCATGGGCCACGGCCTGGCCGCGCTCTCTCTCGACAAGGTACTGCTATAGAATATCAAATAATATTATTTAGCTGTTATCTGCTTACCGCGGTTTCACTTGCCTTTTCCTACAATAATTTGTGTCAATCCAGGGTATTGGCTATTCGCATTCCAAAATTTATCCAAATTGATTAAGCCGTTAAGGGGGCTGTTCAAGTATTACGCAAGCACCAATCGTTGCTTAGTTTATAAATTATGCTGATCTATTGTCCTTGTTATTGCTGCACCTCGTTTTTTTCTTGTTCTTGAATCCTCTCGATATGTAGGTTGCCTAAAACGATCGCTTTTAGTTTAACACATGTTTACGTAAGCATAGGTGGGAGTAAGATTACTTACTTAAATTCTGCTTGCGTAATACTTCCCTTACAGCATGAAAATGTAACGAAAGCACATACACACACACAAGCACACACACGCACTTTCTCTCACACATACTCACTCACAAATCCTTTAGTAATCCTGATGCTTCACTTAATCATAATAGCTGAGTATAATAGTGCAAAGTACATTTAAAAAATTCATCTTTAACTTATTTGTTTTTTGTAGGATTACCAGAGACGTCGACGCGACAACATCAATAAACCACCCGCGAACTTACAAGAAGGCCTCGCGCGGAGCGGCAAGGGTCTCGTTATGGTAAGCGTAGTTTGAATCACGACATCGCTCCTAACTAATATTTTCTTTACTCTAAATTAGGCTAATATTTGACTACAGTTTCGCCTGATGTGAAGCGACGGCATAGGTGAATTCTATAGGTTACGAGACAAATATTTTAATGAAGAACTACGTGTTGAAATGTATGGCGATTTTGTTAACTCTCTGAAAAAAACTTCTTGTGAAATGTAAAAAAAAGAACAAGTCTAGCAGAAAGGGTAGTTTTTAGGTCACAACCACACTCATAGTACGAAAGCTGTTTGTAATAATGTACAGAAAGTGATCCTAAGATGTAGCTAGCTATTAATAAACATATTAAATCCTTCATTTAAAGAAACGCCAAATCTAATCTTAGTATATTTAGTGTACATAAAATGGTTTGAAAATAATGTGGTAGTGATATTGCGGAGTGGAGAGATTTGTTTTGTGTATGAAGTTGTGTGATGTATCAAGGGCGTGTTCGACGGCGTGACGGGCGTGTTCACGAAGCCGATAGAGGGCGCTCGCGAGCAGGGCGTGGAAGGATTCTTCAAGGGACTGGGCCGCGGCGCAGTGGGGCTTGTCGCTCGCCCCACCGCCGGCGTCGTTGACTTCGCCAGCGGATCACTCGACGCCGTCAAGAGGTCTATAGCTCTACGTTACAGCTTGCCCATTAAACTGTTTACTGCGATCAACAAGACTTGTAACGCTGTTAAGTAATTTCTGTTTGCGAATATTTCTGTCGTTCAGTATCGATGCGTTACAATAGGCTAGTTGACTAAATTTGAAAATGCACTATTATATCCTGTTGACTTTAAAAAAGTTCTTTAGTTTTTATTTCACAAATCTATGTATTTAGCGATATCAAAAACCATTACAAATTTATCATAGAAATAGCCAGGCGTCATGGTGTCTAAATGACGTTGCGTCCTGTGAAACAATCATATCTCAATGGCAGTTGTTTCGCGAAAATGTTACAACAGAAATGACGTTTCGCACGTAGTGACGTGACTGTTTGGTGTTCAAAAATAATATCGATATGTTAAAATGGTCCTAAATGCAGTACTTGCATACGCTCAATAAAGGCCATAACTCATGCTCGTGTATAATTTTGTTACTGCCCTTATCGATATCGATTAAAACAAATGTTCGGCTTATAGGTTCTCGGGCTGAAAAAAAAACGATATTAACGGACAAAGAAATAATATAGTCATAAGATTCAGTAAACAGTTTAAATGGTTGATGCTAATGTAGGCGCTGGAGAAAATTTCATTCTTATGCTAACCAATCTGGTCACGGTTATTGAAAATATTGAATATCTCATTTCGTAGACTCAAAAATCGCATTTTTCCAGTCCATATTTACGCACAGTGTTTCATAGAGGTGTATCAATACCTTTAAGTATTTACACATCGAAGAAACCCCTAAAAAGAAAATAGTTTGTTTACCATAAATGTTGTTGTTGTTGTTGTTTGTTCAATGGGGAATGGAAAAGCTTTTGCATGACACCTCTTACAGACGAAATGTTAATACGCGATCCGATATAGTGATGTCTCTTTTCATTTTATTGAAATAAAACGAGATAGCACTACACTCGTTAACTTTCGTTGGCCCGTTCTGCATTTTCTGTTGTCACTTACGTACATACCTACTTACGTAAATAGGTAATTGTGAAACTAATATAGCAAAAGACATACGTAAAACCTTGTCTAGTAAGTAGATGTAATTTGGTGAAATGATTGTGTATTGAATCTGTTTGAGTCTTGCATGAGCGTTTGCGTTGTGCGATGGGGCTTAAATGATGCTTTTTATCTCATTCTGTTTATTTATTATTACGTTGTTTTTAATGTTTTTGATTTGCATGCTATTTGTTACGTGGAGTGAAACGTAAAATAATGCCTGTGTGTACATAATTTATATATTTCACTATCATTTCATTCACATAGTTCTTTTCATTTCACATTTCACAAATTTTTCTACTGTGTCTATAAAATTTAAGGATATCTGGAACATAAATGAAATTCGATTACTCATATATGTGCTATGCGGCTATTTAGACAGCATTGACTAATGGTAAAAAGTATGTATTGACTGACCTTATACCTCACTCATGCCAAACATAAACACCGTGCAGCACATACGCGAGCAAGTCGTCCATGTGGTTGAAATGAAATTAAAAATCTAGATGCCAATCACAGGCGTCGGAGTTTGAATAATTGTTATTCTGGCCTATGTTAAATTAGACTATTTATCTCACCCTCCCCTCTTTATTAACACACGAGCAAGTAGCTAGTTGGGAAACTGTCATACTACCAATCTGAAGGTCTGGGTTCAAATCCCACAACACGCAGCTGTTTCTTCGAAGTTGTCTGCGTATTTTATAGGAAAATATCGTGAGGCAACCTGCATGCCTGAAAGTTCAATGTTGACAAAGGTCACGGACCCCAGTGTCTGTGGAGAATAATTTTATATAAAAAAAAGAAAAAAAGTTCAATGTTCTCGAAGATGTGTGGAGTTTGCAAACCCGAACTTAACCAGATAGACTATAGCCTTATTCTTCTCACAATGAGTAGAGATGCACGCCTAGCAGTGGGACAGTGTATATAAGGCTGTTCTAAACGCAGGGAGGTTAGTAAACTCACGTGCGGTAAGTAAGCGGTAGCAGGCGGTCCTTAGGGCGTAGTGGAGGGCGTACGAGGCGTTGTGGCGCGTCCGCTGGCGGGCGCGCAGGCGGGCGGCGCCGGCGGCTTCTTCCGCGGTCTCGGCATCGGCGCCGTGGGGCTCGTGGCGCGCCCCGTCTGTGGCGTAGTTGACTTCACCTCAGGACTGCTCACCTCCGTTAAAAGGTCCTTGCCACAGATATGATATTCTTAAAATGACAAAGACTGCGCATAAATCTAGTATATGTACAATTCAGATGTACAGTCGCAAATTATCTGCGTATACATGAATTTTTATTAAAATGTTACTTTTTACGGCAGTTGCTGTTATAATAAATGGTAAATAAATACATTGCAAATGTCCGCGTCAAATAACAAAAGTAAAAAAAAATGTTTTTTTTTCGTTTTTTTCAAACGAGGAATAGAAAATGTAATGCATAATATTTCTATAGTAACTGACATTGCGATGACAGTGTACGTCTTATTGCTCGTCATTTTGTGTCATTTGGGTTATAACTGATATAACTTTGTATAGGCTTCTGTAGGTAGTACTTGTTCTATATAAAGGTTGGGTCGCTTGAGTCAAAGGCCGTCTATAGACGACAATTAAAAAAAAATAGTAGTTTCAAGACTCGACTAATTTATGTGGGTGTCATGCTTTGTGTTTTTATATATTTTAATTCATTTACACATCTGCTCATTGCATGATTTTGTTCCTAAATTTAACTTTAAATAGTTGTTTCTGATTCATATTAACTTTGTTAGAATAAGGGCTTTTTAGAATACGTTGTAACATATGACATCGTAACTTCATAACTTTCCTCACACTGCATATGGAATGCCGTGGTTAAAGTAGCTCCGTTGGCTTTAGTCTTATCCTGACGGGTGGTGCTAGCATAATTTCTATATAGACCATGCGTTTGTTTAGCAAGGCACTGACGACGTTTGTACGTCCAGTATGCCGATAAGCACGCGAACACTCACAAGCAGACAAGTCAGGAAAAGTCTAAGGCCTGTTCGTAAAGCGTGCAAGCTTTGATAAGTATTTTAATTCGCACTTAGACGTATCTATCTTAACTTTGCTAGGTTTTTGCTCGGGGAAAGACAATTCTGTCTCCGGCACTTGCTAGGGGGCTGATTTCCTTATCACGCTTAGCGTCGGCGCCATCGTGCCAATACTTAAGTCTTACTGTGAAACCTCTTTATGTGGCGCTGAATAATTGACAGTAAGTTGTGCATCGTGCTGTGCATCCACAGCTTCTGAGCATTTTCAAGTCGTGCTGTGGCTGCGACAAGTAAGGCTAATTTTACAGTCACGGTCAGCGACAGTCGTGACTATTGTTGGCAACGAACGCTGTGTAAATTTAAAACTATTCTTTAGAAAAACTTAGAGTCGATGGTCAGCGTGAATGTAAAATCAGCCTTATTCATTTGAGCTTATACTTCGCTGCGATCAGCACGATATGAAAACGACTTGAACCGTGAGGTCGCCGTTGGTCAAATAAGCATGAAAATCGTCGTGGTAACAAAATCAGCCTTAATCATCATCATATAAAGGACCGTATATCTAACATGGTACATTTAATACAGGGCTGCTGATCTATCGGAGGAGGTAACGAAACGGCGCGCGGCGCGGTTCTTGCCGCTCGAATCTGGCGTCAGGCCTTACTCCAGGCTCCACGCTGAAGGATACAAAATGCTCTCTGAACTAGAAAAGGTAACTACTAGTCAGTAGATTACACTTTAGTAAAAATATAACAAATGTCAAAGTTCGTTAGCATTAACATAGGTTTTTTTAAATATAAAAGTAATGGAACAAACTATACGCTCTCCTGATGGTTAGAAATAACGCATGTCCATGACCTCTGCAGCGATACACAGAACTATGAGTAACAAAACAAGGCCCAGGGCGACGCCGTTTTGGCATTAATTGTTTTGAGACTTATTTGTCTTAACAGCCTTATGATTTCACCAGCTGCAGTACCCTTCAAACCGGAACACATTAATGTTTTCACACAACTGCTTGGCGGCAGAATATCTGGTACTGCGATGGTACCTAGACGACGTCCTGCTAAGGAGATCTACCACCAAGTATATAGTAGGATTGTGATAAATGGTAGAACAATGAACAATGTGGCTTAAAGTGAGCTACATTTTATTACGTTTTTGTTTTATTTCAAGTGGAAGATTTATACACAAAATGTTAATATTAAGTCAAGTTTTTAAAGTAAATGGATTAAGAAAGAAATTGCTTAATCTATTCCGAAAGTCTTTGAGTGGCATTCACTTTTCACCACTTTGTCATATATGCATTGCGATATTGTTGGTTTGAATGAAGTTAAAACTTGCAAATGTTTGTTAATCACTTGCAAAAAGAACATAGATTCCAAATATATGTCTTAGTTTTTGTAGATCATACTTCTTGTTAAGTATGTATATGATGTCGCTTATATTTTTCCATCTCATGACTTTAAATGACATTTCATGGAAAACTATAAATAATAGGGGCTGGCTTTTACGAGTTTAACTCATATTTTTGTGTCAGTAAAAATGTTTGATAGTAAAAAAATGTGAACAGGGCAAATTTGTGACGACTGACACATACGAGGCGCACGTGTGGGTGATTATCAACAAGGAGGTGGTCATGTGTACGGACAAACGGATACTCTACTTGGAGAAAAACAACGTGTTTGGCGGTTGGCAGGTAAGCATCTCCATTGAGTAAACCATCAAACAGTAAAAGGCACTGCCGGCGGTAGGTTCTTGCAGACTGTGTTTCCAAGTCGTAAATTAACTAAATATAAATATCAGGCGAGATTGCTGTCAAACGCTAGTAATCAGGGCGAGCGAAGAGAGTCCTAACACTATTCCACAACCTGATTTGTGGTACACTTTACTGAAAAACTATCACGCCTATAGATTTTTTGCTTTAACATAGTAACTTAACTTCATATCTAGATGTGTTATCTGTCAAAAATATAATTTTATAACCATAAAAAAAATGAACATTAACAATTTTGTATTCATGTTATTTTACTACTAACACCATCTGTTAGAAAACCAAAGAGTAAACATCGCTGCAACAGAACTAAACTCAATACTCCAATACATCGTAGTTAATCCATTTAATACTAGATAGATTATCTATCTATACTAGATGACACCACTAGAATCAGGTTGTAAAATAACAACTGTCTTAAAAATTATTACCCGTTAGAAAAACTACGCGAGCCCTCACAAAGCTCAGCTTTTGCTAGTAAATAGTATAATCTTAGTAAGACGGGACTGGGCGCTCGTATACTACATGATGCGTGTATTCCGGGGCGTTCTGTCAAATTCGGACATACTGTCAATGATGGGACTGTGTGTGCCGGACGGGTACGTGGCGCACCGCCGGTTGCCGCGGCTGTTCTCGGTGCCTCACTCTAGGACCAACTTACTGGCTAGGACGCCGTTGGTTCGGACGTTGCATGCACTTAATCGGGGTGCTCAGAAAATAGATATTTGTGTATTTTCGGTACCAGAATTTAAAATGGCGATTACTTATGACGCATGCTATAATCCCACTAATATTATAGCGGGGCGCAGCTAGTATGACATAATTAATTGTTATTTAATGATAATATACCATAACTACATAAAACATAACTATAAAATTAGTATAGTAGGTTTAGCTGGTGTCATCACTGCGGACTACCTCAGTGGCCGAGTTCGGAGCAATGGCTGAAGTGAGATACGCTCACGGGACCTAAGACCTCTCAAGATTTGTAGCTTAGCAAATAAATATTGGTTCACATTTCACACAGCGCCATCTAGCCCCAAAAAGGCAAAGCTAAGTTTGTATAACACACTAAATACTCACGGCACAGAAAAAATCGTTAAATAAATGTTTGTACGGGGTGGGAAATGAACTCACGCCTTAGAGCTCTCAAAGCTATTACAAACTAAGTTATTAGGCCGATTTTAGTAATAGTATCTTTTATCTCAATTGTAATAATTCTATGTATTGGACAGATCATGTGGACTTACCTTTGGACTGAGCTGCCAGATGTACCGACTGCAGTCAATAGAGGCGTGTATGTTCCCACCGCTAAACGGAAGATGCTCGGAATGTTCCCTTCATCCGGCTCAGGGAAGGTGATCTTCCTCTACGATGAACAACAGAAGAACTATCTACTGGCACAATGCGAGCGACTCATGAACGCCTGCCGTTGACATGAGGGAGTAGAAAGAATCTCGCCAACAGAACATCTGCGAGATTTCTTTCTACTTATATTCGATTTCCGCACCGCGCTATCTGCACTAGCCTATCACTTCAATTTGCACCATTTCAGCCCAAAAGGCTTCTGCTAAAAGTGCTTTAAATGAACTATTTTATTATATATAGTGTTTACTCCTCTTGAGCGTTTTTTTTATTTTTTACGATGTGTACTTGGTACATTCGAAGAATTGATTGTTTTATTGTTAAGTCTGTTTACCGTTATACATTATTTATATCACGTTTTGAATAAAAATATGTTGTATAAATACTAAGACCCAATATAAACAGTTTTATCGACGCTGAAAGAGCGTTAAACTGGGCACAGTTCAGTTAGAATTAGGTTTTGTCCGAAGATAATCGAGCATTGGCATTGTTTCGCTCTTAAAATTAAAACATTCTCTAATTGTGAGTACGCTAGAGTGATTAAGTACCATTTCAGTTAGCGTCTTCCACGTTCGACCCCAATGTAGTTTTCCATTATTTGGGTTGAATACTGATAATTGGGTAAAAATAAATCTCGCCACCAAATTCTGAAAAGTATTTAAGACAATAGGTAATTAAAAATTCATTGTGTGCGGCAAAAGAACTTACCTCTGAAATTTATGCTATTGGGATGATGCGTTTTCGCAGTTATTCTACTGTGTTATTAGCTATATGCCTTATTAGCGTACCCAGTAACAATTTGCAAAAGTGATATATAGTTTTATACTTTATAGATGGTACGGCGATTTCACATGTAATAGGTGCAAAATGATTTAGATGGGGAGCCTTTTAAGTTGTCATTGCGGCTGCCCCCTGTTTAAATACTATTTTTTTAAATTAGCTAATAGTTCGTATTAATTAAATTGTAAAGTAATTCATTTTTTTTTATTATTTACATGTTTTGAATTGTACTTATATAAATCTTTATATTTTGTACCGCATACAGTCTCTATTAAAAATGCATTTTGTTATTGTTAAGACAGTTACTTACTGCATCACTGTTTAAATACTCAAAGTTAGATGTTTTATGGTTTTAGATTCGAGTGTTGTCTGTTGTATATTATGTGTAGTCTATAGGTTTGTTGTAAGGTTAATTTATATGAAGACAAAATCGTATAGTTAATCTATCTTCCGAAAGTTAACATACGTATAGTGTCTATGATTACTGAACGCCTTAGAGTACAAACATGAGGAGTTGTTTAGCTTTTCAATGGCCAGTCTAGGCTTTGTGTACCAGTGCCTTATCAGTGTTTCAAAAAGCAATTTGATTACAATCTACGCTTCTATTGTACTCTCTGTAACGCTATCATATATTTTGAGTGCACAAGTGTTCAGTGTCCATATTTTAACCTTATATTTAGTTATATTGTTTATGATGTAAAATTTTCTCTTTATAATGTGTTTATATTGTTGAAGTATTTACTCGCATATGTTACATAAGATCTTGTTCTTTGCTTATTGCACAATTTACCTTTGAATATGATATTTTGTCTCAAGCTTGTGTACGAACTTGAATATAAACGTACCAAAATATGTTGTTTTCATTTTTAGTCCCATAGTTAAATTACAATTTTTTTATCTTTGACATGCTAGGCGTTTGACTACAGCTCACCTGATGTTAAGTGGCGGTATAATAGATGGTAAACACACCTACCCTGGAATGGAACTGGCTCTCAAGTGATGCTGCCGCAACATACTGTTAGTTCCTTGGTGACAGATTTTTAATTTGAGAGTGGTAGCTAGCAAGCCGAGTACTAGAAAGTACCGTACTGCCATGCTACGGTTTCTCAGGATGTTTCCTTCGCCGGCAGCTCAAGCTCATTGTTGGGGTTTGAACTCACACCTTTGGAGTGAGAACCGACCGCGCGAACCACTAAACTATCATCGCTTTGATTACTACCACTGATTTTGATTATAAATGAATACGACTAGGTATTTGAAAAATATTAAATTATTATTTTAAAACATACGCTGTCTTAAAACAACATAATGATCCTAACTTAACTTAAAATTATAAAGATAGTCTAAACTTTAGACGTTTAGAATCGTAGACCCTTCAATAACCCTTCAATCCGAAACAGTAATATTTACACACTACTCCTTGGCGCCAGAATATCTGGTACTGGTGGTACTAACCTAGACGACCTGCTAAGGAGATCTACCACCAAGTAAATAACGCACCGATGGCGCAATGGTAGATAATGCTATTGGTGTTGCAGTTATCTATAGGCGGTGGGTTATCTCTTATTATAATGAAGCCTGCTTGCTTCTTTGTCTCTCATTTGATATTGGTCTGGAAAGAATAGGTTTAGGAATGATTTACTATTTCTCATTACTTTGCTGGGCTATTTTACTACAAAAACATATATGAAAAAATGTTCCAAATATTGTTCAGCAATCAATCAAACAAAAACGATTTGTTCAACTTGCCCGCAGGTCATACGCGTGGTGTGACCCGAACACTACCAAAAGCCCGTAGATCAAACCGATTTCATTTTTCATTTGGGAATAACCCTGTCTATAACGTAGGTGGGTATCATATTCTAAAATTATGTTAGATATTCAAGGATACAATTTCTAGGATTGAGTGTTCAAGATAGGTATATATCAGAAGGTATGTGTCGGATTATAGTAGTAATATTTCGGACAGATATCTAAAAATTATCGACATGTTAAATAAATTTTAATTTAAATCATCACGGAAATTTTAATCAAACCAAAACTTTAATCGGAAATACACTAAATATATACCATGAACAGTCAAAATTAACTTCCTCAAAGTAACGCCTCAATCAATCAATTTCTTGGATTATCAACAATGGATTAACATCGTCATGCCGGCAATGTAAAACCGAAGGTACTTCATTGCCTGCAATTGTATTGTATATTTTATTTGTAGCTTTATCTCCGACATTGATCTATCGTATCTACTGCTCGTGGCAGTAGCCATGAAGTCACATCGATTTACACTCCCAAAAAGGTTCTTAATTTTGGTCATGCCAGTGTAATCAGTTTCCGTCTAAGGGGTTAAGTACATGATGTGTTTCGACGATTCCGTACTACTTCGCGATATTCACTAGCGATAGCGCATGAAGTAAGCTATAGCGTACCACACTGGTGGTCAAAAACATGCTTTATCCCGACCTTTTAAGGTCAGTTGTCTCACCTATTATAAAGAGCAGGACGACCAGCGCATGCCTAGGTTCAAATTACCGGCCAATCTCAGTTTCGACAGCTTGTTCAAAAGTCGTAGATTCAATTATGCTAAAGATATTTTCGAAACACATAGCAATTAATGACGCACAGTTTGGCTTTAAGAAGCAGAGTTCCACTGATATGGCCATTTTTACCCTGAAGCAGATAATATCGTACTACAATACTAGGAAAACTAAAGTCTATGCTTGTTTCCTGGATCTCAGCCGCGCTTTCGACAGGGTCGATTACCGTGTACTGTGGGAGAAGCTGCGTCGCACTGGCGTCCCCCCGGACATCGTCAAACTTCTCCAGTCCTGGTACAGATGTCAAATGAACGTTGTGAGGTGGCGGGACTCGTTTTCCGAGGAGTATCTGCTTCCCTGTGGTGTCCGCCAGGGGGGGCTCACCTCACCCGTACTTTTTAATTTGTACGTGAACGCGCTGATCGAGGAGCTCAACGAGGCTGGTGTCGGCTGTTCCATTGGACATAAATGTATGAATAACCTGAGTTACGCTGACGATATGGTTCTGTTGAGCCCTTCGATCAGCGGCATGAGAGTTTTATTATCGATATGTGAGAGGTATGCTATCGCCCACAACCTGGCCTACAATAATGATAAGTCTGTGGCCATGGTCTTCGGTGCTAGTAAATATGAAGCTCCAGGTCTTCCTCTTTATTTGAATGGCCAGGTACTGAAATACGTCACCATTTTTCGGTACTTAGGGCATGTGATGTCGGGCAATCTAGAGGATGACCTGGACATCGACAGGGAGAGACGCTCTCTTGCTGTCAGAACGAACATGCTGGGCAGAAAATTTGGGGATTGCTCGCGGGAGGCGAAAATTCTGCTTTTCAAGAGTTATTGTACTGCACTTTACACTCCACAATTATGGTCCAAATACAAGGTGGAAAGTTACCGTACGTTTAAGGTGCAGTACAACGACTCGTTCCGCATTATGTTTCGCCTCCCGCGGTGCTGCAGCGCTTCCACCATGTTCGCGGAGGCCCGCGTGCCGGCACTCGATGCACTGATAAGGCATCGCATTGCCAGATTTAGAGATTCACTCTTTAAGTCTGGTAATGCGATATCGCTAGTATAATAAGGCACAATACTAGTATTTTAAAACGCTGGTCAAATTTACTATTATAAAATTTAGTAATTTTAGCTTTTTATTATATGGATGGTTAGTATTAATTAATTAATAAATCTTAATTAATAATTATTATTTAATTAATATTGTATTGTACATATTAGTGGTTAGTTATAAGTATGGAATTGATATGAATCTTTGTTGTTCGATATAAATTATTATTATTTATTTATTCATTATATAGATGTTAGGTTAATATGTAATTGTTTAAAAAATGGTTTAGTTTTAAGTCTGCGTTTGGCATTATGTGCTTGATTTAGATATTGGGAAAAGCTATTGGTTTCCGAAATACAATTAAAACTAGTTCGGAGCCAATCAAAGGTTCATTTTAATGTCTCCTAAATTTATGACAAATAAATTGATTTTGATTTGACTATAGGTTTGCGTTTGCCCACACCCTGTGATGTGGTCTAAGCAAGAACACGTTTACATATAAAATATCTGTTTACTATGGATTTGAGAGCCGGCAGAGTGTCACGCTGTACGTATGAAAAACGTGGAATCGCAGCGTTAAGTGCGTACGCGGGGAATGTCCATTAATTGCGAATGGTGTTTTGGCCGTGTTTACTTACTTTGATATTACATTCCATTGAATTTTATCTTGTTATTGCGATTTGTGTGAGTTAGCCTATTTAATGTAATCACATCACACCAATACTTATTGTAAATACGAAAATTCGTCTGAATACTTTTATGTAAGTCCGTTACTTTTTGAACTGAAACGGCTTAATTAATTTATTATGCAGTTAGCATATACTAACCTTAGATTAACGCATAGGCTTTTTTCCCGGACAATAAGATTGCAAACGCAGCCAGTAGCAAAAAAAAATTTTTTTAAGCATATCGTACGGCCATAAAATTTAAAAAGGCCCGCTGGTCGCTCGCTTTTTATATTTTTCACGAGAACTGATGAAGCTCATTGAGACATTTTGGATAGTGTCTGAATTATACATTATGCATACATAATTTTGGACACGCTACATGACATGGCTTATGTTACGAGCACAGTAGAATTATTGTGATACATGATAATACACCTGTAACTAGACGACTGCGTTACAGCAGAACGTTTAATATTTTTTTAAAGCCAAACGTGGTTCATACTTCGCGTGAACAGCGCCGCAAGACATCGTGTACGCGAGCCCTAACACTACTAGACACCCAAAATGAGCTGCACATTACAAATGATATTAAACCGAACGTGTTACAATCAAATGGAGTAATAATAAAGGACTTTATATTCAAACAATAAAACGGATATTCTGAATGATGGCTTACGTCTTAGCTGTAATGACATCTTCAATTTACGGACGCTAAAATTTAGGGAGACTCGTTTAACTTAATATTACTGTTTGAATCGAACCTACGTACGAATGAAGGGGTTCTGCGTAAGTAGCTATGACGTAAGTATAGCCATTGTTTTCACTATTGGTTCATTATACATTCACAGGGCACGTAGCTTTTTGTGTTATCGTTGGCAACCGATGTTCCAGTTTCTAATGAATAAATCTATATACATAAAAATCAAATGTTTGTTGGTTAGTAGATAGCTTGAGGACGGCTAAAGTGATGTAGCTGATCCTTTGATAGGTGCTTCGAATGAGGTTCATATAGATGCGAGGCCAAAGGGCAAGGCACAGCGAGAAAGTACTGGGCATACAGCTATAAAATTTCATTTTTTGTAATTGTTAAAGGCTAGGTGTTTGACTATAGCTCATCTGATGATAAGTGATGATGTAGTTGAAAATGTTTAATATACTTAGATTGAAATGGAACTAGCTTTCAAATGAGACTGCCGGAACACACCGTTAGGTGCTCGGCGGCACATTTTTAACTTGAAGGTAGTAGCTAGCTAGACAAATACCACGATGTACCACTATATTTACTTCATATTTTCCTTTACCGGTAGCTTAAGCTGATTGCTGGGATTTGAATCCCAGGCATCCAGCAATCCAACAATCCAGCAATCTTTTAGATTAGTTTATTTTATTTTAATTTATTAGTTCCTCTAGAGTCTAGACCAGTAGTTTATATGTTAGGATGTAATTTGTAGATAGTTTTTTGTTCATATTTGAATTTTCCGCTAAAGATAATGTAATAATATATTAAAATAAAAATGCACCAGTAAAAAAAAAAGTATATAATTAAGTAGGTTAAGTAGCATAACCTAATTAACTGTATATTAAGTTTATATATAGCTTTTCGTGTGTTGTCTAGCTGGAAGTCTCAAGTACCTATCAAATCTATTGGGTACGTACTTGAAACAAGCTACAAACCTCTTAGATCGCTTACTTGTGTGAAACCTACGAAATACGATAGTTCAAACGTGTGACCGATAGTTACCCTTAAAAGCTTATGTTCAGATCACTTCAAATAAGATATTAACTCAATCTAGTGATGTTTAGATTTAAAATTACGCATAGAATTAGAAAATGCATAGAAATACGTGCGAAGTAAGCAAACTCACATATGTAAGTAGGTTTGTTATAGTAGGTTACATTAGAACCAACAACTTATAATCCTGGTAGAAACAAACAAACTGCAGTTTCGTTCTATAGATACAGGGTGATAATAGTTAGCTTTTAGTTCTGAAGCAAATGGGCACTAAGCTTAGAAAGTTCTATGGCTTTAATTTTATTTCTATGTATACTTTGAACATAACTACTTTTAATAGATCGTCTAGATTTGAGTAGCTACTGATTACCTAGATACCAGAGAAGCATAAGTAAATGAGGTCAAGCATTGTGTACCTAATAAAAACCTACGTTATTTAGAACACGATTTTGTCAATGCAAACTGAGAAGATTTATTTTTATTTTTTTATGGCTAGGTGTTTGACCACTGCTCACCTGATGTTAAGTGACGGTGTGGTCGAAGATGGTAAAGCACACCTAGCCTGGAATAGAACTGGCTCTCAAGTGAGGATGCCGGAACACACCGTTAGATGCTTGGCGGCAGATTTTCAACTTGAGGGTGGTAGCTAGCAAGCCGAGTACTAGAAAGGACCCTACCACCACGCTATGGTTTCCTCACGATGTTTTCCTTCACCGGCAGCTCAAGCTCATTGTTGGGGTTTGAACCCATGCCCTTCGGCATGCGAACCTACCGCGCTAACCACTGAACCATCATCGCTACAAAATATCATAATATCATTTGTTTTAATTCAATTCATAGATCATAGACTACGTACTAGTAAGTATGTACCTGAAATTTTGGAGAACTTTAATCATTTTGCCGTATTATATTATTTTCCAAGACATGTGTTTTTTCAAGTGTTCGAATTTATATAAAAATAGTGGTGTTTTATTAACTAATTTACTATTTTACTTTTTATTTCTATTTGTATTTTGTGTTTGTTTCTATGAACATCTCAGTTGTTATCTTATTTTTTGGGTGTCATGTCTGGTGTTTGACCAAAGCTCATCTGATGTTAAGTGGTGGTGTGGCCAAGATGGTAAGCACACCTAGCCTGGAATGGAACTGGCTCTCAAGTGAGGCTACAGGATCACACCGTTAAGTGCTCGGAGATAAATTTTCAACTTGAACGTGGTTACTAGAGAGTGCCAACTACTGCCATGTCATGGTTTCCTCACGATGTTTTTCTTCACTGACAGCTCAAAGTCATTGCTCATCAAGAACCCACGCTCTTCAGCGTGTGAACCGACCGCGTTAACTACTGAGCTATAATCGCTACAAATTACTACTACTGCGCTAGAATGCTTAGGATCAATTTACCTCGAGACGACAGCAGCTGTGCAGAGCTTCCAGACACGGCGACTGCACCTCTTCGCTAATCTAACCTAATAATTAAGTAGGTAATTAAGATTAATTAAAGATTCCGTTCTCAGTTTGGAGCAAAAACTGGTCGCGTCTGCGCTCGCGGTCCCTTCGTTTCTATGCGCACTTAAAATTAAGTAGGTATTGTTGAATTTATTAATTTATTTGTGCAAAAATCAATCTTAAAAGTATATTAATTGATTTGAACTGTTAACCGCCATCTTAGTTTTTCCCTCACACACTTGTTTCGCCTCTGTGCTAGGAGAAAGTCGCATTACTTCCAAATATAAAATAAGGATAATATAGTGCAACCAAAGTCATTGAAATCCTTAAATAATAGTTTTATTTCGTATCGACCCTCACATAACCTACAGGTTATGGGCCCAGATTACGCGAGTGAAAATTAGTTACTGTGATTCGACAATCTAAAAATAGATCAGTTGCGTATTATTTTTCGCTATGGAAAGTACGAAGATAAAACAGAATATAAAACCCTTTGACGGCGAAAGGTACAGTATTTGGAAGTTTAGAATATTTTTATTTACTATCGGAAGATAATTTGACACTAGCTTTCGTAAAAACGCGATTGTTAGATCATGAAGTGAAGTTGAGAAATGAATCTAGTGATACGAGCGCGAAAGTGTTACAAGTAGAAGCAAAGAATGATACATGGAAGAAAAGAAAAGGTGATAGTTTTCAGCAGTCATATAAAAATAAAAAGCAGAAGAAAAACAATTCACAGTTCATGAAATGTTACCATTGTGGACGAAAAGGACATAAGAAAAATGATTGTTACTATTTCAAGAGAACCAATCAGCAAAAAGGACATTTTGATAACAAAGAAAGAACAAGGACAGTACAAGCAGTTGAGATAAATGAAAATCAACCTTCGACATCGAATGATTTTTCTGGCTTTGCTTTCATGACCGGCGATTACCATAAAGATAACCAAGGAAACAAAATTACATTTCTATTGGACTCGGGTGCATCAGACCACATCATAAACAGAGAAGATTTGTTTCTAAATTATGAAAACCTAACTACCCCACTAAAAATTTCAGTTGCTAAAAATAATGAATTTATTTCAGCTACTAAAAAAGGTATTTTGCAGGTTAAAAGCAATATGGGAGTTCTAGGTATTCTGGAGGACGTGTTATTTTGCCGTGAGGTTCCATACAACCTTCTGTCGGTCTCAAAGATGCAGCAAGCTGGGTATACGGTTATTTTTTACCAGGACGGAGCCCAAATTTGCAAAAATGGTAAAACCATTATGCGAGGTAGGTCAACTAACAATTTAATTGCTATAGATTTTATGGCGTCTGTGAACGTGAGTCACCCTGTTTCCCAAGCATGCGCTAGTGACAAGAAAAGCTACAAATTGTGGCATCAACGTTTAGGGCATATGAGTAAAATGAAATTCATAGAAATAAAACAGAATAAATTATTCGAGGACATGAATCAAATTGATTCAGTAGTGCCAGATAATGATTTATGTGAAGCTTGCATAAATGGGAAACAGATTCGACTCCCGTTTAGTCAGGCTAAAGACAAAAGTCATATAATCAGACCATTATTTGTTGTGCATTCTGATGTTTGTGGCCCTATCACTCCAACGACTACCGATAATAAAAATTATTTCGTGATTTTTATTGATCAGTATACTCATTATTGTGTTACATACTTGTTGACGTACAAATCTGACGTATTAACTGCGTTTAAAGATTTTGTTGCAAAAAGTGAAGCAAAATTCAATCTGAAGGTAGTTAATTTATATTGCGATAACGGTGGAGAGTACTTATCTACCGAAATGAAAGGCTACTGTATTGAAAAAGGTATCACTTATCATTTGACAGTTCCGAGAACCCCACAACAGAATGGTGTTTCTGAACGTATGGTTCGGACCATTACAGAAAAGGCTCGTTCAATCTTAAACGGTGCTCAGTTAGATAAAGTTTTTTGGGGTCAGGCAGTTTTAACTGCTGTTTACTTGATAAACTTAACACCGACTAAGGCCCTGAAACTTTCAAAAACACCATACGAGATGTGGCACGGTAAAAAGCCTCAAGTAAAATATTTAAAGGTTTTTGGTTCTACGGTTTACGTACATAACAAAACTACTAAAGCTAAATTTGACAATAAATCATGGAAAGGTATTTTGATGGGTTATGAACCAAACGGTTATAAAGTTTGGAACCCTGATTGCGAAAAGTACATGGTAGTCAGAGATGTTATTGTGGACGAGACTAATTTCCTTCAATCCAGGCCTTCGTGGAGGCTTGAAGAGAATATTCAAAATCCTCATGACAAAACTGATAATAGCGATGGTCTCAAATCAGTGTCAACCAAGTCTCGGAACTCTGGCAGTACTGGCAGTAAATCAGATAGTTCTAAATCTGATGGACTTGGTGAATGTCCGACTAAAATTCGCAAAGTAAACCATGATAGTGTAGTTCAATCGCAAAATGAAATTGATGAAGTTCGTTTTGATGAGTCATTACGGGAAAATGAAAACACAAATAAAAAGACTGAACTTAGGAGGAGTGATAGGTTCAAAAATCATCCCCCTGTGTCATATAAAGAAATTGATGATGACGATGATTGTTTGATGTGTGTTCGATCAGTTTTAAATGATGTACCAAAGTCATTTGATGAAATAAAACATCGCCATGATCGAAGTCAATGGGAATGCGCGATTAGGAATGAATTAAATTCATTACGTAAGAACAAAACATGGACTCTAGTACCACGACCCCCAAATAAAAATATTGTGGATTGTAAATGGATTTTTACAGTTAAAAACGACGAATTTGGAAATCCTCAACGATTTAAGGCGCGATTAGTTGCCAGAGGGTTTAGCCAAGAGTACCTTATGGATTACAATGAAACATTCGCACCTGTAGCAAGGATAGCTAGTTTTAGATTTATTATTAGCTTCGCAAATCAATTTAATTTGTTGGTTCATCATTTGGATGTCAAGACGGCATTTTTAAATGGAAACCTGAAGGAAGAAATCTACATGAGAATTCCTGAGGGTATTTTAAGTAAAGAAGGCTATGTTTGTAAATTGCAAAAGGCATTGTACGGACTAAAACAGGCAGCTAGGTGCTGGTTCGAAGTATTCGAACAATCTTTAAAAGAAGAAGGATTTCAAAATTCTTCAGTAGATAGATGTATTTATATACTAGATAATGGGGACGTATGTAAAAATATATACGTGGTACTATATGTCGATGATTTGGTAGTAGCGTGCGCTGATATTGTGACGATGAATAATTTCAAAAGGTATTTGATGAGTAAATTTGAAATGACCGATTTAAATGAAATTAAACTGTTTCTCGGTATTAAAATCACTAGGGAAGGTGATCAAATGACTTTGGATCAAAGTGCATACATCAAGACAATCTTGACTAAATTTAATATGCACGACTGTTAACCTGTATCTACCCCCTTAGAAAACAAACTAAACTATGACGCACTGAACTCTGAAGAGAAATATAACGCTCCGTGCCGAAACGTTATAGGGTGCCTGATGTATATTATGTTATGCACTCGGCCCGATTTAAGCGTCAGTGTGAGTATACTGAGTAGGTACACACACAAAAATAATACAGAGTTATGGCAATGTCTTAAACGGGTACTCAGGTACTTAAAAGGCACAATTGATTTGAAATTGTGTTACAGGCGGTGTAACTACACTGAGATTTTGTGTGGGTACGTAGACTCAGATTGGGGAGGTAATGATACACGGGATAGAAAAAGTACAACAGGGTATTTATTTAAACTCTTTGACCAATGTACTATAACTTGGAGTACGAGAAAGCAGGCGTCAGTCGCAGCCTCCTCCACTGAGAGTGAATATATGGCATTGTTCGAGGCAGTAAGGGAAGCATTATGGCTTAAATCCTTAGCAGCCAGTGTAAAGATCAGCATTGATGATCCTATTACCTTGTATGAGGATAACAATGGCTGTATAAGTATCGCTAACAATCCGAGTAGTCACAAGCGATCAAAGCATATTGATATCAAATACCACTTCTCTCGAGAACAAGTAGAGAAAAATGTAATTAAATTAAAATACATTCCCACAGGTGATCAGCTGGCCGACATCCTGACGAAACCATTACCAGGAACAACTTTTCAATTACTGAGAAGTAAAATGGGTTTACATTAACTAATTATAAAACGTATTTAAAAATATGTGTAAAATGTATCTGTGTATAAATAAAAATGATTAAAACTTATGTGATTATAAAACATTTCAAGATATTTAAGTTCATGGTCTGATTAGGTTTTCCTGGGTTTCCCTAATCCTAGCAACAAATGTTGGACCATATTGTATTTCCCCAGCAGATATTTGGAAGTATATGTGTACGATTTAGTTAGACAATTAAAACAATTGAATTTAGGTCTGTGTAATAATGTTTACCGATTAATTTTTGAGGGGGCGTGTTGAATTTATTAATTTATTTGTGCAAAAATCAATCTTAAAAGTATATTAATTGATTTGAACTGTTAACCGCCATCTTAGTTTTTCCCTCACACACTTGTTTCGCCTCTGTGCTAGGAGAAAGTCGCATTACTTCCAAATATAAAATAAGGATAATATAGTGCAACCAAAGTCATTGAAATCCTTAAATAATAGTTTTATTTCGTATCGACCCTCACATAACCTACAGGTATTACATCCAAATTTATTTGGAACTTACGCCTTCGAAAGACTAACTGCAAATAAATAACAATACCTACTTAATCAAACATAGGTATTTAATTTCATTATAACAACTTTATTATGAAGACACATTAATAATAGAGTCCTTATTAAAAAAAAAAATCTTTTATATTCTTTGTCTTTTGTTAAGTGTATTGTGCATTTTGAGATATAAAAAGAGTTTTATATTTTTCTCCGTTTTATATCTGACCCGAGAAAAACACAGTGACCACAGAATTGTGTTCACTTTTAATTTATTTTGGTTTTAAAAGGACGTTTGTCTTCGGTCGAACTGAACTGGGATTGTTTGCAATAGAATATTCCATCTACATCCACCTAATTAAAATCATTATTTTAATTAAAAAATTCCGTCGGTGTCGGAACATGAAATTGTAACCTATCCAGGAAAAAAGTGGCTCGTGTTCAACTGGAATACCAATAAAGTTGTGTAGTTGGTAAATAAAAAGAATATGTTTTTCGACAAAACGGCCCAAGGTGTATACACTTTCAAGTCGCGAGTGAATCGGCTTCTTTTAGGTGCCCCATCGGAGACTATGCTAGCCTCTCAGATGTATAATCGGAAACAAAACAAATAATCATCTAACGAAATCGAGACAACTTTGTCACGTTTATTCAACGCGGGGGACGATGAATGTTCCCTCTGTGCGTGCGAGGGGAATGATTATATTATCAGCGCTGCCTCGGATATCCGATGCGGTCTAAACTTGTGTGCAACAGTTGGCGACAATAGCGCTTGCTCGTAAACACATTTTGTAGCTGTACCTACATATAGGGCTGTGCTACCCGCCTGCAAAATAGGCAATGGAATAGAATAGGGTAATTTATTTTCGTATATATACGCCATAAAAATACATGTATAATTGTATATACATGTGAATACATATCTCGGCTTCAAAGCCCTGAGTATCGTCGTAGAGTTGCTAGCTTGTCGGTTTTTTACCGAATACATTTCGGAGAGTGTGCACTTGAATTTCACAATTTGGTTCCCCTGCACCATTCTACTACCGGACAGCCAGACAAACGCGACCAAAATGTCATCCGTACATGGTGGATGTTCCGCATGTACGCACAAAGCGTTTTGATTCCACATTTTTAATTCGCACAGCGCGGTTGTGGAACTCTTTGCCGGAGTCTGTGTTCCCTGTTAGTTACGATATGGATTTCTTCAAATCTAGAGTAAATAGGTTTCTTCTAGGTAAGTGTGTTCCATCTCAGACCGCATTACTGCTTAACATCAGGTAGAGTGTGGTCAAACGCGAAACTAATTTGATTTAAAAAAAAACATGTAACATACTAACACGAACCTGATGTCTTCGCGATGTCAAAGTTTAGCTTGCAACACTTTGAAATCAACACAAAAGTACAAATAAGGACATAAATCAATACCTACTTACCTACAGTGTAGTTTATTAGTAAATTTATTACTCCCTTGCAAAGATATTATAACCTTCTAAGCCCTGATATTAATGGCAAATCGGTAGTGATTATTCGGCGAAAAGGCTCAAGTAGGTGGCAGCTACTCCTCGAGATAATGAAAACGAATTTGATTTACATTATCGCCTTCAAAGGTGGTGTATCTGTCAAGCTTTGAGTTAGAGAAGTAATGGATACAGGAGCAATAAAATTAGTTGGCGAATATGTCAAAATCGTCAAAGGGATAGGTGTGAGGTTTCGTAATTTTATGGCTACGGCGTAAGTGCCCATCAAAGGCAGTTTTATGGGAAATCTTGATAGCGTGTAGGGCAAATAGTGGATTTGTAGAACATAAAATACGACACCTATTCGCCCACTATTATTATTGATATGACGTAAACATTTTGATTTTGGGGTTAATCTCTAATTTCATTATATACCTAGCTAACTACTATATGATCTCTTCATTTAATTTCATATATTCATAAATGCACATAGAAAAAAGTACAGAAATTTAATAAAAAGGTCATTTAAACAGAAATAATAAAATGGTATATATATTATGATAATCTTTTACAAAAACATCAGATGCCAACTTAAAAATAAATACCTACATACATTTACAAACATACAAAACTATTCTCTTGGCCCAATAGACGTTGGACTCGTTATTTCATTTGTTTTTAGCAGCTAAAAGTCCCGGGTTCGAATCTAGACCAGGGAATCATTTGAGAATTGCATTTGAATCTAGTTTTGTAATGTGTGTTTGTAGTTTAAGTCCATGGAACACACACAAAGTTGACCACAACTATCAGCTAAAAAATAATGAAGCTCAATCTAAAAAGTTTTACTGTAAATCATTCACGTACCTGAATTATAAACTACCTTAGTGAATAACTACCTATGCCAAAATTATGTAAAAGAAAGTTCAGCTGACTCCTATACTTTATAACGTGGAAACCATTGCCCAGGAGCAATATCCTTAAAGATACAGTATTCCCTTCGAGCACTCTCAACAAACTACGAGATTTTACATATTCCTCTACTGCACGAGAGTTCATTCATCTGTTAAGAAAGATAAAGTAGACCTCATTTCTTTCGCGGAAGAAAATATGCCCTAAGCAAAAATGTTAAGGCTCAAATTGTAAATGAATTTTTCTCCAAGACGAAATTGACTTTAAGATCCCGTTTATAAGACGAAAATGACGTAAACAAAATTTTGATTAGAAGCATCGTCATGGTGTGACTGAAGGGCATAAAATATTTAAAATTGTATGTTGAAAGGTACCGTACCTACAAATAAATAAAGCGACAATATAATTTCCTTTGTAATTGTAAAAAAATATGCAGCGAATGTTTTCACACATTTGGAAATTCTTATTTCTTCTACTTTCATAAGTTTAGGCATCGTACATTGTGCATTTTGCCAGTGTCAATCACACTAATATTAAAAAGTTGAAAGTTTTTATAATATTACTTCATATCTGTAAGGGTTGAACAAATTTGGAATAGAGAGACCTGGAATGAGAGTGGGTACGAGATTTGGAACAAAGCCCACTTACACCCTGGATTAATATTTAGCCTACATTTTATTTTGGATAAACGCGTGTGAAACCAGGGGCCAAGTAATTTTTTTTTTCAAGTGCCTCATGGTAAAACCGAGCGTAAGTCCTAGTCACAGTCGAAGTCACATAAAGTAATTCCATTCCGTGCCCATGTAAAGTAGTGTTATGTTACTATAAGGCTAACTTTTTCTATGGTTAACAGGCTAGGTCGAAGATGTTAAATACACCAAGCCTGGAATAGAAGCTAACTGGAATTATAGCGATGATAGCTCAGTAGTTAGTACGTTCGGTACACACGCCAAAGGCGTGGGTTCAAACCCCCACCAAAGAGCTTGACCTACCGCTGAAGGGAAACATCGCGAGGAGTAGTCGGCTGTCTAGCTACTTCCCTCAAATTAAAACCTGCCAGTTCTTTTTCAAGTTGCATGCGTTACCATCTACGATCACATCGTCACTTATCTGGATCTCAAGTGAAGCTACCGGAAGACACCATTAAGTGATTGATGGCAGTTTTTTTTTATGGCTTACAGGTTACCTGTTTGACCACAGCTCACCATGTTAAGTGAAGGTGTGGTCGAAGATGGTAAACACACCTAGCCTGAAATGGAACTGGCTGAGAGGAACACGGTGGTAGCTAGCCAACCGAGTACTAGAAAGCACCCTACCACCACGTGGTTTCCTGACGATGTTTTCCTTCACCGGCAGCTCAAGTTCATTGTTGGAGTTTGAACCCACGCTCTTCGGTATGCGAACCGACTGCGCTAACCACTGAGCTATCATCGCTACAAACTTAAGCCACCCAAACAGTCATTGATTTCCTAAAAAAGCAACAGATCTAGAATTTTACGTGCATTATGACCCTCATTAGCTTGTTTGTTATAATAAATCTACCTATTATAATATAAAATTATAAATAGGTTCTAGAACAATTACAATCGTGAAAACCAATTTTTACTACCGACGTCATAGCATTCAGATAATAAAATAATCAATCAATGACGGCAAAGTTGTCCGAGCGGGGAAGTAAATAAGCACACAAGTGTTTGCCAAAGGCAATTAAAAAGCAATTTTAGCGATGCTTGCAAAAGATTAAATTACACGCTACCTAATAATGAAAGTAATAAATTATTGAAAACAAGAGCATTAGAACAAAATGCTCAATTACACGACTGCTCAAAAAAGGAGTATAATGTTTTCAAGGTTCATGTATGTATGTGAGTTTCTGACATAACTTTTAAATACTTGAACACATTTGAATGTATTAGGTATCGTTAAAATATTGACATCATCCTAAGTAAAACGTCTATATTTTGTTACAATAAAAATGCAATATGATTGCAGTAAGGTTTTATTTTTTAACGCAGACTTATTTTTACACGTCTTCCCAAAAAACGGAGTGTAATGTTTTCAGGGTTTATTATGTGAGTTTCTTTATTCCACCATAATAAATGCCTGAATGATGAATAATGAATGCCGTGGTGGTGCCGGCGTAAGAATAGTACCCCACCCTCTCTACCCGTGGTTGCCGCAAGAGTCGGCTAAGGGATGTAATCCGGAAGATCGGCAGCAACGTCTTCGTTGAACAATCACACCTAACTGCGCTCGCCAACCCGCCTGCCAAGCGTGGCGAGTATTGGCAAAACTCCCCCAGGAGGAGACCTATGTCCAGCAGTGGACGAACTATCGTTGATGATGTGAAATGCCTGAACATATTTGGATATATGGGGTATCGTTAGAATACTTATATCATTGAATGGCTACAATATACAAAAAAAAAAAATGTTTCACTTAATAACAATAATTCTTGTTTCATAACTTAGATGTTATAAATGAGAGAGGTTGTAAACCACGGTTTGCAACGAAATAAGCTTATAATAAAATTATACTGGAAATATACACTATTTGTGCAGGACAACGGATAAAACAGCTATTACTGTAACAAAATTTCTCGATATCTGTTTAGGACATGTCACGATATATTGAAGAAAAGGTTTCGTAGCGATGTGTGGAATATTTATCTCCTTCCGAATCAGCCCTGTTATAAACTGCCCAATGCTGGGCACGGGTTGTGCCCAGCATTGTTAGAAGGGTAAGGTCATCGACACTGGCGAAGTGCGGGTTAAACGTCTCATATCTCTCTGCGAACTTTCTCTTTAAGAACTCTCTTATATAAAGGTTTTCTCGCGTTAATCGTATGAAGATACATTATTTAGAAAAAAAAGAAGTGCGTTCCGTGGGATTCGAACCCAGGAATTCTAGATTGGAAGCCAGACGGTCTTCCAAGTAGGCTTCCGAAACATATTTATATTTTTTTATCCAAATTGGTTCGCGTTTTGCCGCACCCTGCCTGATGTTAAGCAGTAGTGCGGTCTAAGATGGAGCACGCTTATCTAGAAGAAACCTATTTATGTTGGATTTCAAGATTATTATATTGTGCCTTTCAGGAAACACAGAATCTGGCTAAGAGTTTCACAACCTCGTTGAATCCAGACTATATCTCCTTATTATTTTATACAAGTATTATTTCAGTTATCTGGTTCCCATAATACAAACTTTGCTTAGCTTGGGGCTATATGACGCTGTGTGGAATGTCCTAGGATTTTTATTTATCTACTAATAACTCGCCCTGGCTTCGCATGGGTGTAAATTAGATACTAACGTAGTATATTGTTTTGATCTATCTCGTAAGGTTTAGTCAACGTTTTTGTTTGGTGGTAGGGTACTCTCTAGTACTCGGCTGGCTAGCTACCACCCTCAAGTTGAAAATCTACCGCCAAGCATCTAAAGGTGTGTTCCGGCAGCCTCACTTGAGAGCCAGTTCTATTCCAGGCTGGGTGTGCTTTACCATCTTCGACCACACCGTCACTTAATATCAGGTGAGCTGTGGGAAAACACTTAGCCTGTCAGCGTTAAAAAAAAAAAAACTTTTACAATGTAGCGCATGTAGTTTTTTACGACATCACATTATAAATCTTTGAAATTATCGTACTTTAGCTACTATAATATGCATGTATTATACATATAAACCTTCCTCTTGAATCATTCTGTCTATTGATGGGAACCGCATTAAAATCCGTTGCGTAGCTTAAAAGATCTAAGCGTAAGGCGGCGGGAAGCGACTTTGTTTTGTACTATGTAGAGATTATTCAAATATTTTCGTTACATGTTGTTGCTACCTATCTAAAATATTATGCAAAGTTTACATGTCAACATTACTTATTAAAACATTTCACAGAAAATTTGTCGACTTACCGGCGCTGTATCTATTACAATTACGATTGCGAAAGGCGATATTGCCTTTGGGATATGATGTTTTTTACCAAATTGAAAAAGGATCTTCTTAAACTTTCCAAGTAGCCGCGAGAAATGTTCGTCACTTTTCCCGTCAAATAATATAATATTAAAAAAACATTGCTTTTAATCAGTACGTGTAATCTATAAAATGCATAAAATTTGTTAATTTAAAAATTACTCAACTAAAAATGAAATTTATGAAACCACTATCCACTACGTAAATTTTCTTTTATACATAGTAATAAATAAACATATACGCAATATAAGAAGAATTTCTATTATTTCCACCAGAAAAAATATGCAATACACAAAAATTACTTAATACCAGTACAGTTAGGCTTCAACAAGAGCTATTATTACATGTAAGAAGCTAAATCAGTTCATAAATATCACAGTGATTTATATTCAAAAGTAATAAAATAAAGATCCAAATAAAAACATTATTTTTCTCGATTCTTGTAAAAAAGGAAGCATAGACTAAACAAAGAGCCTTTTATGAAAACGTTTCTACGAGGAAGTCCTTAATTAACGGGGTTTTCAGTATTGTTAAAATTTTTAATGTAAATTCTTAAGACAGACTGTTAGAGGTATGTAAAAAATTTTTTTCGTGATAAGTTTTGTACAGCTTATCTAGAAAAATTGGGTTTAGGGATGCAGCTTTTCTTGAAACTAAATAAAAAAATTAAGTATAATTATAATAAAAATTTCATAATTCTAATTATTATCGTGTAGCTTTTTTATCGGAAAAGAAAGTTTTTGTACAATTTAAGACAATACACTCACAAATAAACTAATTTTGATTTACCTCTATATGTCTTTTATTTAAGCATGAGCATTGGCTCATATTTCATTATCATATTTTATTTGGCTTACCAGGCTTAGTTGTTTTACAGGAGTTCTCAAAATCTTGTTGTAAGGAACAACCAAAACATGGTTTATATTCATTACGATATGTTATAGACAAGTGGGGTAGATCCATGCGTTCAACTTTTTTCAGACAAAATAAACGCTTACTATATTAAACGCTTTTGACAGATCTGACTGACAGAGCAAAAACATAGTTGCCTACGTATATAATTTAATACATATAATAAACCGTGTCAATTTGGCTGTCTTAGGGTGTAATGATCTAAGCTAATTGGCTTGTGACAAGCTACATTGACGTGGTTTTAACCGCCATTTCTTAGTTTCCTCGCTTTCTCGAAGAAAATATTTTTCATATCTGTCTTCCTGATGCAGGCTAACGTCCAAATGTTTAAAATCAAAATCAAAAAGTCATTTATTCACTTCAGGCCCTAGTAAGGCACTTATGAACGTTAAGTTACATTTTTTTATCTACCACCGGCTCGTAATTACACTTCAACTGAGAAGACTCCGGCAAGAAACTCAGCAAGGCATTTTTTTTTTATCTTTCTTTTCATATTAGGTGGGTACAGTTACTTAGTTAGTTAAACTCTCTAGTTCACAAGCAGAACTAGAGAGTAAAAATCTAAAGTAAAAGTATTCTTAAAAAAAAAAAAACGACTCCGCTTTCTCTGTACTGCATATAATCATACAAAGCAGTTTGTTTATCTAGTCGTTTGTGCTGCAATAATTACACTAATTAGCAGCCTCCATAATTAAAGGAAGTTACGAAAACCGCAATAAGTTTTGGTAAAAAAGTTGTTCTGCAAGTTCTCAGCTCGACCCGCCCCGAGGCGGGCGGTGGGCGGGGCGCCCAGCTATATAAGCCTTGCATGCCTGAAACTTTGTCATTGTATGTGGTCTTTTCAGTCGGTGACACCAGTGCTTGTCCAGTGGCATACTCGCTTGACAGGTAAGTTCGATAACAACTTCACCATTCACGATCCCTACGCATACCTCCGGCCGCAGCCACCGCGCCGTGATTCGAAAAGTTTGAGAATATTGTGCCATGAAAAAAGTTTTTTTTTTGTGTTTAAACTGAGTTATATTTTGCTACAAACACGTATTTTTTTCTTTTCAATTATTATTATATGTTTAAATAATTTTATGCTAGTTAATAAGTTTTGTGACAAAGTTTATCTTCCAAGTTATAAATTTATAATAATTAACGTAATTTCACAACATAGCGGTATTTTTCGACATAAATATTTTCACTATATTACCCAAATTAATATTTAAAAAAAACATACGGGTGATTGATTTAAAAAATCGTTTATTTGACGTAATAACTATACTAATACAGCAGGATTTTTAAATGTAAAATATTGTGAAAGCTTTAAAAAATTAATAAATTAAAGTCCATAAAAATCTAAAACCATTATTGTTGATTTTCCTTGGGTACATACTAGATTGAAATATATTTTGACTACGTTTCTCATCCGAAATACAAACGAACAGGCTGCCGTCTTCCTTGTTTCTTGAGGAACAAAATCTGGATCTATTCAAGGTCACAGGGAATAGGTGTCTTTTAAATCTGCGTGCTTCATCTTAGACCACATTGTATATTTCTATTAGGCCAGTTGGTGGTCAAATACAGAAATTATACGCGTTAAAAAATATGTGCAGGTAAAATATGTGTTTTTAATCATTCATGCGATGAACATTGTTTCTGGAGTAATTAGTGCTAATCCGGACTAAATACTATTTCCACACAAAAATTCAATTGAAACCGATTTAGCCATTTCGTAAAAACTTCGGCCGTGGCGGCTAGATAATTACGAAAAAGACATAGACACATCAAAACTTTGACATTTTTTAACAACATATATTGCGTGATTTAAGATTCTAGAATATTTTAATAAGCATCGTTTTATTAGTCCTTTGTATAATAAAACTTTTGTAAAACTAAAACAAATCAAATATAAACTAAATAATAAAATAAGTCATTACGTATGTAGCTCTCGTAAATATATCCTACTCGATTGCTCTTAAACATAACAATATCTTATCGCTAATGTCTGTTGTAGACATTTCCTTGCCACGTGATCATTGCAATCGGCAGTTCTTGAACTTGTCAAATAGAAAATAATAAATAGGGACAGTTCCCAACGTAAATATTACTTGGGGCACAATATCTTACCCCGTGGGCTGATCCCGATACAAACAGACACTCGTTTACTGAGCTATTCAAATGTCACTTTATAATGTACCGCACGTATTTCATATGATAAACAGTCGTTTTATGAAAAACCCCGAATTTAATACGAAAAGGTTCCACCTGGAATTAAGTACATTTTTAGTACCTTTTTATGTGAAATGGAAAATATTTTTAACTATGTGTTATTTGAAAATTTGAGATCTATTTAAGTGAGGACTATGGTTATATCATTAAAAAAAAAAACAATAAATAATAAAGAGCATTTGTTTCTACCGCCTCAATCTGTTTACAATTCAATGGTATTTCATGACTGTTTGTCTGTGTTGTATATATATGGATTTTCTGTATTGTTAGCACCAAAAATTAAACAAAATTAACATAACAACAATTAGTGTTACAAATGGTGGCCTTATTTCCAAAAGTAATTCTTCCAGGCAACCGTAGAATTGGAAGGATTCAAAATTTTGTTTCATATTATCTGAGTTTTAGCAATTTTTATTTTGTTTATGAATAAAAATGTCTTATTTTATTATAACTATTACATATTCAAGAACGTCGTAAAATTAGAAACTTTATTTAAAATCATCCACTTAGAAAAGTTTAATAACGCTGAAAAGTGTTTTCTTTAACTGCTAAAAGATTCCATTGTCAAAACATCTGAATATTATAACAATACGTAATCTTAAACTAAATCTACGTAATACTGAAATGTGTTTAGATTATTACTTTTCGAGTTATGTAATAGCCTTATTTTTTACTAATATATTTGCTCAGCTAAATGTGCCCTATTGGATACCACATTAGACTGATCATTAATCGACTGTATTAACAGACGTGCTCAAAACGTTGGAATGTAGAGCCTAATTGACTTTTCCATTACTTGAAAAGTATACATGAGCTTTATCACAGATAATATAATGTTAAAATTAGTTATCGCCTATAGTTATAGTTACTATAGTTATTATATTATACTATAGTTATTATATTAGTATAGCTATAGTTATTATAGTTATCGCCGTGTAACCTATTAGTTCTTAACATTGCGGTTGCCACAGTTAAGTAATTACTAATAATTTGATGTTCTCAAACTTCATTTAAACTTCAGAAGATGTCTCAATGTTAACGCATCTGTAAGCGATTAGAACAAGCCAAATTGCTTTCATACTCGGCATATCCTTGACTGCACTCTACCTACTCCATACCACAAGCAGCCAAGGATAAATTAATATCACTCGGCTTTGAAGTTCGAAGGTTCACACAGACCACAAATCTTAAAACAACCGGCTTCCGTTAGATTGCTGTATAAACTTAAAAGAGATTTCAAAAACATTCGAAATAGTCCCTAGATATTTCGCATATACATTCATAACAATTATCTATTGTTCTAACCGTATATTGTTTTACTTATTTTTTTTTTACATTCTGGCCACCATATAATCTAATGATAAGCCACGGCGTACATGTGCAGATTTATATAAAAAAAATCTCGTGGTAGAATAAGTTAGGAACATCGTACAATAAGCTATAGATTGCAAGCTTTCTAGAGCATCAGAGATATCTTGACTTTGAATCGCGGGATTATTTTTCCATTCCGATGGATTAACTAGACACAAGTACGCAATACAGACAGAAATACAAACAGCTCTGAAGGATTTATGTCCAATTTTATGTACAGGATACTGCACAAACGAAGCTTTTATTTATATTGCTTGTCTTATTTAAAACAACATGTATCATGCCGGCCTTTTATATGACTAGACTTTACAAAAATTTCAGTAGAAAAGTATGCTAATTTTTTTATTTTATTTTACTAGGTTTGCGTTTGACGACATCGTGCCTGATGGGACGATGTGGTCTATGATAGAGCACGCTTACCTGGAAGAAATCTGTTTACTCTGATTTTAAAGACACACCTTTTCTAGTCTTTGTAAAACACAGATTCCGGCATGAGGTACATATCCTCGGCGTGTGAATAAAAAATGTAGAGTCTAGAGCTTCTAGTGCGCAGATAGGAAATATCCATCATGTATGGGTGAAGTTTTGATCGCGTTTGTCTAGCTGTCCCACAGCAAAAAGGTGCAGGCGGTACTGCAATGTACGTGCATGCGCAAGTGCAAGGTAGAAATTGTCTTAATTGTATCCCTAAAATGTATTATAAATGTATGTATATGTACCTACATATATCCTCGTGATGAATAATATTTAATATATATATATATAAAATTGAGTTAAAATCGGATCAGCCACTTAGTTGTAAAAAGCCACAGTTAATTTTGCTTCGTAACAATAGTAACAAAATATTGAATGTTCAGAATATAGAGAACAGTAATGCAGGTTGTTAGAAATATTATGCTAATTTATGCGTAGGTAAAAAGGGGCGACAAAATCACATTTGAATTCAATGTCATTCAGAACAACAGTATATTTGTTCAAAGTTGAAAATCCAGCTGATTGTAAAGGTAAACTGAATTTTACCTTAGTTCATTATGTAAATAGGAAGGGTTCAAACATTGGCATAGTAATTACCAGATTACACGAGTTCACACTTTCACAGCACCATCGCTACGAACTCAAATACAGTACTCAATATAACGTTATACGGGGCGTCAAAGGTGACAAGCTAACTTAGAAATATTTAGCAATTTTTTTTTTACAATTCCTGCCTAATATCACTAAGCAGCGTAACATAGTGTTGCATTTCGCATATTTTGTTTTTAATGGTTGACAGGCTAAGTGTTTGACCACAGCTCACCTGATGTTAAGTGACGGTCATGTGTGTTCGATGATGGTAAACAACACTTAGCCTGAAAAGGAACTGTTTGTTCGCTTAGTTTTTTTCTAAACTACCCAATGATATTAATACGGTTTTTACTTTTATTCAGACAATTTATTTCCGAAAGTGAATATCCAAGTAAAACCGGAGCATATAGAATACAATCGCTTGCTTACAATACAATAAAGAAGCTGGTCAAGTGCGAGTCGGACTCGCGCACGAAGGGTTCCGTACCATTATCTTTGAAAAAAGGCAATCGCGTTTGTTGTATGGGATGTCCCCCTTAAATATTTATTTCTTTTTGTTTTTAGTATTTGTTGTTATAGCGACAACAGAAATACATAATTTGTGAAAGTTTCAACTGTCTAGCTATTGCGGTTCTTGAGATACAGCCTGGTGACAGACAGACAGGCGGACAGACAGACAGCGAAGTCTTAGTAATAGGGTCCCGTTTTTACCTTTTGGGTACGGAATCCTAAAAACACTTCCTCGGCACAAGAAATAGTTACATACTGGAAGTAAATTAGCTTTTTTTGCCATGAATAAAACTGACACGCAAGTGAGGCTGTCAGAACTTGAGTGTGATAGCTAGCCAGTCGAGTACTAGAGTATGGTATGTTTTGCTATGGTTTCCTCACGCTTTTTTTCTTCACCGGCAGCTCAAGCTCACTGTTGGAGTTTTAGCCCATGCCAACCTCTGAGATATAATTGCTACAAAATCTTTATTTCTGCACATTTTTTATGTATTACTAATGGGACGAACGAAACTTCAATAACGGTCACAACTCACCTGATGTCAAGTGACGGTGTGGTCGAAGATGGTAAAGCACACCTAGCTTGGCATGGAACTGGCTCTCAAGTGAGGCTGCTGGAACACACCGTTAGATGCATGGCGGCAGATTTTCAACTTGAGGGTGATAGGTAGCCAGCTGAGTAATAGAAAGTACCCTAACATCACGCTATGGTTTCCTCACGATGTTTTCCTTCACCGGCAGCTCAAGCTCTTTGTTGGGGTTTGAACCCACGCCCTTCGGCATGCGGACCGATCATGCCAACCACTGAGCTATCATCGCTACAAAAATCAATGCATTCGGCGATTTCAAAAACCAAATAAAATATCTTGCGAAAAAGGACAAGGCTATTATGGTGTCTGAATGACGTCATGCCGTGTAAAATAATCTTATTTATATGACAGCTCTTCAACGAAACTGTCAACAACAGCAATGGCGTGACGTAATACTCTCTGTATGGAATTCACAGTGACGTAGCCAAATCTTGCCGATTTTTTTTCAAAATAATTAAATTCTCTGTCTATAATCAAAATAATTTTGTTTTTGTTACCTACATATAATAAATCAACTATTCAAAACTCTAATTTAACCATTTTATTCCTAGTGGACACTAGCTTATTGAATTATAATACATGTAAAGTTTATCGTGCTACCTACTCAGTTATAGATTAAATAATTGAGTTATTAAGTAAAAGTTTAAGGGATGTTAAGTCATTAATTAGTGACCGATTTAGAAGGGTCTAATGTCTGTTAATTATATTACACTAGCAGCACATTACAGTTTTACTTGATATCCTACAGGAACTGTATATACATATATTCCCCAAGATAAACGTAGCCTATGTGTCAAGATGAACTTATATGCCTAGGCGTAGTAGAAGATGCGTGTGATGCGAATGCGTCATGCTCGTCAGTGGGCAATTAAAAAGGTAGAAGTAACTCAAATTATCGCTATTATAATGGATGAAGTATGAAACCTTCATCATATACCTATCTATTAATATTGAAATCTCCAAGATTGCAGAAGTAATGGAATGAAACTACGTATTACTCTCGTAATGTTACAAAATATCAATCCAATTTGTCAAAGTAATGGCTATATTACAAAGAATGTAATTAGATTTAAGCAGGTCTCTCTAAGAAATCCATTCATAATAAAGTTGCCACCTCGATCTGTACTGATCTGTACAATAACATAGAAGCAATTATAAAATTGCTTCCATAGTAATTGTATAAAAGTATTTCTACTTCCGTCCATCTCTTATTAAATTACTCTTTGAATGTAGTTTAAAGTTAGATATAAAAATGTATTTTTGTCATATATGCTTTTATATGTAATTCGTCGGATTACTAACAAGCTATTACTATTTGCGAAACGAAATGAGACGCAGTCCGAGCATATAGGCATTTAAAATCGCTTCACAATAGTCGTAGCATTAAAAGTAAAAGTAAAAGTACATTGAAATGTTTTTTTATGGTCGACAGGCTAGTGTTTATCCACAGCTATATATAACTATTTAGTTTTATATAAAATATATTATTAAATACTATATATTTTGTAGTGTGCCGTGGTGGTGCCGGCGTAAGAATAGTACCCCACCCTCTCTATCCGTGGTTGCCGTAAGAGTCGGCTAAGGGATGTAAATCCGGAAGATGGGCAGCAGCGTCTTCCTTGAACAATCACACTTAACTGCGCTCGCCAACCCGCCTGCCAAGCGTAGCGAGTATTGGCAAAACCCCCCCAGGAGGAGGCCTATGTCCAGCAGTGGACCATAGGACTATGGCTGATGATGATGATGATGATGATTTTGTAGATAAAGATTAAGTCTGGATATTCCGGAGACATTGATGTAAAACACAACATAATTATAATATTTTTTTATTTTATTTTAATTCTCTTGTCAATACGCCTCGTTCTTAATTCAGTTCCTCTTCATACTAAGGTAGGTAAGGTAAGAGATAGCTCTTAGTGATAAGCCGCTAGTTGTTGCACTAGTGTTAAGTTTATATTGTTATAATTGTTTGTAATTGGTGTGAACAATAAAGAGTTATATTATTATTATCATCACCTCAAACAAATTGATTAAGTTAACAATCAATAATATTGAATGCCTGACGGTAAAAATGTTACTGTACCAGTATGTTATTAATCTATCTTCAATACTTTACTTCATTTGAGAGATCTAACTAATTTGCTCCTATTATTATTGATAAAACGTTTCCGTTTAATTAATAGAGACCGTATTATAACTTTTGTTATTCGTACGGCTGACACAAAATGGGGCTGTCATTTATTATCCATTTCGTTATAAATTCCTGATGAAATTAATGTTAGATTAAGATTTTATATTTCGTTTGACTAATTCTTTTTATCTTTCTCTAAAACAAAAGGGGTTTAACGCTTTGAATCTGCCGAGAAGTATATCTAGAGTTCAATGTCAATATTTAGTTAGACGTGGAAAGAGGAGTCATTCTTTTATGCCAAGGTTCATCGCTTTCAATTTATAAAATGAAACTTTTGTTTGCCGGCTAGTTGACCTGACTTACCTATGTGTGCGTAGCCGGACGTAGAACTAAGTCTACGGCGTAGACCTATTCGTAGCATTAGAGTTATGTCCTCTACGAATTATCATTTATTACCTTTCAAAACCAATGATAATATTTTATCACTTCCGTTATCCATTTCTAATTTTATTATTAGTTTACCGACTACACTTAGATGTGTATAGTAAACTACAAGTTGTATAAAAAATATCGTCGCTGAAATTCCGCAAAAACAGTGATTACTTACAGTTGCGTTCTGAAATGAAACCAAGATGAAATTTAATTTGAGCCGAGAAGCGTCACCTCGACGAGATGACATGAATTCGATAATCACTTTAGAATTTCTGAATCTGAGACGATTTCGAATGCAAATTCTCATTTGTAACTCACTTTATATTTGCATACTTTACAACAAAACAATGCTCAAAACTTATAAAATTAATTTTATTACATTTTTAAGTTCTACGTGTAGGTACTTTTAATATTATTAAAATACTTTGAATAAATTCCGAAATAAGAGTTTAGATATTCTGCCACCAAGCAGTAGTGTGTAACTATTACTGTGTTCCGGTTTGAAGGGTACTGCAGCTAGCGAAATTACAGGGCTATTGAGACTAACCATCTAGTCTCAAAGTAATGTGCGCCAAGGCAGCGATGCCCTGGACTTTGTTTTACTACTCAAAGTTCTTTGTATCGCTGCAATGGTCGTGGGCAGGCGTTATCTCTTAATATCAGGAGAGCGTCTCGATCGTCTCATTATTGTTACATAATAAAAAAAAACTTCACAGATAAAAATGCGAAATGCGAAAACAAACAAAGCTCAAATCATTCACTTAACTTAATACCTGACAACCCAGTGTCCTCAAAGTATTTTACTATTTACTTCTTACAAATTTCACCATAACCGTGACAGAGATATATGGGTGTTACACAATAAACATAATAATACTAGCGATTCGCCCCGGCTTCGCACGGGTGCAATGTAGATACAACACAAAATCTTGCCAAATTATATACCTAAACCTTCCTCATGAATCACTCTATCTAAACTGACATGTTAATCCGTTCGGTAGTTTTTAAGTTTATCGCGACTTTAACAGACAGACAGACGCGGCGGACGACTTTGATTTGTAATATGTAGTGATTCTAATGTACTCGTAAAATATTTATAAATAGTTTTTACCATAATGCCAACTTCAAGATTCAAGATATTTATTGCTTCCATACAGTACAAGTATGTATGTTCTGTACTGTATGTTATAATCTATGGAACACAGTCAAACGTGGAACCTGTCAGGCACAGTAACATCAAGGAGAGAAGAGGGAACATTGTTTTAAAACCCAAAATGAATAGAATTTAGAAAATTAATTTTAGTCAAATATAATGAAAGCTCTGATTTTTTTTTCTGACTGTGTGAACTTTGAAATCGAAACAAAAAAATATCTGTTTTTTATGTTGAAACTAAAATACATTTTTCCATTAACCAAATGATATTTGATTTGGCTTTTACAGATTTGGTACTATAGTAAAAGTGGTTATTAATGACGAGTACACTAATATCCCAGTATATGTACATTTGTCGTCCAATCAATCCCAGTAGAGCGTATGATAGTTCATTACATTGCTTGCTTTAAACACAAATATTATACAAACTTAAGCCATATTCCAAACGTCAAAGAGTTGTAAGCAGATAGTAAAACGTTTTTACCGTGAAATTATTCGTACTCTTGCCTTTCAGGGCTGTAAAGTTATTTTACTATCTAACTGACGCGCAGAGCCGTTGTACTGTGCATTTGATTGCACCTTTAATTATTCACAGTTTATAAGCATTTCCATATTCCTTCTACCTATTATGCAATAAATTTGCAATACTTAAAAAAATTAAGCACAGGACCGAGTCAAATGGCGTAACAAGACAGAGGCCTACCCAACAGTGGGATAAAGAAGGCTGTTGATGATGAATACGAAGAAAAATTAATAAGAAATGTAATAAGACAAAAGTTTGCAAAGTTCTGGAGTGGAGACCATGGACCGGCAAGCGCAGCGTAGGACGTCCACCCACAAGGTGGACAGATGACCTAATAAAGACCGCAGGAACGCGCTGGATGCGAGCCGCTTCCAACCGGTCTTTATGGAAATCAATGGGAGAGGCCTATGTCCAGCAGTAGACGTCATACGGCTGATGATAATGATGATGATGATGTAAAAAGATAATTTAAAGATTCAATGGAAATATAATCCAAATGTATTATAATATAAATGTATTCGTTAGAAATTTCGGCAACCTAATTGGGAGACCGTCTCGCTTCCAATGGTCTTGAATTTGAACACCACTGTACGTACCTCTGTCTTATCAAGTTATGTGCGTATTGCCACTCACTTTGAACAGTAAAGGAAACCATCGCGAGGAAACATACATGTCCAAGAGATCACAAAAAAAAGATTCTCAGAGATGAGTGAAGTCTGCTAACCCGCAGCGTTGGCCAGCGTGGCGGATTATGGCCTTACCCCTCTAACAATGAGAAAAGGCCCGCACCCACCAGTGGGACATTTTATAAAAACAGGCTGATTCGAGATGTATTTGTTAAAACTAATAAAAAGAAATGACGCGGTTATGTTAACGTACATATTTAATTCCAGGTATTAATACAACATATTATGGGAAAACAACTTTCAGTTACTCTACTGTTAGAAAATAAAGCTTAGTTGATTTTAAGAAAGTTTCCAAAGGAACCCGAAAATATAAATCTTGAAAATTGATTTTAAATATATTCAACAAGTTTCCAAATAATGTAAAAAGGTTTGTTATCTCTTAAAATTTGTTGTGATAGACCGCTCAACGAATATTCCGTCATGGCTGGCACATGCGTCATACTCGTGATCGGCTGCTGCTTGCAGGTCGCTGGTCAGCTCGCGGTATACACAAAAACTAGTACTTTAACTCTAGACTAAGATTAATTTTTAAAAAAATTGGCGATAATAGCCCTGTGCTTAGCGCGGTCGGTTCGCCTGCCGAAGGGTGTGAGTTCAAACCCCAACAATGAGCTTGAGCTGCCGGTGAAGGAAAACATCGTGAGGAAACCATAGCGTGGTGGTAGGGTACTTTCTAGTACTCGGCTGGCTAGCTACCCTCAAGTTGAAAATCTGCCGCTAAGCATCTAAAGACGTGTTCCGGCAGCCTCACTTGAGAGCCAGTTCTATTCCAGGCTAGGTGTTCTTTACCATCTTCGGCTACACCGTCACTTAACATCAGGTGAGTTGTGGTCAAACACCTAGCCTGTCAGCCATAAAAAAAAACTATCTTCCTAGAGAGGATAGTTTTATTGTAAAAAAAAGTATAATTCAAAGTGGACAAAGGTCACGTCACAAAAAAAAAACAGTTTTTTTAAATATTTCTTCTAAAAAATAATTTTTTGTCATGCCACCCTACATTTCACAAACACACAAAAAAACGTAAAAGAATACATACAACTCACTAAATAGGGTTGTAAATACGTTTGTGGCATTTTATTTAAGCTCTGGAAGACACGGGAAATTATTGCGCCAAAGTTTAAACGAAATTTACACCGGTGTCATATTTTGTGCCTACTTTATTTTACTTTTTGTTGTTACTTGTTCTGTGACTCGATTCATTTAATTATGTTTTAGGCGTAACCTTAATCTCATGATACAATTTATTTATTGCGAGAGAAGAATTATTTAGCTGGAAACTACCGTCTGACTTATCGATATGAGATTGTATTCATGAGGCAAGTTTTTTTGTTATTTAGATTTTATACCATTAGCACACAACTTAACAAGATGCCGAAAATTAAATAAAGAAACATATTTAGAATGTGGTGTGTTTTGTTTTTTTAACTCGATACTAAATACGTTTTTTTAAATGAGCAAATTTAAGTTATTTAAAACGTCACATTAAATATGCTGTACATATACTTTATGGTATGAAACCTACAAGGCGTTGATAAATATCTTATTTGTAAAAAGGTAATATTTAGGAGATACGAGGGGATCCCTACATACATATCGTAGCTATGACAGCTCAGTGGTTAGCGTGGGCAAATCACACGCCAAAGGAACGATGAACGATGAAATCCGAACGATGAACTTGAGCTGCCAGTGAAGGAAAACATCGTAAGGAAACCATATAATGGCGGTAGGGTACCTACTTGTACATTTCTTGAGAGCCGGGCTAAATGTGTTTACCATCTTCAAGAACAGTCACTTAACATCAGATGAGTTGTGGTCAAACACCTAGCCTGTCTACCACAAAAATAAGTATTTGCTCTATATGGGTAACAAAGATCTTAAAACTATATTAGACAAGTTTTATCATAAACAACCTTACATGAGACGTAAAAATGCCAATTTTATATGAATGAATATTTATTTCCAAAACTACATGTATAGCAATTGTATCTAATTTTTTGAAAATGCATAGTTGCACACCTTGATGTTGAAAGTAAGTTCTAGCTAGACAGATGTAGCTATAAACACGATCGTACGAGTATCTAGTATACATTGAACCGTCTTGAGAAACGTGAGTTTTTCATGGAAATTTCCAAACGATAAAATTTGATAGACGGATATCCGACTCATACCTATATCATTTCCAGTTACTTTGTCTCCTTTGTTGCTCTTAAATTTTTACGTAAGCACTTTATAGAGAACGCTGTTTTTCAGTAAAATAAACAAATTAGAAATTATAGATTACGCTTTCACGTTTGATAATGATTTTTAAATGTATGTAAATACTAATATTTTTGTGAAAATCACCTCATAGTACTGAACTATAAGTTTTTATGGTCGGCGACATAACTAGAAATCATTCGATATGAAACGGTCGTAGATCTTCATCGATTGTTAGCAGCCGGACTCGTGATGGATTTGTGATTTGTGGCCACTCTCGATGGTATTGCGTCTTTCTTGCGGTTTATGCGGGCAAGCGTTATGTCCAAGCACATACCTCACACAGTTACAACAATGTACTAATATTTTGATACATAAATCTCTATACCAAATATGTGATATAGTAACATTTCATGACGAATAGAATATAGTTAGAAAAAGTTAGTGACCGTCTTATTCACATACGATTAGTTATTGTTGATTTATAAACTCGTTAATTGGGAACGGGTCGACCGATTTGGTATAAAAGAAAGACGCCATAATGATAATAACTAATAATTTTCTTCAAATAGTATACTTAAAGTTTTCAGGAAATAAAGAATGTTTGTAAAATATCGTGTATTTTTCAATGGGCCAAGCACCTAACAGTATTTTCCAACAGCCTGACTTAAGAGCCAGTTCCATTCCAGGCTAGATGTGTTTACAATCTTCGATCACACCGTCACTTAACATCAGATGAGCTGTGGTCAAACATAAAAAAAAATCTGATTTATAGAGAAGTGGATAGGACAACGCTGCTCAGGTCAGCTAATATTCAAATAATGTACGTAATTATGTGTAGCAAAACAATATTCCGCGTCTAGTGGCATAAGTCAACACCAGACCTAAATTGAGGTTAAAAATAACCTACACCCTACGAGTAGGTTGACCATTAAGACTATGAATATTTATTTATATAACTAAATAAAGATGACAAGTAAATATTTAATTCTTGTTACCAAGCATTCCCTAAGTCCAAACTTATTTCGTCCACGTTTAAAGTTGTCCTAATAAAACAGTATCATTTGTTTGCGCAATACGAGGGGCATTTTATTAAGAGCGTAACGTGCCTCCGCCAGAGTTTAGGGGCCTACTGACGATCGCGCCCTTCTATCAACACACAAAATTGTTTTATTCTAGTTAATAGCATTTAATCCCCCCTGTTGACCTTTTCCTACTTGTATATTTTGACTTGACATTGTGATTTTTCTCCGTCCGTCCTGTTTTTGGGCCTAAGAATTCATTTTAGAGTTACGTTTAGCAATATATTACGAACTTTTTTATTTTGCTGTGTTAATTTAAATTATCCCTCCATCTCGGTTTTATTATCGTGCCGGCGACCATCGCCAAAAGTGCCACCCACTTATCATAGATGCATGTAAGTCTCGTACGGTTTAATCGACTGTTTCGATGTTTACCATCTTCAGTTTTTTCACCGAATTTTGACCTACCTGTCTTCAAACAAAGGGTGTATAGGGTCCTGGCAGACAAAGCACTGAGAATGCCCCGAGTATTGTAGGTGTCTATAGGCGGCGGTGACCACTTACAATCAGGTGGACCATCCCTTGTTTGCCACTTTATAACATAAAAAAAAATCTTGTATATCTAAGTGACCTGAACTGAGTGCCCTATTGAGCATATGCATATAGATAATCCTGTCATTGCCCTATTGAGCATATGCATATAGATAATCCGATTGACTGCTTCGTTAGCCATATCTATTTGATCTATCTAAGCGAATATTATTAATTGGTTGTCACTTTATTGCCAAAAATGAGTTTTAAAATACCCGCTGTACTAAATTACTTGACAAATACCTAATTTCCAGAGTAAAGGGACAAAATATAAACCAGCGCTGTAAGAATTATATTCTTACAATATAAAGCTGATTTGGTCCCTATTGGCAAACATATCTTTTATTATATTTATATTCTTAAGATATATGTATTTAAAAATACATGCATACAGGAAGAAACTTCTTTTAGTTCTTTCTTCTGTCTGCTTTTCTATTAAACTAGCAATGTATATTTCTGCATAGAAATATGAGTTCGCGCAAACACACACACATCACATCATCAGCCATAGGAAGTCCACTGCTGGACATAGGCCTCCTCCTGGGGGGGTTTTGCCAATACTCGCCACGCTTGGCAGGCGGGTTGGCGAGCGCAGTTAGGTGTGATTGTTCAAGGAAGACGCTGCTGCCCATCTTCCGGGTGACATCCCTTAGCCGACTCTTACGGCAACCATGGGTAGAGAGGGTGGGGTACGATTCTTACGCCGGCACCACCACGGCACGTTCGCGTAAACGGCTTTAACGATTTCGATGAAATTTGCTTAGGTACGAGGTTTTAGGGGGCGAAAAATCAATCTTTAAAAACTTACCCAAGTTTTCATTACACAGTGAATTAGAAATACACCGAACAAACTTTGATTTGATTTTTTTGTCAACTAAGTAGCGGACAGACTTACGTACTAGTTTAACTATAATCAAACTTATTAATATGTGTAACAATATATATATATATATATTTTAATGACTGACAGGCTAGGTGTTTGACCACAACTCACCTGATGTTAAGTGACGGTGTGGTCGAAGATGGTAAAGCACACCTAGCCTGGAAAGGCACTGGCTCTCAAGTGAGGCTGCCGGAACGCACCGTTAGATACTTGGCGGCAGTTTTCAACTTGAGGGTGGTAACTAGCCAGCCGAGTTCTAGAAAGTACCCTACCACCACGCAAAATTTATATTTTTGCAATCTTATCGTATTTTATTTTACCACTACAATTTTGTCTAATTTCAAGTAAGCTACGAGTGGGCCCAACAGCTACTCTCTCTAATGATAGTGTAAGACGATCAGGCTTACGTAAAATTAATTTTACTGGAAGAGTTTTGCTATATCACTCGCGTGCGTTGTTCAGGAACTGATATTTTTTTTGCGGTACTGTCGTACTAATGTATGTCATGTCTGTCTGTAAAGTCATACTCCAGGTTATGTAAAGAATGTTTTTAATGTAAATTATCCCGAAAATCAACAACAATATTATTTATCATGTTATGGTTAATGTAAAGAAATACATCTAATGTGTTATTTTTGTTCCAAATGTTTATTAGGTCGTTTAAGCGCTTGACATTTACTTAACCTAAAAAGTTGCTTTCGCGACGAGATGAGTCGCATCATTAGCGTCGGTAAATTATTTGGATTTGCTTCATTGTCAGTGACATTAGGGGTCTAGTGTTTGTGAGATATACCTGTCCGACATACGGCTCATACGACAAACAAAAACATAACGATAGACCAAATCAACAATACAATTTCGATAAAACATTGACTAAATCTTTGGTAGGTGGTAGATTTCCTCAGCAGGAGGTCGTTGACGACTTACCTAGAGGCAGGTATCACCGTATTATCAGATATTATGCCGTCAAGCAGTAGTGTGGAGACTCACATGGTGGTAGATCTCCTTAGCAGGAGATCGTCTAGGTAGGTACCACCGCAGTACCAGATATTCTGCCACCAAGCAGTAGTGTGTAAACATTATTGTATTCCGGTTTGAAGGGTATTGCAGTTAGCGAAATTACTGGGCTGTTGAGACTAACCATCAAAAATCTCAAAGTTATTAGCGCCAAAGCAGCATTGCCCTGGATTTAGTTTTACTACTCAAAGTTCTGTGTATCGCTGCAATGGTCATGGACAGGCGTTAATTCTTACCATCAGGAGTGCGTGCCGTCCGTCTCTTTAATTTTTACATAAAAAAATATATATTACTGTGTTCCGATTTATAGGTTGTGTGGTTAGCGAAATTACAGGGCAATCGAGACTAACCATCGAATATCTCAAAGTAATTAAAGTAATTCTCAAAATAAGTGTCAAAGCAGCGAACTTCGGCCTTTGTTTTGTTACTCAAACTTCCAAGTATCGCTGCAATAGTCATGGGCAAGTGTTATCTTTTATTATTATGGGCAGTTTTATTCATATAATACTTTTACATTACTAAAAACACGGTTGATGTACATTACGAGCAAGTTAAGTTCGCTTTAGAGTTAATTGATTATATGAAGTTTCTAGTGACGTAATATTTTTTAACAAATATCGGGTTATATTTATTCAATTTATATTATTAGGTATGTCAATTAAATTGAGTAGCAAAAAAGGCAAACAATTTATACCCAAAATCCGTTACTTATGGTCCTAAATAAAAGGTATCCGTAAAAATGTTTTGATATGGAAATTTCGTTGATTGGGTTTCAAAAGTAATTTGTTATAGAGATACGTTTCAATTTTGTTTAGCTTAAACGTAAATGGCAGGGATTTAATGGACAACAGTTCCCTGTATTGATATCCATTACGAAAATGTATGAATAAATTTATCAAGCCAATTAATTTCATTTTCACAATTTTGGCCCTATTGGGCGCGATACATGTTAGAATTAATATCTTGCAGTATGGATTACTCGCGTGGAATTGAAATTAAATTTATTATCATTAACAAACATACTCGGGGCGTGATTAATTATCACAATTCCCATATATTTGCGTGTGTGTGAGTTATTTAATGTTATTTGGAAACGCCACAGGATAATATAAATCGGGATTAGCCTTGATTTTATATAAACCGTCGCTTCTCTTTGAGAGAACAATAAGGCATATTCCGCCACTTTGGCCAAACACCAGTTGATAACTATCAACTCGTTTTTTTTTTGTATTGTTTGCTTGATGTTAAGTGACGGTGTGGTCGAAGATGGTAAAGCAAACCTAGCCTAGAATGGACCTGGATCTCAAGTGAGGCTGCCGGTACACACCGTTAGGTGTTTGGCTGCAGATTTTAAACTTGAGGGTGGTAGCTAGCCATCTGAGTACTAAAAAGTACCCTACCTATCATGTTATGGTTTCTTTACGATGTTTTCTTATACCGAAAGCTCAAACTCATTGTTGGGAATTACATCCACGTTCTTCGACGTGTGAACCGATCGCGCTTACCACTGAGCTATCATAAAATCAAATCGTAATCTTTGCACATCTTCAAACAATACGCACATAACGTAGATGGACACATGTACGACTGTAAGTGTCGTAGTATTTGAACATAGGACCTCTAGATTGAAAACGAATTAATTTATTGAGTAATATGGATGTTTTATTCAAATGTGCGTCGTGCTATTGCACCCGGGCACAGCTTCCGTAAGATTATCAAAATTTAAAAAAATCACACCCAATTTTATACTGTTTACGATCACATTTAAAATAGAAAATTAATAAGTTAACAATTGCTAAAAAAATACACAGGTTATTGTGACAAGCTTTTCCACTGGTCGGCTCGCTTAATCGACTTCGTTAAAACTTTACCAATATTCTGCTACCAATTATCAAAAACTTTCTTAACGAGGTAACAATTTTAACTGCTGTTATCCTTTTAGTAGTCAAGTACTTGGTAATAGTTAGTATACTATTTTTCAGTTGAAATTTCAAAGCGTAAATTATTAGAAAAGTGAGTGATAAATGTATTGCGTATTCTCACGCGTACATACTCACTCTACCAGAAATATGTTTAGTTGAGTTCCCGAGCGTATCTTGACTGGCTAGTGAAGTTTAAATCAGGTAAGCTCCAACAAATTTAAAGGTTCACGGGTCGAGCGTGAATAATTAGTAAACGGGAATGAAACATGGAGACATGGACACACCCACAAGGTGGACAGACGACCTCATAAAGACCGCAGAAACGCGCTGGATGCGAGCCGCTTCTAACCGGTCTTTATGGAAGTCAATGGGGGAGGCCTATGTCCAGTAGACGTCCTACGGCTGAAATGATGATGATAAATGAGACATGTATTCGTACAAAAACGAGATATACATTCGATTTTTTTTAACGCAGCGGCAATTTTTTTATTGTTACGTATTTCTTGACGAATTGTAACATGACTAGAAACTTCTTTGTATTAATTTGTAGCGATCATAGCTCAGTGGTTATTAAGATTGGTCACATGCCGAAGGGGTGGGTTTAAATCCAAGCTTAAGCTTGAGCTGTAAACATCTTCAGAAAACCATAGCATGGTGGTAGGGTACTTTCTAGTACTAGGCTAACTTTCTAGTACTAGGCTAACTAACTACCACCCTAAAGTTGAAAATCTGTCGCCAATCACCTAACAGTGTTTTCCGACAACCAGTTCCATTTCAAGCTAGATGTGTATACCATCATTGACCACGCCGTCACTTAACATTTGTAGTGATGATAGCTCAGTGGTAGAAGACGACGCATGCAGACTTAAAAGATATCCATAAGCGATAAGCGATTCTAAGCGATAAGACCGCCAATTGTTCAACTAGTGTTAAGTTTATAATGTAAAATTGTTTGTAGTAATAATTGGTGTGAACAATAAAGAGCTATATTATTATTATTATTATTCACTATATCCTTGATATCCCAAGGAAGCTGACAGCTTGTTCCAAATATGTATATTTTTTTCTTTAGCAAACTGTAAAAATCACACAAATTTATAAAGGAGAAAGTTTGTGAGTGAGCAAATCCGTTTGTATGTTTGTTGCTTCTTCACGCTCAAACGGCTGAACAAATTTTGATGAAATTTGGTATGGAGGTAGCGGACACCCTGGATTAACACTGGCTATTTTTATACAGAAAAAATATAGCGGGTAACGCCGCGGGGCGCAGTTAGTCATGAAATAAAATTTGTTCGTTACGCTCTATAATAATAATGTTATTAGGTAGTTACTAATGCGGCCACGTCTACTTACGTAACTTTATTGTTCAAAATAGAACTTTTCAAGTAAATTAAAACAACCGAATAGGCCACTAATAAATTAAATTGGGCATTACTTACGCTTCCGAATTAGTGGTTTGACCCTTCGGATTTCAATTAGTTTAACAGGTACTTATTAATATTCAAGGGACAGTCCAATAAACATTAATTTTGGTGGCAAGTTGCAGGTCGAACAAAGTTTGTTTCACTGGATTAGAGTGCCCGCATATTTAGGAAGATAAAGGTAGGAGGGCATTGTTTATTTTACAGAATATTTTCAAGTTATTGATACTTATGTTCATATTAAGCTTTATTGTAGCGCTCATTAAACTGGATGGATGATTTGGACATTCTTCGGATGGGTGTCCGTGTTTAGCATTACTTTCTGAATGCTACCGTGGGTCGGATTTTACACGTTATACACGTTATAGTTATTTGTTCTATATTTGTATAATACCTACTGCAGTCAGCAGTCAGTTCATCTGTCGCCAAGAAGTAACAGTGTGTTCCGACAGCCTTACTTGCTAGCCAGTTCCATTCCAGGCTAGATGTGTTTACCATCTACTGCTTCACCGTCACTTAACGTCAGGTCAGCTGTGGTATAACAGCCTTGTCAACCATAAAAAAGCCATGAGCCTTTGGTCAGTATATTAACTCTGACACTAGGGCTGTCCACTCAGTCTTTACGTACTTATCTTATTGTCTTCAAATCTAGAGTAAATAGGTTTCTTCTAGGTAAGCGTGTTCCATCTTAGACCGCATTACTGCTTAACATCAAGGAGAGTGTGGACAAACTCGAACCCAAAAAAAAAAAACTTAATTTCATTGTATGATAACATAGTTATACTTATTCCAAAATAAAACAAAAAAGTATTAAGCAAGTAAAGTTGCAATTTAGGCGAATTATAGTTTCGTAGGCATCAAGTAGGTACAGTGATGTGATTAAATTTTAGTTGGATGCACTCTGTTCACGGGCAGGACGCCCAGAAAAACATCGATCTGACGTCCCCGTCAGACCGATGTTTTTCTGCTCTGATGTCTGCCCGTATGTAAACGTTGTATCTACATGTACCGTGTCAACTCTGAGGCACGTTTTTCAATCACGATAAATTTCGCTTAAACAATAAAATCACTGTAGTAAGCAATCTACTTAGTACTTTATCAAATAGGTATCAACAAGAAAATCTCGAATAACGCATATTGAAACACCTACATACAATTCAATTCACTTCTTAAACAATCGGTAAATTGATTAAAATATCACATATTCCGACAACGTTTTCATTTGTGTGATGGTGGTTTCATTGTCATTGTTACGCATTAATGAGACCGAATCAAATGAGATCAAATGGAACCGCATTTGCTGGATTTGTGCCGTTATGCAAGGCTTAATTATCTATCTGCATATCGATAGCCAGACGCGAATACTGTGTTCTGTTTAGTGCATATTTAGGGTACAAATTCAAGAGAGAACTAAAGTAGCTAGCTGTTAACCACTCTCATAGCCGAAAAATTAGCATAACAAGCGCGACGGTTCTGAGATTTTTTTTAGGCCGGAGGATTTTTAATTGTGTACAAGCTAGGCTAGCTAACCACAACAGCTCACCTGATAGTAAGTGACGGTATGGTCGTTCATATTGAGGGTGGTAGCTAGATAGCAGAGTACTAGACAGTACCCTACCATTTTGCTATGGTTTCCTCACGAAATTTCCTTTACCGGCAACTCAAGCTAATTGTTGGGTTTGAACTCACGCCCTTCTGTGTATGAACCGACCGCGCTAACCACTGAGCTATCATCACCACAAAAGAGTGCCTCAAAAATTGTTAAAAGTGATTAAAATATAGATGTTTCTATAACATATTAAAAGTTATGCTTTTTATTACGTCTTTTAGAGATTGAAATAAAAAAATGGTTAAAATTCGGTGTAGGTATATACTATTTAAAATAAAAATGAAAGTTAAAACTATGAAATTTCATGACAAATGTAAAACTTTCTATGTACCAATAGAAGTGTTTCATATCATGCTTTGTTTTTAATTGGAGTCAAGCTTTGGCACCCTTCCACAGGATTATTGTTACGCTTTGCACACTCAATTAACCTACATTTACCTACGTTTCATTTTCGCCTACTTTGACTGGTTTCTTGAATAAATATTGTTAAATTCCGCAAAAATAAACATCCAACCTCAAGAGTATTACGGGTTGCAAGTATTATAAGTAAATTAATTGTTCTAATTGTAACATCGCCAGCCGAGGGAGACGAAGATTTTATTCAGAACGCGTAAATACCTTCGGTTTCCTTAAATTGATTAGAACACTTTAGTAATTCCTTGTTTCAACAGGAGGCAACATAAATATTGTAAATTCGAGACCGTTGAAATTTTCACAAATTTTCGCGTTGAAGAGGCCGCCAATTTAAATGGTCGTGCCTCAAAATTATACCTGCCCGAATTAGAGTCGTACCCCGCTTTCTAATTTTGTATGAATTTATCACCGCCCTCAGTTCAATTACAAAAATATAACTCACTCTTAAAATATGATAGACAATCTTTTCATGAATTCTAATTAGGTACGTTTCTCTATCTGCGTGCTAATGTTGCTTCTGAGTTTATTTAGGCGCTAAATTGCCAGCTGGTGTCATGTTCGAGATAACCTTGTCAGCATAATTTAGGCATTATTACATTGACTTAGGATGTTAGGAAATTGTTGTTGCCTTTCATAACAATCTATCAATAGCTTTAACGGTGCGATATTCTAGCTCAGCACCTACATGATACTTTATGTTAATTATACTTTCGTTTTATTTATACGCTTAATAAAAATTATATGCAAATGTTTTTGATTTCAACAATACAGTACACTTACTTAATTTTGTTCATCGAGCATAGAGTTGGCTGTAATTACTTTTTTATCTCATTCATATACACGGCAAGAGCTACAGGTATATTGAAAGAATTTCTTCAAAGTTTTTTAGCAAACAATTTCAACGTTTAAATATCGTAAGTCAAAACGCAGCAAAGTGTGCGAAAAAAAGAGTGATAAATAACAACAAAAAAACCCAACTCCCCAAAACCAAATTCTGGTTCCTTATCTAATTATATCCATATTACTAATACCGTTTTATTTTGGTTCCTTATCTAATTATATCCATATTACTGATACCGTTTTATTTTGGTCCCTTATCTAACTATATCCATATTACTAATACCGTTTTATTTTTGTTCCAGATTTAATTACCAGACCTAACACCAACAATAAGTAAGTTTGTAAACATCCACTTCACATTTCACACTATTTGAACAGTTTGACTTGATAAATACGGGGTTTCTCTTTGTAAAATCACATCCGCGTGATTCTCGCTCGTTAGTTCCATAATAGAGGTCAGGAGCATTTAGGAGGGGCATCAAAATCGATCTCACGTCACGCCATCCTGTTTTAGTTTTAAATATAGAGATACATGTATCCATTATCAAAAGGGCATAACATTAATTTTACTCAGTGGTAGATTTCCTTAGCAGGAGGTCGTCTAGGTAAGTACCACCACAGTACCAGATATTCTGCCGCCAAGCAGTAGTGTGTAAACTACTGCAGCTAGTGAAATTACTGGGCTGTTGAGACTAATCATATAACAATAATACAAGTAACGTCTCAAAGTAATGAGCGCTAAATCAGCGATGCCCTAGACCTTGTTTTGTCACTCAAAGTTCTGTGTATCGCTGCAATGGTCATGGACAGACGTTATCTCTTACCATCAGGAAAGCGTCTCGTTCGTCTCATTAAATTTACATTTTAAAAAATAACATTATTCCGTGAAACTAAATACAAGTTTCATTTAATGTCATTAACGGCTCCTTTCTCTGAAACGCTTCGGCGTCACCTTCAGTAAGATCAACGTTTATTGGCATTTGCGCGTCTACAAACGTTTCGTACGTAATCTTAACGATCTCTAATGCTGTGTCTAAAATCTTCTACGACAACGTCTGATATAAATGCGGCCTTATCACCATTCCCGTCGCCCACCTCCATATATTCCTTCTATTAAGGTACGATAACGTCCACCTATAAATGGAGTGGCTTATCGACCCTGTATATTAATACGTGTACCCATCCCTAAGTACCGCTTGGTCTGAGTGTGTTTGATCGGGTCCACTGCAAACAATCTTAATAGTGCACTTGAGTCTTCTTTTTTTCCGCTTCATAGCGGTCATGCGGTCCATTATTCTCTATTCATTGGGCCTTGAATAGAAAGGACTTTTTCACAAAGGTCTCCTCACAACTTCTACTCATTGTTGTGGAATACGATCTATGGACATCATGGTACGTATTTTTTTCTTTGTATATATGAGGTAAAGTAATATAACTAACTTTTTTTAATGGTTGACAGGCTAGGTGTTTGACTACAGGTCACCCGATGTTAATTGACGGTGTGGTCGGAGATGGTAAACATAAACCTGGAATGGAATTGGCTCTCAAATGAGGCGGCTGTCGAAACACGCCAGTATATAGCCGAGTACTAGAAAGCACCCCAACACGATGCTATGGTTTCCTCACGATGTTTTCCTTTACCGGCAGCTCAAGCTCATAGTTAGGGTTATGCCCATACCTTTCAGCATGCGAACCGACCGCGCTAACCACTGAGCTATTTTAGCTACAACTTTATTTAGTTGTAAACATAATGTACAAACTATAGTAGCAAACATTATAAGTACTTTGTTAGACCATGAAAATTGCATCGAATTTAACAACGAATTGCTTCGTCAACATTTTGGCTGATGGAATTTGTCCAGCAAATAGTAACACTCGTATAAAGTCTCGATGCGGCGTCTACCTCTGGATGTGTGCCAAAGAAACATGTCAGATTACCTACAGACGCGCGCCGGTGAATGTTCATGAATGTTTTATTTTTGTATTTCAGGTTCATGCACTTTTTATTTAATAGAATAAAACATCATCATTACTACTTTGGTTGGCCACTTTAGCTATCTTGTAAACTATTCTGGACGTAAACTGTCTTCAAATATTTAAAAATAAACAGTTCTAATATTTTAGAAAACGATTTATGAAAACACAAATAATTATTTTTACCCGTACTATTATTACTGCTACATGATGTACATATGTATATGGGTAAATACTTTTCGTTCCAATTTTTTTTTTTACCCCAAAATGCCAAACACATTTTTTTCTACATTTTATTATTTTAGAACGGGTTATTCGCGAGATCTGTGGTGAAATTGCATTGTATTATTTTCCAAAATTTGACTTTTTAGTCGTAAAGTACCAAAAAAAGTTTAATATAATGCGCTACCATACGTTTTGTTTGTTCATCGTGTTGTTTCCAAAACTTCGTAGTAGCTTCTAGTAAAGCCACCGCTACTTCGCTAGGGCATACACTGGACTTGACCTTCACTTGCTTCATGGGTGACTAAATCTTTATACTTGTTTTTATTATGAGACACTTAAAAATATTAAGTACTTGTAACAGGCAGAACGCACAAAGATCGATGCCAAAAACTAAGAAAAAAAAAACGTTAAATATACTCTAATCTATAAATAAAAGGATAACTTTGATAGCATAAATAAGTAACTATCTATGAAACGAAATTACATGTAAATCGTGGTTAAACAGCATGACTGTTCATGAATGATGTATGCATGTAATTAGATTTTATATGTTCCTCTGTCAGTATATAGTTTTGCTAAAGTAAGTAGCTTCAATTCTTGCAACGGGTTGTTAGCATGAGCCATTTGCAAGCCGGCATAAGTAAAATCAGTAATCACGGACGGAACCCTTCTCAAACTGTGTAACCTCTAAACAACTTAGTCGGATTCCAAAACAATTGCATTGCTAAAGCTATTACCGAGACGTAACATTACATTATACACTAAACTACACGCTTAAAAGTCCGGATAAATTGAAAGTAATCAACAAAATTGATGATAGAATCGAATTCAAACAAACTCGAAACATGTGAGATTAATTCAATCATAAAGCTATTGTTGACATTTATCACCATAAAAGAGCTTTAGTGCGTTCGATTTTAGATCTACGTCGTGTGTTGCCAATTTACCGATCAACTGACACGTGTGGTTTTATCACAGAGATTATATATACGACTTTTCTGATCAGAAAGTATAATAACGCGTTTTTTCTGCGAATTGCTTTCGCCCTGTAGTGACGATGTCTCTGCGATTGATGGCGCCTCAAGCCCATAGAATATACGATGTCTTATTAATATTTATCAAAATTAATCAGAATTGGCACCAAAAATATCCTTGTTATATTGATCAGGAAAATTTAGAGAGAATAACGTCTGGCTTACTGTGTCTAAATGGTTTCGATTATCTTTTAGAAACAATTCTTTATTAACTTTTTTGGTAGCTATACAATAATTACTAGTTGTTTTAACTTGAATCACCTTTGATATTTAATTCCGGTCGGTTTTTGCGTAACCAGTTATTTTTACGGAATAGCCACTCAATTTGAGTAAAAATTCCTTTGACATTGAATAATTTAATTACGGCTCCTTAAATTCTCTTTTGTTCTGCATTCCGTAGCCTTTTACTCGTGTAAGTGATCGAAACGTTACAAAACATTTTTTTTTTGTTCTTTTTCAGTCGTTTGTCTTTGCAGGTAAACGGGATTAGATATCTAACACAAATTAAAAAACTTTTCTTTGAATCCCACGCCGTCTCAAAGGACATAAACTTTTTCTCAATTCCGCTATTTCGCTTGACCAATAGTTTCAACAGATAAAAAAGTTGTCAAAACCTTATACATATAGCGTAAATAAGTGCTTCTGTTCTGTTGTATTTGATTTTCGACTAAGACTAAGTACTCTTTATATAATTATCAAAAATCGTAATGTGTTTACTTACACTTTTATTACCTATGTTTATTTACAAAAATTATTTTCTTTTATATTATATGTATATCACAAACGATAAATTTATCAATTTTGTATCGTCTTGAAACATTAAGTAATTTCCTTCAAGTTTACGTATATGTATTTCGGCGTGTTAATAAGTAAAACGAAGTTAGACTGAAATAGGTGTGAGTTATCGAACGTTCAGTCGAGTTAAGGTTATCTGCGTGCTGGCATCCATCTCCAGGCGTATTTTGCACCCATAACTCTAAGGGCGCACACATCTAACAGCCAGAACAGTAATTTGGTTAGGGGGCTTTAATCCGGTCGGCTGGCCTGCCTGCGGTTTCTTGAATATTCGCCCCTTAACGAGTAGCTGGGCAGACACGATTTTGAGTGTTACGCCACGTTACGGTGTCGTTTGTCATAGCTTGTTTGTTCTATGCACTATAGTTAGTTATCTTCTAACAGATGTTCATTGTTGTATAAGAAGATTTTTTTTTATTGTTTACAGGCTAAGTGTTTGACCACAGCTCACCTGATGTTAAGTGACGGTGTGGTCGAAGATGATAACCCTAAACTGAAACGGAACTAGCTCTCAAGCGAGGCTACTGGAACACATTCGGTACTCGGCGACAGATTTTCAACTTAATTACCTGTTAAGGATAATAGAACGTCTAATGTAATTAATGCTCTAAATACATATAACGCTTTTATGTTAAAACGGCTGAACCGAACTTATCGAAATTTGGCAAAGCGATAATAAGCATTGTGCGAGGATATTTTTGTGTTAAAAACGCATAATAGCTAGAAAATTACGAGTAAAAACGCAGGAGGCAATTTCGAACCCTTTATAATAACACACATATTATAAAAACACACACAACGTTAAAGCTTAGTTCAATGTATGCGTAGGTATAAATGGATGAGTAATTTAACGAGTCTGCCATCCAATGCTGAAATATTTTTTTCACACAGGGCAGCACCTCCAAAGGGGTTCGTTAGCCGATCATGGTCGGCTAGCTGGTGAGAGTGCTTACTACAAAATTTCTCTCTCGTAGACGAATTCGTTTTTACACCCAAATATGCAAAAAGGAGAATAATAATTTTTAGCTGTCTACGTAGACAGCTAAAACGCAGTGTATACTCTCTGTGCGTCTATGTATGTTTTGTTCCTTCGTTCATGTTACATTTTGTCATTCAATATTCTAGGTACCGCTGCAATGGCCATGGACAGCTGTTATGTAAAACATATTAAGGGGTCAACAAGTCATGTCTGGTATCATAAAATGTTATATTGTGCATATTTTTGATATGTTTAATATATAAAACAAAAGTTTTTCGATGTATTGTTTGTTGGTGATCTTCTTTAGAAGTCTGAATAGTTTAGCATTAATTTTGATGGATTTAGAGTATCTTGATTTTCAGACTACCAAAATTCTTCCCAGAATACTCATCATTCCAATATTTCCAGCATAATTAATTCAATTTAAAACACGTCTGTATTTCCCGGCTTGTCAGTAGCGACGAACCTCTTGAATTTTATAGTGAGTAAATATTGCCAGTTATCGACAACGACAGCACGCGACGTCGCGTACAAGAACAGATTAAGTACCTATAAATTTTCACGTAGGTTTTTCTATTCACTGAATCTAAGTAATCACCAACGTAGCTACAATAAACGATTAATTTATATGAGCACTGATTTTTAAAAGAACTTTTGTGCGTTATAGTTTTTCATAACGATTAAAAATTGTTATTGAACTTGGCTAATTGATACTGTAACAAGACAAGCGAAACGCTCTCCTGATAGTAAAATTTAACGCTTGTCTATGACCATTACTTTGAGACATTCATTGCTTTGTCTGAATTGGCTCATAATTTTGCTAGCTGCTCTAGCTCCGCTAGGTACCCAGATGACTACCTGATGGAGATTTACCACCTTCTAAAAATCTCACTTAAAAAACTGTAAACTTATTTTTTGTATTTTAAGATTCGACACCATTGGCAAGTATCATATACATGCCAACTTTATGACAATCTCGCGCTCCGGAAAACACTCTGTAACGAACCTCTTTCATAAAGGAAGCGACGAAAAACAAGCAAAATATGTCGTAGCGTGCAATTTCGAACGCGGAACGCTGACCAATGGGTCCTTATTATCTCGATAGGTATTCCGACAGTGCTTTGAAACTGAAATGAACGAATGAATTCCCGGAGAGTAAAGCATGACAATTTGCAAAAAAACTTCTTAGGTTTCATTTCATATCAAAATGTATGAAAAATGGCAACTACGTCAAGTTAGTTTCAATACCTGTTTATGCCCCCTAAAAAGAAAAAAAAAGAAAAAACATTTATTTTTGGTGACGTAACCCATATTTGTCAAAACATTATCTCAATATTTATACTTGATAAAATAAAAATGACAAATTAAAATTTAATAATTATATCAAAATTAATCTAGTATATGTTTCTAGATTCGTATTTTATGCGGTGCGGTACTGTTCATCCGATTGCAATGAAATTTCGTCAACTTACATACAAGTTTAGTTACATCTAAATGAATAAAATTTAAGTAAATCAAAATAATATAAAAAATAATCAATACCAATAAAATGTCAATTCAAATTATCATTAGAGAAATGAAAAATACAGTACTAAAGATATCTAATATATACAAATATATCTAATATTGTATCTTGCATGTGCTTTACCAAAATAATAATCACCACAATTATGACATTACAAATAATCACATTGCACTAATTTTATAAATGTGAAACTTTGTTATTTCTTCACGGTGTAACAGTTTAATGGATGAAATTTGTAATGTAGATAGCTTATACTCTAGATTAAAACATACATACATAGGTTACTTTTATCTTGCATAATGCGGGTGAATCCGTAGGGTGCAGCTAATAAATAAATTATCTAAGCATCTTAGGAATAGCCTTGTGTCCAATTAGAGTTGTGCGTTCAGTTCGGTTGAAAATGTTTCGATTTGGATTAATCTTGGCTTGGATTCGAAGTTTCCTTTGTTCAAATCTTCATGGGACAATCAGTCCATTGTTACTGAATCCTAACTCCGAACACAGACGTTGTTTGGCGAGTTCAATTTCACATACATAAAGTAACAAGTTCAAAAATCTAGAGATACCTTAGTTCGGCTGACAAATTTTATTACAATTTTGTACGTATTCTAATGTTCGTGATTTCTTTGTTTTGAAAGTACGCTTCAACAAAAATTTGAGTAAAATAAATTTCAACTAAAAACTTAACTATTTTATTACCAAATAATTGTAGTTCATAAAAATAGACAATTAAATTTTATAAATGTTAAAAAACTATAATTTTGTATTTTTTTATATATAATTAAAACGAGACGAACAAGACGCTCTCCTAAAGTTAAGAGATAACGCCTGTCCATGACCATTGCGGTGATACACAGAACTTTGAATAGCAAAACCTTCAGGGCATCGCTGCTTTGGCGCTCCTTACTTTGACACTTTCAATGTTTAGTCTCAAGGGCTCTGTAATTTCGCTAGCTGCAAGTACCCTTCAAACCAGAACACATTAATATTTACACACTACTGCTTGACGGCAGAATATCTGGTACTGCGGCGGTACGTACCTAGATGAGGTCCTGCTAAGGAAATATACCACCAAGTATAAATAAATCTATTTTAAAAGTATTCTGATCATTTCATAGCCCTTTCATAAATACACAGATATCGATAACAAGATTCTTTCTCGATTAAAGCAATAATAAAGTTTACAGTTTAATATCCACGAAGTGTCATTGGAAGATAAATGATTATTCGCAGGTGCTTTAAAGTATTATAATCAAGGAATGGTGTTGATCAGAGTACATATATCAAAATAAGTCTATAGGTCTGAATGAATTGACTACACAAATGTGGTCTATATACTTAACAAGACACAAACTACATATATTACATATTTATTTATTTTCAGTTTTAGGCGTCGCACTTAATGAATTTTGGCAGTTTCAAGTATTTCGATATCTTATTATGTCTGTATATGGTCATATAAAATAAATCTTGTCATGCCTTAGCTAAGACATTATAAATAGTAGCGATGATAGCTCAGTGGTTAGCGCGCTCGGTTCACACGCCGAAGGACGTGGTTTGACCCCAAAAATGAGCTTGAGTTGCCGGTGAAGGAAACCATAGCATGGTGGTAGGGTACTTTCTAGTACTCGGCTGGCTAGCTACCACCGTCAAGTTGAAAATGTGCCAACAAGGTCTAACGGTGTGTTCCGGCCGCCACGCTTGAGAGCCAGTTCCATTCCAGGCTAGGTGTATTTACCATCTTCGACCACACCATCACTTAACATTAGGTGAGCTGTGACACACCACCTAGTCTGTCAACCATAAAAAAAACAGACGAAATTTTCATGACTATAACAACATATACATATATTGGAAAAAAAAACGAAAATTTGTGAATTTTCGCATTTTTTCCCAACTACAAACCCCATGCCTTTTTATATAAATAGTAGGTATACTATAATACATGTGTTTACTTTTTAAATTGAACTTGTTTAGAAGTAAGTAATATTAGGTACATTTCTGAAAATGCGATTTAGCGATTCTAGCCAGCATTTTTTTTTTCAAGTTTTAAGTTAATTTTTAATACTTATTTATCCGACGGCTGGTTAGAACAAATCGCTTTGGCGATAGAGTCCGAGATTTGAGTCTCCTTTTAATTATCTTTTTGTAATGTCCATTTTGTATATATAAGTAAAAAGTTATTTTGTTACATCTATTTTATGGTGAAACAGCAATTATTAACTAATAGATTCCCAGTGCGGTTGTGCTTGGCCTTTGCCCTTGCATATATGTACTATATAAACATCATACGAAGAATCACAACAACGAAAAAAAACAGTCGATTTATCCGTTCTCAAGTTGTGCGCTTACCAACGAACATAATTTATTAGATTAGTAGAATCTCTATAGATAAATCGTTTTTCTAGCTTCGTATCGTTGGATATCGATTCGTTACGAAACATGTTCTACTTTGTTGACCTTTTCCGTATTTGAGTACTAAAATATTTACTGACGAAAGGATAGATAGGAAAATAATTTTAACTCTCTAATAATACCAATAGTGGACAAAAACAGTAATTTACTAGAATTTGACTTTCATACCGTCTTTCATTAGTTTTATAGCGCGGCAATAAAGTTATTGTTTATAGTACGACTAGATTTAATTTGAAGCTACTTTTCATCTTACTCTTGTCGTATTCAATTTTTAAACCAGCAATCAATTGTGAAAACAGTTTTATATAAAGGATTTTTAGTAGAGAGATAAACGATTGGCCTTCAAAGGTAATATAGTGTTAGACGTAGTGCACACCTGTGGGCGCTGTGGTGGGTTCAATTTGCCGCATGGCAGATCAAAGAAAGATACATTATACACAGGTATATTAGCGACACGCGTTGCCAGTGTAAATGCCACCTTATTATATTGACTGTCTGTTGAATGTTATAACAATATTTTGATAGGGTGAGTTTATTTTAAAAAGAATCAACAAAATATTAACTCAACTTATTTTTCAACTTTGATAGTTACTTGACGCTAAGTGATAGTGTAGCGATGATAACTCAGTGGTTAGCGCGGTCGGTTCGCATGCCGAAGGGCGTGGATTCATACCCCAACAATGAGCTTGAGCTGCCGGTGAAGGAAAACATCGTGAGGAAACCATAGCATGGTGGTAGAGTACTTTCTAGTACTCGGCTGGCTATCTACCACCCTCAAAATTGAAAATCTGTCGCCAAGCATCTAACGGTGTGTTCCGGCAGCCTCACTTGAGAGCCAGTATAGTTCCAGGCTAGGTGTGCTTTACCATCTTCGACCACACCGTCACTTAACATCAGGTGAGCTGTGGTCAAACAACTAGCCTGTCAAAAAAAAAGTGTAGCACCGGCTGATTGATGGGATTTGAACACACGCTCTGCGATGTGTTAACCAACTGCATAATTTTTACGCGCTATGTTTACAAAACTGTTTGATTTGGGAAAAGCAGTAATATATACACAAATATGAAGAATATGCCGATAATTCCTCGAGAAGGCTTATCGTTACTCAGTGAATGCCATTATGATTCCCAATAACATTATAAGGAACGTTATACAAAAGTTTACTTAATCTTGTTTTGTAATTATCAAATAAATATATATCAACACATAAATATAGAAATGAGGAAAACAAGAACATACGCTTTTATAACCACTTGATCAAAGCTCCTATGTCGCTGGTTATAATTATATTTCATTGGAGAGTTACATAGATACCCACTCATAACAGCGACCCTAATTTCCAAGATCCTGATTAACGTTTTTGACTAAATCAGCCAAAAATAGAATCATCTATCCTTATGGTGCCCTTGTGAGCCGGATGGGTCAAATTAAGCGTGAGAGTAAATTTGCGACATTGTACGAAAAGATGGTAAGGTTGAAAGATTTTGTTTAAATAGTAAAAGAAGCAAAATATTTTTTACGCTGTGATCCTGTTTCAAAATATATCCTAGAACTTTCTTTGCTTCAACTACAATGGCATCAGTGAAGTGGTCAAGCAAGATTGCTTCTTATTACCACGACTAAAATACCACTTTCCGAAAAAATCAGAGATTCCGCAATGAAAGTCGGTTTAGTCTTAACTAACTAGATTGTAGATCTCCTTAGCAAGATGTCGTCTAGATACGTGTCACTGCAATATTAAATACTCTGCCGCCAAGCAATAACGTGGAAACAAGCAGAGCTATTGAGACCAATCATCAAATGTCTCAGTCATCATCATCAGCCGTATGACGTCCACTGTTGGACATAGGCCTCCCATTGATTTCCATAAAGACCGGTTGGAAGCGGCTCGCATCCAGCGTGTTCCTGTGGTCTTTATTAGGTCGTCTGTCCACCTTGTGGGTGGACGTCCTACGTTTACGCTTGCCGGTCCGTGGTCTTCACTCCAGAACTTTGCAGCCCCATCGGCCATCAGTTCTGTCTCAAAGTAATGAGCGCCAAAGCTGCAATTCCCTTGATTTTGCTTTGTTACTCAAAGTTCTGGTTCTGGTTCAAACAGCAAAGGTTAAAACATTAGGATGGCGGGCGTTATATCTTACTATCTGAAGAGCGTTTCTTTTGTCTCATTACTTTTACATGTTTAAAAAATATATTTAATGTTGCTTCCAGAAGCGCTGTTAGTATAAAAAGACTTTGTCATGTCAGTATTTTTTCATAAATCATATCCCATGAATGATCCTTATAAGATGGTTGGATAATGTATGATCGATGGTGTGAAGTGACGAGACGGGACAGTCAGCAGTATGCTCTATAGGTGATGTGACATGCGTGACGTCAGCATTTCTCTATTGGTTCGTAGTACGATAACCTCACGTTCACTGAAATCTTTATGAGAGAGTACCCATTGGACTGGATGGTAGCTTTATGGTAATTGCACCGACCTTTACTAAAAATTATGGACGGGTTCTTTAATAAGCGCAATGGTCAAAGGTTTTCTTTGTTCGTGTGAGTAATATTGAATGGGAAAATGTGAAGCAGTCTCCTCTGATTTCCCTACAAATGAACGTATATTAGATTATATCGAAATGTGAAATACACAAAGCAGCTTATATTTCAGGAAAAAAATACGACTACTTAGTCATGTATGTTCATAGTTTGATAAAACCGAATTAGTCATATAAAAAGGAATTAAAAGTTAGTAAATAATCATTTACATCAAAAATAATCATTACGTTATTATCAGTAAAATATGTTTAAATTTAGAAATCGGCAAATTTCATTTATGTATCTGGAATAAAAAAATGTACCTATTGCTTTCTAAAAAAAAAACATATTTAAGTCTAACTAGTAAAAAAAGAAAACAACTAACAGGTCCACTGACCAGTTTTCATGTAGATAAGCGAAGAAAAAATTAATTGCATGATACATTTTACAATTTGTGGTACTTAGTTGTGCTTGTGAAATATATAAAAATATCATAAATGTAGGAATTATAAAAGGCGCTGATTTACTCAACGCTGAATGCATGAATTTGAATAACTTTATCCCAACCTGATATCGCAAAAAAATTATTACTGTCACATTCATTTTCTTGAAAGTTACAATGAAGGTTAATTAAGCTATTTCAGTGTCGGCTCATAGAATAAGATTTTCACATTGATAAGTAGATCAACGCCTATTAGTGTTCTGGAGCACTCTGTATATTTAAAGTAATTTATATTAGCAGAAAGATTGCATCTCACGACATAGTGAATAAAAATAATGGCGGGTAACCTTACGGGTAACGAGCTCTGACATTTTGCAGCTTTCTAGTGCATCACAGTATGGATACCAAACGAGCTATGTATTTATACTAACCAGCTAAAGCTATACTATAACCTAAGCTAGCAACCGGATCACCCACAGCGCTATCCCGTGAATCTTCATTATTATTTGTCTAGTTTGTACTACTTTCAGGACTTAATTTATTTTATAGCATTAGCATCTTAGTTTAGTTTAACAAAACTTGCTAATATAAAAACAAGAAGCATATTAAGGTGTTACAATATAACTAAACTGATAAAGAGGTACCTTACACGAATACCTTTTAAAAATACTTTTTAAAATAAGATTGTTATACAAATAAACTGATGAAATATTAAATGATATTATTGGAATATAATATACAATACAATACAATACAATACAACTTTATTATACACCAAACATTATAAAAATACATACAAAAATTAAAAAAAGAAGAGAAAGAAAGTAACAAAACAAAAAATACAACATAGAAACAACAAATAAACGGTGTAATATATATATATATATATACCTATATAGATTTAATATTTTTAATATTTTTAATATAAATAATAATAATAATAATTTAATTTCATTATTTTTTATTTTTTAATATTTTTTATTAATATATATAGATTTACAGGTAAAATCTAAAAATGATAACTTATCATATTTATCTATATACATATGTAATATAAAAAGCAAATCCCTGTCACGCCATAACTCGAGAACAACTTTACCGATTTCAATCTTTTTTTTACGTTTTCTAATACTTTGTAGAAGGTTCTTATAGAAAGAAATTTGCGCAGAAAATTGAAGAAAGTCTTTGTTAAATCCCACGCGAATGAAGTCACGGGTAACAACAAGTTAATACTAGTAGTGTAATAAAATGCCATGGTCGAGAAGAGCGCACTATATTACAAAATCATGTAGGTATTATTTTCCAAAACTTGTGATTTTCAAACGTAACTGTATGAAAATAGTGGTATTTTCTCATAAAGTACCATACCATGGACATGCTTGTTAGATGGTGACAATGTTGTGAATTTGACGTTTCATGTTACTTCAAAAACACCATTAAAGCTTGTACTCACAACTACTTATCTTGATCTTAACTGGACTCGACTTTAATTGATTTGAATTCAAATGAAAACATAGAAACGTTTGAAATTAGAAAATGCGATGTGAGACGCCAAAAACTAATAAGAAGAACTTATAATCTTCATAACAACCTGGAAACTTCTTTGTGGATTAATCTATCTATGCACATTCACATTTTAGTAAATATAGTTAGAAATGGTAAACCAATTGTAAAGTTATGATGAGGTAAACTTGATACCTTTCCCCGATGCTATGTGTAGAGGGTCAGTGCATACGTCATGGTCGGTAATTGGCTAGGGAGGCAGATCTCAATTACATAAACTCGCTGTTATTGCATATCGCTAATGGGAAAAGTTTCAATCATTTTTGAGTAAAGATCGCGGTAAAGGGCTTGAGATAAAGCTATGAAACAACTATTAGGGAACTGACAGATGTTCAATTTACGAGGACTTTATTTTTTATTACAAACAGACTTGCGAATGACCTCCATAGCGCCTGACGTTAATGTTAAATTTAAATCAGAAAAGCATTATAGTTTTATTGTTACAATCATCAGATTTATGAACGAAATTAATAAACGAGTGTAATACGATAAGGTCGTACGTTATTAATGTTAATGATCACGTCCAGACAACCTTATTAAAGAGAGAATCAAATTGACCTGTATGTAACAGAAAATAATATTTTTGCTGATATGATTATTACGAAGACATCCAATTAAATCTTATTACTCATACGACTAACAAAAACGTAGTAATTTGATACGATTTCTGTGTTAATCGCTTTTACTAGAAACGTGCATATGTATTGTATATAATTGAATACCGTAGCACGTTTCTGTTACTAATATTAAAAGATTTTCCTATTATTGTTTCATATTAAGCCTCATAACAAGTAAAATATGCGAGCTACGACGGAGCTACGACACACGTAGGTCGTTCGTAGCACGCATACTAAATTGAAGGTTATACTTTTGGCCAAATAAGAGCTATTTATTGTGGCACTTTAGCGCATAAATAAATTGTAAATGGTGGTGTGCGTGTGATGCGTCCTGATACTGGGTGAGATAAGCGTGATTGATGACGTCACGCGTGTCACTCGCGCCACGAATCACGACACGCACATTAGCCTAACTTGTTGAGCTGGGAACCGAGTCGTCTATGTCAACTCTTATTGACAGCTGCTTTTGCATGAAGGAAAGCGCGTGAACTTTTCTGGTATACACTTAGAATAAAAAGTGGGATCATTGTGGATATTGAACTCTCTGTTTTTCACGTAAAGTACATTATGGGTGTATCAAATTCAGAGTAAATAGGTTTCTTTTGGTTAAGCATCCTAGACTGCATCGTTATTTAAAATGAAGCAGGATGTAGTAGAATTGAAAAGAAAAGTAATATTTTATGAAGCGATAGGATTTAGAATTTCTAAAATTGCACTTAATTTAAAGTTATGACTTCAAAAACTTAGAAATCTTGAATGGGGCATGATGCATTATCACCAATTGATAATAGAAATCCCTGGTAACATCTGGTGCCCACGAATGTGCACGATTATAAAGGACCTCGTGTGGGTAATTCGGACAAATTCCATTTTTTTCGGTGAGCTGAAACGGAAACAAATGTGTAGCCATTTATGAAGTCTCTTGAATATTTCGTTGCCACATTGAAACGATATTTCGGCTTTATGTAATGTGGACTTTGGTATGTCACCGATGCAAAAATATGTAGGTTTTTTTTCTCTTCACTGTGTTTTACTGTGCCGTGGGGGTGCCGTCGTAAGTATAGTACCCCACCCTCTCTACCTGTGGTTGCCGTAAGAGTCGGCTAAGGGATGTAATACGGAAGATGGGCAGCAGCGTCTTCCTTGAAAATCACACCTAACTGCGCTCGCCAACCCGCCTGCCAAGCGCGGCGAGAATTGGCAAAACCCCCCCAGGGAGGAGGCCTATATCCAGCAGTGGACGTCCTATGGCCGATGATGTGATGATGTGATGTGTGTTTTACTGTTCAAGAGACAATATAGATATATATTGTTCTTCTTGGAAATAAAGAAAGGTAAGCTCGATGATCACAGTAAGTATTGACTTGCAACAGCAGTAAATTAAAAAAATATGGAAGATGGAACTACAGGCTTTATTCGGCAATGAAACGTAGCAGGAACTCAGGAAAAATCATATCGCAGCATCGTAATTTTTTTTCAAAACTTCTTAGAATAATCTTTTGCGTTTGGGGTCATTTTGTTAGCGTGTCAATATACATTGTGTAAGAAATAAGTGTTTTTTTTTTTTCAAAAACTGTTCTAATATTTACACCACATTGTTGTTTGTCGTAGACATGTCCCGGAGTTGCGCCGTCGCCCTCGCTCTATGCAGTCTCGCCGCCATATTCAACTTGCCATCCTCGCATGCACAGGCCCTTCCGTCCTATGACAGTAAGTATAACACACATTTACTAGCATCATAATTATTAATAACATATATGCTACTGAACATTTTTTACTAGCTGGAGGTCGGGTAAGTACCACCACAGTACCAGATATCCGCCGAACAGTAGTCTATATACAATACTGTTTCGGTTATAAAAGTACTAGCAAAAAATTACAAAGCTAATGAGATTACTAACTAACCTAACCATTGAACTTCTCATGTGAGTATAGAAACTTATAACAAAACAGCACTTTGTTACTCTTTTACTCTGTTTTTGGCATTAAAAATATATTTCTCCTTTTCTTCGGCTAGTTTCTTCACCCTATGTCAGGTGCCAGTGGCCTCGTTACTGCCTTAAGCCTTCTACCTGCCTACTGCCTTTAGACCATTTTATTTTTATTTTATGGCTGCTAGGTGTTTGACCACAACTCACCTGATGTTAAGTGACGGTGCGGCCGAAGATGGTAAACCCTGGAACTAGCCTGGAATGGAACTGGCTCTCAAGTGATGCTGCCCGAACACACCATTGCTTGGCGGCATATTTTCAACTTGAGGATGGTAGCTAGCCAGCCGAGTACAAGAAAGTACCCTACCACCACACTATGGTATCCTCACGATGTTTTTCTTCACCGGCAGCTCAAGCTCATTGTTGGGGTTTGAACCCACGCCCTTCAGCATGCGAACCGACCGCGCTAATCACTGAGCTATCATCGCTACAAATAACCTTAATTGAGTTTTTAGATAGGCTGTGGTGGTCCAATTGTTTTTTGAGTAAGTAGTAAGTACTCATAGATAGGTAAATTAAAGAGAGAAAAATACCATGTATGAATCCACCAACTAATTCCTAGATATTATGCTAGATCATCCTGAGCAGAGGAATGCTAAAATCTGATGCAGTAAAATAGATAGAATTGCGTTTACAATTTAATCTGCTATCTAAATAAAATAAAACACAAACTATCTAATCTCAAAGTAACAGCTTGGCATTCTTGTACCGACAAGTACTTTAAGTAATCATATGAGTGGTAAAATGGGATTGCTGGAAAATAGCCCTGGATCCTTCTACTCGCTTACTTCTAAACGTAAAAGAATTTGAAAATGGATCTTTCTTAGAATGTCGAATAGTTACTTTTGAAATAATCCGAGAGAGCTCTAGACAAAGCTTTCCGACAGAGGAAAACTATTTATTTTATTAGCTTTTCGTTTGAATTGTTATTAAAAGTAGATAAAACTGCTTTATTAACCTTTAAAACTATTCTAGCTTAGTATAATGTTCTCTTAACAAGTGTCTATACTTTTTACATATAATGCATCATAAAACGTTCAACGTATAATTTTAGTAAAATGAAGTTCTACTGTTGTTACTTTCGAAGGATTGATCTTAAAAGGAAACTTGAAATTAAGTCGGGTAAAATACCAACAGAAAACTAAACCAAGGTCAGATAGTTTTAGATCTCAGTAAACTATTTAGCAATGTGGTTTTGGTTTGTATAGTAGAACAAAAACTCTCTCTAAGAAGAATGGTTTACGTTGTACTGTTGATGGGTACAGTATACAGATCCTCACAAAACATAGTGGGTAGAAAGTAAATAGCAAGACTGAAAAGCAAACCAGCCTACACTCAGTAATAGATACGTTAAACACCACTAGACCTTCAGTGACTGAAAGGCAAATAATACAATGACCCGAATACCCCAATCGGAACAAACCTATCAATAAGTTGGCTGTCTGATGGAACTAAATTTTAGCGACGGGAGGCCGTAACTGTTTTTTTTTTTGCATGGCACATTTTTAACTGCAAGTGTCAAGTGTTTCGATGGTTTCAAGTATAGGGTGATGGTGATATGGCGGTCAAACGTAAGTCAATTTATTATTAAAAAAAATAATTAAATGAATCTAAGTATTAGTCAAAGTCACACAAAGTCATGATCGAGCCCGGTCATGTCCTAGTAAAGTGGTGGAGACTTTATTAAGTGCTTCGATGGAGTTTTGAGCAGTACTAAAAGTCGTGTTTCAGGACATTGTATCATTTTCATACATTCGTGTACGCCATGCGGTACTGTATGAAAATATATAACTATTTTTATACATAATCATATGAAAAATTTTGGATTAGAAAATAATACAATACGGAAACATGGTTGTTCTATGTCTGCCAAAACTCAATGTGTTACTAACAATAATAGTAAAAATACGACTAAGGCTCTCCCACTAAACTCAACAGATAAATTTGTCGCGTGAAGTTTGAGTGAACATTACTATCTTAACTATCGAAGTTTACCGAACATTGATTCAATTACGCTCCCGTACGTGTGAAGAGTATCAAGCGAGTGAATTTGTCAATCTGTTAATCCGTAGTAACAATGTAATCTCAGATGTAAACACGCGTACGATATAACGAGTAAATCTAGTCGGCGTGTTGTCGTCACGAAATCTATTAACTACCGAGTTAAAACGGTTAGAACAATAACTTTATCATATAAACTGTTGGGACAGTTTATAACATACTGTTAACACTATTATTTGGTTTTATTCAACCATTTGGTTGTTTACTGTTTAGTTTTGGTCTGTCTAAATAAAGTATGTAGATTTTTTGTAACTTACCTATTTTAACTTAAAAAATATATCTTGAAATTAAAGGAAACTGATTGCAAGGTTTTTTTATAATGAGATATCTATTTACGCACAAAGGTTTGATAATAAAGACCAACGATGACTTTCTTTTAGTTATACAAATAACTTTATATCATTAGCTTCCTGAATATAATTGTTACGTTTATTAGAATTATTTAATTCATTTATTTATTTGTTCTTTTCGATACATAAAATAGAATACAATTTTTACATCAGCATTATGTAAATGACATAAGGATTTGACCAATTACTACAGTCATTTTGTTGGACTACGTCGAGAGCATCCTTTTAACACTGAAAAAGAAGCACGTTATTTATCAACAGATGAAATTGGCGTTAACTGTACAATGGCAACGGTAGTCCTAATAGCGATAAAAATATGGTTCCAAATATAATAAAGATTGAATTTAGAGACGTTCTCTTGTTTTAAAAGGGGTTAAATTAATTATAATGTAGAATAATATTTTACCAACACAAAATGTAAATCTATAGTATAATTTCGGTTGAAAAAAGTTTAATAGAGAGCTTTATTAAATAAAATATTTACCGATTTATTTTAAGCGTATATGCCATTATGCATCGTAAACATAATTATAATCGATGTACAGCTAGGTGGGTATGTATTTTCATTCGAATGTCAAAAGAATGGAAAATGAATTGAAACGTGGGCTCGGGAACTGGTGTCTTTACCCCCGATACTATTGATGTTATGGAATGTTATTAACGTTGACATGTTACAACAGAATATGTCAATTTTTGCTACCTTATTACTCTCAGTTCACTGGGCCAATAGTCAGTTTTCCGCGTGAAAAGAATTGCGTAAAAGTGCTTGTACAAGGTTGTTACGTATTTAGTTACAGAACATGAAAAAGATGCATCCCGGTTAAAGAAAAGGGTAAAAAATGTATTATGTTGACTGAAATTTTGTGATTTTATACAAACCTCGTTAGTCATAAAATAGGAATAATAAATAGATATTATTTTTATTGATAAACAATAATTTTAAGTCAATTGATGTTTAAGTACTTGCTTAGTTTTCCGATTATTGATTTAAAATCGTATTAAAGAAAGATCAGGACAAAAGTACCCGCAACGATAAGCAATAAGCATGTCCGTATGTATGTGAAATCGCTTATGAATGTAGAAGATCGTAAGTAGTGGAAAGATCTGCTTATCTTTACGAGAAATAGACGAGATTGTATGTATGTGTCATTTTATAATTTAGTGCTCACGAAATATTTTAGAACACGACTGATGGCCGAATACTTCGTGTTAGTCTATTTAATATTATTACTTTTAAATTGTTCTGATTAGATAACATTAGAAGATTACCATAGCTTAATTTTTTTCTTAAGATCACATGCTACTGAATAAATATACTTAAATTTATCAAGATAGCTTATGAAATTGAACAACAGGTAGTCCAATATTCCAATATTACTTAAATACGTATTTAGAATTTATCCCATAAGTAGCTTTGTGGTTCCCATCAAAAGAAAATTATCGTTTGTCATCAATTCTATTGAAGCTACGGTCAAATAAGGCCAGTATGAATAAAACGGGGACAAGAAATCTTCTCTATTGTATAGTACCAACCGGCCGCTTTGCTGGACGATCGCTATCGCTTACAAAGTTCCAACGTTTGTGAATATGTTTTTACATTTATAGTGATAACATACGACAAATTTCTACATTTCAGAGAATTATTGATTATATTTTGACACAAGTTGTTCACGTTACATACTCGTATCGAAAGCTTACGTTAATCCCGTACATTTTTGACTTTTCTATTAGCGTTATCGAGTATAACGAATGTTACTTTATCTAGGCACGCTGATTGTAAATTAGAGTATAAAATTAAAAAAAATTGTGTCTTTCAACATACTTCTCAGAATTTAAACATTGAAAAGACGTAAAAGCGCTTGTGCTAAAAAAATATCCAATGTTCCCGTAGAACAGATAGAAATATCCCAATTTGTAAAAGGATTATTTGAGCAGCACCTTAACTTCGTAACACCTTCGCATTTTTCGGGGTTCTATTAGGGGTACGACAATGATATTGTGAGAGTATCAGCACAAGCGGCACTTGATGAAGAGTGATATTGTAAAACGTACATAGGATTACGTGACATGACGGGAATTGAAATGTTACGATTTGATGATTTAGGTTTTTTTCCCAAGGGGCTATTGGCAAGCTTCTCGCGTTTCCTACGCATATTTTACTAGTTGCTTCCTGGTCGAGTCATTTGCACTTACAAGTCATCATACAAATGAAGCACGGACAAAAAGTTAACTTAAAAATCGTACTTAAAGTCGAAAATATATTATTATTTAATTTAGATGGCGTCGTGTGAAGAAATCGAATAGATAGTAGTAATATATCAGAAGGGAACCGGTTTGTAACTCTCTCGCGTAGTTAGTGAACAGTTCCTTGAGAGGAAGGTCCACGTTTTTACAACTGAATTACTAGACGAGTTCTTTAATTAAAGGTAAGCGTTTTATGCAATACAATCATTTTTTTATGGAAAAAGCAACGAACAATATTACAGTGTGCTTAATGGTAAGCTTATCGTGTTTCCAAGATAGTGAGATGTTTCTTAAACACCCATTTTAAAACTCTATGTTGTAAATCTGAATTTAATTTTATTTAATCTACATATCAAAACTTCTTGCGAATGCAATTAATTACTCTCGTTCGTTGTTTTATTATCGTTTAAACTTCAGCAGTTAAAAACCTTTGTTACTATCCGATAAAGTTTTAACAAGCGAACCATTTGTTTGTTTGAATTGACTTAACTTTTAAGATCTGGACCACTATGTTATCCCGATAAGAACTTACAAAGTTATAATGTAATTAGATAAATGGTGGTGGCAGGTTCAAATAAATAGTTTGCGTTTATGGTCATGCCATCGTTTGTCATGTTTTGTGATATTATAATTACGTACCATTCATAACGTGTGTCGCAAAATATTCATGACACTGTAAGCAAAGATGTCAAAAATCATTTTTTTCATTATTACAAATAAGCTTGAATTTGACCGCCAGCTCGCCTGATGATAAGCAAAGATGCGTTCTATGATAGAGCACGCTTGCATTAAAGATACCGATTTATTCTCGACTTGAAGGCACCCAGATTGTATTAATCAGAGAACACCCATTCGGGCAGCAAATTCCTTTGTTTAGTGGTTCGTACAATGAAAGTTATTACCTAGTATTTCTGATACTAATGTACAGGTGAATTATATTATAGATCCATAGATAATTTAATTATAATATAATCTATAGATAAATCTATAGGCTATGCTGATGTTATAAATTTTGCCTTGTTTTGTGTACCTTGTTAGCAATAGAATAATACAAGCAGCTGTTTACGGGCTACGTCGACCTATAAAATGGTCAAAATACTAGTTGAGCTATCAATACGATTAACATATGACTATTGATTTCGAGAATATAGAAAGGTATTCCATACCACTACCACTGTTCCCGTTTGCGTATAGCTTTACGGACTTCATAGCATCAATCATTCTATTATAAAAAATCATGGCAAAGGTTTTTCTGTTTATATGAATATATGTTTAATAATTCTTCATGCTATAATGGCTTAACCAATTTGGATGAAATTTGGAATGAATATAATTTATATCCTGGATTAATACATTATTCTACTTTATCCTACATAACTCGAGTGAAAAAAAGATATTTACTAAAGCCGACCAACGAAAGCGAAAATTATATGGCAACAAATCAAACGTAATGATTTAATTACTTTATTATTGGTCCTAAATTTTAATTTTGGCCTTTGGTGTGGCGGTGGGTATTACATATTAGACTCACACCACATCATCAGCCATAGAACGTCCACTGCTGGATATAGGCCTCCTCCTGGTTTGGGGTTTGCCAATACTCGCCACGCTTGGCAGGCGGGTTGGCGAGCGCAGTTAAGTGTGATTGTTCAAGGAAGACGCTGCTACCCGTCTTCCGGATTACATCCCTTAGCCGACTCTTACGGCAACCACGGGTAGAGAGGGTGTGGTATTATTAATTAAGGATTCTTATCTTGGGCCATAAGTAGAGCATTGTTGCTTGTTTTAGCTTCAGCGGCGGCAGCGCCGAGTCGCAGTGGCTGGGACGCGCTGGGCGGGCTGTACGCTTTGCTGGCTCAACACGACGCGCTTGGCGGACACGCTCTCGCTCGCAAGTCCGTTCGTTCGCCCTCGCGCCGGCTGCGCTTCGGACGCCGCTCCGACCCTGACATGCCGGTCGAACCTACCGTAAGTACCAGCCACCGAAATAATATAATCAGACAGAACACATGTATCTGCTTTATGCAATGACACCTTTTTTTTAATGTAACAGTAATGAGACGAACTAGACACTCTCCTGATGTTAAGAGATAACGTCTGTCCATGACCATTGCAGCGATAGACATAGAACATTGAGTAGTAAAACAAAGTCCAGGGCATCGCTGCTAGATGCAGTCAAACTGGAACACAGTAATGTTTACACACTCTGCTTATCAGCAGAATATCTATACACCTGTGGAAACCAACGCAGAGTTGAATAGCATATTGCTGAATAAGATTTCAGTTTCTGGCCACTCTCTAGTGTATCATTTCTATGGTACCTTCTTTATACTTATACTCATATCAAACAAGAGTATGTGTTGTGTACTTTTCACTTATACTCGGGGCTATGTGAAAACATTATTGTGTTTGGTAAATACTTCGATCTTTTATACATTTGTGGGAAATACCTTAGCCCCATATCGCAAACATTTCAGATATTCTATACCGTTGGGTGTATACTATAGGATAAATGTTTTCATAATAGGTACTTACAAAATGTTTTACTTGGTGGTAGATCACCTTAGGCAGGAGGTCGTCTAGGTAGGTACCACAGCTGTAACAGATATTCTGCCGCAAAGCAGTAGTGTGAAAACATTACTGTGTTCCGGTTTGAAGGGTACAGCTAGCGAAATTACTGGGCTGTTGAGACTAACCATCGAAAGTCTCAAAGTAATGCATTGGACTTTGTTTTACTGCTCAAAGTTCTGTGTATTGCTGCAATGGTCATGGACAGGCGTTATCCCTTACCATCAGGAGAGCGTCTTGTTCGTGTCAATACTATACATTTGAAAAAAAGATATCGGATGAAAAATGAAAACTTCGCTGCTTGTTTACGCAACACGATATGTTTGCCAAACCATATTTTTATTGACTAATCATACTTTTACTTTCTTTTGACCAAAGGTATTATTTTTATTACAAGGTAGGCTTGCGTTTAATCACTATCTCGCCTGATATTAAGCGAATATGCGGTTTACGATGGAGAACGCTTGCAGAAATTCACTCGCGACTTAAAGACACCCAGATTGTATCTAACGGTGAACACCCACTCGGGCAAGAAATAAAGTTCCTATTAGTTAAAAAAAAAATAAAAAAAAAATATGAGCCTCAATATTATTCGTAAGTGTGTTTCTTAAATGAAATATTTTTTTATTAAAAGGTGACCATTCTATAGGCTCAGCTCGGTATTAAAAACCGGCCAAGTGCGAGTCGGACTCGTGCACAAATTTTGTTTTTAGTATTTGTTGTTATAGCGGCAACAGAAATACATAAATTGTGAAAATTTCAACTGTCTAGCTATTGCGGTTCTTGAGATACAGCCTGGTGACAGACAGACGGATGGACAGACAGACAGCGAAGTCTTAGTAATAGGGTCCTGTTTTTACCCTTTGGGTACGGAAACCCTAGAAATGTAACAAACAAACAACACAACAAAATTGCTAACGCATTTAACTTGTCGGGCCCAGCGGTTAGAATCTACAGCTTTTACGTAACAGATAGGTACATGGGCATGCCCTGATTGCTTAACACGCATTTCCCTTAGCCTTTTATTTATTCAAACTGCATTGCGTTCATAAGTACGTCATGCGTGGTCGGTAACGAAGTATTGTGTACAATTTTATTCTTAGGGGGTTCGAGAGAGTAATTTAATCTCATCTAACAACGGAATTTAATAAAAAAAACTTTCTCAAAACGGAATGATGGTTTAGTTAACGAACCAACTTATCAAATATTTAACGTACTTTCATAAATTTTAATGAGTACTTCGTTAAGGGTAAATTAGATACCTACGAGTATGTGAGGCGTTTGAAAAGGGTGAAACTCCGCAGGCTGACTGATAAACGTGATTTGCTTCAATTTAACACACGAAATATTTTGAATATATTACCATTCGACAAACCTACCCACCGCATTCTATTCCTCATACTTTTGAATATCTATGTTTTAAAATAGAATTTACAGTAATTAAAGTTTACTAAATATTAAACACTTCATCTATATAATCCACTCATATATATAATAAACATCAAATGATGTTCGTTTGTAAGCTCATAACTTAAAAACTGTTGAACCAATTTAGCTAATTTTTTTTTGTTCGTAATTATTCGATTCAGATTCCTTGGTAGTTTGATACAGATCGGTTTCTACCATCTTAACATTTATCGTTATTTATCTTAGCGGCTGGTCTTCCTCGTGGTTCATTGTGATCAAGCCAAAGTTGCCACTACAAAAGTGGTTAGTGGTTTTTGGTTGACATTACGAGCAGTTTCTGCCGCATCAGTCCCACGTCGAAACTCGTATTTGAAACTTACCGATGTTTCTCGCTGTGCATCTTGACGCAGTCTTCACGATAAAAGCTGAGTATATAAAACAATTAAAAGCCAAACAATCAAACATCTTGTTTATTTTTAAATTTAGAATGCTGTAGTTTTCCTATGAAAAGTTTCACTCTCAAATCTGGCACTATCTGTCACAACCATTAAAACTGACATTTCATATATTGAATTTAATGTAGGTATGTATGTTTATTACTTTACGCTCTCAATGGCTTAACGAATTTGAATGAAATTTAGATTGCAAATAGCTCTCTCTAGTTTAACAAAAAAATTAAAAAGATGTTCCATTCAACATTTTGCAAATTATTATTACTACGGATATCTTACTGACCCTTACTGTATAGCGCTTTTTAAACAGTCATGTGTTAAAAAAACATTTGTTATTAGTTATGTACAAAACTGGCTAAGCCATGTCATGATGACGTACAGTGCCTAAACTTTAATATCCGTTTTGATGGATTGAACATAATATTAAATAGGTACGAGTTTAAGTAGATGCTTATTATTAAAAACGTGACGGAGAGTTATAACGCTGAAGGCATATACAATTATATAAACAGCAATATACTATATATTCACAAAGTTATAACACAATACAAAAAGATAATATTTTTCAAAATAATGTCTCCATATTATCCCTTTCAAGTCGATCTATTATTATTTATCTAAATGTGTGCTTATGACGTCATACTTGGCGAGATGAAATATCTCGTATCTTCAAAATAAGTGCCTTTTTGTAAGCAATACCACAATTTCTACTTCGTTTGTCAAAGACTTAATCGTATATTGTGCTGCTCCCCACATTCTGGGAGAGCGTTCCGGTAATTCTGTCGACAGATATAGAAAGCTATCTGTAAAAAAAATCTTATTGTGAAATCTTGACATGGATCTCTGTAGACAATAGATGGGTGCGTTTACCTCTTATCTTTTTAATTTCATAAACCACTGGTCCTTTTAGGAATTTCAATTTTACACGAACGACTTCTTTGTAGGTATTCTGTGCAGATAACCATTTGTAATAGACTAATTTTATTGCCAGACTAACATTACTTATCAGATTTCTTTGTGGCTTCTACTAATGTATTTTTTTCCCTCGACCATTTTTTTAAAATTTATTTGTCTCTTCGGGCATGCTTAAAATGTAAAGACATACTGCGTTGTCTTTAGTTTTTGCAATTCATGTCTTACATCTATAGTTACAGTCAAAGTCCAGTCTTGGCCAAGTCCAATCCGTGCCAGTCAAATCATGTCATGCCTTAGTAAAGTAGTGGCGACTTTACTATAAGCTTCTGGATGGAGTTTTGAAAGCAGCACGGAAAGTCATGTTTCACAACATTATATTACTTTCCCACACTCGCGCTTGTAATTAGGCACTTTATGAATAAAACACCACTATTTTTATACATAAACACTCGAAAAAACACTAGTTTTGGAAAAAATACAATGGGGCGACACGACTCTTACTGCGTTCCCGCCAAAACTCCTTTTTTTTCTTCGACCATAACACGTTTGTGTAGAAATTTTCTAAAATTTCGGCATCGCACTTTTTAATTTAGCCAGTATTTTCAAGTGTCTCATGATAAAATCAAGTAAAATAACTCTTAGTTACATAAAGTAAGTCACAGCCAAGTCTAGACCATGCCCTAGTAAAATAGTGGTGACTTTACTAGACGCTTCTACGAAGTTTTAGGATCAATCCAAATAGGTATGTTTCACCACATTATATCACTTACCTCCATAATCATACGTATAATTTAGAATTTTATGATTAAAACAACGCTATTTTAAAAAATTAAAAAAAAAAAAAAAAACTAAACCATTTATTCAAACTAGGCTGAGAATCAGCACTTTTCGAACGTCGAAATTACATAAGACAGTCCCCCAAAACGCCCACCCGTCACCACTTCCTAGTGCTTTAGCTGGGAAGAAGAAGTGGCGCAACAAACTCCCCAGCAGCACAGCTGTCTGTTCAGTTACAGAAAAAAAAAAATATATATATAATACTATGCAAAATTATTTATATTACGCGACACAAAACATTATCTAAATTATTAGCCGTATGTCAGCTAGCACACGCCAATATACCAACCAAAAACATCGAGAACTCTAAAAACACACACTCTAAGAAATTACAATATAATTCTTGGAATTTGTATTAAAACTTAATGATGTGATTGTACTGCGTTCCCGCCAAAACTAAACATTTTTTAAATTGTACTCGGAGATAATTTATTGGCTATGAAAATTTTATATTTATTTATTTGTGTTTGGTATTTGTTTTATTTTTATTTGTCTATTTGTAGTGTGTCGACTATTTATTTTTTCTTCCTTATTTCCACATAATTTTCAGTGTCCTCATCGCAACACATAAGTCAATTTCGTTAACTTCACCACCCTTCGTCCCTAATTTCATGAAGTCCCTTCTTATCCCATTTTAAAGGGGTTTCATGCCTCTGGAACCGAAGTGATTTATACACGCCTGGTTCATACAAAAGAATGGATATGTACATACAATATGTATATTTATCGTTGCAAATTTAGCCGAAATAGACGAGTTGAATCATGATACAATACAAGACGCCAAGATAGCATGACCTGCAATTGCCAGCTGATGATTCATAATTCTGGCTTGCCATCTTAATACGTGCACTTATATTAATCGTATATAGAATATTACATATTATACATATATGCGGTATAATATGATAGACACAAACTACGTTTTATTTGCATCTTTAACATAATTTTATTTATAGTTAGCTGCGCCCCGCGGTGTTGTTACCCGGTACATTTTTTCGGGATAAAAAGTAGCCTATGTATCAATCCAGGGTGTCCGCTACCTCCATACCAAATTTCATCAAAATAGATCTAGCCGTTTGAATGTGAAGAAGTAACAAACACACACACCCATAAACTTTCGCATTTATAATATTAGTGTGATTATAATTGAATAAAAGTAAATTAATCTTATACAATAAACAGCTCTTCAGATAATGAAGCATATTCTTTGTTACATATTATTTCATGTTGGTAGTTCAGTCTTTTAACTGGTTACCCAGATATGATATCGTCATCGTACTGTATAAAACGCGGGTGTGAAATATAGTTGTACGTAAAAGTGCGATTTACACGGTATATTTTTGCAGCTGGACGAGATGGACGAGCTGATGTCACTCCGCGAAGTGCGCACGCCGGTGCGTCTGCGCTTCGGTCGGCGCTCCGACGAGCTCGCTGTGCCTCACATCTTCCCTAAAGAGGTGGGCTTTAGTGTCACATAAAATTTGATTTTCCATTAGGCAGTGTAATATGAATCCTTTGTAATCACTACGCGACAGAAATCCTTTCGCTCCAAAAATCCTGTCGTGTAGCATGTTAGCTGTTTTCAAATAGTTCTAAATTATAAAATCTAAATAAAGTAAAAATCTAAATTATAACCTTTCCATCAGTAGAACTATAATACTGTATTGTACGTGTAGAATTGTATTTCATTATTATTATGACATTTGAATTGTTCGATCATTTATACGAGATGCTGGATATTCGAAAGATTCTTTGCACTTTCATTAAAGAATAAGAAAAGTTTTCGCCAGTTGTAATAGAAAATAATACGATTCCACATTCGAAATAAAATTGAAAGACAAGCACTATCCGAGCCCGAAGACATATCGATCGACACGTCGTAAAACCCTTGATGCGCTGTAAACCCGTGTAATGAAGTTATTCCCTCAAACAAGCCACTATAGCATCTTTACGACTGACACTGCTTTGATTTGTTACGATGCCCTCTTTCTGTTAACAATCTGTGAGTTTTTATGCTCGGAACACAATGTTAGTAGACTCTGCTGATCGTAGAATTTGAAATTATTACGTTTCGCGTCTTTATTCATTTCATTAAGTTGTAATTTTAAAAAAATTGACATAGGATCAAAGTCATACTAAAAAACAATTAGCATTAACACGTATTTTTTCATCTATCAATATAAAAAGGTAACAGATGTAACTTTTTTTAAGAGCTTAACATTGTCAGTCGTGTAGGTTAAAATAACAGGCACCTAATGTTGATATATTAGAATGAATAACAAATATAGGGCGTGTTTTTGCTGCTAGACTAACTACAACGACAATAATTTAATTGGAATGTAACTTAGTTTCATAACATTTTGTGTTATTTGTGACAATATTTACTTTAGAATTCCAGGCCAGACATTTGAGTTTTCTCAGGAAAGCTTAAACTTCCACGGGTAAATATTTCCCTAAAGATTACACGATAAAACTAAATATATATTTTGACTTTACTAATGAGGTGACTATAAATGATTTTGTGGTTAATGCAGTAGAAGTGGGAATACCAATATCACATCATCAGCCATAGGCCGTCCACTGCTGGACATAGGCATCCTCCTGGAAGGGTTTTGCCAATACTCGCCACGCTTGCTTGGCAGGCGGGTTGGCGACCGCAGTTAGGTATGATTGTTCAAGGAAAACGCTGCTGCCCATCTTCCGTATTACATCCCTTAGCAGACTCTTACAACAACAGGTAGAGAAAGTGGGGTACAATTCTTACGCCGGCACCAACATGGCAGAATAAAATATATAAAATACCGATACATATCTCTATAATCTGTTAAAAATCTTCGGCCTGCGAAGAACAACCATAAGTTGTAGGTTGCAGGAATGAGTATCTAAAGCAGTAATGGTTCAATCATATTAAATTTAGTTTGGCAGGGATAGAAATACGAGCGGTGTAGGTGAGCATTAAAACTACACTAAGGTCCTAGGCACAGGACGAGTTCCCGTTCCTATAATACCACTGAATGCTACGAATTTTCGTCTCACTGATTTTAAAATTGGGTATGTTTTTGTTTTTTATAGGACCAGGACCGATCTGTGCGCGCGCCTTCTATGCGTCTTCGCTTTGGTCGTCGCTCCGATAACAACATGTTTTTGCTCCCTTTCGAGGTAACTCGAACTGAACACATTGTTTTATTTCTAAGTCAATACTTAAGTACATTTTCGCCTGTAATATAATGTTATAATATACGTCACTTTTATAGAACAAATACAGGGTAATATACTTTGGGTATACCAAACTGAAAAGAGACAATGCTTTAATCATTATGTACTACTTTTACTCTGGGTAGAACTCTGAAAACGCGGGGAAAAGTTTACTATTCTAATACATATCTATATCTACGTATATTTTGGACATACGTTGGACAATGGCAATGTTGGGAGCTATAGCTATACAGCGCTAAGCGACATTTTGGAATTATTCCGTAGAGGCGAATAATATTATCGTGCCGCACAACTATCAAAGTGCTATAATTTCCTACATTATTTATATAAATTTTACAATAATTTTTTAACATTTTGCTAATAAATTTGGTCATGTAGGATGTAGGTACCAAATAACTTTCTTTACAGAACAGCTGATTTTTTCACGATATCTGAGTTATACCTGTAGTAAAAGTTCTTCATAATGGCGAATGCAATAACTTACTTTCGGTTATATAAACTACTAGCTGCGCCTCGCGGTTTTACCCGCGTGGTGATAGGTGATGATGAAAAGTATTCTATGTTTTATTCCAGGGCCTAATGTACATGCAAAATTTCATCCAGATCCGTTCAGCCGTTCTGGCGTGATTAAGTAACAAACATCCATCCATCCATCCATTCATCCATCCATCCATCCATCCATCCATCCATCAATCCATCCAAACTTTCACATTTATAATATAATATATTGGGATCATCATCATCATCCACAGCCTTCTTTATCCCACTGCTGGGTATAGGCCTCTCTCTTGTTATACCATCTACCTCGGTCCTGTGCCAATCTGGTCCAGGTTCGACCCGCGACGGTGACAATATCGTCGACCCATCTTGCGGCTGGACGACCAACGCACCGCTTACCTTGCCTAGGCCACCACTCTGTTGCAACCTTTAAATTCCAAATAAATCCTTTAATTTTTACGTTTTAATCTCATTAGATTGATATAAGTAAGCTGTTTCTATTTTAACACACTCCATTCTTATTTATACTGTCGCAATAACGCACACAATACGTCGCACAGACATATCCATATTTAACTTTTTTCCTTATGAACGGCAATTCAGAGCTTACTCCCTTGACTATAAATATTTATGAAAGAATGTTCGCCGTAGAGTAGGTGTGTGAAACATAAATATAAAGAATAATGTTATTGTTTTTTGCAGTCGACTCTGCCCAAAGAAGTGAAAGCCAACGGCGTCGAAGACGACAGGCAACAAGAATAAATGTAACTATCACCCAAAACATATCTGCAACGTACCAAACCTAGATTGTAATTCCGCTCCACAATATATTTTAAACAACTCTTTACTAACGTAATAAATAACATAATCTACGTGTCAAATGTCTAATTCAATTCTTAGATGTTATTCCACTTATTATAAGATGTATGTACATATTTACCAGTATCGATATTGTTGATAGCCGTTATTATTTTAATTGTTAATAACAAATATGTATCCTTTCCGATTTCCTCGCCTAGTCAATGTTGAACTAAAGACTGTATTATGTTGATCTATTTCACATAATCTTTATATTATGTTGATCTTTATCTACTTCAAGTTTAGCGAAATATTTGTACATTTTTTAGAGCTGGGTTAATGTAAATCTATTTCGCTTTACAACACTTTATACAACTTATTAAACTAATTATAGTATTAAAATTATGCAAATCATGGCGTAAATATGTTATTTAAATTAAGTGTAGTGAAACTATTTAGTTTTGTATAGCTAGATATTATTATAGTGCAATTGAGGAGTTGAAATAAAAAAATATTGCCAACGATAAATTTGTGGTTTTATTTTAATGTATACATAATATTGACATACTTATATTTTATGACTACCCTGTTAAATCATTTGATAGAATATCTGCTTCAAGAGCTGTAGGGCGTGGGTCCGATTCCCACCAGAACAAACATTTATGTGACTATAAATGTTCTGTATGCATTATAAGTATGTATTTACAATATATATATATAATTTAAAAAAAAATAAATATATATATAATTATATAATGTTTAAGACAATTTCTTAAACTAAAATAACCCGCCCCTGACCGTTCCCTGTGCAAAGGTGCCAATCACACTCGCCGCATTCCCACGCTGAATGGCAATGGCCAACCTCTGCACCAGGAACGAACCGGAGCGGGAGTCACCGGTTCTATTACTAAGCCTGTGACCTATTTCATTAATGAACATTTTCGCCTCGGCCCCCCAGCAACCCAAAGTCTCCACTGCGACAGGCACAAAGATATATAACGGCTCCATAGCAGCGTATTTGAGCCTTTTTTTAATCTTTAGCGGCATCTATATATATATATATATATACAGCGAGGCGCTACTGCGCCGACATTAAATGAAAAGACATATCCAGTTCCACGTTCTCATACATTCGGTATGCTTTAATTTCATTAATTGTTATTATTTACTGAATTATTTACAATTTTCAAAAATACCATTTGGAGCAACCTGTATCTAAAAAACTGCAGCGCAAATGTCATTAGCCGGAGTCAGATCAAAACGTATTATCAATTAAAAAAGAAATACTATTAAATTGAGATAGACCTGTATTTTAACAGCAAACGGTGCACAGAACCGTGCCCCGAACAAAGACACACGTGTGCGCGTTTCTTAAATGCAAACGATAAAGAAATACTTACTGAATGAGCTGAAAGCTCGCACAAACTTGACCGCGCTTCCTATTTTCTTTTCCTCATAAATAACTTTGCTAACAGACGGTGCGGTAAATGTGAAGCTAGGAGACGGTGGTAGTACTCTAATTTTTATTCATGAACCATTATTAATTCACAAAGATTTTGATTCTTGTAAACAAACAATAAATAACAAACTCTGACAATGTCAGTACCTAATAGACTAGTTCTTACAAAGAGATGAGTTTGCAAAAAGTTTACTTATAAAAACTTTTTTCAATTAAAACTTATTGTTACTTTGTGTTGATAAGATCGTGTTTTGTATGTGACCGTGTAACATAAGTAGTTATTTTACCATTGATGATGTCAAATTCACAGCATTACACCATCATTTAAAATATTATTAAGCCATGCATTATACTGCAAATGCACGAGTTTACTATAAAATAAGTTTAAAAAGGTTTTAACAAACTTATACAAACTGTTTGAAACATTGATCTATTTGTATGAACCAATCTATTTGCTGACATTGGCAGTATCATTGTTGACGTTTGTCCGTCATGTTTTATTTACAAAAGTGTGTGCTTATAATATTTAAAGAGTTCCCTCGATTTCTCCTGGATTCCATCATCAAATCCAGACCTGATACCAATGGGACCACATGGGAAGTACACCCTTTCAAACAAGAAAATAATTTCCGAATCGGTCCAGTGGTTTTCGAGTAATCGGTGAACATACATAAAAATAAAATAAGAAGATTTCGACGAATTGATAACCTCCTCCTGAAGTCGGTTAAAAATGAGAAAGTGTTAATAGTGATTGTGAATGCGATGTACATCATATCTAGTTCTCTGAGCGCACCGCAATGCGGCTTGCACTGTGCAGTTTCGTTTGAATCAATTGATACCTACGGAGTCAAAGAATCGCCGCGCCCTCTAGCGCACACAGCTGTAGTTGTATGAACGAGTCACAGGATGATTCTAATTCGGGTACTTGATTTATTATTAAGTTTGTTTGAAAATTGATTTCTTTTAAATATGCGAATATATTTTTTTTACATTGCTTATATGATTACTGATCATTAACCCAACCCGTGTGTTAATTTAATGTCGATGCAAAGTATCCACGTCGTATATTGTATCAGTTATCTGGTTCCCATAGTACAAGCTTTGCTTAGTTTAGGGCTAGATGGCGCTGTGTGAAATGTCTTACGATATTTGTTTATTTATCTTCTAATGAACTTCGAAAACTAGAATAACATTGACTGTTATTGACTCTGTGCTTTATAATTAGAAACGCGTGATATTGTAAAGACAACTGTTGTGTTGTAAAGAAAGAGATACGCTTATCTTCCAAGTGAAAATTTGAAGTGAAATTTTTACACTATCTAACCTAATATCTTAAAACGAGCAATTCTTGTATATATATATATATATGTATATATATAATCTGAATCTCGGAAACGGCTCCAACGATTTTCATGAAATTTAGTATGCAGGGGGTTTCGAGGGCGATAAATCGATCTAGCTTGGTTTCATTTTCAGAAGACGTCGTTTTATTCGTGTTTTCAGGCAATAAAAAACTGAGCAAAGCTCGGTCATCCAGGTACTGTAGATAAATAAAAAATGGTTAAAACGAGCAAGTACATCTAAAAACAAGCAAAGGAACAAGTTACGAGTTGAGGGAGATACGAAAGAGGTCCCTGAAGAAGGGTAAAAAGTAATTGCAAGAAATAAACTTGCGTTTGCTAATGCTATTTCACTTGAGTACACTTGGTGTATGAAATAACACAATATAATGTCAACAAGTACCTGTTTATTCGAGTTTTAGATTATATAAGGATTCAAGGGTTACGCGGAACGGCAATACTTAGCCCAAAGGTAGGTCAGTATAGTACTTATAAACATAATCAACTATACTACAGGACCGGACTGACAAGTTTGACCGACTCTGAAAAACATAGTTCCATACATTTCGTTGCGAGAGAATGATATTTTCTATGCAACAAAGAATTTTTTCGTAATTTCGTAGGTTTGATAGACTAGATGTTTGACCACAGCACATTTGATGTTAATGACCATATTGATGACCATCAGGTCAAACATGGTAAACAAACGACCTTAGCCTGAAATGGGAACATTCTCTCTCAAATGAGGCTGGCCAACCGATAACAAGAAAATACCCTACCACCATACTATATGGTTTCCCCACGTCGTTTTTCTTCGCCGGAATCTCAAGCTCATTTTAATTAAAAAGAAACCATATACAAGAATTATTTTGCCTTAGGTAGTTATATCTATCTCTCTATCCTAACTAATAAAACATTAGCAACTATCAAACTCTTACCTTTACAAGGATAAAAAGACCATGAAATATGCACGGCGGCAGTAATTTTTAACACAAGAACGCGGGTGACTTTTTAGCATAGGTACTTATGTTTAAAAAATTAAACTTTTTTTATGGCTAACAAGCTAGGTGTTTGGCCACAACTCACTTGATGTTAAGTGACGGTGTGGTCGAAGATGGTAAAGCACACCTAGCCTAGAATGGTACTGGTTCTCAAGTGAGGCTGCCGGAACACATCGTAAGATGCTTGGCGGCAGATTTTCAACTTGAGGGTGGTATAGCCAGCCGAATACTAGAAAGTACCCTACCGCCATGCTATGGTTTACTCACGATGTTTTCCTTCGCCGGCAGCTCAAGCTTATTGTTGGGGTTTGAACCCACGCCCTTCGGCATGCGAACCAACCGTGCTAACCACTGAGCTGTCATCGCTACACTATGGCTAAAATTGCAGGGCGCACTCTTTGAATAATGACGTTAATACATTGTTGTCAAACGAAGTAATAAACGATAATAGAAGTAGTTTTGTATATTTGCGACAGAATCTGAACCTACTTAATACCTGCGTACCTACTTGGAGAGGTAGATATACTTTGCAAATATAGCGTACTACCGAACCGCACTGGCTTCGCACGGGTGAACTTTAGAAAAAAACTTTTAGTTCAAACGCTACCAAACTACACAGAAGGCTCGCCTAGAACTGGGCTAGTCTGAAGATTACCTAAAAGATTCAACCAAATCGGTCACAATATTTTTGGAGTCCATAGGGAACAACACACACATCGATTTATTATATATGTATACAATTATACATATATGATAAATGTATAAAATAAAATATTCAGATTATGGCAATTCCAAACTGACCACAGACCACAAATTGAAAAAGAAGCTGGCAAAACACAAATCTTTCATCAAGTCTGACTAACCTATAAAAAAAAACCGGTCAAGTGTCAAATATCATTATTTAAAACAAAATAGGCAAAAAAATGGCGTTTTTTGTATGGGAGCCCCTCTTAAATATTTGTTTTATTTTAATTTTATTATTTATTATTAAAGTAAAAATACAATTGACTATTTTGTGAATATTTCAAGTGCCTACCTGTTGCCATTATTGATATCGAACAAAAAAGGGCAAAAAATCGCGTTTGTTGTTTGGCCTTAAATATTTATTTTATTTTGTTTTTAGTATTTGTTGTTATAGCGGCAACAAAAATACATAATTTGTGAAAATTTCAACTGTCTGTCTAGCTATCGCGGTTCTTGAGATACGGCCTGGTGATAGACAGACGGACGGACAGACAGACAGCGAAGTCTTAGTAATAGAGTCCCGTTTTTACCTTTTGGGTACGGAACCCTAAAAAATTGTACTTATAAGATAAATGTATACATAAATTTTACAACTCTTCTCACGTTTGATAAGACAAAATCTATGAATGAATTAATCGATTTTATTTGAAATAACAGGAAAACCTACACAGACGAAATATACATAGAAAAAAAAACTACTTTAAAAACTGGTAGTCGTATCAGTCAAAGCGGTCTCTTCCAAGCAACCGATGGAGACGATTCATAGAAGACAAGCGAGGTGAGCAATGAATAAGAACTTACGACTAAATAGAAGGCTAAGATTTTTAATATTTATGTCAGGCTAAGTTTTTGACTAGCTCTTCTGATGTTAAACGACGGTGTGGTTGAAGATGGTTGCCACACCTAACCTAGAATGGGACTAGCTCTCAAGTGAGAATGTCGGAACATACTGTTAGATATTTGGCGACAGATTTTCTACTTGTAGCTAGCCAGCTGAGTACTAAAAAGTGCCCTTCCACATTACTAAGCTATTTGTTTACAAAAATAGACACTTAAAGCATTTTTATGGATGACTAGCTAAGTGTTTGAGCATAGCTCACCTGATGTTAAGTGACGATATGTTTGAAGATGGTAAAGTACACCTAGTCTGGAATGGAACTGGCTCTCAAGTGAGACTGCCGGAATACACCGTTAGGTATGTGTTAATTAAAACAGACACTTATTTAAAAAAATCATTCTGTTATTGCTTATCACAGAAAAACGAAAAGTTAAATGTCTAAATTTAACTATCAATTTCATATAGTATATAGTATTTACATAGATTATATGTCTGCTGAATACTTATTATAGTCATGTCAATGTGTCAATTGCAGAGATCTTACGGTTGTCTTACTAAATGTTATGTTCTAATTAACTTTAGTCTGAGAGGTAAGTGCACATCTACAGCTCAGCGGGAGTAATTAGCTGGAAACGATTGGAGTAGGTACAATTAGTCTTGACAATGTCCTTTGCACACTTCGCAGGTTTCTTGTTTATCACTAATTTATGTGTCTAAGTTAAAATGAGTGGCTAGAGTCCAGGCATGCAGCAACGAATGCCATAACGAATCGTCCGTGGCTTCTAAATTATAGATGCAAATGATTACTGCGAGGATAGCTGTTACACAGAGGGTTTTTACCTACTATCTGCAAGACACAGTTTATGTAGCGTCCTTAGTACATTTGCGCTCATAACTTAGTCAATTGAAAATTTACATTTAGGGTTGTAATTTTTTAACCTATTTTCGTTAATAACTTTGTTGTTTTTGATTCTGTTACAAAAAAATTACAGAACAATAGTTGTAGAAAATGTAATTTGTAACAAAACGTGTTTGGACAATTTTTCTTTGAGATGCTTTGATTTTTCTTTTTTTTTAGTTTGCCCGATATAGCGTAAATACCATGATAGACTATGGCGGCCAAGAGACAATGGCTGCAACCCCACAAACTTGGATTTAACTTAACACTAACCCCTCTTAAGATCTAAAAAATTAAATTGCTTACTTTGACTTTTGCACGCTAAGTTTTAAAAATTTAACATTTCAATGGACTATTAGAGCTAATTCTGGAGCAATATATGCGGTAACTAACATTTTTTTGCGTGTAATGTAATGAGTGCAGTTGGTTAGGTTAAAGGTTACATGAAAGTGTTTTTTGGTAGATCTCCTTAGTACCGCCGCTTTTGATTTCTACAAACTAAAATTAATAGATGGTAGAGCTGCTTTAGCAGGGCTAGTAAGACAAACAATGGAATGTTTCAAGTAATGTGCGCCAACGCAGCGACACTCTGGATTATGTTCCTGAATTCTGAATACCGCAGCAACGGCCGCGGACAGGCATCTCTTACCATCAGAATAACGCTTTGTATGCCTCGATAATTTCTTGCAGCGATCACATTCTTCTGTGACATGCACTCAGCTATCTACAGTACTGAAGTGGAACAAGTCGAACTAAACGCTGTCCTTAAATCTCACTAAGCTTACCAAGAGGTCGCTGGGCATGTGGAATTTCTCGGAGGTAAGTTAAAATTTGTCAAAATTTAAGGCGATAGAAATCAGTTGTTACTGATTTCTATGTTGTTTTTTTTATACAAAAAAGAGTATAGAGAGTTAAGAGAAGAGAAGTTCTCAAGAGAACTTACAATGTTATTTCGCTTAAAAATAATGCTAACAAGTTAAAAAGTTTAGAGGACTATAACCCGAGTACGGACAAAATAAATATAATGAAAGAAAAAAATATAGTCTTTGTCACTAAGACCATAATAACGAATCGTTCATCAAATTCGGTCGAGTAGTTTTGGCGTAGTTTTTTTATATTTTTTTTAGATTGATTATTTATAGACATAGGGTACACATTTAACATTTTCAATTATAATTAGAATCAAATTTGATAGAATCTAGAAGCGTTTGTGATATAAAGCAATATTGTCCACTGTCTCCGCAAGCGAAACTCGCTAGTGCAGTCACGTGGAAAACTTTTCAGCCGGAAAATCCCAAAAGAATTACGAGTAAGGTGTTCAATGCCTTTAAATTTTAATGTAAAGGTTTCAGTGCCAATTTTACTAAAGCATAGGTAGGGTAGGTGCCGTGGTGGTGCCGGCGTAAGAATATTACCCCACCCTCTCTACCTGTGGTTGCCGTAAGAGTCGGCTAAGGGATGTAATCCGGAAGATGGGCAGCAGCGTCTTCCTTGAACAATCACACAGCTGCGCTCGCCAACCCGCCTACCAAGCGTGGCGAGTATTGGCAAAACCCCCCCAGGAGGCCTATGTCCAGCAGTGGACGTCCTATAGCTGATGATGATGATAGGTATAATCTAATCTACCCTGGAGTAGTAAATTAACACGTAAAAGTATAAGTTCACAGCGCAACATAATAAACTTTTGAAAACCATAAAAAGAAGGAATATTGCGTATCGTCATGTACTGAGGCATGAGTGGTACCGACCTCTCCAACATATTATGATTGGAATGATTAAAGGTAAACGACGAGCTGAACCAAGGAAGAAATCTCCATCGGTTATTCGGGAAGGGACGTAACTGGGAGAACAGGTTTTTCGCATGGCTCAGGATAGGTTCGCTGATCTGATGGCCTAGTTCCAGTTGTGGAGAGCAACCAGACGGTGGAGAGAAAGTAAGGCCTTATTTTGACAACAATTAATTGGTATAAATGCATTTTTTATTGCGTATAGTTTAAGTTAAATTTAAAGGAGTATGTGATAAAGGTCAGCTGTCCCAGTTGACTGTGGAGGTGAAATAAAAAAAAAAAAACTTTCGCGATTTTAACACATAATTTTGTTTATCGCCGGGGCTTAAACGCGCACAAAAATCTATATAAATAGTTTTGTTTATTTACCTCGAAGTTTTGGCCATGTTGCAATAGCCGTGGTCACGAATTGACTATTTTAATAGTATTTTGTGCGCGATTAAGATCTGGCGATTAACATAATCGATATAAAAATATGTAAATTTTATTATTTTGTGTAGTGTGTATTATTTGTAGTATTTTAATGGTTAGGTGTAAAAATACAAGAAAACAACGAAAAATTAAACTATTTTTTTTTATAGGAATACAAACTATAACTCGCTGCTCTGTTCATGTGTTGTGGGTTCGATTCCCATCCTGGGCAAACACTTATACGACGAACACAGATGTTATTTCTGTGCCTGGGTAATTATAAATTCTTCGACCATTGGTCTGAATGCATCTGTCAAAACGGCTGCATTGCACATCACTATATGATTCAGTCTGCGCAAGCGAGATGTATCACCAATGACCCTGAAATACGAACATGTAAATAATTTCAGTTTGTAACAGACAACACCTGTTGAACATAGACTATTTTTATAACATTACCTGAGCATTCCAATTTTTGTTACATGTGTGTGTTCTATATGTAATACAACATGTATGGTGTTTAATTTTGAGCTTCAGTATTAAGCGAATTTTGAAGTAAATTATAAGAATAGACAAATGTTTGAACAAGAGATTTTGAGTTTTTCGCATTAAAGTTTTGATTTATAATTACTATACTAGCTTTTGCTCGCGGCTTCGCTCGCATTAATGTAGATATTTTTCTACACCTCGGGAACAGTTTTTTTAATATTTTTTGGCTTGCGTTTGACCGCCATCTCGCCTGCTGTTACAGTACTTTTTTCTGGATGAAAGGTTGGTAACCTATGCTCTTTTCTTCATCGCTTGGGTAATTAGTATGTTTGTATTACCGATTACCTACTCAAGCGATGATCATGAAGTATTGCATACACATTATCATATTCGTTATTTCAATATTATGATGTTATGATGATACTCTCTAAAATAATTTCTACAGAGTTTTTATAGTTCGAGTTTAATCTTTATTTTGCCCAACGTTTGAGTATTACAATACAACGCGGCAGTGAGGCCAACGTTTTAAGGATTATTCCCAATGATAGCGGCCTTTTTTAGTTCCTCTGTAGTATTAGAAAAACTATAGTACATAGGTTCATGTTAGGATATAATTCGTAGTTAGTGTAAATATTTTTTTCCAATATTCTGAGTGATCTTTTAGTTTTTTTTAATTACTCATATTTATTTGCTGCGATTATTTATTTAAGAGATTTATTTTTTTCCTACTTTGTTATTCAATTCGTGATTATGTTTTTCTAGTCAGTTGAGTTCAATAGCCTTGATGAATTGGCGATTAAGACACTGTAGGTACTATGAAAGCGTTCGAATTTTTAATTTTGTCTACATTTATAACCACGCGGTGGCTAAATTTAGTTGATGTAAATAAAATTCCCGTATTTTCAACGTTGGAAAACCGTTCATTCGTGCACTGGAAGTCACAGGTGCTAGTGGGTACTAAAGTGTATGTGAGTTGAAGTTCAAGGACTGACGGACAAACGGACCTCGTTTGTTTGTTTATATCGCAGGTGAGAACGCGTGATGCGCAGAAGTTTATTGATACAGCCGGTTATTAAATAACTTCTTTAAGTTATACGAAGTGGTTCTATGGAAAAAGACGTGTCTGGTGGCTGGACCGCAAAAAAATTGTTTAGAAAAAAGATTCACCACACGTCTATGATTCGCGTCCAATCAAAAAGGAATAAATTCTGTGCCGCTTAACTAAGTTTTGATGTTTATGTTTGAAGCAATTGATATTGAAACACGTGTCAATATCGAACAGAGCGTATGGAACGTTACAGGTGAAGGCGAAAGTTGGAGTCTCGCTGACCGTGGGCGGGCGGCGGAGACCGCTCAGTCAGAGACCGGCACCCAGGCCGCTCGCACGAATAAACGCCACACAAGGTATTACACTACAGCTTCTCTTAACCACTAATAAACGCTTCTGAGCATCCGCGTCGTTTTCTTCGCCACTAATCATTCGACCTCGACACAACACTAACACAAAGGTGTTCAGTTACGAAAATAAATTTGCCATTACTTCATGAGACTGAAATAACACGTACGAATGCGCACGATCGTCTCGCGGAGAAATTAATATGGCTTCATTCTGAGTACATTTTGTAATTCCATCATAAATACATTTTAACAAACTATATCAATCGATGCTTTGTGTGACAGAAATAGTTACATAAGTATATGATGCACACAGTGCATTTTCGTATGGTTTTAAAAATAGCCCGTGTTAAAACTATTCCTGCACGTCGCAGGCCGAATTTCACGGTAAGATTATTTTCAACCTTGATGACGGTATTGTTAACCTTGTTTCTTAGTAAACAGCTGGAGTGAACTATCAAAACGTTTTTATATCGCCCTGTTTCCTCCATGTGAAGGATTATTATGATGTATCTCAATAGCAATGCAACGGAGCTTTTGCTAAAAGTAAACAGATTCAAGGTAGTACAAATATTTTGAATATTCATACAGTTGTATCTAAGTACCAAAACATCATCAATTATATTTCTTGCAGTGTCATTTTTCACATTTTAAAGATACTACACACCCAAAGAATTTTGGAAAATTCGATTTTAAAAAGCGGATTCAATTTCATAAACATCCAGTTCGTAAATGCTTAAAGAAAATAGGAAGCTTAAAGAAACAATAATATTTAGAAAGTGAACACTTCTGTGTTAACTCCAGCTATCCAGAAATTTATAATTCCGAAAATAAGTGCGCAAATATTTATTACGCATGCGGGCAAAGAGTCCAGAACAAAAATAGACGTATCTCTCTTGTTGTCTACATTATATCGCATCTTTGAAACGGCTTGGAGATAACGAACTGTTTTTCTCGCACCTACGCGAATTTTCAAAATAAACCTAAGTTATTGATCCAATTGCAAAATTGTGCGGCTTCAAAAGGCTTTTAAAGATTGCAGGGTACAATATAATTTAGCAAACTTTTTTTGTTTATGCGTTTTTTTTATTTAGTCATTTTTCATTTCGAGGGCGTATTCCTTTTTTTATTCAGGTATATGAGAAATGGGCGGTATTTACTACATCACTCGTATTTTGAATTTTTTGTTTCAAATTGTTTCAATGTCTCATTATCTCTTGTTGTCGATATTATGTCACTCAAAAACATGAATATTTAAAAACATTGAGCAGGACGCGGCGTCGCCTAGCGCTAATTTAGCATAGCATGGGCTCTTGAAAGATCTCTTCCGCGTCTATTTCGCAATTAACGTTGTTCACAAATAAATCGCGGGATAACAGTTCACAGTCCCGACGGACGTTAACTGTTTGTTTGTTAACATATGCGTTGGTTGCGGCATGTTAATCGTTGATTAATCGCTAAAGAAGCGTGGAGTGACATTTTGCAAAAATAACTGACGCTCTTTTTTTTGGCATTGCACTTTGTCTATTATGCCCGCGTCAATCATATTTGCAAGTGTTGAAAGATAAAATCAATTAAAAAGTCTTAGTTGCAGTCAAATTCGCGTAAAGTAAGTCTAGTATATGTGTTGTGGTGACTTAATTAGAAGTTTCTACAGAGTGTTCGGAATTACACAAAAATACGTGTTTTACCACATTGCTAGGTTTGTCCACGGTGGTGCATATGATTCGGCAGTTTAAGATTAAAATATCACTATACTTAAATATAAACAGTCTAAGAACAAATTTTAATACGAAAATGATAAGTTTTAATACAAAAATAATACAATGTAACAACATGACTTTTCTGCGTTCCCGCCAAAATTCAACTGACGCTCTTAGGTTTTATGAGAATTAAAGTTAGAAGATATAGCCAAAATATACAAAAAAAGCCTCTCTTTCAGAATTCTCATTTAAGTTAAATTATTAATAAGTATTTTTTTGTTACTTAAAGACATTATTTTTAATATAAATCTTTTACATAGTTCATTTATCTTTTACGTAGTTCATATTTCTATGTCAATGGAAAACACGAATGACACGTGCAAACCATTATTCCCAGATGAAAATAAAAACTCAACTAACGAGAAATAGTAAAATAAATATCATGTGATAGAATTTCCACTCAAATAATAAGAAGTAAGCACCCATTGAATGCAATTTTCTTGTCCTCCGACGCTAATATTGAAAACTTATTCGTTCAAAGCTATACCTGTCTCGCGCACATTATTCGGAAAAAATATGATAGCCTCCGTCGCCGGTGGGTCGACTAATAAAAACGCAATAACACGGCGTGCTCGCGTCTAGCCCCCGGTATGAATCTTCGTGGCTCTGTAATAAAATTATTTCATGAGGAGAGTAAAATTTGTCACCCTAATTTTTAGACGTGTCTAGGGGTAAACGCTCGGAGACGTGGAATAACATGGTAAGACTTGCGCGCGGGCGTGATTTGAATCGATAATAGTTTGTTTACTTAGGGTTTTTATATCACTATACTTTGTCATTCAGATGTAGAATCGAATGCGTTTATTTAAGTACACTTAAATGTAAAGTAAGTATGGTTTGGTTCATAATATCTGTCATAATATAAGAAAATCTGGTTTAACTCTATATCTAACTTTGTACGTGGGAGTTAGGTATCCTGCATCTGGACATAAAACAAATTCGCTTCTGGAATATTCGCAGCCCGTAAATTTTATTGTGCTTTCAAGACGGCAGTTAACACAAGTGCATGATTTAAATATGTGAATAGGTTTTTTTTCGCTCCTCATACTTTATTGTATTCTTAAGTTGAATGTCAAGGCTTTTTACGCGTAACAATAGCTGTTATTTTTGTGAAAAAATCTTGTTAAAACGTTTTTAAGAAACTGAGAAATTCCTGAAAGTGGATTTTATTATACAACATCTAAAGACAGAGTTCCAAGAAGAAATATTTCGAGGCCAATTCCAAAATTGTACAAATGACGTACCTCGCTCCTGAAATACGATTAATCAAAAGTTGATGATATAGGAAACCTCCTTGCACGACGTTTTGCACTCACATCAATATTGTAATATATTAATTTATCTGTGTGTTTGTATGTTACTACTTTAAATTCAAAAAAATAATAATCAGTCACTCGGGAGTTAGGTATATAATATAGATTTTAGAGTACTAATTGTGTGTACTAAGAGTGTAGTTAATTTATTGAGATTACCATTTTCAAGCCATTAACATTAAAATGACTAGATAAATTTAAATGAAATTTGGAATGCTGATACTTTATACATATACATGGGCTAATTTTTAATATAATATGTGCGTTTATGTAATGAATACCTAGTACTGAAATCATTGCCAAATTAAAAAACGCGAAGAGGTGCGTTTTGTCCCGTTAAAACAAACTTTACAAACTAATAAAGTTTTAAACGCTATACGCATTTCTGGCAAAGAATTTTATATAAGTTAGAGAATAAAGAGCCTGACGTGCTTCATGTAACCATAGACGTTGTTTGTAAATTCCAGCGTTGCAACGAACGACCCAAGATGGCCACCGGCCCGAAGATAGTGCACAAGCAGTTTAACTCGCCCATTGGGCTGTACTCCCAGCAAAACATCCAGGAGACACTCAATAAGCATCTCTCCAACCTCGACAATGGATCCGTGGGGTAAGGACGAACCATCAACATTGACTTTTATTTTAAGTGAGGTATATTTTTATGTGAAACAAACTCTACATAGTGAGATAATGAGCTTCTTTATTAATACCACGACGACGTTGGTGATTTCTTAATGTGGCTTTATTAACCAGCTCAAAATATACACGATAAAAAAAATTACAACGTTCTTCTTGGTAGTATCGTTCGTAATATCAAGCACACGTGTGATTTAAGATTATTTTTTATTTTTTTTGGCATCGTACTTTGTGTATTTTGTTAATGTGGTTCGATATTTACAAAATAGATAAATAATCGAGTGGATAAAGCCAATTCACAAAAGTAGGTAAAGCTCAAGTAGGTACCTACGGCCATGCCTCAGTAAAGTAGTAGCAACATAATCAAAGGTTCGACGGAATTTTGCAAGCAACATGAAAAGGCATGTGTCACCACACTCACGCATGTAATTCAAGATACTCTGCCACCAAGTCGTAGTGTGTAAACATTACTGTGTTCCGGTTACAAGGGTACTGCAGCTAAAGCAGCGATGACATGGATTTTGTTTTGTTACTCAAACTTCTGTGTATCGTTGCAATGTTCATGCGTTATCTCTTACCATCAGGAGAGCGTCGCATTCGTATCATTACTTTTACATTAAAAAGCTAGAGATAATGCATACGAAAATACCTTCTCTTTATATCTCTTTTAAACTTTATTTTTTAATATTTTATCCGGCGGGAGAAGTTTTTTATTTTAATTTTGAATTTCTAGTGTAACATCCTAAATTATACAGTCTCTATGGATACTCTACAATAGCTTGAGACACTAAAATGACATAGTAGATTGAGGCCATGAATTTGTAAGTTCATCAGGACTGCATACCAGCAAGTACCTACCACATTTCGCATATCAAATAGTTCATACTCGTATTGACATTAATTTCTTGGCATATAACTTAATTGCACATTCTACACATTCTATGCACCTATTGTTTATTCAGCAAACGGCAGTTCCTGATATCTTGAAACATGCCGGAAGCCGGGACGAGAAAACATTCATGTTTCTGACTTTGAGTAATGAAATATTACGTAGAGACAATTAAATTTAACAATAGGAAAATTTTAGCAAGGAATCCGTGACAGCATGATCTCAATTTAATATAAAATGTATAATATGGCCTAATAATCGTAAAACTTTTTTTTTATATGGAAAAGTGTCCGATTGACCTCCAACTCGCCTGATGGTAAGCGATGGTGTGGTGAACATAGGCACGCAGACTCAGAACATACCTATTCACTCTGACCTTGAAAATATCTAGATTATAGCTCTTAGGAAACAAGGAAGCATATCTTAAAGGAAGCGCCAAAGCGGCGATGCCCTGGACATTGTTTTTGCACTCGAAAATTGTGGCACTGCTAATTATGGTCATACACATGCGTTGTCTTTTAGCACCAAAAGAGCGTTACGTTCGACTCATCACTTGAACAGCCCTGTTGGCTCATTAGGAGTATGTCTGCCTGAGCTGTAGGGCGTGGGTTCGATTCCCGCCAAGGACAAACATTTTATGGTATAAATAAATGTTTGTTTTGTGTCTGGGTGTTCTGTATGTACTATAAGTATGTATTTACCAAAAAAAAAAAGTATTTATTCTATCAATTATCTGACTTCCAATCACACAAGCTCTGCTTAGTTTGGGATCCGATGGCGCTGTGTGCAATGTGTAAAAAAAAACACCTACAGAATTTAGACTAATCGATACTTTCATCGAGCTATAGAAAATTTAATCACGTTTGTGCAGTAGGTTAAGTAGAATAGGTTCATAGACTGTATGAATAGGTAGGTATATTTTGTATTACATAAAGACAATAAAAGCACTCACAAAAAGAAAAGTAAATCAAGCAATCAAGTATACCTATTTCAGGTTCTATTAAAATGGTTTGAACGAAAATTAATATTCTGACAAGAATTCGAAATTGTTATCTTATTCCATTCAATAAGGATTCCTTTTGGGCGGATAAATTTTATTCTATTATAATCTAACTCGTCAAAGGAAAAACGGTACCACTTATTATCTTTCACTGTGTTACAAGTAGGTACTAATCTTTAATTAAAATTCATTAGTTAATTCTTTTAGGATCATATACAAAAGGGTCACTTTTGGTATTACATTAGTATTTTTTTGTAATTATGTTTTAGTGTTGATAAATAATAATTTTATCACGTTCAGTGCTATTCGAACAATTATAATTAGTTAATTTGTTTCTAGTACTATTATTTTTAATTTAACGAAGTAAAATAAGAATATACATCAATGCATTCTCGTTAGTGTTACTCAGCTTACCCAGCTAGAGCTAACAATTAAAAAATAATAAGAGTCAAATATCAATAAAAAGTTAGACGTGTAGACGTAGTAGAGTGGAGACCGTGAATCGGCAAACGTCGTGTAGGACGCCCTGAGACTAGATGGAGTGACAATATACGTTAGACAGCTGGCAGCGGCTGGAAACGAAAAGCCGAAGATCGGGCTGAATGGCGTGTTTTAGGAGAGACCTATTTCCAGCAGTGGACTATGTTAGGTTGTTGATGATGATCAATAAAAAATAAAGAATAATTAATAAAATAAAAAGTCAAATGTCACTTAAAATAATAGTAATAATCCAGTATCTATTCTTCGGCAAAGGTACCGTAATATGTTCGTCACAGCAGTGCCGATGAAAAGGACAGTCCAATCTGTCAACGATCATTGACAGCATGGCGTAGGACCCGTACTCTGCAAGCCGAGGACATGCACCGCTTGCGCATAGTCGTGTGGAAGCAATCAGTGCACGCATCGGCAAACATACCAGAGACGCTGCAGCATTGGGGCAGCCCCAACAATATCCTTATCGAGTTATTGTACAGGGCGCTTAAGTCACTGTAACGTTTCTTTTTATAGTCCGCTGACAGGCTGCAAGTGTAGAGCAACGTGCAATACGCTTTAAAAAGCGTGATTTTCACCTCTGCCGAGCAACGTGCAAACTTGCTTGCTATCATATTCATTCGTATTGATAGTGCCCCCGCTACCATTCCATATCAGCATCATCATTGAGATCGATAGTTAGTACGTGTCCAAGATATTTAAATTTGTCAACTGTGTCCAGTTGCACTGAGTTGTTGTATACCAAATGAAGTGTAGGTATATACTTGTATTAATTAGGTGTTTTGGTTTGAAGGGCGAAGCTAGCGAAATTACAGGTGTGTTGAGAATAACCATCTAAAGTCTCAAAGTATTGAGCGGCAAAGCAGTGATACACTGGACTTTGTTTTGTTATTAAAATGCTGTAATGGTCATGGACAGGCGTTATCTCTTACCACCAGGAGAACGCACCGTTCGTCTCTTATTTTTCATTAAAATAATATCCCATTTAAATATAAAGTCAGAGAGAACTAAAAATAGCGTCAATACGAGAATAGATAAGAATGAGCATCGATCAAACGCAACGAAAGATGCTGCGAGACAATCATTGATCTCTAATGATACATGTGATACTAATAAATTGGTAACAAAATAATTAGTCATAGACTAGACATAACGGATGCATAAAATGTGAGTGTAAAATAGCCTTAAACGATTTATACTCTAACTTTGAAATAGTCTCGAAGTGATACGTATAATTATATCCTAATTTCATTATTTTTTATAATATTATTAGTAGTTTAGAAAGAGTTTCAATTAAACCCAAACAATATATAGTAAGTATCTACATTATACTTCTAAACTAAACTAAAAAAGAAAATACAACTAATTTTCTTTTTTAGATTAGGTAAAATACAAACTACATATATGTATTCAAAATTATCTAAATGCCTAGTATTTCGTAGTCGATGTCTCTGCCTTCCCCTTACAACCTCCCATTTAATCTCGTTCAAAGTATCACGAACATTTAAAAAAAGAATCTTCTAAATCAGTTGATCCGTCCTCCAGTACGCTTACCGACGAACATCATTTAATTTTTAATTAATATAAAAATTCAAATTAAACTCGACTTTAAATTAATAAACAATTTAACATGTTCACTACAAGTTACTTAGCTTTAGAAATAAATCGCTATAAATATAGTTTTCTGTATCAACAAAAAATACAAAGACTTCTTTGACAAGATACAGAAAACGACGTAGACAAACTCACTTATTACAATGTAGGCAAATAACAGTAATATTATATTTGTATCAGTGACGCTATGTAAGACCTATCATTAGAAACGGGCATGAGGCCAAATCATAGCAGCTATTCGAACAATTCAAAAAGGACTACAAATAAAAGAGCCAACACTCGTCACATTGTGCAGTCGCACATAAAGGTGCATTGAAGAAGTTACTATATAAAAAAATAACATTTATTTCAAGCGACAACTTTTCAATTTGGTGCGCTTGTAATATTTTATTTACTCTTCTCGAAATCCTCATAAGAAAACTAGCGCCACACGATTTCACCCGTTGCGGATCGAAGACTATATTTTTCTACGATAATATGTAGCCTACGTCACTTAGATTATAAACTATCTCGATTTAGAATTTCACCAAAATCGTTTAATTCGTCTTTGTATGGAGAAATAACACAGATACTTAAACACACATTCACAAATGTTATTGGTATATGAGGTTAAAAAAAATCGAGTATGTTTAAATTTCACGAATCATAGATTTGTTTTATTTAAATATAATACCTTAATCAAAGTTCAAAAACACGAGAGCAACAGGTGTTAGACTCGACGAACTAAAGGTGACTTTTACCGAGAAAGATGTCGCTTATTGCGGTCTTAGCTAAAAACCATGTTTAATGTCTAAGAAAAACAATAAACAGCTTGACATCTAAATACCAGTTGATAGATTTTATTTCACGATGAGTCTTTTTAGAACCTTATTTACAAATTACGTTAAAATGATAGGCATCTACTTACTTTTACGTCTGTCGTTTGATATTGAACAATGAATAAATACTGCAAGTAATAATTATGATAGAGCTAGCTATGTTTATTCATCGCTTTACCAGAATATTACCTAAAGATGATATATTTTCCATTTTTAGAACCTCTGTAAAAGTAGATAAGTTACAAAACTGACGGTACAGCGACCATGCACTCACTCGTTATATGCAATAAAATATCGTGCAATAAAGAATTAAATAAATAAATAAAATTGGTCACGCCGTTTTGGATTTCATAAGGAACATACATACATAGATTTTTTATATCTATATACATACATATATGCAAGCAAGAGGGATGTCTACAAACTTGATAATCATGATATGTATAATAACATTATAAAAATTTCAACATTTTAATTGAATTAATTTTTTGACAAGTTCATTAAAATTTCAAATTAGTTACAGATAACGCCTGTCCATGATCAGTACAGCGATACACAGAAATTTTAGTAACAAAACAAAGTCCAGGGTATCGCTGCTTTGGTACTCATCACTTTAAGACTTTAGACTCAACAGCCCTATAATTTCGCTAGCTGCAGTACCCTTCAAACCATAACACTATATCCAAATCTATACAGCAATTTTTCAACTATAACAAAATACCAATTTATTTAAGTCAGTTTATTTGGTCTAATTTGTTAAGAGTTGGTTAAGTTCACAAAATTCGTAAAAAAAAACAGTATTCTCGATTGGAAAGTTGCCGAGGAAAAAGTTCCGTGTTAGTAATTAAATTTAAAGCAATTGTCTTTCCAACCTGTACATTACTATGAAGTCTACGTCCAAAGATAAACGGTATCTGACCGATTTTGAATGCCGTTGACCGCTTGATTATGGATCGGGTGCGGTATGCAGTGGCGCTGACATTTGTTTTATATTAGGGTTGTATTGAATAAATAAAAGTCCAAACTGTATTTTACATGTAGTTCTCTTCGTCATTTTGTAAAGGAATTACTTTTCTACCTTGTCGTAGATACCTATATTTAAGAGATAGAGCTTTTAGTGCCTTATCGAGTAGTAAGCGCGGAAGTTTTATGTAACATTTATATAAGGTTTTGACAACCCTAAATCGTGCAATCTACCGCCGGGCTAACAGTGTACGCATTCCGGGATGCACGTCATACCATCGAAGTAATGCAGAAGTAGATGCAATCCACTCTAGTTCAAAGTGGATTCTGACGAAAGTAGAGCGAGAATGTATTTTGAGTAACGAGTAATGTGTGCTACCTGTGTTTTTATTTCTTAAGTAGATACCTATACCTACCCAGGTCGGTAGGTTATTGTTATCCGCTATATAAAATAACTATTTGTATACTTTTATAGCGGTTATTAATATCACACAGCCGTGTCGATGACGTCAGCTAGGACGTAGATAAAAAACTGAATTTAATTTAAAATCTATTAAAACTTGTTACACTACTTATAGTCACTTTACACATCGCAATACTTAAGTAAAATCAATAAACTGACACTAAAATAATATACATATTTATTATAAGATTTTACACAAATCATACCACTATTGACTATGGTCGTTTTAATTTTCTTATTATAAAATTTGTTATACAGATTTGTATTTGTGTAATAATAATAAATTATTTTTAGCATATTTTATCCCACTGCTGGGCAAAAGCCTCTTTTCCTTCTTTACATGCCTCTCTTTTTGCTGCTGTTGAGGTTTGTTATGAGTATCGAGCTCATCTTTCCACTGTCTTCTAGGCTGGCCTGGTGTACGTTTAATCTTCGGGACCCAACCGGTAGTGGTTTTCACCCATAGTTCTTCTAGCATTTGGCAGACGTGACTTTTCACACTTAATTACATTAGTTAGAAATTAAAAAATAATTTCTAACTAATAATAACTACATAAATAATCACGGATGACAATTAAAACGAAGTTGTAAAGGATTAAAATCAAGCATGGAACGAGAAGAAACCATAACTTATGCTGGAACAAGTCGTGCAGATAATTACGTACTGATGGATTGTTTATCTTTATATAATGGTTATAAGCACACATTATGTGATAAAAAATGGGCATAAACGAGCGTGCAATTCTGAAGCGCTCGCGCAGTCTTGTCGCGACTTTGTTCCGCTACGCAACTTGCGAAACACTAAAATACTAGCCGGTAAAATCAAAAAATAAAAGTAACTTTAAAAAAGGATTGGCAAGTGTTGAGCAGAACAACGCCAAAAACTGTTTCAACGACATCGTAATCTTGTTCTTTAATTGAACATTTAATTTATTTTTAAATTACGCTCATCGGCCAAACCAAAACGCAAATTAATTCATGAAATAAAGCGCCGTAAACCTTGAACAAAGACAGGCACTGAGTCAGATTTGGCATTAATTCGGGTGTACACATTGGAATAACATCTAAAAATACCAAGTGAATAAATCCCGCCGCCTGCTAATTAAATCTATAGTATCGCGTGTGCTCATAATTATGGCTACTGACATCCACACGGTCCTAACAAATGGGTAAGGATAACAATACGTATTGTCGGAGAATTCACGGGAACGCGGAAAAACCGTGTCACATTGTGTTATTTTCCAAAAGTTGTGTTTTCTATGTTTTATATTGTATTTACTTACTTTCAAAAAGTGCGGTGTTTACGCACGAGTGTAATAATAAGTAATAATAAGTGGGATGTTATTACGTGATATTTCTAAAACTCTATGGAATCTTCTAGTAAAGTCACCAGTACTTTATTAAGCATGCTCTGGACTGGAACTGACCATGACTTACTTTATATGACTTTGACAACTAAGACTTGCTTTTATCGTGAGACACTAGAAAATAATGATTATTCGACAGTGAAAAAAAGTATTACTTGCGATACAAGAAAAAATGCACCTTGGTTTTGTTTATTAATTTGATATTGATTGAATTTTCCTTTTTCAAATAGACGAGCGAATGATTATATATAAATCTAATTATATATAAAAATTAATTGACTACTACAGTTTTGTAAAACTGATGATAATAATAGATATTATAGGTATTTAGTATTAATTAATGTTTGAAACAAAAGCTCAACACAAAAGTACGGTTAGCTAAATTTGACTGGAATTTGCATCGAGTTGCAATAACACTCGAAATAATTAATAAAAAATTTCGACATGATCTTTGAGCCGATAGCTATTACTGCAAGCTTATTTAATAAATTAGGGTCCTTTTTTATCAATAGCGTGGCGTGGCGTGGCGCGGCTTTCTAGCAGTAGCTAAGATAAATAAGATTATATTTAAATAGCTGCTAATACAAGGAGAATTGTAATTTGCCGTGGTGGTGCCGGCGTAAGAATAGTACCCCACCCTCTCTACTCGTGGTTGCCGTAAGAGTCGGCTAAGGAATGTAATCCGGAAGATGGGCAGCAGCGTCTTTCTTGGACAATCATACCTAACTGCGCTCGCCAACCCAACGCCTGCCAAGCGTGGCGAGTATTGGCAAAATCCTTCCCAGGAGGAGGCCTATGTCCAGCAGTGGACGTCCTATGGCTGATGATGTGATGTGACAAGGAGAATATAATTATTTACCTCTATTTTTGAAACTGATGAAATGATAGGTGACCTTATTGTATCTACTAATCCATTAATAATCCGGACTTTCTTATTTTGCTAGACATATTGCCAAAGTAGTGTTTACAATCATGCATAGCTGCACATGTTTAACTGACATTGACATCCCATCACGTTACCAATAAAGGTGATCTGAGGTGAATGTAAACTCGATTTCTTTATATGGCAGCTGTTATTACACGGCCATAAAGCGGAATATCTATTTATTTACAAAACTGGGCTATAAAACTATTTCATAAAGTTAACGCTTTTATGTTGTTACTTAGAATAGATATAGTTTTTTTTTTTTTATAATTTCTTGTTGTATTGAATGATTTACGTAGATTTGCAAACACATACCGTTATATCGCTTTAAAGCCACCATTCAGGAATGAGTAAATATTTTTATAAACAGTGTGGACGTTCCGATTTTTTGAGCCATTGAAACTTATGTATGCTTATTTGACTAGCTTGTCAGTTTGGCTGCTCATTACTTCAATTCCTAACTTTTTACAATGTCATTTCTAATTCAAGAACACAACAAAACAAGAAATATATAAATACAAAAGCTGACGCCCGCGAATTTGTCCGGGTTGACTTAAGAATTGAGTTCAGAGAGAAATGAAACATAATATTATATAAGTAATAAAAGAGCAATAGTTTCATCTGTCATGAAACTTGCGCTAGGTACTTAATTACCTAGGTTAGTATAAAGGATACCTTTTATTCCAGAATAATGTTTCATAAGATACATCTATACCAAAACTCAAGTGTATACGTCCTGTAGTTAATTTTTTGTTAATCCCACAGGAACCTACGATTTTCCCGCGTGAAAAAGTATTCTATATGTTAATCTATGTAATAAACTATATATGTGTCGAATTTCATCCAAATCTGTTCAGCTGTTTTTGCGTGATTCTGTAACAAACATTCAAACATACAAACTTTCACATTTATAATATTACTCGTAGTATAGTTTACTCGTATATATTTTAAACAATATTTCATATCTTTAGACTGCTTAGAAATGCTTAGAAAGCGAACAATCTCTCAAAACTTTCGATTATTTATCGTTCTCAAAGGCTGATACAATAATGGTTGTCATTCAATTAGAGAAACGTTCAATGCACATCCGTCTACATTGTTTAAACATCACAGAAAAAAGTAACTTCAGAAAGGCTTCTTAGTTCTTGTAATAATTAAATTTTGCTTCTCAAACACTCGGCAAAATTTTTTAGACTTTTCGACATAATCCTAGATTATCTTACTTAAATACAATTTGTGTAACAGGACAATAGAGATAGCATAAAATTGTTTTCCTTTCTTAGACATCTAAACTATAGAGTATTGAGTAAACGCAACTGTCTTGAATACATTACTTTGGAATATCCATTTACCTATCTAAAATTTTCTTCCGCTATTTTTTGTTTACTTTATTCGTAAAAGCTTACGTGGATAAAACAAAACTGAAACCCATTTTATTATTCTGGCAAAAATAGATAAAATAAATAAATATCGTAGCACACAGCGCCATCTAGCTCAAAACTAAGCAGGGCTGATAATATGGAAACCAGACTGCTGACAGAATACTCAACTACTTTTTTTTTAATACTTACTTATAATACATACAGAACACCCAGACACAGAACAAACGCATCAAACGGTGTGTTCCGGCAGCCTTACTTGAGAGCCAGTTCAACAACCTTTCATAGTCCACTGCTGGACATAAGTCACGCCACTCAGCCCGGTCTTCCGCTTTTCGCTTTCAGCCACTGCCAGCTGTTTTACGTATATCGTCACTCCATCTAGTCTCAGGGCGTCCTACACTACGTTTGCCGATTCGCGGTCTCCACTCAAGAACACGTCTACCCCAACGGTTATCGGTTCTGCGGCAAATATGACCGGCCCACTGCCACTTCAACTAGCTTATACACTATGTCGCTGACTTTTGTTCCCTGGCGAACACACAAAACAAAAAAATTGGTTACAAATCAATTCAATAATATCAATTTAAATATATCATTAAAAGAATTTGAAAACACTGAGTACATGTCAACGAATAAAAAACACTTAATGTCAAAATAAAGTACCTATGTACCTATTTTAAGTTAGTTTAGTTTTCTCTAGATGTTTTAATATATAACCTCACATTAAGTACCTATGTCAATATACAAACATGTCAATATAAAATAAAATATTGTCAATACAAAAATAAAGTCAATATAAAAAATATATTCAATATAATATAACAACAAAAAAATCATAATTACTTCTTTTTATGGACACCACAAAAGGATATAAAAAATATATACAAAAAAGCGATCCCTGCGTAGCGTTACCTATGTTAAGTTAGTAAGACAAAGGAAAGTAAGGACCTATTTGTAAACATTTTTAGTTAAGATCCTAATAATCTAAACACTGATTTCAACTATGTTGTGTTAAGCTAAAGTTTAGGCTGTTAACGTCTTCTTAATTAGTTGGTTAATTAATCAAGTGTAACGGCCTTCCTTTATGAAATATGATGTTTGTATTACTGCTATTTAGAACACAAGGCTTCTTGGTTACATCATTGGCTTGTTAAATTTTGTAGATAGGGATAAATGAGACGCTTACCACTTACCTAGTTACAGATATTCGCTTCCGTATTGAATTAGAATTTTAATGTGTTAGTTTTATCTTCACTTATAACGTAGAGCCCGAGACGTAGAGAGAGAGTAAAGAGCGAACAGGTACTAAATCTTTTATGTCGTTTTATACTAATCAATAGATTTTTGTTTGACCGCCTTACCACCTGGTGTTAAATAAAGGTGTGGTCCAATTGTCTGAAAACCGATTCACTCGCTACTTGAAGACACTCAAATTATCGTGATTCCCTCGAGCAGCGTATGAAAATATTGATTAAGAATAAACCATTACATAAAAAGTGATAAAAAAATAAATAAATTTTAACTTAAAATATAGTTTGAGATCATATGTAACAAAATTACAAAATTTATATAATTAATTAATTAATTTAGTTATTTATGGCCTTTAAATATTATTATTTATAAATAACTAAAATTTCTTATTAATACTAATTAAGTATTTGAATAAGGTAAAAAGTGATTAAGATTATCTCGCCTGTATCCTAATAGAATCGTCATGTAATCGCAACTATGGTAAACACTAAGCAGGTACAAATTGCTCAGATTCGGCCGCCGAAGTTGGTAACACAATCAATCCAAGTTTCGAGTTGGCTTTGTCACCGTTTCTCGCGAGTTCCCACGTAGTTCGTACTATAAACTGAGTTAAACTTTTTATAACAATCGATGGGAACCAATCTAATTTGTAGGGGAAAGTGAATCTCGCGGGTTAACTGATTCATAGTAGACCCTACGCGGAACTGAATAGTTTTAACTTTGTCCATTGAACTCTGAATTTACGCGTAGTTATTTGTTTCCTTATTCCTGGAGGTTCTCATCAAAATGTTGAATTTATTGTTTATATTTTGCTGCCACATTATCATTGCAACTCGGCGTTGTTTTAATAGATATAAGTATTGAAACTTTATGTAACAATGATGAAACCTACTTAACAATAATATATTGTCTCGATACCCAAGTTATTTATATAATGAGTAGTAAATATACTTACATGGGAATAGTTTGCTAGACCCTAAGATTGTTTCTAACTCAAATGACCAAAATTAAGGTCACGGCGGGCACAACAAGCAAAAAGAAGTACCTATGAAGATATCATAGTACAAATGAAATTAATTAAATTTATTCAAGGGATTCGTTCAATATGAATTAGACAGAAGAATGATAGTGTGTGTTTTAGATATCAATAAACGTACAAGATCATTTTTATTGAATATTTGATTATTAAAAAAACTTTAATATCAGAAAACATTGGTACTAAATGAATGATCATTGAAAAAAGATTACTTAGGTAACTAGGCACTTAGATAAAGAATGAAGGAACATACGCAGATGTTAGGTCGGTGAAATTACTACACCAAATTGTCCTGTTCTGTAATGTAAATGACTTAGTATTTTTTTATTGTTACAGAATCGATTTCAATAACCCTGCAACTGGCAAACCCACCAACCTTGCCAATTCAGCTGTTCTCCGTATGCTTGAGGAGGAAGAGAGAAATCGCAAAGGATTACCAAGTATGTATTTAAAACCTATTTCCTTACCTGTCCCTACCTACTTTATTCTTTTGCATGCCTAAAATGTTTCTTATAATTTTCTTTTTCTTAAATTAAAACTAATTGAAAAGGTAACAATGTTATTTTTACTCCACGCTAACTCAAAGTCAAAAAAGGCCTATATTCTCATGCACGGAAGCTTACTAATGCGTTTGTAAATGACCGCTTTGCCAGAATTAGATCCTACTCAAGTCCAAGCAATATTAAGCACCATGGTCCGTGCTAACCGGCGGTTTGACAGCTGCTGGCCCCCGGAATGTCCTGCGAAATACCAGCCTTGGGACGGAATCAGCATCGTTAAGGTTTCAAAAGGTACCATAAGTTTGGTAGTCTATCATAAATTTTTTATAATATGTATATTGTATGTGTATGTATATGGTATAGTACGAGTTTTACATTATTTTAGTGGTGGGATATTTAGAGCATACATTTTGGGAATTCACTAAAAGCCATTAATTAGTGTAGGTGCCGGTATCTGCGTAAACCATCATATACCTACTCGTTTCGTAAATCTGTAAAATATCTAAAAGTATAATTATAACTATGATATTAGAGTAAGTATAGGTATATTACGTAGCTATGTGGAAATTATCTTGGGAGTTATGCTCTGCAAGATGGTGCGTATTGAATTCAATATTAAGGGTAACAATCTTAAAATAGTATATAAATGAAGACGAAAATTTTGATAAAATAGTAATTCATTTTAATGTTTTGAAAACATAACTAAGAGAAGGGAACTCAGAATGGATACTTTAGAAACACCGTTATATTATAAAGACGATTTAACTTCTACTTTCAAAGTATAAGTAATATTTTTTTATAATTATTGTAATTTATATTAAATATAAAAGTAATGATACGAACAAGACGCTCTCCTGATGGTAAGAGATAATCCCTGACCATTGCAGCGATACACAGAAATTTTAGTGACAAAACAAGGTCTAAGGCGTCGTTGTTTGGGCGCTCATTACTTAGAGACATTGAAATGAAATGAAAATTTATTTGGCAATTACAAACGTCGTTTAACAAAATAATTTATACATAAATATTGTTCAAAAGTATAATTCATAGAGAAGCATTGTTACCTATGCTAGGATTGACATTAGATGGTTAGTCTCAACAGCCCTGTAATTTCGCTAGCTGTAGTACTCTTCAAACCGTACATAGTAATGTTTACACACTACTACTTGGCGGCAGAATATCTGGTACTGGTTATTTTAAAGTAGCCAACTTAGTAATTTTATTCACATGTGCGGTAACAAGAATCAGCAGACAAAAAGCGTTATAAAGCTACACAGAACTGATGTCAATAAAATTTGGGATTAACCCCCGAGATGTTGGCATGTTTCAAGGTATCTTGGCCGCACCCACATGTGATGCGGTGAAGGCCTTATATGCCGGCATCTCGGAAGTACTAGCCCAACGTGTTGAAAGACGACATATAATAATCAAGTACCTGGATGACCGAGCTTTGCTCGGCTAAAAACACGGATAAAACGACGTTTTCTAAAAATGAAACCTACCTAGATCGATTTATCTCCCTCGAAACCCCCTGCATACTGAATTTCATAAAAATTGTTGGAGCCGTTTCCGAGATTCAGAATATATATATATACAAGAATTGCTCGTTTAAAGATATAAGATATGATGATGATAAGGTGATATATATTGTTTATAATACGAGGCTGGCATAATCGCATCGCGATTAAAGCCCTTAATAAAAACGAGAATTAAAAAAAATACGTTTACACAGAACTGTAAGGAAGCTGAGAGAAGTAGGTACAATACGCGCGGAAATAATGATTCATTGAACTCTAGATTAATGAATGCGCAAGCTATTTCCACCGGGTTCATTCCCTTTGTCATCCCGATGCGACAGAACTGAAATCGCTTACATCCTACAGTTGACGAAAACTGTTGGCAGCGTGAAGTATTTGGCAAACGTTGAGTTTCACAAAATGTGCCTTTATTTGCTATTTTTCTTGGTAGTTCATAATCGACAGCGAAGGAATAACGACTGGCGACATGCCTGAAACAGTATTTGTTGGTAATTATTATATTTATGATCGTTTTGTAGAGTGCTGTGTGTTGTAGTGCTGTCTTCTAGAGTGTGTGGAGACTCGAAACTTTCCGCGGTCTATTTGCGCCTGTAAATTGTATTTGTATTGTAGTTGTATGATAAAAATATGAAATTCAAAAATAACTTTATAAATAAATGTTGACTTTTATAATAATTCTCCTTTCTCTCTTCTTAACGTTGCTGTGTCCGACAGGATCCATATTTAACTGTGTACCAAATACTATTTACAAAATCATGAAGGTACTGTATGGAAGCAATAAATATCTTAACTCTTAAATAATATAAAAGTGAAATATGAAAGTTTTTAAAACAAACAAACAAGCCTGTTTGACTGACAAAATAATTGACCTATTCAAGTTGATAATATTGTTTTAAGATGTGCAATAATATAACTAGTTACAGCAGATTTATCTATAACTTACCTTGTTTCCAATTCCCAATAGACAAGAAAATACATTTATAACTCTCAAGCTCAGTACAAACAAAACTCGGCATCAACTTTATTCTATCTTTCATAACATTGAAGTCGGGGTCCACTCGTCTACTCGTCGAGTAGTTTTATTTACATTTTATTTGTTTCATGTGAAAGTTTATTTTTCACGTGTTGAGTAGCCTTCACTATTAAACATTGCGGATGTAGACGAAATTAAAGATCTTAAAGATGTCAAGAAAATGTAATAAATTAGATTAAACTAAACTCACAGACAGTTCTTACAAAACCAGGCAAAATGATAATGAAGTGTAATAAAATCCTAGATCTTCAACGAATTCAATATGTTTTAGTAACTTGCGTCTGTTGAATTTAAAAGCTGGCAAGATGAGAACATAAATCGTTTCCTGAATGATATTTGCATGGTTTTATTTTGAAATGGTGACCTTGATTTAAAAATAAAAAAAGATGTTTTGTTTGACGTCATTTAGGACTATTTCTAATATTTCACTGTCGGGTCGTTATTCAGAACATGAATCAAATGCTATTCGTAGAGCAGGTGGTGAAACGCTGCAAACGACAAATGGGCGATTTGGTTTTTCAGGTGTGCTCCTAAATGTTTCCAAGGGCTTATTCATCTCTAATTGACGTTCGCATCTGTCCACGAGTCACGAGACTGAAATACTTGCAGACGCGCGAAGCAATGCAGATGAAATGACAAGTTTACATTTTTTCATTCAGTAAACTATTCTTGTACTTGAAATGTCGTCACTATACTTCAATTGCGCATACATAACTACAGTTTAAATCATATGTACCTACTGTAGAGAAGCAATGAGTAGCTTTCGGGAAATAAGTTATTTATTGGTGTATAAAATACTAAGCTGTGACAGATAAATAAAAACAACAAGCCTTTTTTTGTCAAGTGCCTCCAATTTTTTTTTAAATATTTATTTGTAGACTATTTACGCGAAATGTTAAAACGAAGTCGAAGGAGGTCATTGTACTCATAATTCTGTTTTTTTTTTTTGTAACACGATGTTTAAATAACGGACGATGGATGGAAGTCCTCGAATGGGTGGCATTTATTAAATTAAATTGTAGGTACTAGTTATTTGTTCTTTAATTATATTACGCCAACTATCAAGCCGAGTCGCAGGCCTTTGCGCAACACATTAACTCTGACACTACGGCAGCCTGTGTGGACTCAGCCTAAAATCACGAAAAAAAAATCAGTAGTTCTATGTAAAACTATAATTTATCAAGAGAATGTACGAAACAGTGTCAATAGAATCTTAAAAGGTCGGCAATGTGTTTGTATTGCCCCTGGTATTACAGATATCCATATGCGACGATGATTGCGTACCATCAGGCAACCCGTCTGCTTGATGTAACTTGATGCAACCTGTGACGTTAAAAAACAGCTGATTTCTTTTTTAAACTTTAGTAATGATCATATAGGTCTCCTAAGGCTTTAGTACTACCATTTCGCGTAAAAAAGTTTTTATCTAGTCTTTTTCTCATTAGAATTTATATCAAAGCCCACATATTTGCGAATATAAAAGCTTGTCCATCCTGAAGAAACCTCCTATAACCATTTTAATTTCGGTCAAGATCCATTCTACCGTTTAGCCGTAAACAGATAACAAACAGCCAGAGAGAGAGAGAACAACTTTCCCTTTTATAACATTAGTTAGAATAGTGTTTGATATTACACTTAATCATATACATCTCATTAAGGCATCTCATCATCTCATGGTCCAATGGGGAAGTAATTATCATTACGTCGATTCCCATCTGAATCTCATAAAGCCGGATGAAGGTATATAATGATTCAATAATTTATATTTACTGCGGACTAGCTAACGTGATTTGAACACACTTCGTTCAGCTCAACTTTTGAACAAATTTATTCATGGCTCTGCAAAAAAACACTAACACATTCAGTGCATTTTTTCTGACACACTCATGCTTAATACTTATGAACAATACACAAATATATTTTTTATAAACAAAAGAAATACCACATTTTTTTACATATTGAATTGCAGATCATAATTTGAGGCTGCCGAAAAACGCAGTTAGAGGCTTGGCGGCAGATTTTTAACTTGAGGTAGCTAGCCAGCTGAGTACTAGAAAATACTCTACCATCATGCTATGGTTTAGTCACGATGTTTTCCCTTCACCGGCAGCCCTAGATCATTGTTCGGGTTTTAACCCACGCCCTTCAACGTATGAATCCACCGCGGTAACCACTGAGCTATCATCGCTTCAGATATGTTACGGTGATAAAAATAAAGGTTTATTCATTCCAGCCCTTCCACTTGTGGTTCTAGAATCTTGAAAACTGATAGTTAACGCTAAGTAATAATACGCTATAACAAATAAGAAAATTGTGTGTCTTACAACATTCTTAAGAACCTCTTGGTAGTCGTCATCCGATGAAGTTACCACAAATATACGGCGCATTTAAATCTCCGCCAGCGTGCAAGTTTCGCAACAGGTGAAATATAAATTTCCTTCTGCGAATATTTCGTTATAAATTACGACCACCACTGTGGGCGCATTCCTAATGAAAATGGTTTTAGGTGCAGTTGCGAAGAGCATCATAAAATATTGTTAGCTGTTCCATTTTAAGAGCTTTTTAAAGGCGCATCTATTTTTTATAGTTATGAGGGCACCTTTAGCTGGAGCAACAGGAATTGGCATTGACAATGCCACGTTGCATAACGTCAAAGTCATTTTCAGTGCTTTCTCATTAACCTAGAAAATATGACCGTGACCAAATGAAAGTCGTGACATTAAGAGTATTCGATGTCTGACATTGTGCGAAAAACTAGCGTGACATCACAGTTGCATGCAGTCTGGAAGAAACAAAATATTATGTTTTATTTTCTCGGTCTAGGTATAGTTTTCTGGTAGGTGTCAATGGGGTTACAGAATATTCTCTTCGAGTCTATAAATAAGTAAGTGAATGTAGTAAGGACTTAATTTAAAAAAAAGTAGGTATATTACGATGCTATCAATTTTATCTAGTAACCATAGTAACTATATAGCTTTGCTTATTATGAAATGTTCCGCAATATTTTTTAAAATTTATTTTATATTACTTAGGTACTATTCTGGATTATGTATAGAATCATGTTTTGTGAAATGGTTCAGACATGATGTTAAATGACGGTATCATTTAACAGAGAGTCAGAGACCGTCACGAAAAATGATAGGTATACGGGAGGTTTAATATTTAAGCTCATTAGTCATATCGTGTGCGTAAATCTCAAGGTGCATTCAGCTGCCAAAAGCAATGAAGCCCTCACATCTTGACTCTGATATAATCTTTTGCTGAGTCAAGCTCATATTCCTAGCAGTACCTTGAAGATCCCGCGGGCTCCTGATATAAACTAGAAAGAGACAGTGACTTTTGAAAATGCGTCGTCTAAAAATTATAGCGGTAGGTATTTGCGCTCTTTACACCTGTGATCGCGCCAAGTGGGTAGTCGGATAGAATCCTGCGCGCGCGTCGGTCTGTTTAATCGGTGGCCGAATACCAGTGAGTTCCTTGTTTTATTTTTGACTGAAGAATCGATTGATATTTTTTAAATCTTTTGTTTATTCGAAAGATAGGTGAGTGGTTTTAAGTAAATACACATTTATAGAATACTTACTTATACCAACTGTATAGATTTTAAAACATTCTTTAGTAAAACATATCAATTATTTATCTCTAATTAATCTCTTTGATATTTTCATTCATACTAAATGCACTTTTTTATGGTTGATAGGCTTAGTGTTTGACCACAGCTCACTTGATGTTAAGTGACGGTGTGGTCGAGGATGGTAAACACTTCTTGCCTGGAATGGAACTAGCTCTAAAGTGAGGCTGCCGGAACACACCGTAAGGTGCGATTGGCGTCAGGTTTTCAACTTGAGGGTGGTAGCTAGCTAGCCAGTCAAGTACTAGAAAGTACCTTACCACGCTATGGTTTCCTCACGATGTTTTCCTTCACCGGCAACTCAAGCTCATTGTTAGGGTTTGAACCCTCGCTCTTCGGCGTATGAACCGACCGCACTAACCACTAAAGCGCTGTTTCATGTCTTCAAAGCATGCATGCAGGAGCATGCATATCCACCATAAAGTAGAGGTTGTAATTGATGTCTAAGCTAGGAAGAAAAGTATGTCCACGTATAAATCATTATGGTGGTGCAGTTTATAAACAAGAAAGATGCGGAATATGAACTTGCACTAGAAATGAAAAGTAATAATGTTTGTAATTGGTGTGAATAATAAAACATTACCTTATAAATGTCGGAATATGATTTTAGTCAATAAAAGCTGGAGAAATACTACAAAACTAATATGATGATGGAGGCTGATTTTATGTTCTGGAACGCCACTATTTCATACTGATGTATGACATTTCCAGTTTAATGTCATTTGCACTTTTCACATCATGAATATCATATATCAAAAACATTTTTAATGGAAACGAATTACTGTATTGTCATTGAAACTATAAGTACTAAACATTTACTTACCACACAGTTACAAGTGATGTCGTAAATGAATTTAATAAGAGAATTAGCGACTTAAAAAAATAACACGACATTTTGAGACAATGCGTTTGACTTCCGTGTTCCCAAATATTTTGATAGTTAATTCGCTTTATTATACGCGATCTTACAACCAACATATATTTTGTGTTGACAAGAATGTTGATAATAAAGATTAGATTGGCTTACGCCCAAAAGGAAACCGTCGATGATTATGACGACAATATAGTATCCCATGTATCCCACTAATATTATAAATGTGAAAGTTTAGATGGATGGATGTTTGTTACTCAATCACGCCAGAATGGATCTGGATGAAATTTCGCATGTAGATACTTTAGGCCCTGGAATAAAACATAGGATACTTATCACTATCATCATCATCGATAACCACGCGGGTAAAACCGCGGTGCGCAGCTAGTACCTACATATATCGTGATTCAAAATCATAATAGAAAAGTTTTGTGTTTAATCTATACAAAAAGATATATTTTATTTAATTTAGATTGATTAATGTGACTTAAAAAAGTTTTTAAGCTTTTCGAATGCCTCTATGTCTTAGTTATACGCTACATGTCTTAATTATACGCACAGGTAGAGAAGTACGCAACTGGCATTTCAATTTACGAGTAGAAGCCTACGAATAAAAAATCTAAATTATTATCAAGAAAATGTAGTGCAGCTATTTATCCAATATTGTTTATTCAAATTGTTAGTGGCTAATTAAAAACGAACATTGTACAAACTAATTACGCAGCAAGATAATTCTTGCTTAGAATAGTTATTACAGGAAATCATGGTTAGGTTTTCTTTCTAAATTCTTTTAAAATGTGCACCTATCATCAAAGCAACGCAACGTCCAATTTACATTCCTATCAGCCGACATGTAACCTAGCGCGCCCACGTGTAAAAATCCATGGAAATCTGTTATTTTTCGATGTTCTGGCCCGAATCCAACGTGTTGGTGGGCCAGCTGAGCTAATTTCACCTCAGATGTGTCATAATAAGTGCTGTGAAGTGGATACAGAAGCGCGCCATTCCCTGATCGCATTGCCCGACGAGAGATTGTATGCATGATAAAATCAAAAGTAAATAATAGTACCAAACCCACAAATGAAAGACAACGTGGACATTAATATGCTATATAATTTTTTACATAATGCGTCTTTTAATTGGCCATTAAAATAGAGATCAATGAAGTCATTAAAACTTACAAATATTTGAGACGAGTAATAAAACGTTTAGAATTCGCAATTCTAGCCGTCTAGAAATTAAGCAAAGTTTAGTTTAATTTTAGTAATGAAGACGTGTGAAATGGGCAATGTCTTAATTTACAAGATATAGGAACATAATAATAAAATAGAAATTAACTTGTTTTAGGCCAGAAGAAAGTAGTGTGGCCGCCAGCGCCCGAAACCAACGGATACCATTCACCGCAACAACATCAGGTAAGTTCATACTAGTATTTTAATCTTACCCAATTTTTAATCGGAATGTATATAGGGTTGAAATTAGAGGCAATTGACATCACTGCCATTCACTGCTGCACATAGCCCAAGCTTGGTGGGGGGTATAATTGCATGTCAAAATTTTTATTTTTTTTATTAGCTGATTTTTTACTACTTGAAAAAGTTATCGATGTGAATCACCGAAGCCAAACCTGATCAATCCGGTTTATATTTTATTTTAACATTTATTGAGAACCTTATTTAAGTAGTATTACAAGAGCCAATATTAGGCAGCTCCGCCCAATATATTGCACTAGACATACATATTACGAGCAAGTTTTCTTATTCGAGGATGAAAAAATCAGCTAGTAGACAATGACAATGTATTATAAAGTAAGATTATCCCAACAGCAGAGCCCCGCACTCTACAACAACGCGCAGCACTCTCCCCAGCCCCAATCCCAACCCCAATACCAGCCCCAATACCAGCCGCCACCTCAGGAGCCGGCTTACCTTCCCCAAAGCCAGCCTCAATATCAGGCGCCTCAATACCAACAACCCCAGTATTACCAGCAACCCCAAGCTGGGTACCAACCACCGCAGTCACAGCCCGCTCACTGCGAAGGCAAGAAACAGCAGGCCTGCGGGCTGAGTAAGCTGATCCCCGTGGGACCGAGAGTGACAGCCGCGGCCAGGCCAGTTAGCCCGTACCTGGCGGGCCCGCCGTCACCGCAGCCCTACCGCCAACAGCAGAGCCGCTGGGCCCCCGTACCAGCCCCTCTCTCTCCGCAGGTATCTCGGTCGCCACACGACTTGCAACGATCGCGACGTCGCCGATAGTTATTATTTTAGTGTTCATTACTCACAGCCACACGCACGTTGTGTTCCACTAATATTTCTTTAGCGTCATCAATCTCGGTAAGTGTACCTAATAACTTTCAAAGCCGTTTTTTTTAATTCACGCAAAATCCGTCTTTTTAGCTAAGTAAGTATAAGTAATTTAATTTCTAAGATGTGTGTAACAATTTTATTTTATAACAAGCTTTTGCAAACCGCTTTAACTTTCACTGTTGACTAAATTCAAAAATATGTACTAGTAAACTCAAAAGCTACTGCCGTATTCTTAACAAAAATTTAAAACCGTGCTACGTAAGCCGATGCTGATTGAAGATTAAAATGAAACAGAATTTGAACTTTATCACCGGCATATTCGACAAAATACATTGAAGGGTTCTTAAAACGGGGGTTTTCGAAAATCTGCAGCATAATGTGGCTGCAACGCCATTGTTACAGTATACTACCACTTATGTACTTGGCTGCATTCAGGTAGATCATTATCGTATTTGGCAATAATGGCTGACGAAACGAGGAAAAAAACACGTACTTTTATTAGCCAGCCTTCAAATAATAAAATTCGATATCAGTAGAACAAGTTGATTAACGCGCTGCAAGCGCAAAAAGTTTATCTGATTAGAGCAAGTGAATGCAAGCTAATTGCGATTGTGCTTCCAGCCAACGAGCCAGCAGCCGAACTACGGCCAGCAGCCATCTTCGCAGTCGCAGTACTCCCCGCAGTACTCGGAGCCAGCGTACCAGCCACCGCAGAGACAGTTCGAACCGCCCCCTTCTACCATCACCTTGCGCCCACAGCAGCCGGTGCATCAGAAACCGCCACCGGTTTTCTCCAGTCAACCCGCGACAGCATCTTTCCAAGGTAAGCTAAATGCTACCAGCGCAAGGACCCTAAATTAGACCTTAGGTACTGTACGACACCCCAACTGACCTCAGGAGGAAAATAAAAATATTGGTACCTAACTAATTCCGTAAACATATTTGATATCAGATTATAATATTATAATTCAAAAGGTAGTAAATCTAATATATGAATAAGTAAGTCTAAGTTTTTTTCATAAAATTCTGTAAACTGATGTACTTCAAAGAAAAAGTCGGTAACTCGCATTTATAAAAATAAAAGGATGCGGGGAATGGAATAAAGAAATGGGCGAGACTTTTCAAATAACACTAACTTTTGCAGTAGATTATCTCAAATGAAAGCTTACATAGTAGGTAGGTACGTATGCAAAGTAAAAAGTTTAAAATCACTTACTTGATACTTAGGCCATTTGAAATGACATAAAGTGCTGAAATGACAGGTTGTTAGAGAAGAACGATGTTTCTCATACATTGTTTATGAAGCTACGGGCTGACTACTCGCATCTATTGTTGCGAAAGAAAGTGACTTGTGACATTAAGACTTTCACGATGCATTCGCGGTTCGTTTAAACCATAAATATTTTTTTATCACGCGCTTCATAGTAAAGTTGTGGATTATGGAAATATTTTGCTTATTTTTGAAACTAATACTTCTTTTTATTGGCACGTGTAGTGAAAATAGAGTTAGGGGAACCCTAAACCGGAAGTGACTACCTTTCGGTTTAGTAGATATCTACCTACTAAGTAATCTTAGCATTTTTTTATAGGCTGTGACGGTATGTGACTATAGCTCACCTGATGTTAAGTGACGTAGATGGTAAACACACCTATCTTGGAATGGAACTGGCTCATAAGTAAGGCTGTCGGAAAACACCGTTAGGTGCTTGGCAACCACAGACGTATAAAGGTCTGTGTTGGCAACACATTTTCAACTTGAGGATGGTAGCTAGCCAGTCGAGTACTTGAAAGTACCCTACCGCTATGGTTTTCTCACGATGTTTTAACATTTTTTTAAATTGCTACCATCCTTATAATCGCGACCAGATATCAGACGATGAGACAGTTAATTTCATGTCACTATTTTAGGGTTAGTCGCAGGATAAAAGTTGTTAATAATGAGGTGTGAGTTAAACTGTAATCCTCTTTTTTTTCATAGATTTTATGTTATGTAACTATACGCAATTGGCGCAAATTTCTATGCAAGAACGTCAGGAGTGAATTGCCTTACCTACATTAATACATTGATTGTAGGAGGCGTCAACATGCGTGGTGATCAGAAATGGCCCCCGCAGTCGGTGAAAGAAGCCGTCGAGATGGAGAACGAGGCCCGAAAACAGCTAGCCAAGGGCCCCGCCTGCAGACCGCGCAAGGTATCTTTAGTACATAACTCATATCTCCCATTTCATGCTCCTAGCAGTTGCATCCCACGATATTGCAGTCGGCTGTGCACTTTTTATAATATCAAATCATGTTAGCGACTTTCGGATGGCATATTACCTAAATCTGACACAAAGGCTGGTCACAAAGCCCTTGCGGACTTACAAAAAAAAAGGTCTATTTTCTTCTTAAAACTGCTTTAATTACAAAACGTCATTTAAAGATACTATCATTACAAGAATAAGCCACGCTACCAGCGTCAGGTACTTAAAGACATATTTTACTTTTATTGACAATTTATTATATTGACATTGTTAATGTTAATTCTTTACAAAAGTTTAAATGTAACTTGTCTATATCTGTAATTTATCTATAAAATATTTGTATTTGTTACATCATTATATATATTTATATATTGTGTACATAATATGTTCAAGATAATTTCAGATTTAACAAAAAGCATGCTGTACATATCTATTACTAACTGATTGTATATTTGAGTATGGGATCCTATAAAAGTGAAAAGTAACTTCGCATATAAGCCTTTAACTTTCAATAGGTAAAACTAGAGTGATAAACATAAATAAAACACACATAAAAGCGATGAATAACTTCTAACATATAGACACAAAACTGAAAATAAATACTTATCATTTTTAACGCGGTTAACACTATTTCTAGCTATTTTAATACTAATCTACAAAAAAACAATAATAAAAGCCAAGTAAATGTAAATGGTGTCGAATTCGTAGAGCAGGTATACCTATTATGACGGCGTTATAATTGTTACTATCTACTTTTATCCTTTTCATACAAAGCCAAAAACTCATGTTAACATAAGTGCTATAAAATTGGTTTCGAGAATTAAAAAAAAAATCATTAACCTAACAACATTAAAATTCGTCTAAAGTTCGTAAGCAACGAGATTAAGAAAAGCATTGGGTACATTTAGGCGTTATAAAACTACGTTGTCTGTTTTAGCTCCGTCAATTTACGCTTGCCGAACTAATTGCCATGAAAGAGGTGTAAAGTCGCACACAGCGGTGCGCGTGCGCACGGACCTAACCCTTGTAAGTGCAGACAGATGGCTCGGTGTCCGCTGCTAACAAAACTTGGCTGGTGATAGCACTCCTATGTAGAACAGTTTAGGAGTCAACTCAAGCCCTCTAGTATCCACACACGTGCCTACGCGTTTGGAACTGATATTCGACAAAATTACACTTACCTTTACAGTCGATGCGTGTGCGTCCTATAGGTATAAAATTCACTCTTCGCCACCAGTTTGAGATACAACGAGCATGTTGCGCAAATGTATAGTAAAAAAATTGCACGTGCCATCTAAGTCGAAAACAGATTTCAAACACGTTGCACAATTTCTTATTCAGGGCTTCGCTGCATTTTTCATGGACAACTTTAAACAGGACGGAAATATGCACTCCATGCACTTTACTGAATGGAGTGTTTATGAAAAAGTTGTTTCCAACTCAAATTAATATCATTTAATCATGTAATAAACTAAAATGTCATTTGCACAAAATACATCACACATCTTATTTTCTATAAATAAGCTTTGCCAATTTAAGAATAGTAAATCTCTTTATATCAATTAAGTAGTTATTTGATTATTGCATGTCTTAGATATGTACCAACAGAAATAAAATTAAAATGGTTCTTCTATTATTTAGCTTATGACTTCTCACGATAACAAATATTCCTATAAGTATGAAAACGTCCGAAATTATGAAGCGAAAGAAACAATAAAAATAAAGTTAACGTTTACAATACAAAGCTTTAAAGCAAAGAGGTTATCCTCTTTGCTTTAAAGCTTTGTACCTAGAGGCGGCTTCTGCTGCCTGCTGCCCGTTATCTAACGTTTATACTAAAATAACCTTATTCTACAGGTAAAGAAGGACTACAGTTCTTTCTTCGCACAGCATGCGCTGGGCCACAACTACCCCGGTTACCGCGCGCCACCTGGCACGCAACACTACGAGGATTACTCCGGCCGATCTTCCTACTAAACTAGATATTAGCTACTAACAAACCGATCCACATTACGACAAAAGTTGACGTCTTTTTTATAACAGATGGAGCTACTGAGATGGCAAAATCAAGTGATCTAAAACGCATATTTCGAAACTATTAGATTTATTAGAATCATGTGGATGTCGTTAACATAAATTATTTCATCTATATTATTTGTATTGGCTGTACAATCGTCTAGTGTCTAGATTTGGAATTAGGGGGTAAAGCGGTTCATAGAGTCAATACAAGTAATTCATAATTAGTCACTCATACATTATTCTGGGAAGCGAAGAAAGGAGTGAAGTACTTGTTTTGACTTTAGGGGATAAAGTCTACTCGCATGTACATGTACAAGATGATTTATCAATCAGTACTTATGTAGAATTAATTTATTTATAACCATTAATTAGTTCTTAAGTTAATATTAACTAAAATCATATTGCACCTATCGTTTCGAAATTAAATCATTATAAGCCTTACCCATTATTTTTCGCTGTGATTGTGCGGCTTAACATACTGCGACACCGCTTTTAAAAAATGTAAATAATGCTCAATTGCCAATGTCATAAAGATATTTTTTACACAAAAACAGTAGGTATATACTACATTATTATATTGGACGACAAAATTGTAGTGTAAAAAAATATTTATGAAATTCGGTATTCTTTGCTTTCGCCAGTTGAAATTCGTAACAAAATTGGCTAAGCTTATAGTATCTACCTAGTCATCAAGAGATTATACGAATATTTTGTATATAAAACTATTAAAATGATCTTGTCGATTTGGTATTTAAATGTAATTGTATTTAAATTCAAATAAATTACATCAAATGCTAGACCGTGTTTTACTTAATCCTTTTCCCTTGTGCTTTATCGCAGGTTAAATAAAGTTATCGTAATAGGTACCTACTATTATAAAAGCGAAAGTAACTCTGTTACTTCTTCAAGACTAAACAACAGAATAGATCTTGACGAAAATTTAAATGGTCATAGAACGTTCTTAAGGTTGGATCTTGATACACAGAACTTTGAGTAACCAAATTCTAGTCTACGGTATCGCTGTTTTGATGCTCATTCTTTTGATACTTTTTCGCCTTAAGGAACAGTACCATCCAGCTGTCAACTAAGCAAAGCTTGTAGGTACTGTGGGAACCAAAGTAATTGATATAATTCCTAACGATTTTTTTTTTGTTAATTCATGTATTGAGAACACCCACATGGAGAAAAAACAGCCATTGTCGTCACATAAATGTTTGTTCTGGGTGGGAATCGTACCCACGACCAGCATACCTCACAACGCAGTTTTTACCAAATGAGTAAAAGGGGTACTTATACTAAGTACAAGCTTGATTCAGAAATTGTGAAAAAAGCTTTTTTTATACGTAAAAAGTAATGAGACGAACGAGACGCTCTCCTGATGGTAAGAGATAACGGCTGTCCATGACCATTACAGCGTTACACAGAAATTTGAGTAGTAAAACGAAATCCAGGGCATCGCTGCTTTGACGTTCATTACTTTGAGAATTGGTGGTTAGTCTCAACAGCCCAGTGATTTTGCTAGCTGCAGTACCGTTCAAACCGGAACACAGTGAAGTTTACACACTACTGCTTGGCGGCAGAATATCTGGTACTGCGGTGGTACCCACCTAGACGACCACCGAGAACTACCACCAAGTGATATAAGCTTTGTAGCTATAAGCTAATCAGGTGTTCTATAGAAAAAATATCATTCACCCTTAACCAAATCTATGGATCAGCTACTTTTTACCCGACTGCGCAATGAGGGTTGTTTTTATGCGATTTGAGTTATTTATATTCTTTTGTTCATAATTAACTTTCATGGCATCACGAGGCATATAGTACTTAACTAGTATCAAATTAAAGAAAACAAACGCATTTTCATAAGAAAATATTATATTATTATTGTACATAAATACACTGTGTACACGCCGTAAGCAACTTGAAGTGCTCTCAACATACGCTTGGAAACAATAACAATCAACTAGCCCTTCTAACGCGCACTCCCGTCAACTACAACATGTACAAATTCTCAACAAAATCTTGTAACAACATTATCAAAAGCACGATAAATTCAAAATAGTGGATGGTCTACCCATATAATCGTGCACCATTTTAGGACAATATCGAAACCAGCTAGAATTTCTACGATCAAATACGTAACATAATGCCCGTTTTATATTACAAGTCAGCATAAATAAAACTAAGTCAGTACAAGTTATTCAAACGCGTTAATCGATTTTCATTGAATATGTTAATTTGAAAATGTTTCAAACGCCTTTATTTACAGGTATCTTATTATTTTTTGTTAATTAACCCATAATGGTCCAGTTACATCCGAGTTAATGAAATAGCTCCATGCTTAAGTTACGTTTTAAACATTTAGATAAATTGGGGTATGAGCAAAAGCTCTAACAATACGTTAAAACCTTTTAAAACGTGAAAAGTCCGCTACATGTATAAGCTATCTGTACGTTAAAATCATCACGCTATAATGTAGGTGACATACATGCCACGCGTAAGCAGGCACAATAAGAATTTAAGGCTTTATAATTATTCCATTTTGAGCATGTTTTGTTACTGCAGTCAATTATAATTTAATTGATATAATTATCAGTCTAATGCCGTGTCAAATAGATTAAACGAAGCAAAAATTTTACAGTTACGCAAGTTCGTGCGTCCAAGTCTGTCTTATGAAATCCTAAACAATAATAAGGCTTATCTATAGCTATAGTATTCAGATATTGTTTAGCAAAATCACTTAGCAGAATTCGAAAAAGCATATCAAAATTTCTATCTAGTCAGTCAATCGATGTTACATTTCTACTTTCACGAAGTTCTAGAATATAAAATCAATTTAAATAAATTAGATTTTTTATACAAAACACAAGATTTAGTCTCTAAAAACTCAATTTAAAAGTGTGAAGAATGTCGTTTTAAATCAGGTGAAATGCATCGCTAACTATTGCTAACTTATTGCTCGATAATAATAATAATAATCACAACCAAAGTGAATATGGTCCAATATTTCACTGACCTGGTACTTATGTCTTAGAAGGATAAGAAGTACAAAAAGTTAATAAGTTTGCATTGCCTCGAACTATAGAGCGTCTATTTTGAATAAATGTTTACCTTCATAAAGGAAACGCTATTTTGCCATCAAAGCGGCTGAATAATTTATATGTAATTTTTGGAAAAGGAAAATACATCTTATGCATGTTTCTCCTGGTTTCGATATTGTACATAATGTGACTAAATAAAATATCACAGAGGCAACCATTATATTATATACATAAATAATGACAATTATTAAGATAGTTACATACACCTGTAAGTACTATTACAATATATTAGTACTATAGGTATTGATTTAAATTTGTTATCCCAACATTTTACTGGACTGAGGACATTTAATCTCGAGAACTGATTGTCAGAATCCTAGTACAAAATTAATCAAATCAAAATAAATTTATTTGCCATCAATTTAGGACACATTAAAATGAACCCATTGGCTCCGAACTAGTGTACACTGTCGACGTCGACGACATAAGAGTCAAACCTTAATTATGTTTTAAGCCGTAATTTTGTAAAAAAAATATGTATATCGCTTGCCTTTCTTAGTACTGACATACAATATAAAACTTGAAAGGTAACGCAGAAACGTGTCTCATATGGTCTCAGCCTTAGTCGTTCATGTGTCAACAATATACCAGATCGAAAAACAATTGCACACTATTTTATTCAAATTGACAACAATCCGAAATATACATACATGAACATATTATACAAATATTATATATGAAGATCGTTAGCCCAGTATTATAATGCAAGGCAAGAACATAAATATCAGCAAACAATGAAATATTATGTAAACAAAAATATTTGATATCGGATAACATACATTCAAATAACTCCAGTATCAATATTACTTTTATTTCCGATACATGTAAGTCAACAAACGCTCTTGAACTAATTTCCTAGTGACTACAATATTCATAAGTAGTGAAGTGCTCTGTAATCTTGTGTTTATGTTTTTCCTAGCTGTTATGGGCGTCTTTTCTAATGTATTTTTATAACTGACTCACTATAAAAAATCCGTTTAAATCAAGTATTTAATTTTCTACTACTATATTCATATTTAATTGCCATTTTATCGGTGGAGCTGTTAGTGTCTTTTTTCTGTAGATATATGAATGTAATAGTGCGGCTTTCGGGCAAATATATTATGCTCCCGAACTTTTGAGAGTCATTGCTCCCGTCACAAAAAAACCCATCGAAATAAAATAGTATACGATTATTATTGTCTATTTACTTTATTCGCGTCAATAATATCATACATTATTATAAATAAAAATTTGAAATTTGATCGTTCGTCGAGCAATATAGTGATTTCTCCATAAAATTACAGCTTTTAAAATTATGTGATTTAAAAAAAAAACCTACAAAGAATTACTAGAGTCTAGGACTCGAAGTTAACTAAGGTAAGGGCCTCTTTAATAAACACTAGCAATGAATAAATTATGAAATCGTTAGTGCCAGGCCTGAAGTGACGTGAGCAAATAGTCTCACAAGTAATTTATTGAACACCCTATAAATTAAATTAGAGATCAGACTAGCGAAAAGCCCTGTGTTTGTTGTATGGCCTGTAGCAGATAGTACTTGAGCCGTTCTTTAGTTTTGTATCTAGGCAAGTCGAGTAGATTGAAGCATGTATGCGCTACCGGGTAATATCGGTCATCGGCCACTGGCTGGATCCTGATCTGAAAGAGTTACCATCTCTATTAGGACGAGAATTCTCCAAAGCAGTGTAAATACTATATTATGGTACTGCAAATACAGTACAATAAGAGTTTTATTTGTTTGAAATTTTAAACTCAGTTTAGCTCTACGCTGCTTTGAAGAATTCTTGTCCTTATATGTATATAATTTTTTAACAATTTAGTAGAATTCAAATTTTAAATAAACCCGGCCAAGTGCGATTCTGACTTGGCACCGAGGGTTCCGTACAAATACACCTATATAAGTAAAAGTTATGTTTTTTTTTAAATGGTAATTTATGCTTTTCCCAATTTTTCCTTTATCTGTGCTATAAGACGTTGCTTCGTACCAAATTTCAAGATTCTGAGTTCACGGGAAGTACCCTGTAGGTTTTAATTCCTTTGCGAGTGTAGAAAATTTGGAGCATAAACGGCTGCATCTTTTGATTGCGTTCGCTTAGAAGTTAAATTTTTTTCACAGCTCCGAGGGACAGTAGACCTGAGTATTCGATATGAATTTCAGCTAAACCTGAGAAAAAGGGTCTTGACAGATTGACGGAACACACGGACGGACAACAGAGTGATCCTATAAGGGTTCCGTTTTTTCCTTTTGAGGTACGGAACCCTAAAAATTGTGGTTTGAGTGACGGTATCTATTGACCCAACTAATTAAACTCACCTTTATATCTCTCATTCCCTGTATCGGTACTCGATCGCTTCCAGTTAAGAATAGCAGAAACTTTTTCTTGTCTTCGAGTGACAGCTCATGAAATGTTTCCCAGAACCATCTAGAAAAACAGTTAATAATTTCAAAGTATTCTATTTTAATATAATTTTAAGACCCCGAGTTAATATTACCAGTCATAAGAAAAATCTACAGCTGTGAATGAAGTCATGAATTCTCTTCTTAATACATATTTGTGTTGAAAAGTAAAACTACAAATAACTGCAATATACAACTTATTGAAGATTGCTAAATGGAAACTTTTAGCAATAATGCGGAAAGGTAATGTAGTGATGATAGCTCAATGGTTAGTGCGGTCGATTCACACGTCGAAGGACATGGGTTCAAAACCTAACAATGAGTTTGAGCTGCCAGTTAAGGAAAACATCGTGAGGGAATCATCGTGAGGGAATCATCGTGAGGGAATCATAGCATGGTGTTAGGGTATTTTCTAGCACTCAGCTGGCTAGCTCTACCACCCTCAAGTTGAAAATCTGTCGCCAAGCATCTAACGGTGTGTTCCGGCAGCCTCACTTGAGAGCCAGTTCCATCCCAGGCTAGGTGTGTTTACGATCTTCGACCACACCGTCACTTAACATCAGGTGAGCTGTGGTCAAACACCTAGCCTGTCAGCCATAAAAAAAGATATAAGTATAGAAACTCTTTATTGTGCACATCAAAAATAGAAAAAAAAAGTACAGAAAACAATATTATGAGCTAGTGCCACAAGTGGCGGCCTAAAGAACTTATACACCATTAGATTGCACTCAATAACCATGTAAATATTTCCAGTCATAATGAAATCAATTTTAATCACCTGGTTTGCGCATCGTTGGCCGTATAACCGTTCTTGTATTCGCAATTGTTTTCAAACACATCCCAGTCGTATTCCTCATTGCCTATAACTACTGACATCAGTTCATGTGATCTGAACAGTTTTATTATTCTACCACCGCACACCTGTAAAACGCACAATTATGATCCACAGTCCAGAAATACATTTTATTTCAAGCCTAGTGCGTAAGCCACCGTTTTATGATAGTCATAATACCACGAATATTGTGTTGTAATTTTTTTTGTGAAAACCTTGAAACAGCTCAACTTTCAACCTAAACTCAGAATATCTTCTTTTTTCCGATTTTTCCATGATACTAATTTTTTTTGTTGTATGTTGTTAAGCGTAGATGCGGTCAACGATGGAGCAAGCTTGCCCAAAAGAAACTGATTTACTCGCGACTTGAAGGTACCCAGATTGTATATATCAGGGAACATCCACTCGGGCAGCAAACTCCAATGTCTTGCGATTCGTACGAAGAAGGTTTGAGTTCGAGTTTTTCAAATATCAACCATGACGCGGTGTCCCTTTTTAGAGCTTCTGGCTGTCCGACAGTAGAATGGGCAGGGTGGTTTTATAGTATATTCGAATTTTATAGAATAAAAAATTCCTATCCAACTAATAAATGTGAAAGTTTGGATGGATGGATGGATGTTTGTTACTCAATCACGCCAGAACGGCTGAACGGATCTGGATGAAATTTTGCATGTAGATACTTTAGGCCCTGGAATAAAACAGGATACTTTTCATCATCATCCATCACCACGCGGGTAAAACCGCGGGGCGCAGCTAGTATACTATAATGCATACTTCCTCTCCAAATATTAACAAGATTTGGTTTAGCCATTCAGTACAGTAACGAATAGAGAGAGGGAGTTACTTTCGAATTTATATTAGTTACTAATCTTTTGTCCAGTGCTGGATTTAGGCCTTTCCTAATAATGCACGCCACCTAACCCTAATTTTGAGTGTTTGCTTCCAGTGTCCTGATCACTTTTTTTTATGTAAGAAGTAATGAGACGAACGTGACGCTCTCCTGATGGAAAGAGATAACGCCTGTCCATGACCATCGCAGCGATACACAGAACTTTGAGCAGCAAAACAAAGTCCAGGGCATCGCTGCTTTGGTGCTCATTACTTTGAGACTATCGATGGTTAGTCTCAACAGCCCAGTAATTTCGCTAGCTGCAGTACCCTTCAAACCGGAACACAGTTTATGTTTACACACTACTGCTTGGCGGCAGAATATTTGGTACTTGCGGTGGTACCAACCTAGACGAACTCCTGCGAAGGAGATCTACCACCAAGTATAACACTTGCCTTGCGTGTATATTCACTCGGACGAGTCTCAAGGCATGCTACGCACGTTTGCCGATACGCACTCTCCACTATAGAACACGTCTAACCCAACTATTATTACTTTAACATACTATAGTACTTTTAATATTGACTGCCCTGTGAACTGATTTGGTAAAGTACTACTTTGAGAGCTAAAGGAAGTGGGATCGATTCCCACAGGGACAAACATTTATGCTACGATAATTTTTTGTTCTGTCTGGTTGTCCTATATGTATTATAAGTACGTATTTACAAACAAAAAAGTATTTAAGTATTCTGTCAGCTGTCTGGTTCCTATAGTATTTATTTCTTTTTATTTAATACTAGCTAACCAGATGAATTTCGTATCACCTAAAATTGAATAATTTTAGAGGGTGTTACCACTACACGCCGCCATATGTCGTCAAGTGTCAATTTGATTTCTTGTGCATAGCACGTCAGTTAGGCGAATTTCCATAAAAAATTACCATTATTATTTTACTTTATTTCATAGCTCTTCTTTTGAATTTTCTCTATTATTTTTCCTTTTAAACCTTCCCTGAACTATAGCGAAGAAAACAAAAAACAATATACACAAATCAGTCAAGCCGTTTTTTGAATTTTAGCGAGACTAACGCACGGCAATTCATTTGTATAAATAAGAGAAAAATAGATATTTTCGAATTTCGGTGTACAGTAGTTGGATTCTATTAAACTTTGATTCTCAGCTTTTACCTTTTGGAAACCTTGATTGAATGCCTTGAACTGGTTCTCGACGGATTTATTGAGCAGAAATTCGACATAAAGTTCGACATATTCGTCTTTGTTCTCGTGCGTGACTGCTATGTTTTCACCGTCATTCTTTAACGGATGCACTTGAATTTCATCGAAGACTTCTGTGTTTACCGCAAAACATAAGCTGAACACCTGTGTGGATAAATAAAGTAAGAACTTAAAGGTAATGCAAAAAGATGTGTTTGATTAAAAATTTACAGGTTGCAGAATATTAATGTGCTAATTATAAAAACAATTGTAAAGAGCGAATAAGTAAGAAATGAACTGGTGAATAAAAAGAGATATGGGAACATAGACACTAACGCCAAAAATGACCAGCGGCAGTAAGCTAAACAAAATTATCTAAACAAGAAGGCGTGTTGAGGTGCCCAAGCCTCGAACTAATACATTCCCAGGAAATCTACTACATGCAGTAAAGTAAGTTTGACTTTAGATATATGAACATAAATCAAACGAAAACAATTTTATTTTTACCGGCAACTACCGTAAGCCGACATTCCAATAAAATTATTCCGTTTACCGCACCCAAGTTCCATTCCAGGTTGTGTATTTACCATCTTCGACCACACCGTCACTTAACATCAGGTGAGCCGTGGTTAACAACTAGCTTGTCACTCAAGAAAAAAAAGTTGCAACAACATTAATAGGCAAAACCTTAGCATATGACGAGCCGAAAGGGAGATCACTGTAATCATCATTACGAATTACTTTCACTATGATCACAACTCCGAAAACGTAAAAAATCGGCTCTTAATGTATGAAGCAACTGATTTCAAAGTTGTGACCATAATAAAAGTGGTTCGTAATAATGACACAATGACCCCCTTTCGAGTTAGCACGCCCAAACTGGTAACCCTGCAGAATAATTATCTCTGTGATCTATATTGTACCGTTATGCCAGTGGATTATGTCTGATAGTTTTGTAGCGATGATAGCTCAATGGTTAGCGTGGTCAGTTTGCCGAAGGGCGTGGGTTCAAACCCCAACAATGAGCGTACTCGGCTGGCTAGCTACCACCCTCAAGTTTAAAATTAGCCGCCAAGCATCTAACGGTGTGTTCCGGCAGCCTCACTTGAAAGCCAGTACCATTCCAGGCTAGGTGTGCTTTATCATCTTCGACCACACCGTCACTTAACATTAGGTGAGCTGTGGTCAAAAACCTAGACTGTCAATCCAAAAAAAAGATATTCACATGAAGCAAGAAGTGTGACCGCGGTATCATTGTTTAAAACAAATGGGTGTATCAAAGGAAACAAAAGCAACTTACTTCTTCAACATCCTCGTCAGGATAATCGAGCAGACTCTTGAGACTGTTGGCCAAAGTGGGATACAAGTCAGACAGGTCGTCTAGCATCACAGACTCGCCTAATAGTTTCTTATAGAGAACCAGCGGGAACGGAACGTAGATTATTATAGAGTTGTATATCGCCAGCCCGTAGATAGCACCTATGGAAATGTAACAATAGGCTTGTGTCTACTAGAAATACAACGGATTAATTGATTTGTAATGAATAATTATAATATAAACTTTTAGAAGCGAGAAACTTCTACGTAGCGTTTATCATATCAATATTACTTAGTTTAACATCTGGACAGATTTTCTAGCTAGCAGTCTGATCGGACGTTTGTTACTACTTATTGGAAAATATTGCTTTAACGGTACATTATTGAACGTTATTTAAAAATAAGAGATTATTTATTGATTACTAGTAAGTACTTTTTTTTATTGACGTATTTTATATTTGACATATTATATTGATATTTTCATTATATTACTTTGATATTTTTTTAAAGGTTATTTTTAAATATTATATGAATGGAAAAATTATCTGTAACCTTGGTGTTACCAATAAAATATTTGTATTTGCATTTTCCATAGTGATGTAGCGACCTTTATACTTCTACACATAAGATAATTGTATCAAAATTTAGAATTAAATCTCAGTAAAGTTTGTATTAGTTTTGCCTTGCTGAGTTTCTTGCCGGCGTCTTCTCAGTTGAAGTGTAATTACGAGCCGGTAGTAGATTCAAAAATGTAACTTAACGTTCATAAGTGCCTTGCCAGGGCCTAAACTGGATAAATGACTTTTTGATTTTTAATTTTGCAGAAGTAAGTTTGTTTAATTTTGATAAACTTTAAATTTTGAAACTATATATTGTATGTAAGACTAAAATTAAAAGTATTGGTTTATTGTGTTTTATGACAATATAAGTATAGTCGATCATCATAGGACAACTGACAGATACTATCACGGACGGCCTTTGAAACAAGAGTTCATTGCTTTGTCAATTTGGCATTATTCTGGAAAATTAATCTCTAAATACTTGTAAGTGGTAATCACAACGGTAAATTCTTCACTTAATTTTTTTTTTAATCACACCACGTTACAGTACGTAACAAAAAACATTTCTTTTTAGAATTTACTAACAGATTATATTTATTTTTGGAAAATATCTTTGACAAAATGAGGCATGCAGTCACGTGACCGTGAACATAAACCAGGGTGACGTCAGTAAAACGCCATTGCTGTTGCTCACATTTTCGTAGAATAACTGTCATATGCTTGTTTCACACGGAATGACGTCATTCAGACGTTATGGCAGTATTGTTTGTTGCTTTTCGAAATCGCTAAATACGTATAAATGTAGATGCGTTTTAAATAACGTATTTTTATGTAAACTAGATATTTAAGATTCAGTTTTATCCAATTGTCAAATTTAGTCAACAAGCCTATTTATTATAGGTCGTTCGCAGTCTGGCAATGATAGCTACATAAAAATTTTACAACGAAAGAAAGAGATTGGCTGCTTATTCCTTTCATCATCAACCATTTTTACCCACGGCTGAATATAGGTTTCAGAATCCCGTTTTTTCTGGTCCTGTGCTAATTTCTGTACGTTACAAAATTTACAATGCAATTTAAAACATGATATTTGTTATTGAATTTGCAACTGCAGCTGGTAGTAGCTCTGTTTCATGAGCTGTAAGGGCGTGGGTTCGATTGCCACCTAGTACAAAAATGTATGTGACGAATGTAGCTATATATTATGTGTCTGTATGTATGTTCTATATATACATATATATATTCGCTTATCTGGTCCCTAAAGTACAAGCTTTACTTATTTTGGGGCTACATACTGATTTGTAATATGACCTCTATATTAGATTTATTTTGCTACCACTGGAAATCATATACCAATCGGACTATAAAGGTTTGAAGAAGATATATTAAAAAGAACACATTATTTTTCAAAGACTCCTTCGAGTTGGTCATTCTCTGTTCATCTAAGATAAATATACTTACCGATCAAATAGTACATAACATCATCCTCGAAGGGATTGTTGTTGAACCATATCATGTTGGTTTCCTCGGATTGCTTGAACATTCCGTACACGGGGTCAAATATTTCTTTGAGTAGCAGAAGGAAGAATTCTTTCTTAACACCACCAGCGTCTTCTGCCTCTTCGCCTACGAACTCTACCTAGAAAACAATGTTGTCTTGAACTTAAGCATGCGAAATAAGGATCTACAATATTATTCTATACGACAAAATTTAACTAGCGTCACTGGTGTTTTCCTAAATAAAAAGTTTCTAAGCTACCAACAATCGACATTTCAATCAAAGCCATTAAACCGTTTTTTTTCTTCTTTTATGTGAAAGCAATGATACGTGCGAGTCGCTCTCCTGATGGTAAGAGATAACGGCTGTCCATTACCATTGTAGGGATACACAGAACTTTGAATAAAAAAACAAAGTCCAGGGCATCGCTGCTTTGGTGCTCATTACTTTGAGACTTTCGATAGTTAGTTTCAAAGTAACTTTAAAAAAGGAGGAGGTTCTCAATTCTTCTCAAAACTGGGTGAACCGATTTTGATGATTCTTTTTTTATTTGAAAGCTGGTACTTCCCGTGTGGTCCTGTTTTGACAATGGTGTCCATAAGAAAAACAAATAAAGTCGGTTTTTTGTTTGTTAAAATTTTACTTGTACTATAAAAGGGATAAATACACAAGTAAAATTTTAACAAAAAAAAACCGACTGTTGACCTCCTGTTTAAAAAAAAAGTCGGTTAATAATATTTAAATGTCATGGAAGGGAAATTAGGAGATGGACAGTTAATTAAAAAAAATTACACATATAAACAGTAAATAAAAAAGGTTACGCTCCGTGGATCCAATAACGATGAATGAATTACAAACGCACTTACTTTCAAAGGTTTTTTTAACTGCGAACTGTCGTTGTTGCTGATCTGAGTCATCGTATCTCTCACTATATGGTTTCTGGACACTGTTAGATTTAAAAACTGATCCCGCTGGTATTCATACGTGGGGTCCATGAAAAGTCTCGTGAATATCTGCGTGGCGGCACGAGACACTGCGATCTCCATTTGGACTTGCTGATCGACTTTCAACAACAAAGACTTGCACTGGACGTCGAATAGAAAGGCGTAGTTACACATGTGTGGTTGGATTGACTGAAACAATACATTTACTTTAAAAAAACTTCTTTGTTTTTGGCATCGCACTTTGTGGATTGTTTTTATGTTTGTCAGGCTAGGTGTTCGACCACAGCTCGCTTGATGTTAAGTGACTGTGTGATCGAAGATGGTAAAGCACACCTGGCCTGGAATAGTACTGGCTCTCAAGTGAAGCTGCCGGAACACACCGTTAGATGCTTGGCGGCCGATTTTCAACTTGAGGGTCGTAGCTAGCCAGCAGAGTACTAGAAATTACCCTAATTACCCTATGGTATCCTCATGATATTTTCCTGCACCGGCAGCTCAAGCTCATTGTTCGGGTTTGAACCCACATCCTTCGGCATGCGAACCGGCCGCGCTAACCACAGAGCTATGATCGCTATGCATTTGCCAGTGCCAAGTATTTTGATGTTTGCTAGTATTTTATAATTAATAAAGTAAAATTACACACACACACACACACACACACATATACTTGGAGTTTCTAAAATATTGATTACTCCATATGCCATGGCTAGTTGAGGCGGTTACATTAAGTTGTATAACTGATTCGCGTTGTCAGTTGTGTAATAACTTACATTTTGATCTGACAGCCAGTTGATGTAATCAGTTGGTATATCTACGTAGTTGCACAAGTCTTCAATGTAAAAACACTCCGCTGGTATTTTCGGTTTCTTCGGATTTGTGAAGTTAATTTTATTCAATAGTAATAACATGTTAAGTATTTGAATAATGCTGTGGGTGAAGTATATTTTCTGAAACAATAAAAATAAATCACTAAATAGTTTACAATGAAGTCGTATTTTGCGTGTGATTATCAACTTTAAACTACGCAACGGATTTTGATACAGTTTTCGCTATTATTTAGAAAATTTCTTCCGAAAGGTTTTTAACGTCCGTGCGAAGCCGGACAGATAGCGTCTTGACGACAAAAATACTTTTTTATTAGTTGACAGGCTAGGTGTTATAGGCATAGCTTACCAGATGTTAAGTGACGGTGTGGCCGAAATTGGTAAACACACCTAGTCTGAAATGGAACTGGCTTTCAAGTGAGGCTGCTGGAACACACCTATAGATGCTTGGCAGCAGCTCCAGCTCATTGTTGGAGATTCAACCCGCGAACCATGCGAACCGACCGCGTTAAACACTGAGCTATCATCGCTATTATGGGAGCGATAAATTAAAATAAAAATAGAAGCCATAGAAAAAATTCATTCAACTATGACGAGATGTATAAAACATCTATATATTCTTTTCAGATTTGGTCCCATAGTAAAAGTTGTTTATTATGATGATTACATCAACCTTGTTTGGTTCACCTTTAATAAAAGTATATACACATGTTAATGAACGTGACAAGATATATACAGCAGGGTTATTACTCTGCATAATTACATAATAACTAAAAATCTGTTACTTCATGTCATATTCAACATACGTTTTCTATAAACAAGGAAACTGGCTTTCAAATGAAAAACCCGCATCAAAATCGGTACATCCGTCTGAGAGCTAAGATGCCACACACACACACACACACACACATACAAACACACACACAGAAAGAGAGAGAGAGAGAGAGAGAGAGAGAAAGAGAGAGAGAGAGAGAGAGAGAGAGAGATCGACTTATAACACCCCTCTTTTGCGTCGGGGGTTAAAAATAGCAGATTTCAGAATTTTGCTTTTATAGTAAAAGTTTTTTTTTTTCTCTTTCTTCTTGGCATCGCACTCTGTGCATTCTGCCAGTTTCAATGTTGCTATATTTTGTGAGTAGTCTTCATTTTTCAGTTTCTTTATCATCTATAGTTACAGTCAAAGTCTAGTCTTGATCAAGTCCAGTCGGTCCCAGTCATATCAAGTCATGCCTTAGTAAAGTAGTGGCGACTTTACTATAAGCTTCTGGGTGGAGTTTTGGGAGCAACACGAAAAGTCATGTTTAACCACATTATATCATTATCCCACACTCGCGCTTGTAATTCAGCACTTTATAAATAAAACACCACTATTTTTATGCATAAAAGCTCGAAAAAACACTAGTTTTAGAAAAAAAATACAATGGGGCGACACGACGCTCACCGCGTTCCCGCCAAAACTCCTATAGTAAAAGTTGTTTGTAATTATTAGTAGAATGACCCCCTTTCGGCTAGCTTATAACCCTGTGTAGAATTTCAACAAGTGATTTACCTTGTTTGCTCGCACAACTGGTTGCATCAGTTCATAAACGACGACACTTTTGAATATATCCACCAACATTTCGAAATATTCCGGTGTTTGTGCTTCCCACCACAAATTGACTATCTTTTGCGGATGTGTAGATAGATTGTTGAACGCTTCTGCGAACGGACCCTGGAAATATACAATAACTGAAACGAACATGTTTGAATTTTCAGAACATGCGAACAACATTTGCTCTGGCAGTATCAGCCTTGTTAGGGTTCCGTACTTAAAGGTTAAAACAGGACCCAATTACTAGGACTCAGCTGTCCGTCCGTCTGTCTGTGTGTCCGTCTGTCACCAGGCTGTATCTCATTAACCGTGATAGTTAGACAGTTGAAATTTTCACAGATGATGTAATTCTGTTACCGCTATAACAACAAATACTAAAAAACAGAATAAAATAAATATTTAAGGGCTTTTTGCCGTTTTTATAGATAATGGTAAGGAACCCTGCGTGCGCGAGTCCGACTCGCACTTGTCCGGATTTTTAAAATGTCGTAAAACCTAGCTAGATCGATTTATCGACCCCGAAACCCCCTGCATACTAAATTTCATGAAAATCGTTGGAGCCGTTTCCGAGATTCAGAATATATATGTATATATACTTATATACATATATTATGTATACATAAATATACAAGAATTGCTCATTTAAAGGTATTAGATTTAGGGATTTTTTCGATTAGTTTATATCTAAAAATAGAATATATCAATGATTTGTAATGTTGTCGTAAAAAACTATTTTTCGGGTGCTTGCTAAAATTTCTAATGCTAATCCAAACAATTAGTACTGAATAATATATCATAAAAAGGTCTACAGAAAAGTACGCGATGGTACATTTCTATCTCCTAACGATAACCCATAGTAACCATTTTTATCTTATACTTACTACCAAATTATTTCTTATTTATTATTTATTTATTAAAAAATAATAGGTTATTTCGTAAATAGCATATTATTTTTGAATAGTATGTAAAGGACAAAAATCGTTACTATGGGTTTATTATATAATTTATTATGGGTATTTATAAAATAACCTATTGTTTTTTTTAATAGTATATTAAAGATAAAAATCGTTAGAAGCTAGATATGTACCATCGCGTACTCTTCTGTAGAACTAATAAACAATTTAAATTCTAATACACGTTAGATACATGGTGCATTTAATGTAAATCAAAATTGCCCTTTACAGCTTATCATTAAAAGAAACATTAATTGAAGACAACAGAAACATTTTTCTTAGAAAAATATCACAGATTTAAAATTATTAGGTGTGGTGGTGGTGCCGGCGTAAGAATAGTACCCCTCTCTACCCGTGGTTGCCGTAAGAGTCGGCTAAGGGATGTAATTCGGAAGATGGGCAGCAGTGTCTTCCTCGAACAATCACATCTAACTGCGCTCGCCAACCCGCCTGCCATGCGTGGCGAGTATTGGCAAAACCCCCCCAGGAGGAGGCCTATGTCCAGCAGTGGACGTCCTATGGCTGATGATGTGATGTGATATGAAACTTGATTGACAAAAATTGACAGCGTTCATAGTTATACGACCTACAACCGTGTCGCTAGTACCATATAAATTACTGTTTTGTTTTTACCTGTAATTCCGGATGTCGTCTCGGATTCCGCATCTCGTGGTACAGCGGTAGGATAAGGAACATTCGCAGCGCTTCCGCGTCTGGCGGCGACGCTCTCATTTTCTTTATTATACTGTCCGTGAGGTGACTAAATATCTGGAATGAGGAGCAAAACATTGTGATAAATTATCATTTTCGCTCCACAGCTGTTACCGCTTCAAAAACTAATAGTTTCCAGTTAGTAAAAACTTTTTGGCAATATTTTTTTTTAATAGCTTTCTGCTTTTTGCAGTAGAGCTGTAGTGAAGTTTAAATTTCCGGCTAGTGAAAAATATAAACCTATTTGTTCCTAGTACCTTTTTACAAGCATGAATTGCTTTAATGCAATTTTAGAGACGATAGGTCATGGTGAATTTATGTACGTGTATTTCATGTAAGACAACCAAAAATTTTTACTTATCAACAAATTCCATATTTTTTACCATGCTCTTTAGAACAATGACACTTTTATTTAATGACTTTGCTAGAATGCAAAATTTAAGAGAACCCTTAACTTTTTAACCGACTTCAAAAAAAGGAGGTTTCTCAATTCGACCGTATATTTTTTGTTCGCGGATAACTTCGTCGTTAATAAACCGATTTGGTTGATTCTCTTTTTGTTGGAAAGGAGATCCCAAAGGTGGTACCATGATAAGGAAACCACGATCTGATGATGGCATCCCAGAGAAATCGAAGGGAACCTTTTACTTTTTAGTTTCCTGTTTGAAGTCGGTTTTGTTTTTGTTAAAAAATATACTTGTTTATATATCGATTTATATAATATATATGTTTTAGAATGATCAACTAAGTAGATTTAATACGGCATATATAACTCCATCTCCCTTAATTAGTTGCCGCATCTATATTTGCCGTTATTTTATTCTTTCAAGCCAAAATTGATTAATTGAAAAAAACTTTTATTGTAGAACTTACAAGTTCCTTGATGGATGTATTTTCAAATCTGCTTATTAGTGTGAAGGCCTCTTGGGCTTTGGTCAGGTCTACTCCAGGTACTTTGGTGTTGCAGCCGAAATGGGCATTGTCCGCTAGAAGAAACGACGCATTCACACAAGCCAGGGAACCGAATACCGTTTCTAGGTACGCCATTAGATCCTGTTAAAAGAGTTTAAACCTAATTTAACCTTTAACCTTTTTATCTCACTAATATTATAAATATGAAAGTGTATGTGCGTATCTCTCTGTGCGTGCGTGTGTGTGTGTGTGTGTGTGTGTTTGTGAGTGTGGGTGTGTGTGTGAGTGTGGGTGTGTGTGTGTGCGTCTATGCGTGTTTGTGTGTCTGTGAGTGCGAGCGCGCGCGGTTGTTTTTGTGTGTGTATGTACGTAATCACAATTGTTCTTTATACTTCTGTTACGTCTTTGGGGTTTTATAGTACTACAAATCCTTATAAGAATGTTTTCTATGGACATTTGTGGACGCAAATAAAAACATAACATAAGTTACTTGGTATGCTATACATAAGTTTAACTTAAGAAGTTGTCAGCTCACTAGTGATTTCACACAATTAACAAGTGAGGTCCAAGTTCCATCCGACTGTGAACCGATCGCGCTAACCACTGAGCTATCATCGTTACACACTATTGGCGAACATGACACATCTCATTTTACCAACCTGATTGACAACATCGCTATCTTTGAAGACCTCGCATGTAGCTAGTTTCGGTAGAGAAAGTGTCAGAATTTGCTTGACGTGGTCCGGTGTCCTGAAGTCGACAGGACCGGTCTTATCGCTATTCAGTACTAAGAAGCTGTGATCACCCCCCGCGAACACTTTGATTGGACCCTTGAATACGTCTGGCGGGAACTGAAAAGAAGAAACAGCTACGTAGGGATCGATACTTAGTCATAGATAAGTCAACAATATAGTCTAACTTTAAAAAAAAGGTTTTACTATAAATAATGTGACGTTAACGGTCAGTATGCTTAACGATGGTTAACACACCTAATTGGAATTGTCTAATCGACAAAATTTGAAAAAAAAAAAAAATTTAACTGTACCTTCGTATCCAATTTACTTCATAAATGAGGTCTTTTTTAAAAGTTCGCAAGACCAGGACTGTCATGGCGTCATGACGTCATTCCGTGGGAAACAATCGTTCTCAAATAACAATCTGAACTTTGTTGTAATTTTGCCGGATTTATGTTCCAAACATAAATGTAATCTTTATCTTTTATAGTATTTTTTTTTTGTTGGTTATTATGATATTCTAATTCATCCGTTTTATTCCTAGTGGACACAGGCCTATTGTACTGATTGTTTTAAAGGTATAAATAATAAATAAAATATTTATTAATTATTATCCAAAACTATATTTTGTTAGAGTGTTTTAAAAGTAATGAAGTATTTTGCTATACTTCATTAGGTCTATTATTTTTATCACTCGCCTGCATTGCCTTTTACAAATAAGTCCGCACTGCATACAATATTTTTTGGAAATTGGCCGTACGAAAACCATACAAACGATTCAATAATTGGAACTCTAGGAAACACGAGAAGTTACGTAGTTATGGTTTCTCATTTACACTTATCGTATCTTGCAATTTGTATTAACTATATTTTTATGCATATTATGTCATATACTTGGAAAAAAAAACTTCAACGATGGGATATTTTGGACAATATTGCTGACTTCATAAGTGATGACATATAAAATACAGTAAAACATGCATTTGCATTGGATATAAAAATTAACTACATTTTTACATACATGCAAACAATACAGACCAATTTCGAAATGGTCAAAGCTACGTGTCTTGAAAACCATTACATGAAAATTGAAGCGTACGAATTATATAATACAGAAGAGTATGATTTTGTATAGTACAGAATAACTCAACATTTAGTTTGGATGCGCCCGCGCCTGAGTTTCGAACCGGCGACCCCTCGACCTTCGACTTCTTCTTTGGCTAGACGGAACGAGACATTACCATTAATCATATTGTTCCGCAGTCGAATCAATGATAAAATAAAGCGAACTTCAACTAAAAGGCATGCTTTTATAAATTACGAGACTACTCTCTATTGCTACAAATTGCTTCTACGTACTATTCACCTTGGGTTGGCTTGCGGTTTCGTTCTGTATCAAAACAATCGTTCGTTAGTCAATTGAAAACAGCTCTTACGATTGTATGACTTTAATAATCAATATCGTATGACATTTCACACAGCGCCCTCTAGCCCCAAACTAAGCAAAGCTTGTACAAATACATATATTTTGTTAATAACACCAAAGTTACAGGTTATTACTATGGGAATTATGGGAACCAGATAACTGATAAATACTTTTTTTTTTTTCTTCTAAATACATAGTTATAATACAGAAAACCCAGACACAGAACAAACATTTATTGTCGAATAAATGTTCTGGTGGGAATCGAACCCACAGCCCTACAGCTCTTGAAGCAGATATTCTACCAAATGAGCTAGCAGGGCAGTCAAAAAGAGAGATACGTATTCTGGAGAATATTTTTTTATTTCGGACAATAAAGAATTTCATGCGTCAACGGAATACGCAAATTAAACGCTAACATGCACGGAAAAATAGCGTTACGCGATAAGTGAGAGAACGATAGGCGCATAGTTTGTGGGCATGAATAAGGGCAATCCGCACTGAAAATATAGGCTGACTGATAACACATTTTGCGAATTGAAGAAAGTCATATACAAAATAATATCTTAAGGAAATTAGTGAAAATTATTTGGAAAGTTCGGAAAAAAGATCAGGCTAAGGCATGCATTAGAAGAGGCTTATGTCCAGCAGTGGGTTAATGAGAGATTATGACGATTCGGAAATCAAAAATCGGAGAACAGTTCTAGCATATATAGTGATGTATATTATACAATTATGAAGTTTAGGGTTTAATTTCGGTTTAGGCAAACCCCAAGTTTATAACCCTTTATGCCCAAAGTATAAGTTGTCCATTTCATAATGATAAGCACAATGATCTCATCTTGACTTTGTACATCTCAAGCTTGTGAATAACTTTTACTATTGGAACAACTCCAAAATCGCGAAAAAATTCTGCTGCTTTTATGTGGTTAGCGGGCAAAATACTTTTTCTATCAGACAACTGATTTATTTCATAACTTCAAAGTTGTACCCATAGAAAATTTGTTAGTAATGAGTACAATATATGGAGATAGTAATGAAAAACTAACCGGGGCGTCGTCAGTAGGCGTGAAGACAACAGGCGTGGGTACTAGAGCTACCGCGACGTGTGGACAGCCGAGTTGCCCTCGCGCGCCGTACCCGCATGCTAACACGCGATCGCCTACACGGCACAGCACGTGACGCCGTCCACATGCCACTTGCGTCACTGTACTGCCCATTAGCTCCATCACCTGCACACGCAATTTTTTAATAGTTAAAAATTAAACTTATTTTAAAGGCTTTATTTGACAGATCATAATTTATTAAAAATATTGTTGTACTGGGATAATAGACTGCAATGAAAAATAGAGCAATATCTTTCGCAAGTTTATACCTGACTACGGACTGACTACACTATAATTATGGAATGACCATACCAAAAGGAGATACAGTGACCTACGCGTCCTCTATAACATTACGTTTAGAACGTTGTTCGGGCTATCCCGATTCTGCAGCGCTTCAGGCATGTTTGCCTGTTTTTACACAACCTTGTGGTCACTAGAGCGGCATCCATGCTGCGCAGATTGTCAGCTCAAACACCGTTCTGCAAATGATTGTGGCCTGATTTACCTGTGTTTTCCTGTCCAAGTACCAATGCCGAACTGTAGTGACTATGATATAATTATGGTTATCAAGTATTGCAATTGCAAAACTTTTTCGATCGTTTATATGTGTTTTGATCATAAAGTGTCCAAATATACGCATGAATGTGGGCAAGTGACATAATGTGATGTAGCATGTATCTTTGTATTGTAAATGGTATTAACTATTTGATGGTAGAAACTATTTGCTGTGCACAACAAAAATACAAAAAAATTATAAGGTTTAGGCACAGTACGTGAATGTTGTCCCTGCACAACGGTGTATCCAGCACTTGCACGGTGATACCATAGAATGCTAATAAGTTTAGTTTAAAAGTAGCCTTTTTTCAACTTTTAAAAAGCTGGTTGTTTTTTATAGAAATTAGACACTGAATAAATTGTTAGTTACCTTTCTGGGCACAAGTTCATTCCTAGTAACTCCTTGTCCAGTTTGTCCATATTCCCCAGACCCACATGTAAACACACCACCGTCCAGCGTCAAGAACACTGTGAAGTCTTCTCCGCAAGCTATGTGACAAACCTGTGGATAGTACAACCATAGATAATATAATAATAGTAAAGATATAACATCCATTAAAACAACAGTAGTTACGGAATGGTAAATTGGACTATTCTTCGAGTCTATTTTCTAGTGGCATTCGGTCTTTCTATGTATGTAGGCTTTTCATTGGCTACTTCATAGTAGTGAAGTGTCAAGACAATAAATGGCGCTCCTTGAGTAAATTTTCGCTTCTTCGTAATAAAACCTACAAAAGTTTTAATGAAGAAGAGTATTTCAACCCAGAAGACATCGTTTTACGCCACAGATGCATCGTCTTTGTCCTACGCAGTAAACCTATATAATATATTAGTCATAATTATTGCATACATTTCTGACTTAGATAATTCTTTTTATTTCTATGTGTGTATCTAATCAAAACAAAAATCACTTTATTTTTAACCCCCGACGCAAAAAGAACGAAGAAGAAGAAGTGTTATAAGTTTGACGTCGAAGTCTGTCTGTCTGTGTATATGTGTCTGTCTGAGGCATCGTAGCTCTCAAATGGATGGACCAATTTCGATGTTTTTTTTTTCCATTTAAAATCCAGTTTCCTTGCGGTGGTTCTTAGCTATGTTTGGTTAATTGCATAGGTTTTTTTTTTAATTTTTAATTTAATTACTTGTATATATTTCATGTTTAAAATAGAGACTGTTGAAGTCCTGTACGTAAATATATATTTGTATGGGTGCATTGGTAACACCAATATATGTACATATATACACATAAGACTAGACATTTCAAAAAATGCCTATACCAGCGTAATAATAGTTGTTGCTGTAAATATCTGAACTCTAATAGATCTGCTGGTAGAGTGAAAAGTCGTCCACAGAATGGAACGCGGCAACCGGCGTTGAACGAATTCGCCCTTGCTCAGAAGTAAGATATCTCAACGTTTAGTACCTTAACATTTCTCAACGTTTTTAAATGTGTGGGATAACATTTGTTTTCTCTGTCTTGTATTCCCAACTGCCCGTATGAATTTTTACCGAAACCAAACACTGCACCAGATCTGTAAAAATAATGTTTTTTGTTAATAATATAATTAAACTAATTGTATTAATCAGATGGTTAAGTAGTACCCACTTTCCAGCTTAACTTATTTCCCTATTTGTATATCTGATGATCAGTTACTAGTGCCATACCGTGACAGCTGACAGTCTTATTGATAGCTAGGTCAGGCGGTCACAATAATGTTATGCGACTGTGAACTTTATTGCGCGAGCATATGATTTGCGTCACGTAGTTTTTTCGTGATCGCCTTACTAGAATGACAATATGAGTTCACAGTACGGGCCCTAGTCTCTTTTGATTTAAATATGTAGGTCATTTAAGTCTTCGTACTCAATCTACACAATATGTGTTTATCAATTTGCGAATAGGTGTTCAAACAGCGATTCTAAACTTCTCTCATATTATAGATACGAAATAACCCTTCCTTATGCTTCGCCGTAGTCGGGTAATTAGTGTGTATTGACGACTAAACTATTGGAACCGAACTTGACTTGCATTACGACTGATATGCGAGTAATTAGAAAACCGTAACTAAACTCAGTAAACAAGTGAACATCATACAATTTTAACAATATGAATAATACCTACGCAAATCTTTTTATAAACAAATAACTATCATTAATGTAATGTTATCAGTATCCCCCAGTGAGTAGGTATTTCAACTGACCACAGACAAAATACATATACGTACATACTATATTACTAGATAATTGAAGTTTCTAGATTTAAAAATATATAATTTCTATATTGGTCATTGTTATTACCTTCTGCAAATAATGTGTTGCAATTCTATTTGAAGTATTATTTACATACATACATTTACATATATTACCCACTCGATCGAAATATCTCTATTGAAATATAGATGTAGAAACATATTATTTGTGACAATTAACTAAAATGTAAGGCACATACGAGTATAACACACGCGCCGTTCTCTCATAAGTTGTAATTGCCGTGTTTATGTGTACTCGGTCAATAATAATAGCTTGCATCATTGGTGTTCCGTGCGTGTTTCAGTGTGTGTATGTGTGTTGGGTGTGGGAGTGTGTGTTGGGTGTGTTTGTGTGAGTGTGTGGGGTGTGAGTGAGCGTATGGGAGTGAGTGTGAGCGTGTGGGGGTGAGTGTGAGCGTGTGGGGGGTGTATGTGAGTGTTAGTGTATGAGTGTGCGTTTGACAGCCCTGTTGGCTCATTGGGAGTATGCCTGCCTGAGCTGTAGGGCGTGGGTTCGATTCCCGCCAAGGACAAATGTTTGTTTGGTATAAACAAATGTTTGTTCTGTGTCTGGGTGTTCTGTATATATTATAAGTATGTATTTACAACAAAAAAAAAGTATTTATGTATTCTATCAGTTATCTGACTTCCATCACACAAGCTCTGCTTAGTTTGGGATCAGATGGCACTGTGTGTAATGTGTCCTACAATATTTATTTATTTATTTATATGTAAAAAAAACAAGTATGTTAATGCAAGTCATCAACAGTTTCTTACTTAGACAAAACATATGTGTGATAGCTGCCACAAGCTATGAGTGCTATGGGGACACCTGTTAGTGATGTGATTTGTTGAGGTGTTGGTTCTTTGCTTGTCATGGTCCCGAGGCCACACTGACCGTAGCTATTTGCTCCCCATGCGTATAAGTCACCATCTAGAAAATACAAATCATCACATAATGTTAAAAACACTAAAAATTACAATTTATTTCTCAAATTACGAATTATGAAATGAGAGTCCTACCCTTATCCCTTGTTTTTAAATATATCTCATAAATCTATTTTTTTCTTTTAAAATGCTTGTAAATATATACTTAGCTTAATATTTTAACAAACCTTGTCGCCTATACGTAAATGTTTGTGTTTGTTTTGTAGTTAGTTAAATGTTTGGTTTCAGGATGACAAACAAAAATCTTTGCTTCAAAAATCACCGAACAGTGAGGCACATCATCTTTCAAATCAGATAGACAAAGAAACACAAGCTTTGGAACAAAATGCAATACACCCACGTGTTTTTTTCGTGTTATCGCGACAGCCTTCTATAGATATTCCTGTCTTGTTTGTTCCATCTATGATGATTGCATTTAACTTTTTTACATGCATTTAACTATTTCACCAGACTGCTCAAAATACATTTTATATATGTTTAATATTAATTCCTTTAACTTCCATTTAAGTTAAGTGTAAGGTGTGGTTAGAATTATTATTATTCCTAGAATGTAATAATTATAATATTACTCATACTTAGGTAACATAATTATTATTACAGTATAGAATAACATTTAAGAGGAATTCATAATTCTCACATTTTTTTTAATTTAAGAGTAAACAGCAGTTTGGTCAAAAAATTTATAGTTTTCATCAACAAGATAATGACAAAGTATGTATATTTTAGTAATTGTGCTATCATATGTCTGATAAGCCAATCAGTGCTATGAAGTGCTTCCTGGCTATTTTGCTGAAGATAAGTGACAAGGGTAAAAAAAAATCCGGCCAGTGCAAGTCGGACTCGCGCACGAAGGTTTACGTACCATTATCTATAAATACGGCAAAAAAATCATGTCTTTTGTATGGGAGCCCCTTAAAATATTTATTTTATTCAATTTTTTAGTATTTTTTGTTATAGCGGCAACAAAAATACATCATCTGTGAAAATTTCAACTGTCTAACTATCACGGTTCATGAGAAACAGCCTGATAACAGACGGACAGCGGAGTCTTAGTAATAATGTCCCGTTTTACCCTTTGGGTACAGAACCCTAAAAAGAGACATATTAGTTCAAAAACATTTTGATGACTATTCAATATAGAAAGTTAATCGATGTCATGCGCAAAAACAAGACAAAACATGCTAAAAACATTTAAATATTTCTCGTATGTTTATGGATATGGTTTTGAGTTAAACTTTCACAGACCTATAAGGCCAGAAAACTAAGTGTATGCTATTATGTTAAATTAAAATGAGTTTGCAAATATTTAAACAAATACTCACTATTTGTTAATGCCACTGAATGATATGCACCACAAGCAATTTGTATGACATTTTTCGTTGCAAGTTCCTTCACAAATTTGGGTTTATCCTGAGCATGGGCACCGAGGTTGCTGCCTAGTTGGCCCATACTGTCCGAACCCCAACTAAAGGACTGGCCCCATTCATCCACTGCCACAGAGTGTTGCACGCCACATGCTATTGTTGATATTGTGCAGTCTTTAAATGTTTCCACTGAACCTGAAAATAGTATCTGGTGTGAAATATTTGTGGATTAATCTAAAAATTTATTAATTTATGTATACCTATGTATGTATAATTGTATATACATATAATTGGATTTTTTTCTTATTTATGTTTTAAATATACATGTACATATATACAATCGCCTTATGTATGTCACCACACCACTTTAGAACAGCTGTGCCTAATTGGCTAATTCTTTTATTGTTGTTTGTAATGGTCAGGTTAGTATGTAAAAAAATATTTGAAAAATTGTTGATCTAATTGCTACCAAATTTCACAGGATCACTTGCTGGGCTAATTTGAAGTTAGCCTGAAAATTTCTTAAAAATTAGTTACACCATTGGAGATAAAGGGAACATATACTGATTCATTATGATATAGATCTACACAGAAGGTTTTAAATAAATAAAATAATAATAATAAGAAAATTCATAGTTCATAATGTGTTTTTCTTTTTCTCTTTAATTTCAGAGAAACTCAATAACAATAGTAAAAATATAGCATAGCACATTCTCTACTGAATTTTTCATGGTTACTGTGTCTTAAAAACAAAATAAAATATACCTACAATATTATAAGTGATTGTGCTCACAATATTTTAACAATTTCTAGGTATTAGTAGTACAAAATTTCTATAAAAACCTATACTGGTTATTAATATATATTTATCAATGACTAAGAAATCCAATCCTTTGTATCCAATATGTTTGAGTGGAAACTATAAATTCAAATTTTATGTCACACATGACACAATAGCATGAATTGGATTGGCTTTTCTATTCACAGAATAGAACTACATTCAATCAATTTGTGTGGGGTGACCATAATTATAGAATCAAGAATGTGAGAAAGATTACCATTTCTTAACATTTGTACTTTAACCAGTAGAGTATTAAATAGAATTAATTAATAGACATTGCTGTTCAAAGAAGATTATGAAACCACTATTTTTGCATTGCATTATTTTTTGCAGTGAACTAGCTAGGGAATATTATCTTACTAAGCAGAAAAAGAGAAAAAAAGTTTTTGATTAATAATCACCCAAGAAAATTAGCTGTAACAAAACAGACAATCACTGAAGTCTCATAATACTATTTATTATTACTAAGTCTCATTCATTGTACTATTTGATTAAAAATGCATATGTCAAAGGCAGTTTAATGTGGTCATTTTCTCTCATGCACCAATACAGTTTTTAGGGTTATCTTACCAGGAGTTTTGCTTTCTGTAGACTCAGTGTGGCGACCCAACTGTCCCACATCATTGCTGCCACATGAGTACAGATGTCCATTGTTAGT